>CM077009.1:29362551-30568384 GCA_039090855.1 Macrothele yani | reverse complement strand
AATTAACATCACACCTACGTAAACTCGACCCCATTAACATATGTAAATTTCATGATCGTCCGCCAATTCCTTCTTGGTGTTCTTTTTTCACTTTCCGCCAGTGTATATGCATAGTTTGTGGATGTTCCAAATGCTTAAAGTGTAGTATAGTAATTGTTATATATACTGTATATACATAAGGGGTGTCTGATAAGTATCTGGATTTTTATTCCTATTGATACAAAACCATATGTATGATCGTATGTATGTGTGAAACTGTTACAACTACTTTCAGTGAAGCACCGTAAAATTGGAGGGGCTTGATACTAATGTTAGGTGGCGCTGTCAATCAAAAACAATGGCGGATACATTAAGTGTTCAGTTCGAGCAGTGAGCAGTAGTGAAATTTTTAATGAATGAAGGCGTAAAGGCTGTGGACATTACGAGAAGATTTCGGATGGTGTATGGTGACGCGGCTATGTCTCGTTCCAGTTTTTATGAATAGATTACGGAGTTCAAAGCTGGCTACAAGAAACTTACAGAGGAGGCTCGGTCAGGTAGGCCTAACACGGCGATGACTGATGAAATGATTAAATGAGTTGAAGACTTGATTAAAGGTAGCGGACTTATTCGTGTTCAAGATATTGTCATGGAATTGGATATCAGTAGAGTCTGTTGGACAAATTATTCAATAACATCTCAACTATAGGAAGACCTGTGCTAGGTCAGTACCCCAAATGCTTACAGCTGTGCATAAATGCCAATGGCTAGACATTTACAATGAACTGGTACAGTGCTATGATGAGGAGGGCGATGCATTCCAGGGGTGCATAATCACAGGAGATGAAATGTGGATTCATCAGTTCGAACCAGAGACAAAACGGCAAAGTATGCAATGGTGTCATTCGAATTCGCCCCCATCAAAGAAGTTCAAAGTTGGTTCGTCGGCAACCAAGGTCATGGCTACTGTCTTCTGGGACAAGCACGGTATCCTTCTGGTTGAGTACTTGGCAAAAAATGAAACAATTAATGCAAAAGTCTATGTGAAGACACTGAGAAAACTTGCACAGCGTGTCTGGATCAAGCGGCCAACATTGAAAAACAATCAAGTGTTGCTTCAGCATGATAATGCTCGCCTGCATATTGCTAAACCAGTGCAAGCAGAAACTGCAAAATGGGGTGGACCGTTTTTCTGCACCCTGCTTACATTCCGGACTTGACACCTTCCGATTTTCATGTTTTCGGTCCCTTGAAGAATAATCTTCGTGGCCACCACTATGAGAGCATGGACGATCTGCGAGGGGCTGTCTGTCAATGGATTCACAACACCTCTGCTAATTTCTTCTCTGCCGGAATGAATTGACTTGTTGTTCAGTGAAGGAAATGCATTGTGCTGAATGGAGAATATGTGGAAAAGTGATTTTGACTGTTCGTACCACTGTATTACATGTGTGAGTATTATTTTTATGCATCCTGTATTTTTTATTTCTCTCCTGTAATTGATGGGAATAAAAATCCAGATACTTATCAGACACCCCTCGTGTGTGTGTGTGTGTGTGTGTGTGTGTCATCATCATATCCACTGCTGGACGAAGTTCTCGCCAAGTTTCCTCCACAACGGTCTGTCTTGTGCCAGTCTCCTCCATGTCACTCCCGCATACTTTCGAATTTCATCCACCCATCTCCCATGTGGTCTTTTTCTGGGTCTTTTCCTGTCCCTTGGAATCCAATCTAAAATTTTGGCTGTCCATCGATGGTCTGTCCTTCTGGCAGTATGTCCAGCCCATTGCCATTTCAGGGATTTAACTCTGATCATGATGTCTTCCACTCTTGTCATTTTTCGGATCCAAGAGTTCCTCTTCTTATCTCTCCTGGTTACACCAAGCATGCACCTCTCCATGCTTTTTTGAGTTGTCTGCAGCCTTTGTATGTCTCCTTTAGTTAAGGTCCACGTCTCTGCACCATATGTAAGCACTGGAAGGATGCATTGAGCAAACACTTTTCTTTTAAGACATAATGGCATATTGCTCTTGAAAATTATGCCGTTTCTTCCAAAAGCTCTCCAGGCAATTTTTGTATGCCGATTAATTTCTTTATCAATGTGACTCTCACTTGATATCTGCTGTCCAAGATAAACGTACGTGTCTGTTATCTCCAGCTTTTCGCCATCAATCAATAAATCTTCATTTTTTGTAAAAGCATTGAACATCACTTTTGTCTTCTGAAAGTTCATTTTTAATCCCACTTCTTTACTCTTGTGAGCAAGTTCCTGGATCATACTCTGAAGCTCTGATAGGGTAGTTGCAAGAATGACTACGTCATCGGCAAAACGAAGGTGGGTTAGATAATCTCCATTAATCTTTATTCCTTTGTTTTCCCAGTTCAGTGATTGAAAGACATTTCCAATGTGACATTAAAGAGCTTCGGAGATATGGTGTCACCTTGTCTCACTCCTTTTCCAATTTTTATGTGTGTTGTATTTTCAAACAGCCGAATCTTTGCACTTGCATTTTCATAGATGTTATTAATAATATTAATGTACGCATCTTCAATACCGCAGGATTTCAGAGCCATTGTAACTGCTGATGGTTTCACTGAATCAAAGGCTTTTTCATAATCGATAAAAGCCATGCACAATAGAAGTTCATATTCCCTCGCTCTTTTAATTAGTTCTCTCAATACGTGAATATGATCTATTGTGCTGTAGCCACTCCTGAATCCAGCTTGTTTTCTCGGTTGAGCCATGTCCAGTGTTACCTTCAAGCGGTGTGAAAGAACTTTAGTGAAGATTTTATAAACCACTGATAGGAGACTGATAGGTCTGTAGTTCCTGATATCCTCAATGTCACCTTTTTTATGTAGCAGGATCATTGTAGCGTTGTTCCAATCCTCAGGAATCTTCCCTTCATTAAGGCATCGAGTGAAAATTTGGGCGAGTACTGTTTCGATTTCTCCACTTGCTTTTTGTATGATGTCTACAGTAATTCCATCTTCTCCTGGAGCTTTTCCCCACTTCATGTTCTTGATTGCATGTGCAACTTCTGCTGGAAGGACTGGAGGAACTCTGGTACTGGTATCTTTCATGATGTCTGGAGTGCATGTATCATCCCTTTCATATAATTTGGAGTAGAAATCTTTCACTCTTGTCAAAATTTCGCCTCTATTTCTTGCCTGCATATTGCTAAACCAGTGCAAGCAGAAACTCTGTGTGTGTGTGTGTGTGTGTGTGTGTGTGTGTGTGTGTGTGTGTGTGTGTGTGTGTGTGTGTGTGTGTGTGTGTGTATATATAAATCTTGCGGTATTGAAGATGCATCATTAACATTATTAATAACATCTGTTAAAATGCAAGTGCAAAGGTTCGGATATTTGAGGATGCAGCACTAATAAAAATTGGAAAGGGAGTGAGACAAGGTGACATCACATCTCCCAAACTCCTTAATGCCACATTGCAAAATGTTTTTCAATCATTGAACTGGGAAAACAAAGGAATAAAAATTAATGGAGATTATTTAACTCACCTTCGTTTTGCAGATGAAGTAGTCATTTTTGCAACTACCACTTCGGAGCTGCTGAGTATGATCCAAGAACTTGCTGACAATATTAAAAAGTGGGATTAAAAATGAACTTTTAGAAGACAAAAGCGATGTATAATGCTTTTACAAGAAAAGAAGATTTATTGATTGACGGAGAAAAGCTTAAAACAACCGATACTTACATTTATCTTGGGCAGCAGATATCAAGTGAGGGTCACATTGATGAAAAAATTAATTGGCGCATAAAACTTGGATGGAGAGCTTTTGGAAGAAACAGTACAATTTTTAAGAGCAGGATGCCATTATATCTTAAACGGAAAGTGTTTAATCAATGCATCCAGCCAGTGCTTACGTATGGAGCAGAGACATGGACCTTAACTAAAAAATATATACAAAGACTGCAGACAACTCAAAGAGCACGGAGAAATGCATGCTTGGTGTGACCAGGAAAAATAAGAAGAGGAACTTGTGGATAAGGAAAATGACAAGAGTGGGCAACATCATGACTAGAGTGAAATGGCTATGGGCTGGACATGTTGCTAGAAGAACAGACCACCGATGGACAACTGAAATTTTAGACTGGATTCCAAGGGACAGAAAAAGACCCAGAAGAAGACTGCGTGGGAGATGGATGGATGAAATTTGAAAGCATGCTGGAGTGACATGGAAGAGGCAGGCTCAAGACAGACAATTGTGGAACAAACTTGGGGAGACCTTCATCCAGCAGTGGATTTATAATGGTTGACAATGATGATGATGATATATATATATTTTTCTGTTTTTGTTTTTTCAGGGTATACTAATGGTATAGCATTCATGCCCATTTGTTCTTTTTCATGTCTCTCCTTGATAAAGAGATTGGTGATTTCATTGCTACAGTGATGTCATGTTGATGTACTAGATTCTTCAACAAATATATAAAGCCTGGGACAATACTTCTGAATATAATCTACTGTTGTTATCATTTTAATTTAGTCTTAAAATTATTTTATTTAAAATTGATTGATTTGGATAGTCTAGCTGTGTAAAACAAATAAAAATACAATTAATATACCAGCCTCTAGTTAGGCAAAGCAGAATGTGGGTTGACAATAACAAAAATGCAAATGAGCCTGTATATAATGAAGTTCAAGGAAAAGTCAAAATCATTCGATATACACTGAAGAGCAATTGAATTAGAGACAGCTGGCATTATGCAAATGTGGCGCTGTGGGCAGCTCTGTAAACGGAAACGACATGACGTATGCAGCAATCCGCAATATAGGGAGCGATGCGATGGGAATCGGGAAGGGTCTGGCACAGTATAGGTAAGACGAAGGATCTAAGCGCATTTTATCGTGGGCAAATTGTCGGGGCCCGACGAATGGATCCCTCCATCTCGGAAGTCATGCAGGCACTGGGATTTTCACGAGCCATGTGTCACGGGTACACAGTGAATACATCGAATCTGGTAAAACCATCCCTGCAAGGGCCAACTGTCATGGACAACAGCGTGTGGATGAGCGGGGTCATCGCTGGCTAGCTCGCATTGTAACAGCAGATAGATGGGCCACAGTGCAGGAAATCACTCGCAATTTAACGCTGGTGCACAAAAACGTGTAAGCAGCCACACCATCCAGAACCATCTCCTCGCAATGGGGTACAGAAGTCATCATCCCACGAGAGTACTGCTGCTGACCACACATCACAGAGTTCAAAGATCAGCATGGGTGCGGGAACATCGCCACTGGACCCTAGACATGTGGAAAAATGTTGCCTGGGCTGATGAGTCGAGATTCACATTGGTACGTGCGGATGGCATGAAACGAGTACGGCGCAAACCACATGAAGCGATGGATCCTTCTTGCCAGCAGGGTACTCTTCAAGCTGGTGGGAGTGGCATTCTCGTCTGAGGACCGTTTACGTGGACTGAAATAGGACCCCTGGTACGTGTGACATCGTCCCTTATTGGTCAACATTACTGGGATATCATGGACGACCATTTGCTCCCGTTTGTGGGTCTTCCAACATAACACTGGGGAGGACCTCACCCTGCAATAAGACCGTGCCATCACTTTCGAATTGTATCCGAATGGTTGGATGAACACTCCATCGACGTGACCTCTTTTCCTTGGCCAGCTAGGTCACCTGGCCCCAATCCCATCGAGCACATCTGGGATGCCATCGAGAGAGATGCTCGAGGCTCTGACCCCCTTCCATCAGATCTTCATGAACTGTGGGAGCTTGTTCAAGGGTCGTGGATCTGTATGGCTTTCCAACGCTTCCCGTGTCTTGTCGAGTCCATGCCGATACGAATCGCCGCCATCATCAGGGCAAAAGGTGGTGCTACACGTTACTAGACAGGTATCTCTAATTCAGTTGCTCTTCAGTGTATGTGCACATGTGAACTTGGTTATAATCGGACAGATGAAGAAGGACTATTTTTTTTTTTTTAATATTACATTCAACGTTGCTTTCTTTACATCAGACATTACTTTCTTTCCAACCCAATTTGTGATGGATTCAGTATATCTCAGTATCTTTCTAGTTGATGATTTTGTTACTGCAGACATTATGCCATTCTTTACATCTCTGTGTATTATTCTATTTCTATTGCCTTTTTTTAATCCTGCTATTACACCTTTGCTATAGGTATTTTTTTATTTCGTTTGTGTTCCATCTGTTTGGCGTGCATACATTATATGCTCTGTGGAACCATGTTCTAAATGCAGTGACTTTGTACTCTTTAGGGCAGTGTGAATCTTGATGGGAGGTTGGGTGCTGTGGATGGTTTGCAATACACATCAAGATCAAAGTTGGATACGTTGCCCCGGTGGCACAGTGGTCTAAGCGATGGCTTCTGATTATTCATCCAAGATGGGTCTGGGTTCGAAGCCCGGTGAGGCGTGGATGTTGTATTTGTCTTACGCTGTTGGTTCTCTCCCTTCCCTGGAACCAGTGGCCCTAAATTAGGGACCGATGACTGCTTATAGCCCACTGAGTTGCTTACAGTGGTCGTTAAACTTCCAATCAAATAAATAAATAAATAAAGCTGGATACGATCGAGGATTTTTTAAGTGTAACATCAAAACAGTAAAGTTTTCCATTCGTTCAAGCTCCATAGTGAACTTTATATTACTGTGTAGGTTGTTAATCTTGTGTAAAAAATCATCTAATTCGTCCACTTTGTGTTCCCATATGAAAAACCTCCTAGTGGACTAGTGGAGAGTGAAAGCTTGACAGCTTATACATGTTGTATAACACCGCTGAAAAAGGAGATCCATACTGCACTGTAAGAATTTGAAACTTGTAAAGTAACATTTAAAGCAAGTACAGCACAGAACATCTTAAATTCAATTAGTGTGCTGTTAACATTAAAATTGTAAGTTATATTTGTTGTATTATGCCACTGAAAATGAGAATTTATACTGTGCTGTAAGAGTTTGGAACTTGTAAAGTAGCATTTAAACAGTGTAATTATATGTGCTGTATTACACTATTGAAAGAGGGAATTTATACTAGGCTGTAAGAGTTTAGAACTTGTGAAGTAGCATTTAAAGCAAGTACAGCACTGAACAACTTAAACGTAGTTGGTATGCTGTTAACATTAAACAGTGTACATTGTGCAGTACCTTATCTTTGAAGCAACTTATCTGTGATTTAATTGCATGTGCTTTAAAACCTCAATTTATGTAAAAAAGCACTAACTTCCCAGTGCAGTTACTGATTACTCATGATCTTTACTACTCACCAAATATTGGGTATATAAATAAGTTTTGAGGGATTTCCGTTCGGTGTCGTACTTATTACTGCTTGCATGTATTTTAAGGTGGCAACACTGCGATATCGCAGTACGAGACGCCAGCTGACAGAGTCAGTATACAATGTTCGATTGAGGTGTGACAACATATTTGTTTTACTCGATGGAAAATGGCAACTTTCGTCCCGATAAAACAGCATTTGCGGGAAGTGTTAGTGCATTACTTTATTGTCAAGAAAAGTGCTGCCGACAGCTATCGCTTAATGTCAGAAATCTATGGTGAACATTCCCCATCCATAAAAACATGTGAGTATTGGTTTAGATGATTCAAAAGGAACGATTTTGATGTCAGTGATAAAGAACGTTCTGAACCACCCAAAAAAATTGCTGATGCCGAATTAGAAGCTTTACTCGACAAGGATCCGTGCCAGACCCAAAAGAACTAGCAGCAGCATTAAATGTTAGTCAACCATGCATTTCACAATGTTTAGCTGCCATGGAAATGGTGCAAAAAGAAGGGAATTGGGTTCCACATGCTTTGCAAAAAAGAGACCTTGAACGTCGAAAAACCATTTGCTAATTGCTGCTTCAAAGGCAAAAAAGAAAGGGTTTTTTGCATTGTATTATTACTGCCGACGAGAAATGGATATGGTATGATAACTTTAAACGGCAGAAAGCCTGGGTGAAGTCAGGTGAAACAGGTCCTTCAATGCCAAAATGCAATATCCATGGTTCAGAGGTAATGCTGTGTATCTGGTGGGACCCGAAGGGTGTGATCCACTATGAACTGCTGAAACTGTCAAAAACTATTACTGGTGATTGGTATCGAACCCAATTAATGCGTTTAAAACGAGCTCTCACACAAAAACGGCCGGAATGGGAGAATAGACACAACAAAGTCATCTTACAGCATGACAACGCAAGACCACATGTTTCTCGACCTGTGAAAAAGCACTTAGAAGGATCCGACTGGGAAGTTCTACCCCACCTGCCATATTCTCCAGATATTGCACCATCGGATTACCATTTGTTCCGGTCGATGCGGTCAGCACTTTCTGGAGAACGGTATAGTTCTTATGAAGACATCAAAAATTGGCTGGACAACTGAATCTCTTCCAAGGAACCAGAATTCTTCCTTCGGGGCATACGTTCACTGCCCGAAAAATGGGGTAAAGTTGTAGTTTCAGAGGTAGCATACTTCGATTAATATGAAAATATTGTTTCTGTTCTTCAACAACGTGTTTTGTTCATTTCAAATCCCTCAAAACTTATTTATATACCCAATATATTTTGTACAAAGATATACTACGCAAATAAATATTACATTTCAGTATCCTCTTAATTTATAACAATCTAATAAAATGCAGTTCCTGATGAAGTAAAAATTTTATGAACATTTTAGGAGCCTGGATATTATTAGCTTTTTTAAACCTTTGGCTTAAGTAATAATTAAATTATGCTGCTACTTCTTTTTAAAAAAACATTTCCACTGTCTTACATGTGTTGAAAACTGAAGTTACTTCATTTTTATCATCAATGTGAGAGTCTCACTCTCTCTCTCTCTCTCTCTCTCTCTCTCTCTCTCTCTCTCACTCTCACTCTCTCTCTCTCTCTCTCACACACACACACACAACCAATTTGGTTTTAAGCTATCTGCCTGTTTCTCCCACATAGCTGAGACCACACCTTCCTGTGAAGGTAGTCACCAATATTATTTTATAATCCTGGACCCAGTCTGATTAGAAACTTCTCACTAATTCTCTGAAGTATTTCAAACAGTCCTGTATGATAAGTATTTTTTCTAGTTAACTGAAACTTAGTTTTTCACTTCTGATTCTTTTTAATTTTACTCAGAATTTTGTTGACCAGTACAAAAGGGTAATTGTTATCTTCTAAAACTTTTTTTCAGTTCCTCCTTTTGAGTATTTTTTAACAATTCTGAAGAATTTAGAAAATTATTTTTTTCTAAAAATTGAGTGGCCAGGTTTGTTGCATGTTGAACAGTAATCTAGGCAGTTCACACCATTCCAATTGCCTTGTCAATAATCCTGTAGTTGTTCCATGTATGTGTGAAGAACATTTCTTCTATTATTTCAATATCTGAGATACTGGTGATTTATTACGGTACAAGAAAGAATTGAATTGCTGCAACTGGCATAATTCTTAAGTTGTCTATATTCCTCATTTTCAGATACGTAGAGCTTTGTTGACCATGGATCGTTTAATGGATAGCATGCTTGAACAGAAATTAAAAGATGCGGGTTCGATTCCTGCTCCAAAGTGATGTAATTTTCAACTTTTCTGAAATGACATTTCATGTTTTGCAGTAAACTAGGCAATTCAAGCTGTTATGGTTGCCTTGCTAGTAAATGTTTTATGAGTTTTCCATGTGAGTGACAGCTGCAGATGTTATTTCTATTCATGTCCAAGGGATTGCTGGTATGCGTTGGTAATTAAATATGAATTAAATTCCATTATGTTACTATGTTCCATGCCTTGCATAATTGAATATGTAAAAGCATTTGGAAATTGGCAAATTTTTGGCAAAACTAGTTTCAATGTAAGGCAAATGATTGTTATGGATTGATTTTATGTTCTTGATTAGTAGCATGCACTTGTGTCACAATCCTGCACTACATAACGGAGTTGTATTTGCAATATTGAAACAAGTCTATTTCTGTGTAGAAAGCATGTTTTATTTTATGAATTAAACGGTTTGGGTGTCAGGATCTTGAAAGAAAGAAAAATCAAGTTGTAGATATTTTGAATATATCGCAAACCATAAAAAAAATTAAAATCAAAATCTTTTCTTATATCACTCCCTGTGATGATATTAAGTGCACATTTTCTGTTGTGCATCATATCTGAGGGTATTCTTCTCTTCAACATTCTTCATCAGGCAGTAGTCAGCTATAATTTTTGTTTTTCTAGAGAACAGTCAGAAATTTTGTATACTTAGTGTTGCAGACTAGGGTACACCCTTTTGCTGTTTGTTTTCACAGAGCTGTAGCTCTTCTGTAAGCTGGCACATATTGGTACAGCCTTTATCATCCAATTGTAGCACACAAGATTTACTTGTAATTGACTCGAGTGTAAAATGTTGTTGGGAGTATTTCATATGATAGCTGTGCAACTGATATCGTACATACAACTCATTTCATACATGTTCAAGTTATCACAGCAGATACACTCAATGGACAAAACATTAGAGATACCTACCTAATAGCATGCTGGCTGGTCCTCCTCTAGCATGAATAACAGCCTGTACATACTAAGGCATCAACTCCACCAGATACCAGAGGTAATGCCAGCCATGCCTGTTGCAGCATTGTCTACAACTCTTCCTGAGATGTCTGTCCAGGATCCATGGATGTGATGTTCCTTTCCATGGCAGCCCACAGAGCTTCCTCAGAGTTTTATTCCAGGGACCTAAAGAGCCACTAGATGGTTTCAAAGTCAGATAAGTGTTCTTCAAGCCATACTTGGGTGGTGCAACGCATTATCCTGCTGAAACAGACCTTTAGCCACAGGATATGCGAAGTCCATGAATGTTGAGATTCTATGGCAAGTGCACACAATGTACTAAATATAGCCAACCAATAATGGGGAGGTACTTACTTCTTAACGCTTGATAGACATATATCCATAATAAGATGTATTTCCAATGTAGCACACATAATTATTCCAAATGTAGAACACATTAGTGAATATTACACTTGACATACGTAACACCTTAACAACAACCCATGAGACATCCAAACCACACCACATCCAACAAGCAACTCAGTGAGCCAGCTCCTCCTATGAAGTCAGAGGAAGTGACCTCACAGGAAGTAGTGTCAGCAGTACAGCAGTCAACAAAATTTGCATACTTGAACAATGTGCACACTACACAAAACATTAATGCATAACTTAGTAACAAATTACATAACATGTGGTTACATAAAAATAATGATTTACAATTATTATGTTACCAATGACATATAAGTATGCTGCAATTAATTAATCATATGCTTCCTTCCATCAATATGACAGAATGCAGAAACTGCACAAAAAGAACATTACTGGTATACTCGCGGTACACCCTTGATACAGTTGCCCTCGGGAACCCTACGGTTTTTACCACTTGGGCAATAGATTGACCTGTCTGTCTTGGCAAGACACATCTGCAATCAAAGCCACTCAAATCACCATGTTTAGCCATGTTCATTGATTGCAATATGCTGTTGGAAAGCCCTGCTGTGCACCTATTTATTGTGTGCATTTGGTTTGGGTTTTCCCGTTTGCTTGGGGAATGCCCATGTCAACTGCCTATCAATCCCATATCTAATGTTTTGCCTACTTAGTGTACAACTCATATCATACACAGTCGTATAAGAATAATACGGCCACCTACCTAATAACAGGAAAAACCACCCTCGGCTCCCGGATGACAGAGGCAAGACGGTGTGGCATGGACGCAATGATGCCCTGGAAAATTGCCCGAGGCACACGTGCCCTTCAGAACTGCAGCAGAGCACAGAGGTCCTACAGATGACATGGTCGTGGGTGGGCACGTCGATCCAAATAGTTCCACAAGTGCTCTATAGGATTGAAGTCGAGCGATTTTGCCAGCCAAGGGAGCACAGAGACATTGCTGTCGTGTTCCTGGAACCAGTGGTGCACCCCTTAGCAACTAGGCAGGATGTATTGTCCTGCTGGTAGACACCATCGCCACTATGGTAAACATCCAACATGAAGGGATGCGTGTGGTCAGCAAGGATGGACAGGTAGCCATCCAGTGGTACTAGCGATTGCAGGTCATACCAGGAAAACATCTCCCAGACATGCACACTGCCACCCCCTGCCTGTACTTGACCGACAAGCATGTCAAAATGTTGGTTCTTGTCTGTTTGATGCTGTATCTTCTACCACTCATCACTTCTGTGGAATAAAGACCTCAATTTGTCGGAGAAGGCAACCTTTTCCTACTGGTAATGGTAGTCCCATGCGAACTGCAGGCATCGTTGCTGATAGACCTGTGTTAACATGGGTGCTTTGCCGCAGCGTCGACTCCGGAAATCTATGTGTAACGGTTCGCTCTACTGTTACCAGGGACATGTTCCTGCATGCCCCAGCATTCATTTGTATGGTCAGTTGTTGCACGCCAACTGCCCTTTACCAGTCGACGGAGGCGACATTCTCCTCTGGGGTTGATGGCCTTTGTGGCTCCACAGTTATGACGTCAGGAAATACTCGGTGTTCCAGGGGTCCATTCTTGGTACACCCTTACTACAGCATCTCACAAACAGCCCACGAAGTCTGCTGTTTCTGAGATGCTTCCACCTTTGGTGCGGTAGCCGATAATCATTCCTTTTTTAATGTCCGTCAAATCACTACCTCTGCCCATTGTACTCATGTCACACACTGAGACTCATCTGTCCTGGCCTGCCCCTTATATCTCTGTGCACTCTGTGATGTGCCTGGGCAGGGAACACTGTGATTCCGGGGTGGTCATATTATTCATTCTGATGTAACTGTGTACATGTTAATGTAAAATAAATCTTCGCAATTATTGTAAGGAGGAAGCTTGAAAAAGGGATGAAAATAGTGAGAAGTACCACCCTTAACAAAATTATGGGTGGGTGCTCTTGACTGAATGGCAACAACTACTCCAGTGATGGAGTCCTGACAATTGAACTATACCCTAGTTTAAAAATTTGACCACCAAATACACTGTCTACCAACAAGTAATTGGACACCTCTGCAATCGACGATATCTGCGGTCCTGGTGAACGTCACGGCCGCCGCCGTTAAATATCATGTGTGGGAAACAACAACGCAACCAGTCGCATGCAAGATGCCATGCAGTTCGGAGCTCTCTGATTTCGAGAAAGGTGTAATCGTCGGGTATCACAGAAATGGCCGATCCGTACGTGACATATCCAGCGAGTTGAAGTACCTAAAATCGACAGTGGCCTACGTGATTGGCAAGTGGAAGATGAGAGGTGACTGTCGGAATGTGCCCCGACCCAGCAGACCCACAAAACTGGGAGTTAGAGACTGACGGGTGCTGGCCAGAGAAATTCGGAAGAACCGCACCAAATCGATGGGCCACATCTGCGAGGAGTTTCAACAGGTATCCGGGAGTGTTCTTTCGATGAATATCATCCGTAAGAAAGCCCATCTGCTCGGTTATCATGGACGTGGTGCAAAGAACTTCGACAGTGGACCGTTGAACAGTGGAAACAGGTTCTTTGGAGCAACAAATGAAGGTTCACCCTCTCCTGTTCAGATGGCAGGGTCTGGGTTTTGCGTCTGCCTGAAGAACGCCTCCTACCGGAATGTATTGTGCCAACTGTGAAGTTCGGCAACAGTGGAATTATGCTATGGGGGTGTTTCTCCTGGTATGGCACGGGGCCCTGGGTCGCAATTCCTGGTAGACTCAACGCCGAGACCTACTGCACTTTTGGATGACCATGCACTTCCTACGTTGTGGCAGTTTTACGGGGTGGACCCATGTTACTTTCAGGATGACAATGCCACCTGTCATGTTGCGAGGTCCACCATGGCTTGGTATGGTGACAATAAGGTTAATCGAATGGACTGGCCTGTGCAGAGACCGGACCTTAACCCTATCGAGCACCTCTGGAACGAGTTGGAGCGTTGACTTAAGGGGTGCCCCCACCGTCCGAAATCGGTGAAGGAACTGACCTGTCTTCTCCAAGCCGAGTGGAAGAAAATACTGCTAGCCATCGTACAACGCCTGGTTGAGAGTATGCCCCGGAGGGTGTCAGCTGTAATCTCTGCTCATGGAGGCTCCACCAACTATTGAAGGTGAATAAACTTTGTTTTCCTTTGCTATCACAGGTGTCCAATTACTTGTTGGTAGATAGTGTATATACAACCTTAAAACGCATCATAATACCTTCAAATTAGAACTGAAAAACAGATTCTCTATTCTAGAAGGTCTAACATCAGAAGAAGGTGACATCTCTGAAGTTAACAGAAAAGTATGGAAACAGCAACAAAATTAGCTGGGTCTAAGAACAAGTTGCATGTAAACAAATTATCAGGAAAAACCAAAATGTTGATGCAAAAAAGAAGAGAGATGAGGACAACTAAAGAAGATGTGACTTCCAAAGTGGAATATATAGAGCTATGCAAGACAGTACAAAAAAGTATCACTGAAGACGTAAGGAAATTCAACTGTGAACTAGTGAGGAAAGCAATTGAAAACAATCAAAGCCTAAAGATATCAAAGGGACATCTCAGTAAGGGAAGAAAACAGATTATGGCACTGAGAAAAGAAGATGGTTCTGTAACAAGAAATAAAGGTGAAATTTTGACAAGAGTGAAAGATTTCTACTCCAAATTATATGAAAGGGATGATACATGTACTTCAGACATCAGGAAAGGTACCAGAGTCCTTCCAGTCCTCCCAGCAGAAGTTGCACATGCAATCAAGAACATGAAGCGGGGAAAAGCTCCAGTAGAAGATGGAATTACTGTAGACATCATACAAGAAGCAAGTGGAGAAATTGAAACAGTGCTCGCCCAAATTTTCACTCAATGCTTTAATGAAGGGAAGATTCCTGAGGATTGGAACAAGGCTACAATGATCCCGCTACATAAAAAAGGTGACATTGAGGATCTCGTGAACTACAGACCTATCAGCCTCCTATCAGTGGTTTATAAAATCTTCACTAAAGTTCTTTCACACCGCTTGAAGGTGACACTGGACATGGCTCAACCGAGAAAACAAGCTGGATTCAGGAGTGACTACAGCACAATAGATCATATCCACGTACTGAAAGAATTAATTGAGAGAATGAGGGAATATGAACGTCCATTATGCATGGCTTTTATCGATTATGAAAAGGCCTTTGATTCGGTGAAACCATCAGCCGTTAGAATGGCTTTGAAGTCCTGCGGTAATGAAGATGCTTACATTAATATTATTAATAACATCTATGAGTATGCAAGTGCAGAGATTCGACTATTTGAGAATACAGCATGCATAAAAATTGGAAAGGGAGTAAGGCAAGGTGACACTGTATCTCCCGAACTCTTTAATGCCACATTGGAAAATGTCTTTCAATCACATGAACTGGTAAAACAAAGGGATAAAGGTTAATGGGGATTATCTAACCCACCTGATGGCGTAGTCATTTTTGCGACTACCCCATTAGAGCTGCAGAGTATGATCCAGGAACTTGATGACAAGAGTAAAGAAGTGGGATTAAAAATGAACTTTCAGAAGACAAAAGTGATGTACAATGCTTTTACAAGAAAAGAAGATTTATTGATTGATGGAGAAAAGCTGGTGATAACCAATACCTACATTTATCTTGGACAGCAGATATCAAGTGAAGGTCACATTGATTAAGAAATTAATCGGCCTATAAAACTTGCCTGGAGAGCTTTTGGAAGAAACAGCATAATTTTCAAGAGCAATATGCCATTATGTCTTAAAAGAAAAGTGTTTGATCAATGCATCCTTCCAGTGCTTACGTATGGTGCAGAGACGTGAACTTTAACTAAAAGAGACATACAAAGGCTGCTGACAACTCAAAGAAACATGGAGAGGTGCATGCTTGGTGTAACCAGGAGAGATGAAAAGAGGAACTCATGGATCAGAAAAATGACAAGAGTGGAAGGCATCATGATCAGAGTAAAATCCCTAAAATGGCAATGGGCTGGACATACTGCTAGAAGAGCAGACCATCGATGAATAGTCGAAATTTTAGATTGGATTCCAAGGGACAGGAAAAGACCCAGAAGAAGACCACATGGGAGATGGGTGGATGAAAATTGAAAGTATGCGGGAGTAACATGGAGGTGACTGGCACAAGACAGACCATTGTGGAAGAGGCTTGGAGAGACCTTCGTCCAGCAGTGGATTGATAATGGTTGACAATGATGATGATGATGATGACCTCTATAAAAACAGTAATATTAATTTGTTCACTGTAGAAAAAAATTAGAGGTTCCATGATGTCATTAATAGTTTAATTGTTCATTGGGTCACAATGTTAATACTCTGTTCCAGAAAGCCAAGAAGTTAAACTTGTTGAAAACAACTGAAACCAAAGCAATATTTCGAATGTGGGGAGGAGTTATATTCACTTACAGTTTTGCTAAATTGATTCCATAATTCCTTTCTCTATTTCAATAAAATTTTAGGACTTACCAGGGAGTTGAGCTTGTTGAAAAGGAATGGGATCAGCAGTTTACTTGATCTTACGGTAGGTTAATTAAAATATCTCTGAAGCACTCGTGTTAACATTGAGAAAAAAAAAATGAAAAAGCTGTTGTTTCCATTAGTGTTTAATAATCAGTGTATCATTTGATAGTCCTTCCTTCTTGTTGCTAACATGCAGTATAATAATTCATCATATGCAGCAGTGAAATTGTTTATGTAGATCAACAAATGTGTCTTGACCTTTCCCCCACTTTGTGTCCATAATTCAAGTTGTGATCAGTGGAAACTTGTTATCAGTTTTATGCATCACCCTACTAAAATGCATATAACCTTTTTTTTTTTTTTTTTTTTTTTCATATATCATACACAAAATAAGTTTTGTGAAACTCTTGTGTTAGCATTGCAATGCAACTCAGTATTTCTTTCCATATTTTCTGAGTATAGATTATGTTTTATATGGAAATCTTATGTTGCCAAAACAATATTTAGGGAACATTTTAAGTAAAACCCCTGATTGTTTTAAGTGAGGCGCAACTCAAAGAAAACAAATGGCCATTTTTCAGGAATGATCACACACCCTGACGGTCATTTTTATACCCTGAAAAATGATCATTTGTTTTTTAGAGTTCCACACTGCACAAAACTATACATTAAAATATGTTACTTAGATTTAGAGTAAGGAATCAAGCACTTATTAGATGGTGACTAACATAAGTCTTTAAATGAAAAAGAAAACTGCATGTGACATAATGTGCCATTTTCATTAGGGCTTTCTGAAGTGTTATTGCCTCTTAAGCATGCATTCGTGATACTATAAAATAAAATAACAATGTTTATTCACAATTAAATGTTTATTTTAGCATCTATAGTTTTGCAGAGTGTTTGGCTAGGCTTCATCAAGACAAATGGAGCATAAACATTCAAATCATTGTGATATCAGAGTTTGTCAGAACTATGATGATGTTCTGACAAACTCCGTATCATTTGAAATGTTCAAATCATTGTGACATCGTCAGAACTCTGATGATATCACAATGATTTGAGTGTTTACGCTTTATTTGTCCTGATGAAGCCGAGCCAAATGCTCTGTGAAACTAAAGTAAATGTTAAAATAAACTTTTAGTTGTGAATAAACGTTGCTATTTTATTCTGTCTCAACATGACAAGTTTTGTAGTGATAAAACATATTCATAATACTACACCGGTGTGCAAAAATTAAGGACAAAGAGGAGAAATTAGCATAACAGTGGAAAGAGCAGGCAGAACAGACCGAAAGACCACTCAGGAGATAGACTAGGGTCCGGTACGGTAAGGCATGTGCATATATGCAGCATGGCGGGGGGGGTCAGAAGGGTATAAAGCACATGGGCGGTGTACGCTCAGCAATTCAGTGAAAGCTATTGCACGGTGTACATCGGTTTGAACGCCGTCGAGTTGCTGCCACTGTGTGATATGGCCAACAGGCAATCCAGTAGACGACATCTGTATGACTTTGCCCGAGGTCGCATCATTGGGAAGTTGGAAGAAGGTTGAAGTGCGACTATTGTGGCCGAGGAGTTCGGGATCGCTCACAGCATCGTTTCACGAGCTTGGAGAGCATTTCAAACAACAGAAGCAGCTGTCCAAGAGTTTAGCCGTGGTCGTCCACGAGCAACCACGGCGGCGGAGGACCGGTATATTGTCCCACAGGCAAGAAAACAGACGGCAAACAGCGGGAGAAATAACAAGGCACATGTAACAGACAACTGGACGTCCGTTATCGCGTTTTACCGTGGCCAGGAGGCTGCACAAAGGTGGTCTATTTGCACGGCGACCAGTACGGTGTGTGCCATTAACGCCTGCTTATCGGAAACGGCGGTTTCTGTGGTGCCAGGAACACAAGAACTATATAATTTTGTTGTCCCATGCCTTCTTATAATGTTTTTGTCAGTTTATTGGCCACAGCATTTACTGCTTTACATAACTTGTTTTTTGTATGCCATTTACATGTGATTTCAGGGAAGGGTTCCTCTGTTAAGTAGTTTTTTTGTACCTGTTGCTTTAAATTTGAGCACAGCACATGTTCTTAATCTGCTACTTTTGGTGACTGGTTTTAAAATGTATTTAATACTCTACTGACTCTGGAGAATCTATTAATATTATTGGGAGCATGTAATGTTCTCAGTAAATTATCTTATAGCTCAAATAATTTAAATTATTGACTTGTTTGATTATTTTGATATTTTTAATCGTTTATTATCAAATAGATGTTTTTCCTTTGAATGCCATGTTTTGTTGTTTTCATGTGGTATTGACACATTAATTTTTGTTTTATTGCATTTTTAATTTTTATTCAGCATTTTGTAGTTTACCTTCATTTTCTCCAAAGAGCAAGGTATTAAAGATAAGAAGAGTTGCTGTTAATGTATGATACACTGACGGGGAAAAAAATCCCAACACCAAGAAGGGGTTGTGTTAGATAAACGACAGTTGGTAGGCGGTGAGAGTACATCTGTAAGATGACGTCTATGCAAATTTCGCGCTCGGCGCATACGTGTGGCGCTAGTAGCGCCTCGGAACATGCAAAGCAGGTTTGCTGTAAATACGCGCTGTAACGTTCGTGAGCGTTAGTTATCGTTGAGATTCGACGTAGTGTGTTCATGTTAGTCAAGAATGCCTTTAAGAAGACGAAGAAGCTATTATCAACAGCTTATGGAGTTTGAACGAGGTCGTGTAATAGGGCTACGAGAAGATGGATTTTCGTTCCGCTATATTGCAGAACGACTTGGCAGGAATGTAGCCACTGTGCATGATTGTTGGCAGCGGTGGTCAACGGAAGGTACTGCCTCAAGAAGACCGGGTTCCGGCCGGGCACGTGGCACTACTGAGAGGAAAGACCGCCGTGTACAGCGTATGGCCGTGGCGCATCCTACCGCTTCTGCGGCAGCAATTCGAGCTGCAGTTGCCACCACAGTGACACAACGAACTGTTACAAATCAGTTACTTGAAGGACAGCTCCGAGCCAGACGCCCTGTAGCGTGCATTCCACTTACTCCAAACCACTGCCGTTTGCGATGTCAGTGGTGTCAAGCTAGAGCTCATTGGAGGACGGAGTGGAGATCTGTTGTGTTTGCTGTCAACGGAAGGTACTGCCTCAAGAAGAACGGGTTCCGGCCGGGCACGTGGCACTACTGAGAGGAAAGACCGCCGTGTACGGCGTATGGCCGTAGCGCATCCTTCCGCGTCTGCGGCAGCAATTCGAGCTGCAGTTGCCACCACAGTGACACAACGAACTGTTACAAATCGGTTACTTGAAGGACAGCTCCGAGCCAGACTCCCTGTAGTGTGCATTCCACTTACTCCAAACCACTGCCGTTTGCCACGTCAGTGGTGTCAAGCTAGAGCTCATTGGAGGACGGAGTGGAGATCTGTTGTGTTTTCTGATGAAAGCCGGTTCTGCCTGGGTGCCAGTGATGGCCGTGTGTTGGTTAGAAGGAGGCCAGGTGAGCGCCTGCAACCAACCTGTCTGCAGCCGAGACACACTGGACCTACACCTGGAGTTATGGTCTGGGGAGCAATTTCCTATGACAGCAGGAGCACTCTCATGGTTATCCCACGCACTCTGACAGCACAGTTGTACGTCGGTCTGGTGATTCAACCTGTTGTGCTGCCATTCATGATCAGCATTCCAGGGGGTGTTTTCCAACAGGATAACGCTCGCCCGCATACCACTGTTGTAACCCAACATGCTCTACAGAGTGTCGACATGTTGCCATGGCCTGCTAGATCACCAGATCTTTCACCAATCAAGCACGTATGGGACATCATTGGACGACAACTCCAGCGTCACCCCCAGCCAGCATTAACCGTCCCTGTATTGACCGACGAAGTGCAACAGGCATGGAACTCCATCCCACAAACTGACATCCAGCACCAGTACGACACAATGCATGTACATTTGCGTGCTTGCATTCAACATTCTGGCGGTTACACCGGTTATTAATGTACCAGCATTTCACATTTAAAATGGCTCTTCTTGCGCGTACATTAAACTGTGATCTTGAAACCTTAATCGATTAAATATGTTACCTATACAAATGTATTGCCACCATTTCATTCCTCTGCAACTATTTTTTCATGGTGTTGGGATTTTTTTCCATCAGTGTATACTAAAACCTAAGACTCAAGGTTAAAATTAATTATTACGTAAAAAAAAACCGGATGACATGAGCAAGGTATTTAAAATAAATTCTTGTCTTATTTGAATTCCATTACTATTGCTCATTTGCTAATTCTTTGGCAATTTGATTTATGTTTATTTCAAAGTACATTGGGAACAAGGCATACAATGAGTTTGTGTTCAGGGACATCCTTCTCTTTAGTTCCTTGTTCACCTCTTTCAACACTTATATTGTTTTTGTTATAAGCTGCAGAATGGTTTTAGTAACTTTACAGCTAAATATTTGTCTTAAATCCTAAATAATTTAATTCTGTTAATCTTATCAAAAACCTTTTTCTCTCATAATCTAATTTACATTGATTTTTGTGCCGTTATATGTGCATTAATTTTTACTGCTAATTTTAAAAACATTCTTTTTCTTAGGTGGTCTTCACTTACAAAGATCATATCAAAAGTATGCCAAGGTGTGAAGATTCTTATGAATGGTGTCCCAAATATATTGTTTGTTGTAGTTAGATATTTTCATCACTACCAAAAGAAAATTGGTCGCAAAAAGCTAGTGGAGAAGTGCAAATTAAAATGTAATTCTTAAACTTGTTAATAATTGATGACATGGCTATTCCTAGACTTAATATACTATGAATTTCACAAAATTGTGGGACTTACGCACGAACAAAAGGATATTTCTTACAGTTGAATTTTCAAATAGCACCCTACCCTTCCTCAGGACTTCAACTATAGTAGGTGTTGCCATTTCTGAACTAAATTCCAACCTTTCAAATCATTTAATGTTGTACCTCTTCTTCTCTCTATTTCCAGTCCTTCTGACGACAACATCAACAGCACTTTTTCAAGAGAAAATTGTCAGAAGGACTGGAAATAGTGAGAAGAGGGGCAACATTAAATGATTTGAAAGGTTGGAATTTAGCTCACAAATGGCAACACCTACTATAGTTGTTGTCCTGAAGAATGGTAGGGGTACTATTCGAAAATTCGACTGTTAGTAGTATCCTTTCATTCATGAGTAAATCCCATAATTTTTTTGAAATTTATAGTATATGTAATTCTTGAACAAAATTGCCCCCCCTCTTCTTAATTGATTTTGAGCATTTAAAGGTTATAGGCTTAACTTGCTGTATGCCCCTTTTCATTTGAGGGGCAGTTAAGCCTGCCCCTCAAATGAAATTTTGTTCTATTTCTGGTTGTACTTGTTCTGCTACAGTACTAATGTAGTAAAACAATACCTTGATTAAAGTAGTATGTAGCAGTGTGTGTGTGTGAATGTGTGTACAGTAATATAAAGTCCATTATTTGGTGCAAATCAGGTTTTTAACTTAATATACAGGGTGATTCAGCTAAGCGTGTACAAACTTCTGGGAGGGGTAGGTTGTACAAAGACAAATCAGAATCACATAGCAATATGCAGGGTCAGAAGCACCATCTTCATGTGGTAGTGTACAGAGAGGACGAGAAATGAAAGAGCAGCATGTAAAACAAAATGCTTTTTATTATTCACAAGACATTTGTGAAATGCATTGAGGTTACAGAAGGTGTTCAAAGTTGCGGCCATGAGCTGCAACACACGCTTGACATCGCCGGCGCATGGAATCACATACATTTTGGAAAATTCCTGGCATTTCTCGGACTTCCGAAGCAGCTACAGAGATGCGTGCTACAAGGTTCTCGTCACTTTCAACAGGGGTGTTGTAAACCAGTCCTTTGATGTAACCCCAAAAGAAGTAATCAAGGCATGTTAAGTCCGGTGATCTTGCAGGCCAATGAATGGGACCACCATGCCTGATCCACTGATGCCCAAATGTTATCTTTAGGTGATGACGAACGTCATTGCTGAAATGGGCGGAGGCCCCATCCTGCTCGAACCACATTGCATGGTGTAGCGACTGAGAGACCTTTTGTTCGCTCAAAAGCTCTGGCTAGACGTCTTCCAGAAATATCTGGTAACTCCTTCCGTACAGACGAGGAGGTATGGGCCAATTAAGTGGTCCCCAACAATGGCGGCCCAAACATTAGCAGCAAAACGGTTTTGTGCTGCACGTGGTCGTACAGCATGGGTGTTTTCCACCACCCATACATGCGCGTTATGTGCATTGAAGCAACCTTCCCGTGTAAATGACAGTATCCTGAAAGAACGTATGAGCAGTCTCACGGCTGAACAACATCATCGACCACATGAAGATGGCGTTTCCGACCCTGCATTGCTATTTGATTCCAATTTGCCTTTATGCAACCTACCCCTCCCAGAAGTTCATAAAAGCTTAGCTGAATCACCCTGTATATTAGCATATTGGATATTATGCATCTGAGTAAATTTGAAAGTTTTTGTTTAAATCTGAAGTACATTGTACATAATGTCTAAGGTATTGTACCTGATATTGTCAAAGTATTTCTTACGTTGTTTGCTCTGTGAGGCATGTGCTCCCGGCCCTGAAAGGTCTCTTACATTACGGACTTTTGGTTAGTTATAAAAAAAAAAAAAATTTGAGAAATCAAACAGTTAGGTTATATATTTTCAGTTCCACATTCATTCACTTGCACATTCAAATGTTTAAAATTTACTATTAATTAGATTTTAATTAATAGTAAATTTTAAACATTTGAATGTGCAAGTGAATGAATGTGGAACTGAAAATATCTAACCTAACTGTTTTATTTCTCAAAAAAAAATTTTTATAACTAACCAAAGGTCCGTAACGTAAGAGACCTCTCGGGGCCGGGAGCACGTGCCTCACAGAGCAAACAACGTAAGAAATACTTTGACAATATCAGGTAAAATACCTTAGATATTATGTATAGTTTAATTAAAAGCACATTTATAACATGAATTGCATTTTTCGTAATTCTGTAGTACATGTGTCAGTTTTGTAGTAATTTCTCAGTATATGCCTCCAATATGCTTAATTATGCTGAAACATGTGCCATGTGCACTCTTAGTTGTTCACTCTTTAATGAACGCTTGTGATATGAGATTTATCATCCCGTGTTTTACCTCTCTCTTTCTTTTCTGATCTTCTGTGTGTTTTCAAGTACTTTCAATTCAGACCATTCTCAATCAGTGTATGAAGCATTTGGTCTACTTTCATGTTCCACTGAGGTTTGGAAAAATATATTTCACAATTTTTGCTGCTAGTTATGCTCATTGTTCATTGCTGTTTCACACATTATATAAGGTCGGCAATCAGGAGATCATTAAATGATGTTAAATATATATAGACCACATTATCTATAATTTAAACCAGGAAACAATGAATGTTACTTTAACTTACTATATCAGCAGCAGCCGGAGGGTCTTCACTAGGGTGTCTACTGGTCATGAAAGTCATGAAAAAGTCATCAAATTGAGCAGGTGGTCATGAAGTAATAAAATTGAGTGGGTGGTCATGATTTTTTTTTTTTTTTTTGTGTGTCAGCATCTGAATGAAGAGAAGTTTGCACACCTAGAAGAAAACACGAACCAGCACCCTTTCAAACCAGCGTGTAGTCGATGACCCATGACATATATAAAAAAAACATATATCTTCATCAAAAGCTGATGTTGTGAAGAGGGAATATTTACAATTTTGTAAATCTTCTAAAAAACAACTGAAACAGTTCAATCCTAAAGGACAAACTTGATTACTTCCTGATGAATTTACAACAAAGTGCGAACCATGACTTTATCAAGTTCTTACAGAAGCTGCTATGCGTGTTTCATGGCAATGCTGCAGTTGAAAGACGCCTTTCTTTAACAAAGAACTTTTAATTAAAAACTTAGAAGGAGATGCAGTTGTTGCAGAAAGAAGTATTTACAAGCCTTAAAGAAGAAGAAATATGACAAAGATGAAGTGGCCGTAAAAGCAGTCCAAGAACTAAAAGAACTCAAAGATAAGAAAAGAAAGCTTATAGAAAAGGCAAAAGAAGAAGCTGAAGTTCTAGATTCTGAGATAACAAGTTTAGCTAAGATACTTAAACACTGAGTCTTTCACTGTGAAATTTCAGTCTAAATTTTGTACATTCATAGTTTTTATATTGCCTTAATAAAAATTTGTAAGGTTTTACAGCATTACCATGTTAAAAGAATTTGTGTATTAATAGATGTAATAATAAATATTTCTGAAAATAGCCATACCCATCCTATATGAGAGTTGAATTTTGTTATTTCTTTAAACACATAGAATTTGGTGAATGGCATAGTGCAAGCCATACATAATTGCATTATTCATGTAAACAATTTTAGTGACATAAGAATTACATTCAACTTTCATCTCAACTGGCTTTCAGGTAGGGGTTCATTAAAAAGCATCCTCCCCACCGTATAGCCAATTTAGCAGCAATATTATAGACACATCAGTTTTGCCTAAACTATTGTCGCATTGAATTAATTTCAGTGTTTGTAAAAATAAAATAATAACCTGGGATCCCAAGCCAAGGGTACTAGATTATGAGTCTAGAATGTTTGTCATTGTGCCACGCATTGTCAAGAAGTCATGAATTTAACTGAAGATGTCATGAAAAGTCATGAATTTGGTTCATTGGAAATCAGTAGACACCCTGTTCATATGCATGCATATAAAAAATTCATTCACAAGACATTGTCATAAGTGCCCGACTCATTCAGAGAGTGTGAACTTTGTACAATGTGAAGTTCGGAAATAAAATTCATTATACTGTAAAATGTAAACAAGACTTAAATGAAAGAGATGAACTTATACAATGAAGATCAATAAATCCACGATACAAACAGAACGTTAAAAAGGAATAAAAATCTCAAAGAATAATAATCATCCTGATTGCAAAAAACCAAACTAGTTTCTGCTAATATTTATAAATAGCCATCTCCAATGGTAGGTGCACAGTAGCTGTAAATACCACACTCATACGCTCAGGTATGCTGCTCCAACCAAATTAATGTCCAGCCCCGTGGTGTAGACACATGCTCAGCACATCGTGGTTTAGGTTTTACTGCGCACATATGTGGTGTCGCCATCTGTAGTTCAACAAAGCCATTAGACAATGTCTACTGAGTAAATATATATGTACATATTCTAAGTATTCTGTTTTTTCTTCTTTTGTTTTTCTTCTTCTTAAAAGGTTTTTGCTCCTGTTGAATGAGATGTCTCCATGTGAACTGAAGCTCTACTGGGCTATTAATGTTGCAGTTGTATCTCTTGGTTTTTTCAATGACCACAGCCTCAGAGGTCATAATCTGGTTATGTGTACTATACGATGTTATAATTTTCACGTTAATCCAATCTGGAGTTACACAGTTTCTGATGCAATGTTGTATTAATGAAGTTTTTTTTGTCTCATCTTATCCAGTTCATAATGTGCTTATTTAATCTAGTCAAAAACCTTCTGCTTGTACTCCCAAGATATACTGTATCTTTTTGATTATTACTGTTAACTGTTAGAATGGCATAAATGCCAGATTTATTTAAAATTGATCTACTATTATTATTATTATTTGTAAGTATAATTCCGTTATCAGTTACTGCTTCAGCTATGTTAATATTGTGGTTGTAACATTCCTTTTTTTTAAAATGGTACTAACAGGAGGTAAGTATAGAAATTTTCCATAGTATTGTGCTTCATCTTTTTTAACAGCATTTTTCAAATGATTCACACTGGCTTTAATGTTGTTATACAAGGATTTGATTAGTTTGTTATTGTATCCAAGTTCTTCGGCAGTCCTTTCAATCCATTTGCGCTCTTTGATCTCTGATATCTTACTGGATGAGTGTGTAATGGCTCTTTTGATATAGAAGCGAAATGCAGCTCTTTTGTATATATAAGGGTGTCTTCTCAAATAGGTGAAATTAGAACTACAATATATACCAAAATAGTCGTTTGATATTTTGTGTGCACCTGTGGGTCTACCAATATTTGTTTTTTCAAGATTAAAAAGAAAAGTAGATTTTTTATAAAAAAATTGGGAAATCTTTTTGATTCCAAATAAGTCTGTTACAACATATACGAAAGCTTATTTCATTTGCAGCAAGCTGAAAAAATATTTTTCTGTGCTCCACAATGCATCCTATAAATTTGTGAGTGTACCAATTTTAAACCAAATTTATGGAATCAAGATTTAGATTTTTGTTTTGTTTTTCCTTTTGATTGCACAGAATAATCCATACCCTAATTTCAATGTGTCTCCTCTCCCCATATCCATGATGCACATCATTTTATTGCTGTATACAGCCACCTTGTGTTTGCGTCTGGTTCTGCAAATGCATATTTATTTTCATACGTGCAGGTGTCCAAGTACTTTAGGCTATATAGTATACACTGAAGTGTCAGAAAAACTGGTACACCAGACTAATACTTGATAGGTCCCCCACGGGAATGCAGGACTGCAGAAATACGACTGGGCATGAACTCCACTAGATTCTGGAAATATGCTGTAGGCAATGCACACTATACTTCCTGCAGAACGTTCCACAATTCGAGTGTATTCCGAGGTCTTGGATTCCTGTGTTCGATAGCGCGTTGCATGGCATCCCAAATGCGTTCTATCACGTTCAGATCTGGGGACTTCGGTGGGAATGGCAATACCCCAAACTCAGATGAATGCTCCTCTAACCATAATGTGGCATCCCGACACTTGTGTGGAGGTGCATTGTCCTGTTGGAACAGGGCCAACCCATCAGCATGAATGCAGGACATGAACGGGCGTACCTCGTCAGAAAGGATGCGCACATAGCGTTGGCTGGTCACAGACATTTGTAGATGTACCAGGGATCCCAGCGAAGTCCAGCTAAACACACCCCATACCATTACGGATTCTCCACCAGCCGGTACAGTTCCCTGTTGACAGGCGGGATCCATGGCTTCATGGGGTTTGCGCCACACACTAATCCTTCCATCTGCCCGATACAGTTGGAAACGCTACTTGTCAGACCAGGCTACTTGTTTCCAGTCATAAAGTGGTGCCACAGCGAGGCGCATAGCTTTGTGTCGTGCACCCATCAAGGGGACTCGAGTTGGGCGTTGGCTCCCAAAGCCGATATCGTGCAGGGTACGTTGCACAGTCCGGACGCTGATGCTTGTTGAGGCTCCAGCATTGAATTCCGATGATACCTGCGAGAGTGTTACACGCCTATCACATGAAACGATTCTGCCGCCCCGGTGGCGCAGTGGTCTAAGGCGATGGCCTCTGATCATTCGTCCAAAAGGGGTCCGGGTTCGAATCCCGGTGAGGCATGGATGTTGTGTTTGTCTTACGGCACTGGCTCTCTCCCTTCCCTGGAACCAGTGACCCTAAATTAGGGATGGGCGACTGCTTATAGCCCATTGAGTTGCTCACGGTGGTCGTTAAACCTCCAATAAAAAAAAAAAAAAAAAAAAAAAACGATTCTTGACAGCCGACAATGGTCACGTTCACCCAATGTGTTTTTACGGCCACACTGGTATCGTAGGTTGGAGGTTTTGCCGGAATTCTTGTAGTCACAGTACACCCTTGCAATGGTCGTCCGTGAAAATCCGAACTTCGTTGCTACCTCCAAAATAGTATGGCCCATCTCACGAGCGCCAACTATGGCACTGCATTGAAAATTGCTTAAATCGTTATTACTGGTCATTCTCATGCCGAAAACAGCTCTGACAGCTGGCAAGGATGTCTATTGCTTTATATACGCACTGGCGGGCGCAACCAAGTACACGCATAGGTGACGTTGCTATGTATTTTGCATGAGCTCGTCTGTACCAGTTTTTCTGGTACAGACGAGCTTATGGCATTTCAGTGTATATATGTACCATATTTTTCATCACATAATCCACTACCTGTTAGAAAAGCCGATGTAGGTCCTTCAGGTTGTACACGGATGCAAATAATCATCTGCTTTGAGGGGGGAGAATAGCACTTTTGTGCCTCTTCAATTTTTAAAAAAGTCTGCATCATAATTGTCAGGTGAGGTCTTACATTTAAAAAAATTATTAGAAATGCATTAATAACAGGAAGAAGTAACTCAGTATGAAGATAGAGGTCTGCAAACAGTTGTAAAGAACTTTTTTTTTATTATTATTATTTTACTTAGGGCCATTTTGACAATATATGATGCATTGAAGGCAATAGTATTTACTCTGGCAGATGATCACATGCTGTGGGAAGCTTAGCGTGCCGCAGGTTGGATTACAGAACTGCATACTATGGAATCTAACTATGCAGCTGTCATTTCTAACTACAGTAATCAGGGGTGGATTAAGTCGACAAAACCAGGCCAGCAATTTTGGTCTTGTGGTCCACTACAGAAACACATGTACCCACAGGGGAACACCTCATAGATTCCCTTATGGAAAAAATTCTGTTAATTCCTGGATGAAATAGAACTGTTGAAACATTCATTTTAAAACGAATTCAGTCATAAACACATTTTAGCAGAAATTTAGGGTGAAATAATTTTTTAAATCCACTCGTGATTGAATGGTTACAAATCAAACCATGCTCAAAACGAGGTACCAGGTAATTATACTATTTATTGGTACCAGATAATTATATTTATTTGGTCACTGATCATCTACTGCACAATGGTATTCATACCACCTCCTTGAACAGAAGCCTTTTTTTTTTAAAGCAACCCATTATTTTGACTCATGAACTATAATTTTGATCCATGAACCAGTACCAGTAAATCATTATTTCTTTTATGATAAATGTGGGTGGGACACTCATTTCAGAGCATCTCTATGGAATAATCACTTAGTGTTCTGTGTCTATACATGAATAAGGGTCTGAAGATGACGGACGATCAAATTTTTAGTAATGTCTCCTTCAAGATTGCAAAAGGAGAGCAGGGCCTACCACTGACCCTTTGGCTTCAAGTCAAGCACTGAACCCTAGTTAGCTTAATTTATTTATTACAAGGTGCTTGGTCCAACAGCAAATGTTTCACTGAAGTAGAGAGAATTTTGCTTTATCATTTTAGAGCTAACGCCCAACTAACCTATATTTAGATAGAAGAAAATGTCAATTTTTTGAAAGACAATAACATTTTCGACAGATAACGTAAAGCTTAAATGAAGTTAACAATTCTTATTCATAAGCACTAAAATAATTATTCTTTCTTCCCAAATAATCCAGACAAAGAGGATACAAGAAATAGTGGGCCATTTCTCAAGTGGTCCACCAGGAAATATCCCAGTGTCCTGGTGGGCCAATCTGTCCCTGGAAGTAATGTTGGAAAAAACTTATAATTTTTGCTCTTTATTCATTACCTCCTTTAATGGGATTTGGGAAACCAGTTCCCTTTAAGAAAAGTAATGTCGGGAATTGAAAAATGTCAACCATTATGTGAATGAGCAATCAGTGGTCAACTAGGAAATAATGGTGAAACTTAAAAATTGGAATGATACGTGAATGCCATTCATTTGAATAGTGTGCCCAAATCTTCTGCCATAAGCTGGCTTGTGGCAAGTCATTCTGCACAAATGATAACTAGAGAAGAGCTCACACTGTTTGGGGCAGTTTGCCAAAAAGATCTGAGAATGATATTCAATCCACCATTGCTTCGACACTCATGGAAATGGCAGCACATTTAACTTTATCCTGCCCCTATGGGTTTGGAAGCAAATTCTCAGGAAGAAAAGTAATGTCTAAAATTAATAAATGTCAATCATTATGTGAGTGAGCAATCATAGGTCAACTAGAAAATAATGATGAAACTTAAGAATAGGAATGATACCAGAATGCCATTCATCTGAACGGTGTGCCTAAATTGTTTGCTGCAAATAACTAATCATGAATGGTGAACAGCTCATTCATGAATGACTTTTGTGTGAATCGTGAGTGAACTCCCAAGAAGGAATGATTTATGCCCTCACCAGATGTGCCAACTCTCCAGATTTAGGTGGGAGACTCCGGATTTTCAGCCCTTCCTCCCGCCCTCCAGGTGAATGTCAAATTCTCCTGATTTTCACCAAGAATTAGCCATTAGGATGGTCGAAATTTCATCAACCACCACGATTTCGAACCTCCTGTGAAACCTTTTTCTTTCTGTGTCGATGCAAGATGGCATTACAGTCTTCAGTTTCGTATTTTTTCCTCTCCTATCTGCCGTCCCGGTGGCACAGTGGTCTAAGCGCTGGCTTCTGACCAATCGTTCGAGATGGAGTGGAAAAAATTTGCTTTGAAAAACTTTCTCCCAGTCTGATTGTCATGTGATGCCTTCAGCAAAGAGCTCACCTGCTCTGGCACTAGAGTGCCAGGAAGGGTCAGTAACCAATTGACGGATGGGAGCTGCCCTGCCTTCTCCTTGCAGTTCAGTCTTTCAACCCCTCACCTCAACAGAGCGGCGTGCATTCTAAGTGGTGATAAACAGTTGAGTTCTGGCAAATTCACTTAAAGACAAAAGGGAGTAGTTACAGTTGGCCTTTCCTTGTAACAAAAGGCAATGTTAGTACAATGCTTTTTGTTGTCTTCACCTTCGTGCACAATCTAAAGAAGAAACAAAAAACAGTTGGCTGCAAGTTTATTCATAATAAAAGAACAGCATGCAGGCCATTTTAGGTTTTCATTATCTTGCGGAATTGACGTACCTAAAAACGAATTTCAGTGGGGGGGGATTTTCGTGCTGTTCCTTTTTTCTCCAGAACTTTTAATGCACCAATAATACTACTTCTAAAAAAATTGTTCCTACGTCTGGAAAATGTCAATAAAAAATAGCTCTCGTATGATTTTATGAGCTGTAAAAATATCACGATTTTCAGATTTTGAGGTTAGAATGTCTGCATCACTAGTAGGAAAACCCTAAATCTATTTATCCTCTAAAGCTTGAAGATTTCTTATTCCCAAATAGCAGAGCTGCTCTTGCATTGTTATCAAGCTGTGTCCTGGGGACCCATAGATTTTTAAAAAGTGGGTACTTTGTGTGATATTCTGGGTCCTTTTAAAAAATCAAAAGAATCAAGAGATAATATTTATACTTCCGTAAGCAAATGAAAAATAAATGTAATGTACATAGTTCAACACTTTAATTTATGTTCTTTGAAAGCAATCTTTAAAAAAAATCAAGTACTGACAATTAAATTTTATCATTTTCAACTAAATTTTATCATAATGAAACTACACAAAAACAATGCATTTTAAGTCAGCTCAGAACACTAGAGCGGTTTTTATTTTTCAAAACACGGGAACTGTGTGATGACTGCTTTTGAACAGGTTTTTTTTTTTTTTTTTTTTTTTTTTTTACTTTTAACGAACAATCATTAAAGTAGACATACAACTTTTAGTAGAGTATAATCGTTCACAGTCATGTGAAAACAGTAGATTAACTATTGTAATCCTTCACAGTGCTCTCATTATATGTAAGTTTGTTTTTCAAATTTTAAATTTCAGCTTGGTTGGTTGGTAAATTTTTATGGTGCAAGGGCCATATTTGGCCAAAGAGTGCCAGACACAAGACAGTCAAGAAAACAGTTTTAAATTTCATTTGTTCCAATATTGATTAAAAGAGCTGAAAAGTTTAATAAATTAATCAGGACATTTGTACATTTACATAATCTTATATTGAATATTTATATAATCTTGATGGACAGTGCATTGCTGGCTGTTTTCAGTATTTCCCTAATCCTCACAAATTTGACTTTTGCCAAATGGCATGTTAAAAATTTCCGAAATAAAATGTGGGTCTCAAAAGATGCGTAAAATTTGTAATTATGGATCCATTCTTTTGGGGGGAGGGATAATTTATGCACCACAACGCGTCAGTGGCAGTGCTGAATAGTTTTCTCAACATAACCTTTACCGTGTGAAAAGCCTGACTGTATTTTTTATTTATTGAGTACTCGTGGAGTTTTAATAATTATGTACATTCACTTCTTTTGTCTTTAGGTTACCGTTTGGAAGACCGCATCATCCCAGACATGCTGTATCCTACAGGAAGCTCTGATTCTGACTTGCACTACCACAGAGATGAAAGTACTAAGCATTTTATATGTCACCATTGTTCATACAAGTCTCGGTACAGGTATCACATGGTCCGCCATGCTAGGAAACATTCTGGAGAAAAGCCGTATGAGTGTGGGGTATGCAAAAGTAGATTTGCAATGAAATATTATCTTAAGGAGCATATGCTTGTCCATTACTCTTCCAAAACATTTGACTGTGATATGTGTGGAAAGTCATTTCGTAAGAAACAGAAACTTCTGGAACATGTGCTTCAACACCAAGATAATGTCAAGTGTGACACTGGTATTCAATATTTGTCTACCCACAACTGAAAACTAAATGCATTATATATACTGTCCTTTGTTTCGTGCTTGATTTCCTCCCCCCCCTCCCATTTTCAGTTGAGCTAGTGTTATTTTGTGGTTTGATCTGTTATTAGGGCAACAAAGCAATTTTTCTTTTCATGCAGCATGAATTTAAAATCATTAAAATTCCTATATACATATATATATATATATATATATATATATATATATATATATATTATTAATATTATTATTTTCTTTTTTTTTTTTTTGTGGGCTGTTTGTAAAATGTGTTATTCTTATATTTCTGGAATAAAACCTTTTGAGTGCATTTGATTATGTTTAATTTACTTTTCTGAAAACCATTTTTTTTTTTTTTTAGTGCTTTGTGAAATGAAACTTCCTTTGGAAGTACTGTCTAATCAAAGTCCTTATTTTTTTATTTGTTTCTGTGCTTGATACATTTGTCCCGGCTTTTGTAAATGTTAAAACCAATACTTATGTACTGTGGCTGTGGTAAATCACATTCAGGAATTTCCCATTGATTCTGCTGGTGTCGCACACATACAATTACATCATGAGTTCTGGAACTGATATTTCAAATTCAGATGAATGGAAAAGCACTTAAGAGTTTCCTTCTAGATACTGTTTTATAAATGGAGTAAGGTTGAAAATTTTAAGATTTGCCGACAACATAGTCCTCATTTCAGAAAATAAAATAGAATTAAAAGAAATGGAAGAACTAATAGATTTATCAAAAGAAATTGGATTAGAAATCAATATTGACAAAACAAAAATAATGTCAAGCCAACTTAATAATAGCAAAGCACAAGCAAATATTAGAATAAATTATAAAGAAATTGAATTTGCAGAAGAATACATATGTCTAGGAAAACTAATTACCACAAAGAAACAGGGAATTATGGAAGAAACTGACAGATGAATAAAAATAGGGTGGACAGCTTTTGGGAAGTAGAAGATTCTATGTAGTAAAATAAAGCCAGAAAACAGAACAAAGCTTTTCAATCAATGCATGATACCTGTTATGACATACGATGCTGAAACCTGGTCTATCAAGAATTGCAAAAACACAACATAAAATGGAAAGATCTCTACTAAATATAAGACTTGAAAATAAAATAAGAAATATAGGTGCAAGATCCAGAATAAAATTTTTAGACATAGATGAAAAGATACTCAATTTAAAGTGGAAATGAGCTGGCCATATACAAGAATGGAAAATAATAGATGGACTAAAGTAGTGATAGAATGGAGACCATACAAAGGAAAGAAAAGAGTGGAAGACTAGAGGGAGGTTGGATGGATGATATAAACAAAACTGCAGAAAAGCTGTGGAAAAAGCTGTGGAATAGACAAGCCCAAGGCAGGGGCATTTGGAAAGAAATAAGGGAAACCTGTAGCCTCAATTGGCTATAAAAAGGGTTGAAAGAATTAGACTGTTCTTTAATAACATAAAAATTTTTGCCCATGTGCAAGTTCATTAGCTAATTATCCAGAAGCCACTATTTCTCTTTCTTTTTGCTCCTGTTGGGGCCATATTTCAGTATTTTGGGCTTAAATGTTTCCCATCCCAAATGTGTAATAAGGTTTGTTTGTTTTAATAATTACTTTTGTGAATGGAATGAACAGAGAGAGAATCTGTTATGATATGCACGTTAAAACAGCAAGACAGTGTAAAAAAAAAAAAAAAAAAAAAAAAAAGCATATTCAATTCTTAAGAAATTTTCAAAAATGAAATCAATTGAAAAATTGTAAAGCATCATGAAACAAATATAATTTTATTTTTAAAAAGTTCTTTTAATCAACTTGCTGAATTTTGCATAAAATGACATTGTTACACAAGGAGTCAAAAGAACAGAATAGCAAGTTGGAAAAATCATTTTAATAAATTTTTGTATCTTTATTTTGTTTCTTGGCCAGGGCATTAACAGAAAGTCGCCAGCATGTTCCTCGAACCACTCCTTGACGATTCTGGCAGTGTGGCATGGCGCATTATCCTGTTGGTAATGGCCGTCACCAGCAAGGAACACAGTTGCCATGAATGGGTGAACTTGGTCTGCAACAATGTTTAGATACCTGACAGCTGTCAGGGATTGTGCTATTGGGATAATGGGGCCTAAAGTGTCCCTAGAAAACATCGCCCACAGCGTAACACCGCCACCGAAGGCCTGTTTCCGCCCAACAGTGCATCCAGGTGCCATAGCCTCTGTTGATAATCAGCATGTCCGTGCTCAGCCATCTACATGATGCACTAGGAATCTTGATTCGTCAGACCAGGCCACTTTCTTCCAATCTTCCACTGTCCAATCTCGATGATCTTGGACCCATTTCATGCGTTGGCAGTGACGTGCAGTGAACATGGGGACCCGGCTGGGTCTTCGGCTATGCAGGCCCATGCATAGAAGACTGCGATGAACCAAGGCCCGACTTAGGTCAGTTGAGGCCCTGTGCACGTCCTATGTCTGGGCCTTGATTAAAATTTTCAGTCAAACAGTCGAAAAGAATATTTACTGGTAAATATTTTTCTTGCAAGCAGTTTTACTAGCAGTAAAAACAATGAAATGCATCCCACATGCTCGTCAACTTTACAGCCAATGTGACATGTAATAAACGAGGAGATGAGGATTCACACCGCTTGTACTTCCTCGTACCCGCAGAGCTTACAGTTGTAACATTAATTACTCTGGAATTCTCTTTCTGTTTTATAGTATCATTTACGGAAACAAATAACTATCCTCCCAGAGATATAATTTAAAACACCTTGTTTGCCATAAATTTAATGGAAACGATGATATAATTTAAAACACCTTGTTTACCATAAATTTAATGGAAACGATGGACCCATGGTAGTTTAAGCTGTAAGAAGCAATTTCTCGCAAAGTCTTACAGCTGACTACACACACATTGTAAGAAATTATTGCAACACTCCATATAGATTATTACAAGTCTTTAAATAAAGTACACTGGCCGAACACAATGCAGCACAACGTTTGAGTTTATTACATGAAATGGTAATAATTTGATTTCTAAAATCTCATCCGAAATTTTAAAACCAAACCATATAGTAATTTTGTGCTATAACGAAAAATGAATTTTGGTTCTGAAAATTTATATTATTGTTAAGGTAGTTTGGAAGTCCCTCCAAATTCTGAGGCCCTGTGCGCATGCGCAAATCAGGCACTGCGATGAACTGTGTGCTGTGACACATTGCCCTGCTCACCACTGCTGCAACTGCAGGTGATTTGTCGCACTGTGGCCCTGCGGTCACTGTGAACAATGCCCTACAGTCTCCACTTCCCTCTGGCATCAATGAGCTGAAAATGACACACGGCTGGACGACGGTTCGTCGTTTGACCATCTGTGCACCACTTTTGATACGTGCTCGCTACAGCAGCATGTGAACAACCCACAAGCAGCACCGTTTCTAAGATCATTGTTCCGAAGCACCGTGCCATCACAATTTGTCCTTTATCAAACTCCGATAAATCAGCAGCTTTTCCCATTCCGATTCCTAACACTACTAACCGAACGCCGGTTCTCGTGTTGTATATATGCTGATCTGTGAACTTCACCTGCGCCACCTTTCGGTCTCCAGGTGCGCTCATTTCTCTAGGCTGGGAGTTGTCATAATGTAATGGCTCATCAGTGTATGTTTTTTTTTTGTTTTTATGGACCTATGAAAAAAACTAATCCTCTATGTTTAGCTTCTGTAATATTCTTACAAATCATTAAAGCATAAGTAATGCTCTGATGTTAAATTTGATAAACCATGAATTGAATTTATCAGTATTAAGTACAATTTAACTTGTACGGTTTTCTCATGAAGTTTTGTTTCAGAATTTGCAGCTGACTTGAGTGTAGCTTCCCACTGACATGAAATTTGTAAAATGAATTTTCAGCACTATGACACACACACACGCACGCACACACACACACCACTCTCTCTCTCTCTCTCTCTCTCTCTCTCTCTCTCTCTCTCTCTCTCTCTCTCTCTCTCTCTCTCTCTCTCACTCTCTCTCTCACTCACACTCTCTCTCTCTCTGACCAACCTACCTAAATCCTGTTAATACTAGTAGGAATTATACTATTTAATGTTAAAAACAATATTAATATTTAAAATTAAACAATATCCTACCATGCAAAGAAAGGTCGTAGTGAGCTATGGGTTTGCCTCCTCGGGGCGCTCTGTGGTAACAATGGCACACACAACAGCAACTAGGGCCTCTGTGAATTTTGGAGAGGTGCAAGCTAGTTCTGTGTGACATTGGCGAAAAGACCCCAACTCATGACAACTGTGTGACATTGGCGGAAAGACCTCAACTCACTGGGTTTTGTTCCAGAATCCTTAGGTTGAATGACCAACTGGAACCCTCAGCTGTGGGCTAATCCCCCACACTGATGTACTTACCTGATTAAAAAGACAAAAAGAAATATTAAGAATGACACAAGTGTGGGATATGGTGGACCTACCACACTTGAGAAAGACGGTCCACCACGGAATCGACCTGAACTTTCTAAACGGCGTATGAAAAAGAGATCTCGGCTGAGTGAATGTAAGATTGGTTTATATAATACTAGGGGTATAAATGGCAAGATGAGTTAGGTGATTGAGGAGATGAATAAGTATAGACTGGATGTGCTGTATGTAAGTGAAACCAAAAAGAAGGAAATTGGGGTAGAAGAAGGGAATGGCACGGTGAGTGTGTGGTCTGGAGTATTGGATAATATGAGAGGACAGGCTGGTGTAGGTGTGATTTTAAGTGAAAAGATGAAGAACAACTTGATTCACTATAGTTGCGTAAGTGAGAGAATTCTCTGGATTCGTTTGAAAGTGAAACTTCAGAGAATTGTAATTGTTGTAGTGTATGCTCCTTGTGACTCGGAACCTTCTGATAAGAAGGAAGGTTTCTGGGATGAGCTAAAAGCTGTTTTGAGCCAGTTTGGTGCTAAAGAAAAAGTTATAATAGCAGGGGCTTTCAATGCTAGAGTAGGTGTGCAGAATGCAATTTCTGACAATGTTCTGGGTAAGTTTAATGATCCTTGTGTGAATGATAATGGTGAAAGATTAATTGAACTCTGCATTGAGAATGGTTTGTGTGTATCTAATACATTTTTCAACCACAAGTATATCCACACATATACTTGGGAAAATCGTACTCTTGGTCAAAAGAGTGTGATACATTTTGTTGTCTACGATCAGCGTTTGAAACACTTAGTTGTTGACACCCGTGTGATGAGAGGTGCGGATGTTGGTTCTGATCATTACTTGATAGTGTCACGAGTGAAACTTAATGTTGGTTGGAGGAAAAGGAATAGGAAGAGACCCAGGATAGAAAGAATAAAGGTTGATAGGCTCCTTGAAGATAATCAGCGGTATTCTGACTTACTCAGAGAACGACTGAAGGATCTGAAGTCTGGTGAGAGGGATGTAGAAAAGAAGTGGGAATGTTTTAAGAACTGTTTTGTCACTGCTGCTAAAGAGGTCTGTGGCACCACAATAGTGGGTAACAATAGAGGGGATGCTTGGTGGAATAGTGAGATTGAAGAAGCAGTAAAGAGAAAGAAGGAAGCCTATTTGGGGATGTTGCAAGTTAGAGTCTCTGTGGATGAATACCGCTGTAAGAAGCGTGAAGCTGCTAAGCTGGTTCGCCACAGTAAGGCAAAAGATAGGAAGGAGAAAGTGGAAAGGCATGAACTGGCTTTTTGGAAAGATAGGAAGTCCTTCTGGAAGTACATGAGACTCAGGAAAAATAGGGGAAACAAAGTTGTAAGTTGTGTGAAGAATGAGATTGGGGAAATGATATGGGAGCCCAATGAGTTAAGTGACAGATGGGGTGAATACTTCTGTGAGTTATTAGATCAGGAAAGCAAAGATGATTCTAAGACAGATGCAGATGATGTCACAATGGGGGATGAAAGCACAGGAGGGATCTCAAGAGAAGAAGTGTGTAAAGCTCTAAAATATCTTCAGAATGGTAAGGCTCCGGGAGTTGATGGCATAACTGCAAAGATGTTGAAATATGGTGGTGACTCTATAATTGACTGGTTAACTGAAATTCGCCAGTTGTGCTGGGAGTTAGCAATGGTCCCTCAGGATTGGAAGGTTGCTATCATTGTTCCCTTATATATGGGAAAAGGTGATCAGACTGAATGCAAGAACTATCATGGTATTAGCCTACTGAGTGTGCCAGGGAAAGTGTTGGTAAGGTTGTTATAGAAAAAGTACGGGGTCTTACATCATTGAAAGTGTGGGATGTTCAGAGTGGTTTTATGCCTGGTAAAGGCTGCACTAACCAGATTTTTGCATTACGCACAATGATTGAAAAGTATCTGGCTGTTGGGAAGAAAGTTTTTCCTGCCTTCATAGATTTAGAGAAAGCTTACGACCGAGTGAATAGGACACTTTTGTGGAAAGTATTGAATGAATATGGTGTTACTGGGAATCTACTTAATAGTGTAAAAGCCATGTATGCTGGTAGTAGAGCTTGTGTACGAGTGAATGGTGTTGTATCAAAATGGTTTTCTATTGGTGCAGGAGTTAGGCAAGGTTGTGTAATGTCACCATGGCTGTTTAATATATTTATGGATGCATGTATGCATGATGCCAGAATAGATAATAGTGGTTTATGTCTTGGTGATATCCGTGTGTGCAGATTGCTGTATGCGGATGACACTGTCCTGTTGGCAGAAAGCAAAAGTGAGTTGCAGAGTATGTTGACTCGGATGCACGAAGTTTGCATGAAATTCAAACAGTATAAATAAGGGGAAAACCAAAGTTATGGTATTTGAGAGAGGAATGGGTAGCACTGAATGTAATGTAAGTATAAATGGCACTGTGATTGACCAGGTGAGTGAGTTTGTGTATTTAGGAAGCATGTTTGACAGAGAGAACAAGTTGGATGGTGAAATCAGTAAGCGAGTGAATTCTTCTTTGAAAGTCATAGCTGCTCTGGGAGGTTTTCACAGGAATGATGGGTTCTCTAGAGAGTCCCGTATGGCTGTGTATGAAACTGTAATTGTTCCTACTCTGATGTATGGCAGTGAAATCTGGGTACTGCAGAAGAAACATAGGAGTTGTTTGTGTGCTGGAGAAATGCGTTACTTACGTGGGGTTTGTGGCAAGACATGTTCTGATTGTGTGAGGAATGAAGTTGTGTTGTAGTTGTGTGATGTGAAGCAAAATGTTGTTAGCAAGGTGGAGACCAATATGCTTCGGTGGTTTGGCCATGTTGAAAGAATGAGTGATGAAATGCTTACTAAGAAAATCTTTTCAGCCCAAGTGGCAGGAAGGAAAGGCAGAGGAAGGCCAAGGAAGACATGGGTAGATCAGATTCAGGAGTGTCTGCATGAGAAAAAGATTATGAGTATGAAGTATAAAAGATCTTGTGTACAGCGTGTAATGGATATTAGTGAAGCACGAGTTGTATGTCAAGATCGCTGCAAATGGCGAAGTTTGATATGACAACAATAAGTAAAAATATCTGGAAGTTTGTATTTCTTTTTGGAGCTAACCTCTGAATCTCAGAGAACAGCTTAGTGATATGTATGTATGTATGTATGTATGTATGTATGTATGCAAAGAAAGAAAGCAACACATGCATCCTTGAAGAACATCTCCGTTTGCAGCAATCTTGATACACAGCTTAAGCTTCACTGATATCCATCACAAGACTTACACAAAACGTTCTGTACTTCATAATCTTTTTCTCGTGCAGACACTCCTGAATCTGGTCCTCCCATGATTTCCTTGGCCTTCCTCTACTTCCTTTCCTGCCACTTTGGCTGAAAAAATTTTTTAGTAAGCATCACATCACTCATTCTTTCAACATGACCAAACCACCAAAGAATATTAGTCTCCATCTTACTAACAACATGCAACACATCTTCATTCCTCACATGATCTACGGCTCCATTTGTCTGCAAGCCATTAAGTCTTTACACAAAAATAACCCCTACATCTGGTTAAAGGCTTGACTTTGATAGGTTACATACAAGTGGATATTCGATTTCTTTGTTTAGTGAAGAAACTAAATGTTGTTACTTTTGCACAGCTGGACAGGTAAACAGTCTAAGTGCTACACCACAGACCGTAAAACCACCAAATAGCAATAAGAATGAAATCTACATTATTCACATGTTATTTAACACTTTCACTGCCGCTTGATGCCAAACAGTGTCATACAATACTTAGCCCAGGTGCCAAAAACACCGAACGGCATCATGATTGTGGCTTAATATTTCTCTTCCTAAAACCTTCAGCACTTGAAGAGAGTTTATCTGTTTTGTTACTGGCACTGAGAATGAGTATCCAACTGTTTAAAAATGATCGCGGTTTTGGGATAGCGGATTTTTTTCCGCATGATTTAGGAAAGGGAAAGTAAGTTTACTCCCCATAGACTTAACACAGTGTGCGCTTTTCACAGCATTGTTTATTTTCCTTTGAACATCAATGGTTTTGTGGTGAAGGCAACTATCAATAAATAAATGCTTGAGTGGCAATAAAAAGCATTTGCTGCTTACAGTTTATATGTAAAAGGGCTGCCTTTTGACGACACTAACGGGATTTCAAGGAAACCCGTAATAACTTCAATGCTTAGTTTTGTGGAAACAATGGATATATTCAGAATTTATTAAATCTTGATACATCGAGAAATACGTGTGTAATATTCAGACAAGCTATCTCCAATACCTCTGAACCAAAAGTTCATTGGCAGGCACGTCGTGCCATGGAAATAGATAATCCCGATAATTTGTCATCATGTATGGAAACATATTCTTTTAGTAGCTGTAGTGCGACTGGCAGTGAAAGTAAAAATAAAGAATGTGACATTCTCTAGGACACTTGAGGACAAACATAGGACACTGGCATTAAGAATGTGACATTGTCTCTCATACTCCACCTTCAACACATTTTAGCTACACGTTGTTATGATGTTACCGATGTCACAAGAATAATTCTGTTCACTAGAGTACTAAGACTGAAAATTAATATGACAGGTATTGAACCAATCAAATTTTTCAATCTTTTTGTGACTGAAGAATTTTACAATTTATTAGTTATCGTCTACAGGATATGCACGTCTACAGCATATGCATTGCTTTGCAATGTATATGCTGTAGATGTGTTTATATCCCTGGAGTTACTGAATGTTATAATTACAAATAACAGTTATGGATAAATTTCCTCATATTTTAGAATAGTGAAGTCATGCAAAGCTATGAAATGCAAACATATGTCTAGGTTGATCCAAATGCATAGAAGCTCATCTGTGTTGGCACCTTGTGGTGTCTCGGAAGACCTGCCCGGGTTTCTTACCAGCACTGCATGCTTGCCGTTAAAATAGCACAGCAGCAACGAACGTGTTAAATTATTGCTTTCACAGTACAATGTTCATGTACCTTGATGAAATATCAGAAGTGTTTTAATAAAGTTATTCAATGCTTTTTTGTTTTACCTAAACAAACAGGTCCATCCTTTCATGAATGGCCTAGCAAATGTTAGTAAAACAATATCAAATTATTTGGTTCTTTTTTCTCTATTTTGTTTATATGTATAAATGATACTAAGAATAATTTTAGGATTTGCAGTATGCCAGAATAATGTGATCCCAGTGATGATATGCAGGGCATGTTATTCTAACATGTCATTGTGTCTGAGGGAGTCGCTGACAATGGCTTACTTGATTAATTTTTGTTTGTGATCTTGGTCTCTCCTTACAATCTGTGACATTCAAACGGGTTATAAAATCTAGGGTAAGTAGTTAGAGAAAAAGAAATCAGCTATATTTTAAATGTGAGGTGGTAGTAGTACAGAATAGAGAGCGAATACCGGTATGAATGATGAGGAATGAAACCACTGGTACAAGTTCCACTCTTGATTTCCGTAATAATATCGCACATCTTATTTGGGTATTAGAAATATTTTTTGTGCATATGCAAGAAAAAAAGTGATAACAGTGGGAAATCATATTTTGATTTTGTAAAACAGTAATTTAGAAAGTGAAATTTACAATTAAGTACACCAAAATTGTAGAATTAATGATTCCATTCTTACATTAGTAAGTTTTTTGCATAACTTATTCAAAATTTCAGAATATATACTTAATACAATTTTTTTAGCATAATATGTTTTTTTATTTATTTGTCTTTTAAGGTTTATAACTTCTAAGAAATGACAGTAAAAAACAATTTCCAAAAAGAAAACTGAAAGAAGGAATAGAGATGGAGAAAAATCAAAATTCCATCATCAATGACTGCAAAGGATTTTCCCTGCCTAACATCTGGCAGGATTTGTTGAAAAATAACCTAAACCGTCAAGGTTAACCGTAACCGTCAAGGTAAACCGTAACCGTGATAGTGACAAGGAAAAAGTGACAACAACAAGACAGCCTGAAGAAGGAGAAGAGTTTTCTCCGAAAATTTGCTATTAAAGAAAAAATTTCCTAGTAAAATCCCATAAGTTACTTTAGATTATTAAAAAAAAATAGGTTAACAAACAAATGAAAGAACTTTGTGAAGATGGTACTCAGGTCACATTAAACAGAATCGGGGCCAGATGGAACTTTTGTGCGGCCCGGGGCAAAATTCAATTGTGGGGCCTGAAGGAAAATTTCATTGTGGGCCCTAGAAAATGAATTTCACAGTTTAATAAGGTTGTTACATAAAAATGAAAACACACGAAAGCTACCATAAGGAAAATTATTATCTTAAATTGCTGTGAGATTTTAAAAAGACTGTAAAATGGATTAAAAGTTCAGAGAGAGATGCTAAAATCAACAATTTTCCTTCTGGGGAGAAGGGGTTTAGGTTGCATTGTGATTTTTGCATAAAATTTCTCACAAAATGATAAAAATATAACTTTAACTAATCTGCACAGTGAATATTTTTGCATGGCAAACATTTTTGCGTAAAGAATAAAAAGGATCCTTCTTAAATCACTTCGTTTATATATATATTTTTTTTTCCTGGTACAGTGGTGCCACATTTTCCGCATATTCAATTATACGTGGTCAGCCCCACGGTTAGATTCATATCACACAGGAAATGGAGCTACGAAAGAATCTATCAATGCGTGCTAGCGGTCCCTATGCTGTGACTGTATCAATTAATTTAATCCCTACCACCAATGTGGAAGCAAAACATATTACTCAGATGGCCAAGTAGATTGGGGTGTGAGGGCTTCATCGATATTCTGGAGGAAGAAATAACAGATTTGATTGGGCATCAAGAACCGGTGACAAATAAAAAGTTACAGAAACTTGTGAAAACTTCCTCCGATGAAGACAATGATGACAACACCGAAGAACAAGATGAAACTGCCAGAGGTAATCTGCACAAGTTTGCCGAAATTTTCCAAGCAGCAAAGCACTTGAAAGATTTAATTTCTCTATGGAAAGTAGCCTTAAAATAAACTGAAGTATTGCGGACTATTTAATGCTGTTTTATGAGATTTTTCAGCAGCTAAAGGCGCAGTGGCAACAGTTGCCAAAAACGATGTTTTTCCAGAAAAAAATCATTTTACTGGCTCTCTAATTCCCCGCCTAGAGTCTCCAACTACTGCACCTAATGCATCAGTGTTGGACCTAAGCTTTGACGATTGTGCAGTGGTGTTGCGTAGTGAAGGCAACGATTAGGTAGGTATGCATAAGGATTTGCATCATGCTCTCTCATATTTTAACTGTAACTGTTATAGAAGTATATGTGCCGCCCCGGTGGCACAGTGGTCTATGCGATGGCCTCTGATCATTCGTCCGAAAGGGGTCCGGGTTCGAATCCCGGTGAGGCATGGATGTTGTGTTTGTGTTATGTCGCTGGCTCTCTCCCTTTTCTGGGACCAATGACCCTAAATTAGGGACAGGCGACTGCTTATAGCCCATTGAGTTGCTCACGGTGGTTATTAAACCTCCAATAAAAAAACAAAAAAACCAGAAGTATGTATACATTGTTCTTTGTAAAATACACATTATACTGTAATAGATTTATTAAGTGAATAATACTGTACATATATAACGAAAAAAGCGTGTGAAGTGATTTATTGTATGTAATTTTATTATTGGTTTTGAATACACTCTGTTTCGGCTTTCCTCGGTCTCGTCGGAACGTAACCCCCGAGTAAAATGCGGCACTACTGTACATGTTTTAGTGATTGATTTTTCATCAAAGGTGTAATAACTGACAAATTAGTGACTTTTCTTAACTTTTATGTGCTCTCATGTACAAAAATTGCTTTTTTTTTAATTTCCAGTATTGTTTTTAAAGCCACTGAACAATTGACCTCTATATATAGCCTCCAAAACAATTTTAATCATCAAAGGTCTTCGCTCTTTCCACGTCTACAAGTAAGTCACAAAAAAATTCTCATTGGCCGCCACCGGGAAGTGAACTCAGGGTCTTCCAGTTATGAACCGGATATGCTTCCACTACACCACAGTGGCCTCGAATTCCTCCAGACTCGCACACGCTAACTGCCAAGCCAATTTGTCAGGTTGCTTCTTGGAGCCCCGCACATTAACCTTGTGTACGTTTTTTATTAAATATGTTTTGTTTTGATGTCTTTTGTTTGGCGCTCTTTGGCCATCCATGGCCCTTGCGCCATTAAAATCGATCAACCAACCAACCAACCAACCCCGCACAACGCTGGGGATTCACCAAAGATGGTAAGATGATGACAACACCGATGAACAAGATGAAACTGCCCAGAAGCAACCTGCCAAATTTGTTTGGCAGTTAGCGTGTGCGAGTCTGGAGGAATTCGAGGCTGCTGTGGTGTAGTGGAAGCACATCCGGCGTGTAACTGGAAGACCCTGGATTCGATTCTCTGTCGCGGCCAGTGAGAATTTTTCCGTGACTCACTTGTAAACATGGAAAGAGCGAAGACCTTTGTTTGATGTTCCGATCCACGTCAAGTGTCTGCATTAATTAACAATTTTAATATTTTTTTATTTTTATTTTTATTTTTTTCATTTAAACATCTTGTTTGCACATCAAATTGTTGAAAATGCAGTAGCGAGGCACAATATGATGAAATTTAATTTGCTATTTCATGAACATGGAAAAGTTTAAGGTGGTTATAATAACAATAATTTGAAATCTGCAAATCTCAATGTCTTTACAATGAAGCGTGGCAACCTATTTAAAAGTGGGGAGGGGATTGTCAACAACTAAAACAAACATAAAATATCTCTTCATTCTAGAAAATATGATATATCTTTAGTTCAAAAACTTAGGGAGATTAACCCGTTAACTGAGTATTAAATACTCCACATACGTAATCTGCCCTGTGTACTTTTTTCTTACTTTGTGATATTTAAATATTGTCTCCAGAAATCTGTAAAGTATTATTTTAAAGTGACATAATAGTGGTTATTTAATTTCAACAATAGGTTACAAACATAATAGTGATTACTAAATATCAATAATGGGTTACGAACATTATTTTACATTATAGATTGTTCTCAGTGTGATATAGGCAGAAGTATGGTGTTACACATAAGGCCTTTTCACATTCTGGACACCAGTATGATGTTTCTTTTCTCTTTCCCTTAGACCAACTCACAACACATCTCCGGAGAGGTTTTTTCCTTGAAGCTGTGCTGGGAATATCTTTCGGGAAGCAGCGATTGAGGAGACAAAAAGGTCTTGGAGATTTAGAAGGTCGACCTATTGCAGGCCGCATCACTCCCCCAGATGATAAAGTGTCATTTGAAAATCACTCGCCCAGATGATGAAGTGTCATTTGAAAATCACTCGCCCAGATGATAAAGTGTCATTTGAAAATCACTCGCCCAGATGATAAAGTGTCATTTGAAAATCACTCGCCCAGATGATAAAGTGTCATTTGAAAATCACTCCCCCAGATGATAAAGTGTCATTTGAAAATCCAGTCTTTGAAGTTTTCCACCTTGCTTCTTGCAGAGGACAAAGGTATTTAGGCAAACCAAGTCAATCAAGTACCGGAACATCTTATGGTAATACTTCTTGAGACGTTCCCAACTATTTTTGTAGCTGTGGAGTTGACTGTCATTCTTATCTACCCCTCCCATATTCATATTATATTCCAGGGCTACCACTGGTTCTTTGATGACTCCCTTTCTTATGTTTATCTTCTTCATGGAATCATCGTGAATAGTGCTTACAAGAGTTACATCACGCTTATCTTTCCATTTCATTATCATCTTCTTTCGATAGCCTGCAACTGTTTCGCCTTTCTGTAGTTTTGCCTTCACAAATTGTGGAAACTGCTTTCGGTTATTTCTCATGGTCCCCACAACATCAGTTCCCCTGTTATAATGCTTATCCACCAATGCCGGGCTAGTATACCAATTATCAAGGTACAAACAATATCCTTTGTCTAGTAGATCATTACTAAGTTCAAGAATTATTCTTGCAGTTGTACTCTTTCGTGGATGGTTCTGACCATATACAGTATCCTTGCCAGTATACACAGTGAACTTCCAAAAATATCCTGAACTACACTCACACAGTTTGTACAGCTTCGTATGAAATCTGCTGCGTTTTGAGGATATCATCATCATCATCATCATCATTGTCAACCATTATCAATCCACTGCTGGACGAAGGTCTCCCCAAGTTTCCTCCACAACGGTCTGTCTTGTGCCAGTCTCCTCCATGTCACCCCTGCATACTTTCGAATTTCATCCACCCATCTCCCATGTGGTCTTCTTCTGGGACTTTTCCTGTCCCTTGGAATCCAATCTAAAATTTCGGCTGTCCATCGATGATCTGTCCTTCTGGCAGTATGTCCAGCCCATTGCCATTTCAGGGATTTAACTCTGATCATGATGTCTTCCACTCTTGTCATTTTTCGGATCCACGAGTTCCTCTTCTTATCTCTCCTGGTTACACCAAGCATGCACCTCTCCATGCTGCTTTGAGTTGTCTGCAGCCTTTGTATGTCTCTTTTAGTTAAGGTCCACGTCTCCGCACCATACGTAAGCACTGGAAGGATGCATTGATCAAACACTTTTCTTTTAAGACATAATGGCATATTGCTCTTGAAAATTATGCTGTTTCTTCCAAAGCTCTCCAGGCAAGTTTTGTACGCCGATTAATTTCTTCACCAATGTGACCCTCACTTGATATCTGCTGTCCAAGATAAACATACGTGTCTGTTATCTCCAGCTTTTCTCCATCAATCGATAAATCTTCATTTCTTGTAAAAGCATTGAACATCACTTTTGTCTTCTGAAAGTTCATTTTTAATCCCACTTCTTTACTCTTGTCAGCAAGTTCCTGGATCATACTCTGCAGCTCTGATGGGGTAGTTGCAAAAATGACTACGTCATCAGCAAAACGAAGGTGGGTTAGATAATCTCCATTAATCTTTATCCCCTTGTTTTCCCAGCTCAGTGACTGAAAAACACCCTCCAATGTGGCATTAAAGAGCTTCGGAGATATGGTGTCACCTTGTCTCACTCCCTTCCCAATTTTACGTGTGTTGTATTTTCAAATAGCCTAATCTTTGCACTTGCATTTTCATAGATGTTATTAATAATATTAATGTATGCATCTTCAATACCGCAGGTTTTCAGAGCCATTGTAACTGCTGATGGTTTCACCGAATCAAAGGCTTTTTTCATAATCGATAAAAGCCATGCACAATGGAAGTTCATATTCCTCGCTCTTTCAATTAGTTCTCTCAGCACGTGGATATGATCTATTGTGCTGTAGCCACTCCTGAATCCAGCTTGTTCTCTCGGTTGAGCCATGTCCAGTGTTACCTTCAAGCGGTGTGAAAGAACTTTAGTGAAGATTTTATAAACTACTGATAGGAGGCTGATAGGTCTGTAGTTTCCGAGATCCTCAATGTCACCTTTCTTATGTAGCAGGATCATTGTAGCGGTGTTCCAATCCTCAGGAATCTTTCCTTCATTAAGGCATCGAGTGAAAATTTGGGCGAGTACTGTTTCGATTTCTCCACTTGCTTCTTGTATGATGTCTACAGTAATTCCATCTTCTCCTGGAGCTTTTCCTCGCTTCATGTTCTTGATTGCATGTGCAACTTCTGCTGGAAGGACTGGAGGAACTCTGGTACTGGTATCTTTCATGATGTCTGGAGTGCATATATCATCCCTTTCATATAATTTGGAGTAGAAATCTTTCACTCTTGTCAAAATTTCGCCTCTATTTCTTGTTATAGAACCATCTTCTTTTCTCAGTGCCATAATCTGTTTTCTTCCCTTACTGAGATGTCCCTTTGCTATCTTTAGGCTTTGGTTGTTTTCAATTGCTTTCCTCACTAGTTCACAGTTGAATTTCCTTACGTCTTCAGTGATACTTTTTCTTACTGTCTTGCATAGCTCTATATATTCCACTTTGGAAGTCACATCTTCTTTAGTTGTCCTCATCTCTCTTCTTTTTTGCATCAACATTTTGGTTTTTCCTGATAATTTGTTCACATGCAACTTGTTCTTAGACCCAGCTAATTTTGTTGCTGTTTCCATAAGAGCTTTGGTTACTTTTCTGTTAACTTCAGAGGTGTCCACTTCTTCCGATGTTAGGCCTTCTAAAGCAGAGAACCTGTTCTTCAGTTCTAACTTGAAGGTATTATGGTGTTTTTAAGGTTGGTTATGTCAATAGATTTTGTTTGTCCTATGAGCTTGCCACGTTCAAGTTTAGTGTTGAGGTGCATCTTACATCTCACCAATCTATGGTCACTACCTGTGTTGAACTTGTTTAGCACACTGCAGTCTTCTATGACGAATTTTTTGTTACACATAATAAAATCAATTTCACTTGTCGTCCCATTTGGATGTCTCCATGTCCATTTCCTGTGTGGCTTTTTCTTGAAAAAGGAGTTCAAGATGAAAAACCCTTCTGCCTCTGCAAACTCAACGAGAGTATTTCCACGCTGGTTTCTGTTGCCATGACCGAATTTACCTTCTGAAGTTTCATTCTGTTGCCGTTGCCCTATTTTTGCATTGAAATCTCCCATAATTATCTTCAAATGCTGCTTACCTTTATTATTTAGATGACAAATTTCCTCATAAAATTCTTCAATTTCTTCTTCAGGATGACTTGTGGTGGGTGCATAAGTTTGAATAATCTGAGCCTGGTATCTTTTCGAGAGTTGGATAACAAGTCGTGCAGCTCTGTCAGAGGAACTTTCAACTTCTACAACTTTGTCCTTCAGTTTCTTGTTTATTATAAATCCAACACCACTAGTTCTGCCAGTATCTGTCCCACGATAGTAGAAGAGATGTCCACTTTTCAGTTCGATGAGATCTTCTCCTTTTCTCCTTACCTCACTTAGCCCCACGATGTCCCACTTGATCCTTTGTAGTTCCTCTTCCAATTCAAGAAGCCTTGAATCAGAAGATAGGGAGCGTCCATTGTAAGTAGCCAAGGTCAGCATCAGATGGCAGCCTAGTCCGGTCCTCCGGGATTCTTAGCACCCTCTGCCTTCATGTCGCACTGGCCGCTGCCTTGGCCAGGTACATTCCAGCTGCCGGAGACTGAGGGCCAAGATTTAAGTTGTGGAATCATTTTGGAGGGGTTTGGCCATAACTCACCACGCTGGCCAAGCGGGTTGGTGAGTGTGGGATAGCATTTCCTCTGATCCCGATGGTATAGTTATACCGCTATGGGCGGTCGTCAGAGCCCCTTTAGTGGGAACAGGATGCACCACGAGAAGGCGGGGTTGACAATTGTCAAGGAGAGGCTGTGATGTTACGCATCACCTGACCTTACATCCCTGACCTTACATTTGAGGATATATACTGTACCCAATTCAGTCATCCCATCCAGAGGAGAAGTGATTCATCTACACAAACATTTTGCTCAGGAGTATAGATGGAGGAAAATTTGTTTTGGAGATTGTTCAGGATTGGCTGTATTTTGTAGAGTTTCTTACTAATACGGTAGACTCTACAGCTACGTCTTATGCTGTCACTCCCAAGAGAAATCCGCGAGAAATTTGATGATCAACTTATGCCGTCATACCCACGGTAGAAGTCTAACGTGACTACTGTTAGGAGAAGGCTGCTTCACTATGCCTTGCGTGATTGTAAAGGCAGGCATAAACCACTGTTAACCACACATCAAAGACAGCGTAGACTTCAGTGGGCAAAACAGCATGTCTCATGGGCACTAAGCAATAGGAAAATGTTCTTTTCAGCGATGAATCAAAATTGTTCCTTAATGGGAATCAGAGTAGTGTCTATGTAAGGAGATTCAAGCATGAAGAATTCCACCCAAGTTGCTTAGCGATTACAGTTAAGCATCCGTTGAAGGTCACGGTTCGGAGCTATATGTGTGCACATGGCATTGGGGACCTCCATATTGTCAGTCGTATGGTAAATACCCAGAAGCACATCTGGATATTAGGGAACAAGATGCTACCATCATCTAGAAGACTTTATTGTGCTAATTTTATTTTTCAAGATGACAATGCTCCCTGTCATCGTGCTTAAGTATTGAAAAAGTGGTTTCAAGAAAAAAATGTTCAGCATCTTGATTGGCCACCACAGTTACCGGACTTAAACCCGATCGAAAATTTGCAGTTCAAAGTGTCATATGAACTATCCAAAAAGAAGCCAGCAACCAAAATTCAACTCACTGAAGATGTAAGTCAAATTTGGAATCATATGGTTCAACCCAATCTTTTACAAAACCTTGTTCACAGTATGCCATCAAGATGCAAAGCTGTGATTAAAGCCAAAGGCTGGGCAACGAAATATTAGATATATTTTATAATTTTGCTTCATTATATTTCTGTATTTAAATGTTATTTCATTCCTTACAAATTACAAAAACAATTTATTGCTGTAAACTTAAGTATTGTATAAATGACCCTTTTCGTAATGATTCGACTTGGTCATGATTTTTGTAATATATCTTAAGAACAGAAGTAGCTAAAGGAAAAAACTAAGACATTTTTTGTAATCTCCATTAAATTTTGCATTCAATGACATATAAATGGTGAAATAACTATGAAAATCAGTTACTTTAAACTTCAAAATTCACCATTTTTGTAGGTGATGCAATACTTTTACACACCACTAAGTCCAACAGGTTAAATTTCCTTTCCTTATCTTCATTCATAGATAAGTCGATCCTAAGTATAAGACAAGGCTAGAACAAATGCAGTTAGTGATCAGAAGTTGATATGGAGTATAAGTCAAACAGGTTAAATTTCCCTATTTCCTTATCTTCATTCACAGATAGGTCGATCCTGAGTATAAGGCAAGGCTAGAACAAATACAGTTAGTGTTCAGAAGTTGATAGGGAGTATTAGTCGAATGGGTTAAATTTCTCAGTTTCCTTATCTTCTAAATAAGCTGCAATGGTATACCGTCTTAGCACGATTTATTTTAAAAAGTTGAAAAAACTATATACAGGTTAAAACATACAGTAGTACTTTTGAAGTGACACTCACTTCTAACATAATCTTGTACTCATAAATCATCCTCATCGTGATTTGCAAACAAATTTCACAATAGCCATTTCATGTCACGTGACCAGGTAGTAGGGTAACCATGGTGTACAAGTGTATATATATGATATTGAATTGGCGTTTATATCAGCACATCTGAAGATGAAGTGAGTGTCACTTCGAAAGTACTAATGTATGTTTTCGTGTATCTAGCATAGGAATATTATACACTCTCCATTTTTGCAGCCTGTCGGTTTTGCATCGGTCTTTTCTAACATACTTTTAGTACGTTAGAAAAGACCGATGCAAAACCGACACTTTTAAAGACCGATGCAAAACTGACACTTAAGCGTACTTTTAGTACATTAGAAAAGACCGATGCAAAACCGACATGCTGCAAAAATGGAGAGTGTATAATATTCCTATGCTAGATACACGATTAGGGTCAATGACTTGCAACTCCGAATCTCCTCTCTACATTCCGTTAATCTGGAGATCAATTCTAAGTTTTGGCAACAAAAATAGGAAAAATTCAAATGTAGAATCTGGCAACAATCTTAGTCCTCCATTGGCGTGATGAAGACCTAAGATAAGGTCGAAAGCTTCCAACTTACGAACTTTTTGTAAAAGTTTTAGTTAACGTAACTAGCGTGATCAAGTCACCTTTCTTTGTTAATATTGTTACGTGTTTTGCCCATAATCGTCATCGTCATCGTCATAGGTGAAACCATCAGTAACTACGTAGGATCTACAAAAAGACAAGTGGACTTGCGATTACAAGAGCATAAATATAGTTTAAAGGTGAACCTACACAGCACAGCCCTGGCTAGGAATGTTATTTCTGGTGATATGTACCCAGACTGGGAAAATACCAAACTACTGGCAACCCCCGCCTCTACCCACTCACTACTATGCTTGAAGAGTGTATATATCACAGCCTTTGGAGACCAGTGATTACACCCCTGTTGAGTTATCTGGAGATTGGAAACAACTTATTCATCTATTATGCGACGGGTTGTTGTATCAAGTAGTATGACATGTTTTAATTCTAACATAATCTCGTACTCATAAATCATCCTCATCATGATTTGCATACAAATTTCACAACAGCCACATCATGTCACATGACCAGGTAGTAGGATAACCATGGTGCACAAGTGTATATATGTGATATCGAATTGGTATTTATATCAACAAAGATGAAGCGAGTGTCACTTCAAAAATACTACTGTATGTTTTAACCTGTATATAGTTTTTTCATCTTTTTAAAATAAATCATGCTAAGACGGTATACCATTGCAGCCTATTTAGTTCTGTTGCACGAAGTCTTTCAACTTCCTTATCTTCATTCACAGTTAGGTAGATCCTGAGTATAAGACGAGGCTAGAGCAAATACAGTTAGTGTTCAGAAGTTGATATGGAGTATAAGTCGAATGGGTTCAATTTCCTTATCTTCATTCATAGATGAGTCTATCCTAAAACGAGGCTGGAAGAAATGCAGTTAGTGTTTCAAAATTATGTAACTATATTCTTTAACTGTGGAATTAACTTTTTTATGGGTCTTATAGAGGTTATTATTAAAAAAAAAGTTAGTGGTCAAATTTTCGAACTAAAGCCTAGTTCGTCATCAGGACTACGTCACTGGAGTAGTTGCTGCCACTCAGTTGGAAGAGTCCAACCACAATTATCGTCAATTGTGATACTTCTTCTTGCATGACGAACTAGGCTTTAGTTCAAAAATTTGACCACCAACTTTTTTGAATAATAACTTCTATAAGACCCGTAAAAGTTAATTCCACAGTACAATATGAATAGAGATGCCATAAATTCATTTGCAACTAGGATATTTTTTAATGTTTCAGTAAATATTTAAAGGAAGAGAAAGTAAAGGAACTTCTGCCTTTCTTTTCTTTCAGAAAAAATTTAAATTTCATAAGTTTATTTTTTTCTTATGAAGTTATACTAATGTACCCCTTTCCTCTGGCCAAATGGTCAGAAAAGCCACCGTGCAAAGGTCAAAAAAAAAAAAAAAGGTCACACAAGTGTGCCAAATAAGAGTGATGCTTGCAGCGCGAGCTATGGTTTGATGCTTTTCTTTCTCATGGAGTCTCATTGAAATCAGTAACCAAGAAAGCTCTTGATTTAAATCAGAAACATGAAATAAATTAAGATAAGCATAATAAATGAAAGCAATGTCTGATTTCAATTCAGGTGAGAGATATGCCGAGAGAAAAAAACTGCTAGCAGCTGATCATTGCTATTCTTTTAGTGCAGGCATCATCAGCTGTTTACGCAACTGTCACAAGCCAATCACGTGTAGCAGCAACGTGTTTCCAAGGTTTAATGATTGCAAAATAAGTTAGGTGCACCCATTGTGAATTATACCTATGGAATTTTGGAGAGATCATGATGGGGGGGGGGTCTTTCTGTTAAATGGTAATATCTATTTCAGTTTTGAACAAGTTCATATGACGGAATATTACATTTGTACACTTTCAAAATCAGCAGAAATCTTATACAAACTCAAAATCTTGTTCATGGGTTATACAATGATTCTTCACGTCAAAATATTCAATAGTTAAAATAAATATCATCATATATGGATTTAAATATTAAATAAACATACCTTATAATCCATAATTGATATAAGACACATTTTTATGGGTGTGACACTGTTTTTGTGGATGCATTGATGAATCCCAACCATGCCGTGATTCCTCCAAGCACAACACCATTGGCAGGTGAATATCTTGCCTTTATTGGAACCAATGCGCAATTTTGTACGTGAATTGGAGACTAAAGGCAAGATATTCACCTGCCAATGGAGTTGTGCTCGTAGGGATTGTGGCATGGTTGAGATTCATCAATGCATCCACAAAAACAGTGTCACACACATAATGTGTCTTATATCAATTATGGATTATGAGGTATGTTTATTTAGTATTTAAATCCATGTACAATGATATTTATTTTAACTTACAAAATTGTTTCTTAAGAACATAATATTTCCTTTCAGGGTGCTTGGGTCACGACCAAATTTAAGGCACAATATTTTGTTTTGTTTTGTTTTGTTTTTATTGAGGAATTTCAATAGATAAGTCGAGGCCCAGACTTTTGAAAAAGAAAGTCTTGACTTATATGGCAAAAAATATTTTATATATTATCATGCATGCATAATTTTCACCATATGATTTTTCAGTCCAGAAAAAATTTCAGTGAGGATTTCCATCATTCCGGAGCTTCTCATTGTAAGCAGTTTCTACTGTATTCACGAGAGGCAGAAATCAGTTGATAGCGTCTAGATACTACTAGCCATTAAGAACTTATTTTTACCATTTCTGAAATGGTATCCTTCCACTTTGCCAAAACACCTAGGCCACTACTTCACTGATCACATCTTTCTAGTAGTGTAGGCACACAATGTGAAGTGAAAATTTTAGTTTCCATTTAATCATGGAAATACGAAAATTGCTTTTCTGTTGAATCATATGCTTTTCTCTTCAAGTGGTCAGAGACAATAGATCTTTTTTATTGGTAATGACAGACAAAATTTTACAAAATAAGGCCTACAGTAAAGGACCTTGTGTGTGGAAAGTTACTTCAGACATGGCTCTTGTGTCAAAATTAAAGAAACTGACAAAAGTATGGTTTAAAACTCGGGCTTCACGCGACGATAACACATAAACATAGAAATTGAGCAAAAACACGGTCACATTTGGTAAAAGGCTCATTTAGCGATAGCTTTTGGTCATCCTACGACCTTGATCACCCGCGATCGACTGGATGGGCTGGTTGCCGGAACTACAATTTGGAGTTCAGGTGTTGGAAATGTTGCCAGATTTTAGATGAGAGATCCAAGTAAATGGAATCTGGTGAGGGGTCTCTGAATTGCAGTTTTTGGTGAACGAAATTTCAATGCTTTCTTCGAAATGCAGAGATGCTTTGTTGATGAATGGGGCAACTTTTTTTGTTTCCTTCCAAATGGGAACTGAAGAGGTTCTTCAAGGGTTAGTGCAGATAATGCTGTCTTTGGAAGACCATTAGAAACATCTTTTTGTGTTCACCAAGTCTTGTATTGATGTTTTGGTATGTGCTTCCAATATACACTGAGAGACTAGAGGAAGTTGAAATGAGAATAGCATAAACTCCAGGGGTGAGACAGGATCCCTGTCTTTAAGCAGGCACATTATTGCAGAAAGGTTTGGTTTCACTGTGAGAGTGTAGCCCATAGTTTTGAAGAGAGTACACGTCTTATAAGAGAAGGATCCATGGAAAGGGTTGGAACCAATGAATGGTGGTTTTTCCATTAATATTGGTGAGAGAGCAGACAGATTGTTCAAATGGAAATTTTGAAGGAATTTCTAAATTGTAGAAGGTGGGAACTGATGGGCTTCAGCAATTTTCTTTATGTTGTTAATTTCTTCATTGAAGGAAGATTCAGTGTTGCAGGCAATCGTGGCACGATTAACATAATTTGCCACCTTAAAATCTTATTTAGTTCCAAAACTAGCTAGAATAAAATAATTTGCAGCCTTAAAAGCGCATTTAGTCCCAAACGAGCTGGAATAAAAATTCACTAGTCCCAAATTAGCCCCAAGCGATTAGGATAAAGTAAAGCTCCAATTTAGGAAATGTTGATTATACAAATTGTGATATGCAGACAAAGCACTCTTTACCTGTTCTCCTGATAGAGCCCTCCCACATCTAGCCTCAGCGGCTGTTTTTTGTTGTTGTTTTCACTGTCCCAGTTCAACAACCTGAAAAAAAAAAACCTTGGTCAATATATTTTTTGTGGACCTCCTTCCCTCTCCCCACACACATGCACACACGCAGCACTTGTACTCCATACCACAGCAGATATGGTTCCATAAATAGATATGTTAGACATCAAAATGTGTGTGGTTAAACATCTGTAGATGTACCTTATTAAAAAAGCATGGAAAAAATTTGAGAAAATACACTGGCTTCAGCAACACAGCTTTGGAAAAACAAACTTCTAAATAGTAATTGTGTGTAATAAAAATATTTTTCTCTAGTTCGAACATAAAAACTGACAGTCCCGTGTGTCAGTCTTCCCAATTTTTCAATCCTTTCACTTACCACGGTGCTATGATTTATTTTATATTGTGTTATTGATATTTCATCTACAAATATGCCAAAGTTACATTGTGTTTTGATGGAAACTAATAAAGTTATGGGTCTTCAAATTTAGGCAAGTTTTGGGTGGAGAGATTGTATGGTGAAATCATCCTGTACATTTAAAGTTTGTGTAGGCATGTATTGTGAAACAAAAAATAAACATGTATTCTTGTTAGTGAAATGGAAACATTAAAAAAGAGAATCTATTAAGTGATTCAAGCACATGGTATTGATTAATTCATATTAATGCAATGGGAGAGTTATGTAGCTCAAGCTCGAATTAAGTTTGCTGTTCCATTACAGGGAAATTACTAATGCTATCATCAAAAAATGTTATTCCTCTAAATCTTCTATTTCACACATTGTAATTTTAATGTTGTAACCGAGAAAGGCATTGTGCAATCTATTACTTCTCAGTGGTATTATGCATTTTATAATGACATCATAAATGTTAACTCCCTATTTTTTTTGTTGAAAGCAGGATATTGAACAGAAGAAAAGGTGAGTTAGCATTCACAATGTCATTATAAAATGCATAATACCACTTCTTAGAAGTAATAGATTGCACACAGCCTTCCTTGGTCAGGACATTAAAATTATAACATTTGAAACAGAAGATTTAGAAGAATATTCTTCGAAGATAATATTAGTGGAAGAGTTCCTTTAAGTAATATCCTGAAATTTTAATGCACAAAATTGAGACCTTGGAAAACCAAATCTCTGCAGTATTGTGTAAGTGTTAAGAAACAATAAACAGCAAATATTGCTGGTGACAATAAGGTTGGTGTCCTATAGAAAGTAAAAATTTAACACAGACCAATTACCCTTGTTCAAGAACTGAAAAGGGTCAGAAGGGAGGCAGTTAATCTCTCAGTGAGCATACACAGTCTGAAATAAAATTCACTTTCTATTAATCTCTCAAGGTCTTGATTAATTCTTTATTTTCCTTTCTGTGAAAGTTTTTTTTTTAATTACTGTTTTGCTCTAACAAAGACAACGACGCTTTGTTAGTTGCACTAGCAGTGATCAGCAGAATCTCTTTCAGAGAGTCGTGGTTTAATATTTTTGTGTGATAAAACAGTTGCTTGTAATAACCAATTACATGCTTCAGTACCGTATTTTTCAGAATCTAAGACACTTCTTGTCCAAAAAAATTGGTCTCAAAACCCTCCTGCATCTTAACATACCAAAAGTCACTATTATTGCAATGAATGTAAATGCATGTATTCTGTTATAAAGACTACTAAATGAGTTAAAAATGTTATTTCTTTATTTTAGGTGCAGTAATTGATATTCTTCTGTACTTTTTCTACAATGTTTTTGTTTTGTGAATGCTTGTATATACTATATTTTTATGTTTATCTATTGTTGATAATGATTATGTATGTTTTTATGAGTTGGGCCTGCTAATGTGCTAGAGATGTATTTGTGCCCTTGTGCATATCTGTGCATTTGTGAATTAATGATGTAAAATACGGTATAAGCATATACTTCATATGTCGTACTTAGCAGTCTGAAGCAGACATGAAAGGACTGTAATAATTCATTTAAAAAGCAAAGTGATAGAAAAAAAGAAGGGAAAGAACCGCATCTTAGGATGAAACATTACAACAAATGCTTATGACATCCACCAGTAAACTAGGGGTGCAAACGCATTAGTGTTGGCTACATTATTGCTGCTGCAAATTCTTCAATTCACGAACAACTTTGTAGACAGACGCAAAAATCTTATTCATTCGCAGTAACATAAATACTGTGGATGCTGGTTTTATGCCTCCACACACATCCACAATCCCCAAATCATGGCTAGAGGAATATTTCCTAGGTTACTGGCATATTTTCACTTTATTCCATGTATTTACTTCATTCAGAAAACTTGAAAAATTTTGCTGTCCTGGTGTGGGAATCGAACCCACACCTCCCGATTTCCGGTCGAGCATGCTAGTCATTACCCTACCCAGGACAAGGAAATTCCATATATATACACTATCTACCAACAAGTAATTGGACATCCCTGCAATCGAAGATATCTGCTGTCCTGATACACGTCACGGCCGCCGTCGTTAAATATCGTGTGGGAAACAACAACGCAACCAGTCGCATGCAAGATGCCACGCAGTTCGGAGCTCTCTGATTTCGAGAAAGGTGTAATCGTCGGGTATCACAGAAATGGCCGATCCATACGTGACATATCCAGCGCGTTGAAGTATCCAAAATCAACAGTGGCCTACGTGATTGGCAAGCGGAAGATGAGAGGTGACTGTCGGAATGTGCCCCGACCCGGCAGACCCACAAAACTGGGAGTTAGAGACTGACGGGTGCTGGCCAAAGAAATTCGGAAGAACCGCACCAAATCGATGGGCCACATCTGCGAGGAGTTCTAACAGGCATCCGGGAGTGTTCTTTCGATGAATACCATCCATAAGGAAGCCCATCTGCTCTGTTATCATGGACGTGCTGCCACCCACAAGCCTTTGATCACCAAGTACAACAGCACTGCTTGGCTAATGTGGTGCAAAGAACATCAACAGTGGACCATTGAACAGTGGAAACAGGTTCTCTGGAGCGACAAATCAAGGTTCACCCTCTACCGTTCGGATGGCAGGGTCTGGGTTTGCCGTCTGCCTGGAGAACGCCTCCTGCCGGAATGTATTGTGCCAACTGTGAAGTTTGGCAGCGGTGGAATTATGCTATGGGGGTGTTTCTCCTGGTATGGCATGGGACCCTTGGTCGCAATTCCTGGTAGACTCAACGCCGAGACCTACTGCACCATTTTGGATGACCATGCGCTTCCTACGTTCGTTATGGCAGTTTTACGGGGTGGACCCATGTTACTTTCAGGATGACAGTGCCACCTGTCATGTTGCGAGGTCCACCATGGCTTGGTATGGTGACATTGGGGTTAATCAAATGAACTGGCCTGCACAGAGCCTGGACCTTAACCCTATCGAGCACCTCTGGGACGAGTTGGAGCGTCGACTTAAGGGGTGCCCCCACCGCCCGAAATCGGTGAAGGAACTGACTTGTCTTCTCCAAGCCGAGTGGAAGAAAATACCACTAGCCGTCGTACAATGCCTGGTTGAGAGTACGCCCCAGAGGGTCGCAGCTGTAATCGCCGCTCGTGGAGGCTCCACCAATTATTGAAGGTGAGTAAGCCGTCCCAGTGGCGCAGTGGTATAAGCGATGGCCTCTGATCATTCGTTCGAACCCCGGTGAGGCATGGATGTTGTGTTTGTCTTACGGCACTGGTTCTCTCCCTTCCCTGGAACCAGTGCCCCTAAATTAGGGACGGGCGACTGCTTATAGCCCATTGAGTTGCTCACGGTGGTCTGTAAACCTCCAATCAAAAAAAAAAAAAAAAAAAGATGGTGAATAAACTTTGTTTTCCTCTGCTATCACAGGTGTCCAATTACTTGTTGGTAGATAGTGTATGTTCAGTTGCTTGGGATTTCCTTGTCCTGGGTAGTGTAATGACTAGCATGCTCGACCGGAAATCGGGAGGTGTTGGTTCAATTCCCCCTCCAGGACAGCAAAATTTTTCAATCATGGTGAGGATAAATGGCAGTGAGTTTTAAAATAATTCTTGATATCCTCATATCACACATAAGTTATAATTTTAACATAACTTATGCATGATATGTGGATATTAAGAATTATTCTAATTCTAATGAAATTTTTCAAGTTTTCTGAATAAAGTAAATACATGGAATAAAGTGAAAATATGCCAATAATCCATGGAATATTCCTTTAGCCATGATTTGGTGATTGTGGATGTGTTCAGAGGCATAAAACCAGCATTGATGCCTACCATGTATAAATGAAGAATTATTTCTTCAGAGAAATTCGTTTCTCAAATATATGATATGTAAATTCTGTGGTCGTAGTTTTAAAGTAATTTTTTGGAAAAATCCATTTGTGTGAAATGTGAATTTTAAGTGGAGAATCTACTTTTATTGCAATTTACACCAGAAGATGCCGCCATATTTGACAGTGTTGCTTCACTTCTGTTCTCCAACAATGTGCAGAGGTTAGTCTGGTTGCTTCTTTGATTTTTTTTTCTTTTTATTTTGAACAGTTCTTGACAAGTTTTATATTAAAAAAATGTCAGTGTGCCACAGAATGCTGACAGAGTTCAACTAAGACCGTCTTTGATATATTAGTCATATGGAGAGTATGACAATCCGAACCAATGATGAAGGTCACTGGCTGTATGAAGATGCGACATCACGGGCACATGCCGTAATGCACATACGCCATTGGTTGATGGACTTAGTGTTGTTTAAAAACTCTCTTAAGACTCATAAACTGCTGTTTTTATACATAAAAATATTTAAAATGACATTTTATTTTTTTTGTTTTTCAAACAATAAGGATGTATCTTTATATTCTGAAAAATACAATATTCATCTCTAACTTTTAATATTTTAAAATTGAATAGGTAAGTAAATTAAAATAAAAAGTTGAAAAAAATTAATATAAATTGCAACATGAAAAGCATGGAGTTTAAAGATAACATGGCATTGACTAACATGAGACAGTTACTCTTTTATGCATACTTTTATTATGTGAAAAATTCTGCCTTGAAAACTTACCAGTGCTATCTTTTGATATTCATTATTTTCAATGTGTTCTTGAATTTAAATTTCCAGTTTTGATGATCATTCATCCTTGAATAATATTTTAAGTAACAGAAAAAAATGGAGTAAAATTTCTTTTCAGAAGAAAGGTGTAAGTGATATTATATGATGTGTTCTGTTTCATTTCCAAGTTCTGTTATGTGATATGTAAGTTTGGACTTGCATATTTTTTTCTTCTTTTTCAGGGACATTACATTTTTGAAGATTGTGGCAGCCTGAGGGGACACTAAAAATAGTACAGTATTTTTGTTCATATAATCTGTAGACCATGAAACTAAAGGAAAGAAAAAAAAATCCTTTATATAATCTGCAGAAGCATATTTTCTACAGGCTGTGAAACTCGGGAAAAGGAAAAAAATCCTTCAAATAATCTGCAGACCATGAAATTCAGGAAAAGAAAAAAAAATTTGCTTCATATACGTATTTTCCAAAGGCCGTGAAGTTCAGGGAAAAAAAAAAACCTTCAAATAATCTGCAGGCCATGAAATTCAGGAAAAGGAAAAAAATCCTTCATGTTATTTGCAGAAGCATATTTTCCACAGGCTGTGAAATTCAGGGAAAGAAAAAATCCTTCATATACGGGAGAGATCCCTTTATAATCTGTACGCAACATGTTAATCCTAAACCGTAGTTTCGTACAGAAAAGTCACGATTCAGAGGATGACCCAGCAGTCCAAAACAGAGGGGTCTCCTTTTTAAAAACAAATAATTATTTTAAAATGCTTTTCTGTAACTTTCAAGTGAGTAAAGAGCAAAAATTATGAGTTTTTTCACCATTACTACAGTTTTATCTGTGCTGCCCATGATGTATGTGCTCTGAGCTTTGTACAGGATGTGATCATCCGTGAGAGCAAATAATATCACCTTTGTTGCATTGTATTTTCTGTCGAATGCTCATAAGTTAAAGAAAATCCTTTATTCCAACTGTTTGCAGATTCCTCATATTTGTGCTACCTTAAATTTTTCTGTTATTAACGCATTTCTGGTAACTTTTCAAATATAAAATCTCTTCTTATAACTATGACACAATTTTTTAAAAAATAAAAATGCCACAAAAACATTATTTCTTCTTTAAAGTGGCATGTAATCCACAGAACCGCCCTAAATTTTTAACAGGTAATTCATGGATTATATGACAAATAATGTGGTATTTGTTGCTATGTTTTGCTGGTAATACGTATATCTTAAAAGATATAACTGGTTATATATCTAAAAACTCTCCACTCATACCAACTAATTTGTCCAGCATGCTGAGTTGTGTCCAAACTTCCCAAATGAGCAATGGGTTGGATGTAGTAAAACTGACCACATTTGGATAATTGAAACACCAGACTGAATAACAAGGGAGAAGAAAAGACCCGGAAGAAGACCATGAGAAAGGTCAAAATCAAAAGCATGCAGGAGTGACATGGAAGAGACTTGGGAAGAAACTTGGGATGACCTTCATCTAGCAGTGGATTAATAATTGTTGATAATGATTATGATAATATCTTAAAAGTAGTATTTGTTCCTATATCTTTTTAGACAATATATCCCTTCTCTGATGCTGGTAACTATTCATATTTACTGTGGCATTTATTTATTTCTTTTGTGAATTTTAGGGAATCAATGCAGTAATCTTAGCATTGCAGTGAAGTCAGAAGGCAAATAAGTGTCATCATCCGAATAATACTTCTACAAAGATCAACGAAAAAACAGTTATCTGTCGCCATTGTACATTTATGCACCAAAGCAGATCTGCTATGGTTACTCATATCAGAAAACATTCTGGAGAGCGGCCATTTGAATGTCCAGTCTATAAAAGTCGATTTGCCAGAAAGAGTGTTTTGAAACATCATTCCTTCATTCACTTGCACCTTCAAGCATTCTTTTGTGAAGTATGTGGAGGACCTTTTAGAACGGAAGAACTACTTTCAAGCCATATGGCAGTACATTAAACAGATAACTAAACAAAATTGCTACCAGGTGTCAATAAATTTCCATATTTAAGATAATGTCTTTTTTAATGTTTTTTTTTTTTAAATAGAAAAGATTACCAAAGGTTAATAAACGTGGATTTGTATTAGCAAAACATTTACTGCATTAATATGATTTCATTTAATTACAGTTAAATACACATTAATATGATTTCATTTAATTACAGTTAAATGTTACAACATTTGAAATGTAAGTATTTCATCTCAACTGAGGATTTTCTTAAAGTACAAATGAAAATTCTGACTATAGCCAGACTGGAAGTGTGAAATTTTGGAGGAGTAATGCCACTCACTGGAGATTGATAGATCCTTAGTTAAAAGCAAATTGGACTAGGTTGTTTTTAAAAGATGGCATAATTTCATTATGATGATGAATTTTACAAGTTCTGGTTACTATCATCATCAAATGACCGAGTGGTTGATATGCTTGATTGTTATGTGTTCCTCAGTTTTGTGCCAGTGCTTCCATGATTCCAGTAACTCTAAGTTATGTATATGCAAATTTTCAAAGTTCTCAGTGCTCAAATGCAGTCATCAAGCTATCCAAACTATCTAAATAATATAAAGATGTCAGTTTTAAGAAATCACGAAAAGCTTTCACTAATAACAGAGTTGTTATAACCATAGTTAATTTCTTCATTATTTGTATTTTTTAACTTTATTTCAATTCATGATTATGCAACTCTTCATAGTTCTAAATGCTAAAAAAGACATTTAATGTTAAAAAATTCATCAATTAATCAAAGGGTGAATATGTAAATAGACTGGCTGGCAAGCATATAAACAACAGATTGATGTTACTGTAATTTTGAAGAAGCCTTCACATTAATCATAGATTTACTGTCATTGCTTCATTTTTTTATGACTTTGTTTTATGTCTGATTCACTTTCTTATGATCAACAACAGTAGATGCTACAGTTAACCTTTTCCATCATTGATTCTGGTCTCTCACCCTATCTCCTTCATGTAATTGTGATATGTTTTGTAACCTGTTCTTAGCAGTTCATTTCAGTTATTCAGGACTTAAAAAAGAGTGCAAAGAGTTTGGAATCTGTTATTTTCTTTTTATTCGAACTTGGAAACAATTTTGGATTTTTGTTCTTCAGCTATCAATTTTTTGCTTATGTTTTATTGATGAAGCATCAGCACTAAGGAGTGATTAAGTCATGATAGCTTTGCAGAAATCAAGTTTTTATTTAAAAATATAGATTTTCTGGAGGAATTGGAAAAGCTACTAATTGTGGCTTTATTTGAACATTGTAGAGAGTAAATAAGTCACTTGTGTGGCACGTTTAAAGAGAGTGAAGTAGAATGAAAGAGAGTGAGAAAAGATATTGAGTTGCAAAATTTGCTGGACTAACTTGTTTCAAGAACATTAAGTAGTTTGCTTTAGCATTTTGAAATACAATAATGAAGAAATTTTCAAGCATGAGTTATTACGTATTTATATGTGGATGACATCTTCGTAATTTAGCCTCATGACTGAAAAAAACTGCACAATCTCACATCTTCTATCTCTAAAAAATTTCTGACTATTAATTTCACTTTCAATCATAAAAACAATAACTGTATTAATTCCTTGGACGTACAATTATGAGAATCAAAAACCAACTGTACACATCTGTTTACAGAAAACCCACCTGTATCTTAAACATTATACCATTTTACTCTAATACAGCTCCTTGTTATAAGCGTGCAGCTTTAAAATCACTCGTTCACTGTGCCAATGTCATTTGCAATGATCCCCACTCATTACAAAAAGAATATGCAATCATCTGAGAAATAGCTACAAACCGTCAGTTTCCCCTCAGAATTGTCACCAAACTTTTCAAAAAGTTTGATACCAAACAATATGTGTGCCACCTATCTCTTCTGTAAGAACTATCTTTTTTCGGTTCAATTCCCTACCATCATTCTTTCACTTACAAACTTGTCAAAGTTTGCAAAAATTTAAGTTACAGGTTTGCAATTAATCCTCCTCCATTCAATCAATATCTAAAGACAGAGACCTTTTGGACCCTTTAGATCATCCTGGTGTATACTTCATCCCTGTGTCTACTTCTTCAAACAAAAATTGTTATATTGGCAGCATTTTTCATTCAATCAACTGCAGAATTATGGAACATAAAAGGTATGTCAGAAAAAGCCTTCCTACTTCTGCTCTTTCTCTTCTGACAATTGAAGATACCTCTGCTTCTCCAAACTGGACCAACACCAAAATGATTGCATCTTTCTCAAATAAATTTTCCTTATGCTACAGGGAAAGCATTGGGATTATCTTCAGTAAAAGTTCATGTACTTCAGATGAACCCTTCACCATTCTGATTATTTGGAAATTTCTACTGGCAACAATTACAGAAACAAAGTCCACCACATGAATACTTGCTACTAAAGTGAACAAGGCTAATGTTTCAGCTGAAAGATCTTACTAATCTTTAATGTGAAATACATAATAAATCATGCATGAAATTTTTTTCTTCATTATTGTATTCATTATATTAGGTGTACAAATGGGTTTTAAAGCATTTTAAGACAACGCAACATGTAATTTGAGAGAAAACAACAATACCTTTATGAATTAAAATATGCGCCGTCATTATCTGTCACCTTCCGCTATCGATCGGGCAGCTTACAGATTCCAGTCATGAAGAATACTTGTCGTGTGACGCAATGAAGTCGTCAACCCATTTTTGCATTTCGTCACATGTCCGGAACCGTATAGCAGACAAACCATGCTGCATCAATCTGAACAAATGATAGTCTGTAGGGCTGTGTTGGGACTATATGCCGGGTGCTCCATAACTTCCCAGCCAAGCATCAATAACGTTTCCTTGGGCGATTTCACGACATGCAGCCTAGCGTCATGCAGTATTTTCATGGGACACAATCCTTTGCCTGTGAATGGACGTTTCCGACAGATTTCCTCGTTCAATCGTAGCAATTATTGCTTGTAGCAATCAGCAGTAACAGTTTGACCCTGTTCCAATAGTTTACAATAGAGTACACCCTTCACATCCCACCAGATGCACAGCAGAACTTTCTTGGAGTGAATGTTGTGTTTCGGTGTTGAAGTCGTTGCTTCACCAAGGTCTACCCAGTGTTTTTAGCATTTGGGATTGTCGTACCATATCCACTTTTCATCACCCGTAACGATTTTCCACAGGAAAGACTTTCTGTGTTGTTTATTTAACAGATTCAAACACTTCATGACACGCTCATCCTTGTTTCTCTGGCTCAGATCATGTGGCACCCATTTTCCTTTCTTCTGAATCTTTCACATTGCACTTAAGCGATTGGAAATGGTTTGTTGAGTTACCCCCAGTTGTTTAGCTAGTTCTTTTTACATTTGAGATGAATCTTCATCCAGCAATGCTTGCAATTCCTCATGTGCAACCTTCTGCGGAGCGCAGCTACATTCTGGATCGCTAACATCAAAATCTCCTGCTTTAAACTGTCTAAACCAAAACTCACACATGGTGCTTTTCGATGCACATGCTTTTGCAGCACTTTTTCCTTGATGAAATTCGTAACGAATGCAGTGTTGAATAAATACAATATCGCTTGCCATCTTCCACTACCGATGTGCAAGTGCGCTTGACTGTTGGGCAAACTTCTGTGTCACATTTTATACTCTGGACCAGTTATGGTTACATGTCAACAACATGGGGGGAATATCGGGTATGTATATTAGCGGTATACATCACACAAAAAATGCTTTAAAATGTATTTGCACACCTAATGTTAGGTGAAATGCCCTTTCTGTCGACATTTTGAAATAATTTCCCTGGATGCTCACTTTATCTTCCTAGTAGTGTTCTTACATCCCAGTAGTTGTATTTTGTTTTTGTTTTTTACGGCATTTATTTGGTAAAGTTACAAAAAAGAATTATGGCAGAGGGAGGGAGTCATTAAACATTATTTTTGTTTTATGACTAAGTGCTATTTCAAAGGTACCAACATCAGGCAAAAGGACTACTAACAAAAGAAAATGAGATCAAGCTTAGATGTGTTAGTGTAAGAAAAATCACTGGGGGTAAGGTAGAATTTGCTGAGGAATATACATTAACAAAAGAAAAAAAATACACCAAAAACCAAATCTCATATGAAACTTGGAAGTCTCTCAAATATGCTTAATGATGTTGGCAACAAAAAACACATATGGATGCTTGACTTTCTCACTTCAATCAGATGCAGTTTCAAAGTTGTTAACTAAATGACTGAAACAATGCAGATGAACAAATAAAATCCATTTTAGATGTTCAAAATTTGAAAATTGCAGTATTTGATTTATAGTAGATGTCATATCCTTTCAGTTCTAAACATATAGAGCACTGGTGAACTGAAGGATATTACATTAAACTGTTTCTCTCTAACATTACACCAAACTGATAGCTATGAGAAGGATAATTTTATCTCTCTACTTTTCCATGCATATTTCTACTTCCTATGTGAAGTCTTATGCCTTTTATAACCTTAAGTGGCAAGCAGTATGTTAATTATTATTGAAGACACTATATAATTTAGTTTCTTAAGTGTAGGATGTGCATTTGTACTATTAAAGTGCTTATCTCAATGAACCACTTCCATCTTTCAGTCTGTTATTAGTACAGCCAACTCTCTAGATAAGCCAAATCTGAAGGGTGGGCAAAAACAAATTTGAAACATCAAAAATTTGAGTTATGGAGAAAACCAAAATTTATTCAAATTTAATTACATATTGAACCACATTTTTAAATGCACATTTATTTTATGGTTTTAACTATATTTTTTAAAAGCACAAATATTTTTAAATGTAGGCAAAATTTGGTAGTAATTGATGACATGGCTATTCTTAGACTTAATGCACTTAAAAATCTCAAAATTATGTGGTTTTACTAACAAGAAAAAAAAGGGAATAAAAGGTTATTTTTAAGCCAGATTTTTGTGTAGTACTACTACTCTTCCTCAGGACCACAGGTGTAGTCGGTGTAGCCATTCATGAGGTAAATTCTAACCTTTCAAATCATTTAATGTTGTACCTCTTCTTCTCTCTGTTTCCAGTCCTTCTGACAATTTTTTTTTTTTTGAAAAAGTGCTGTTGATGTGTCAGGACTTCTACAGTGTCCCAAAGCACGTTATGCCCTGTATTTTGAACATCAGGACATAAAATGCTTTGGTACACTAAAAGTTCTGTACATCAACAGCACTTTTTCAAGAGAAAATTGTCAAGGTAAATAGAGAGAAGAAGAGATGTAACATTAAATTATTTGAGTGTTGAAATTTACCTTATGAATGGCAACACCTACTGTAGCTGTCTTCCTGGGGAAGGGTAGTGGTACTACCCAAAAATTTTACTTAAAAATATATTTTATTCATTGGTAAAAACCCATAATTTTGAGATTTTTATGCTGTATGCAAAATGTTATTTGATTCATTTCAGTACAACAGAATAAAAATGAATTAAGTATACTGATTTACCTGGTTACTGTTTCAGAAAACCTGTTAAGGGAGTCTGCCATTTTTTAAATATTTTGTTACTTTTTCTAAGTATAGCTTCAATAAAGTTTCGGTAAATGTTTATTGTTTCTTGGACTCCTTTCCCCATGACAGTAGGGGTTGGAGTAATTGGGCTATTATATCTTCATCACTTAAATCTCTGCAAACCTGTATTTCAGTGTCAATATTTATATATACATGGAAGTTTTTGTTTTTAATCTAATTAAATTTTTTTGCAAAACTACATTAATTCATCATGTTCTTCCAGATTTTCACAAGAGTTTTCTTTTTCACCGATGTCAGCTAAAAAAGTCAGTTTTCCTAAAGCAGTTTTTAATCATAGTTTTTGTCACTTCTGCCATGGGCTGCCAGCTGTTCTCATTGCTTGTGTATGTAGCAAGTTGACAGATTTCTTGTGATCAATCTTCTTCGACATCAGCAATGCATTTTTTCTCAACTTGTTTTCGATAAAGGATCTCCAGTAATATCAACATCACAACCAAATATCAGGACTTTTTTGTTTTGTTTCCATTGCTGAAATGCATGACCCTCATTTTACAAGACAGTGTAAAAGTAATAAATAAAAAACAGAGTAGAAACAAAAATGGTATTTAATTTATTCGTGGAAATTTAATTGTAAAGTTCTGGATGGTTCCATGGCCTAAAGATTCCAATTTTGATGTTGTATGGGGGTGTTAAAAACTGAACTTTTATGGATTTCATTTCAGGAGAATACATTCCATGTGCATTACAGTTTTTAATGAAGTGAACCACTTTATGCCTCTGCAGAGTCATTTTTTATTGAACATTTTCAGCCAGTTCAAAAAATTTTGTTGGTTACCCAAGCATTTCTATTCAATTCATAATCAATGGAGAGATATTTTACTTTAGAAAAGTATCTAGCTGCTTAGATTTGCCTCTTACTAATGGCTTAAGTTTTTAAAATATACTTATGATAGCTCTAAAAGTAATGTTCCATGATCTTTGCTTCACTTCCCATTGTGAGCTATTTCACCTCTCAAAGACAGTTATTGTCAGGTAAGCCCATTAAAAACAGTCCCATGTCATCAACATTGGAAACATTATTAGAGTTATAATCTTTAAATTGGTAGGCAATTTCTTCAGCCAGGGACATATGTAGAATTCTGGGAGCAGGGAAAGAAAAGAAAATGGTAGTTTTCAAAATCCATCAGAACAAAATAAAAGTTAATGAAAAATAGGAGAAAAATTAAAGCATTATTTTGTAATGCAAGTTAATAAAGTTGTTTTAAATTAAAGAATTTTTCTTTGTAAGTCACATTTTAACCAAAAATTGAAACATTTTTGAGAGGCCAATGCCCATTGACCCCCTCCTCCCCTAAATACATCCCTGTTTTCAGCCATTTGAAACAAGTCTCTTCATCTACAGTTGCACTTTTTCTTCAAAGCGTATGATATCTCCTATCCTGGTGTGTTTTGGAATTTTGAAACAAACCACTGCTTGCCTTGAAATTATTATGATTTGAGTTCTTACTAAAAACTTGACATTCTCTCTTATAATATTTTAATTCGAAAAGCCTTTCAGCACGATAAGATATATTTAATAGTACAGTCTGTACTAAAAAATAGACATTTATAAGGCACAACAACTTACAAGATCTTTCAAAGCACCATGTGCTCCATCGTCAGGTATTTCAATATACATAGTATCATTTGTTGAAACCCTTTAACACATGACAAAAATTCTACTATATTTAATGTAAACATCGTTATTGTTATCACGTGCTCACGTAATTTGAAAATGCTTCTTGCTTTTATCCGTTGTTTTGTTTATGTATATTGAAATACCTGACGATGGAGCACATGGTGCTTTGAAAGATCTTGTAAGTTGTTGTGCCTTATAAATGTCTATTTTTTAGTACAGACTGTACTATTAAATATATCTTATCGTGCTGAAAGGCTTTTCGAATTAAAATATTGTTTAGCGCACGAAGAATCCTTATTAAATTCTCTCTTATGAAAAATCCTCCCAGTAGCGCATTTTTATCTCAACACTTAATAACCCATTTCATCAAGCATTCCTTAATATCTGGGCACTCTGCACATTTAATTCATTACCGTTCGTCTTGGCTTCCTCCACGTTTTTTTAAATCGCCTTATTATTCTTTAGAATAGTAGGCATTCCAAAATCCTTTTTGCAATTTCACAATTTCATTTTCTTCTTGCTGCATCTTAACTATATCAGTAAAGGACAATGTGTTCAACTTGTGTTTTGAGGCAATAAGTTTAGATAAAAAAAAAATTGCTACCATCTGTTTATTAGATTGAATGATAAGTGGTGGACTGAAATTCTTATTGGTCAGGCTAAGCTTTAGCTATCTTACTGTCAGAAATTAAAGAAATTCAGCAAGGTTTAAAAGCAGGAGGATTAGCTTCTCCCCTTTTTCAATGTTAAGGTAGTGAGTATGGAATGTTTTCCTCTGTTGTTTATAAATGTCAGTGAATTGTACATCAAATCCTTATGTCATTTGCTCATTGGGGATCATTTTTGATTTGTTTTTCATTTCAAGAATAGAATTTTTTTTCCCCAAGTTATCAAAAAGACTACAAGAAACATTTCAACTTATTGCAACCAAAATTTCATCATGCATGTAGGAAACCTGCAGGGAATTTTCCTTTTTTTTTTGTTTGTTTGTTATAAAGAGGCAATATTTTACTTCTGTTTCAAAAGAGTTCTTGAAATTTACTAACCTTTATTTTAATATTTCAGAAATCACGAGTTACCTTCCTTCCTGTGCTAAAAGACAGATTTTACCTTTTCTTGTCTTTTTTCAATTTGTTAGAAATATTACTGTGTGAAAATCAAAGGAATTTAATTTTCATACTTTTAGCATTTACACAAATAAACTTTTTCAGCTGCTGTAGAAAGGTTCCTAAAGTAGTTAACCTGGAAAACAAGGAAAACCTGGAATTTAAAAATAGTTCCAAAATGATATAATCAACACAGCAATCAGACATCAATTCAGCGATGTCTGATTGCTGTGTTGATTATATCATGACGTATATTTTGGCCACGTATCATGAGAAGAATATTTCTTCCACATTTGTTTATGGTTCTAAAATTTAGGGAAAATCTCTCCCCCTTCCCTTTTTTTTTTTTTTTTTTTTTTGAAAAATCAAGGTATACTTTATTTTGCCAAACAGCTTTTCTTTTTTCAGATTTGAAACTTTTGTTTGCAATTACTGCCTGCCTAGAATTTGGTTGATTTTACTTTCAGTGATATTGCACTTTTCCTTCATTCCCTAAAAAAGATGTAATATTGAATTTTAAAAATTGCCTGTAGTTAAGTTTTTGTTCAATTTTTGCAGACAGTTGTTGTAACATGGACAATTGGACACACTCCTGCTTGGAGAAACACAATACAAGAGAGCAAACGAAACCATGGATCTAAGTCCTTTGTCTGTTGGTTCTCTTGCAACATGTTTCTCTGGACAGGAGCCATTCCATTCATTAAACTTAGTTGCATTGTGCTACAGAAAAACTGAAACTAATCAACTGACATATTTTCTTACACGTGGCCTGTTTCTAATGGCAATGTATTAACAAATTCTATGTGGGTAGTACTAAATAAAGGTTCAATCATGTTTACTTTGACTTTCTATGTAGATCTCAAAAGCATCAATCCTCCTAATGGAAAGCCTGTTTATTCACAAATATGGTGAAGTAAGTTGCAATGATGATACTCCTTGTCACATCCCTTTGCCTTGGAAAACAGTGCTTAATATGATTTAACACATAGAGACTTATACCATTTTTTTCCTTCATATATAATATTTATTACATTGCTTGACATGTACTATATTTATCGGTTATCAAATCTTTCATGAGATATGATGTCCTTCACGTGCATGTGATGCTATCTTGAAATCACTTCTCATTATTGTATTTAAATTCATACTCAGTTCCAATTTGCTACTAACATCTGAAGATAGGTCCGTTGCGGGCCTGAAAGGTCTAATGTTTACTGTATATATTAATATTAACCTTCATCACATTAAATTATTTAAACAGTCAATTGTATTATTTGAATCCAATAAGATCATGTTAAGATGGCCAGAAATCTACATAGAAAGTCTTATGTGGGTGGTATTCACAAGGGTTCATGGAATTATATTATGGGAAGCAATGTGCACATTTAGTTGTTATTAATGAAAAGCAGGTAATTTTATAGAGGAAAATAACTTAAAGAATTTACGAATGTGTGCTTTGGTGAGAAAATGCATGAATGGAATGAAATGTAACAATTCATCGCAACCTAATAGAGGTCACCACTCTGGGAAAACTTTCAAAACCACCTGGAGAACTGGAAAAGTCAGGGAATTTTTTTATTAGAGTGGAAATCCTGGTTAAAGCATGTGTGAATGCATCTGTGTGATGCATTTCAAAAGCTATTATTTTCATCAGAAAGAAAACACACTTGTTAGATGCATAACAAATGTCACCGTAACTACTTCGAAACCTTTCTACAGCAGCTAAAATAGTTCCATAACTTGTAACTCCTAAAAAAATTTTCAGATTATTTGAACTGGGGCTTGAAGGTCAGCCATCATTTGGATAAGTGGAAGAACAGTACCTCATTGACTTTGCACAGTCAAACATGTAAGCATTTCTAGTCCTGCACCTCTGGACACATGACTACCAAATAGCATACACCGAGTGATCACTGAGTCATGACCACCCCTATCAAAAGTGAATGCTGCCTATTAACCACATGATTTCCAAGACAGCGCGATTAGTTCATCACCGTAGCATATACAGGGTGTATAGGAAAGTCCTTAAACAGGGAAATAACTTTTGAACGCAAAATGCTAGAATTGTGGAAGTAGTGTGTACATATAGTAAAGTGACTATGTTTTATCAGATGAGACCAATTGCGGCACCCCTAGTGGCGAATTTTTGAAGTTAGCGATCCTATAACGAGAACCAAGAGAGATAGCAAAAAAAAGTCAATGGCAAACGTGTAGAGCATCACCGATTTAGTATGAAATGATGCCCTACATTCACCAAAAACTCTTATAGAAATCCGGAAATGCAGATCTCTCGGTATCCAATCACTGGCATAAATATGTCGCTCATCGCGTGCAGAAGTGTGACATTTATAAGGTGATGCAAATTTACTAATAAAACTAATACATGTACGTGTCAGCAAGGTACAATTTATTATGTACTGTACAGAAAAGTAGTAGGACATTCATACAGCAGTAGGACATTATGAAGAAGAAAAACACAAAATTAATGTTCTAGAAATACAAAATGTCAGTACTAATACTTAAGCATTCAAGATGTGTCCACCATCGGCAGCAATACACATCTTTATTAGAGCTAGAACTTCTTGTTGGACGTTCTGCAACATTTCAGGTGTTACGTTACTTCATGCTTGGATAATATGGGGTTGTAGAAATTTGCCATACATGACCAAATGTAAGGCTGAGAGAAACCGGGAGCATTACAAGTCGTTCCTTTTCAGGTAGGCCGACACTTGCAGGTGTGCACTTGCAGCCAGTGGACGTCCTGGCCTATGCGCTAGCCCACCCACACTGCAGTACGAGAGGCATCAGTGCGATGTGTGGCCTTACATTTGGTTGTGTATGGCAAATTTCTACAACCCTGTATTATCCAAGCATGCAGTAACGTAACACCTGAAATGCTGCAGAATGTCCAACAAGAAGTTCTAGCTCTAATACAGATGTGTATTGCTGCCGATGGCAGACACATCGTGAATGCTTAAGTATTAGTACTAACATTTTGTATTTCTAGAACATTATTTTGTGTTTTTCTTCTTCATAATGCCCTACTGCTATATGAATTTCTTACTGCTTTACTGTACAGTACATAATAAATTGTACCTTGCTGACACGTACATGTATTAGTTTTATTAGTAAATTTGCATCACCTTATAATGTCCACACGCAATGAGTGACATATTTATGCCGGTGATCGGATACCGAGAGATCTGCATTTCCGGACTTCTATTGGAGTTTTTGGTGAATGTAGGGCTTCATTTCATACTAAATCGGTGACGCTCTACACGTTTGCTATTGACTTTTTTTCGCTATCTCTCTTGGTTCTCGCGATAGGATCGCTAACATCCAAAATTCGCTGCAAGGGGTGCTGCAATCGGTCTCATCTGATAGAACATAGTCACTTTACTATATGTACACACTACTTCCACAATTCTAGCATTTTGCATTCAAAAGTTATTTCCCTGTATAAGGCATGAATGGAGCAGTCAGTAGTAAATTTTGTAGCGTGATGGGTAAACCGAAGTATTTATTAGACTTTGAAAAAGGACAGATTCTGGAAACTCGTAGAGCGGGTTCCTCGATTTCACAAATGGCTAAACTGGAAGGTTGCTCGCAAGACACCATAGTTAAAGTGCATCACAACTGGCACGAAAATTGTCAAACAGTAACCCAGAGGTAAAACTGCACATGACAGCAAAAGGTTGATGTGAGAGGTGAGCGCCATGTTCGACGACTCGTACAGGTTGACAGACGCAGCGCTGTTCAACAGTTGACTACCCAAAACGTCAGATGTCAACCCGGAACACTATCTGTCATGATCCTGCGGTGCACGCTTGCATGTACTGGCGATAACACCAAACGACTCCAACAGCATCCTCTCCTAACCACTGTTCATCATTGCAAAAGACTCATCTGGTGCAAAGATCATGCAAGTTGGACATCAGATAACTGGGGAAAAGTGTGTTCGTCTGACGAGTTGCATTTTTTTACTCTACTCAGTGGATAGTTGTGCACGCATTTGGTGCAAGCAACATGAAGCACTCGATCCATCCTGCATGGTCTCCACAGTACAAGCCAGTGAAGGTGGTTGCATGGTGTGGGGCATGTTTACCTGGCAGGAACTTGGACCCCTGGTGCATGTGGAACAACATACGGCTGGTGCCAACTATCGTTAATTGTTTCCTGACTCTGTACAACCAGCAGTGTTGCACTTTTTTGCTGACTCTGTACAACTAGCAATGTTTTCTGACTCTGTACAATCAGCAATGTTTGCTGACTTTGTACAACCAGCAATGTTGCACTTAAGAAGATGTGCCGAGCCACAGGTCCAGTGCTATACAGGAATGGTCTCAGGAACACAGTTCAGACTTCCCACATATCAATTACCCTCCGAACATTCTCAAAATCAATCCCATATAGGGCACTTGTGAGACACTGTGGAACGGCATATAAGGCGACTGGATGCACCAATCACCTCCATACCTGTATTGAAGGCCGCATTACACACAGCTTGGTTCTATAACTTCCAACTGCACCCGACATCTGAATACACTAATCACTTCCATACCTGCATTGAAGGCCACATTACACACATTTTGGTTCTATAACTTCCAACTGCTCCAGGCATATGGATACACCAATCACCTCCAAACCTGCATTGAAGGCTGCATTACACACAGCGTGGTTCGATAACTTCCAACTGCTCCCGGCATCTGGATACACCAATCACCTCCAAGCCTGCATTGAAAGCCACATTACACACAGCTTGGTTCTATAACTTCCAACTGCTCCCAGCATCTGGATACACCAATCACCTCCAAACCTGCATTGAAGGCCACATTACACATGGCTTGATTGGCCATACCACCCAACTGCTTCCAGCATCTTATTGAATTGATGCCACGTCGGATAGCTTCTGTACTGACTGCGAAAGGAAGGCCTATGAAGTATTAGGTAGGTAGTCGTAATTCTGTGATCAGTCAGTGTATTGCTTTCACAGTACAATGTTTATGTACCTTGATGAAATATCTCTCGTGGCTTGATTGGCCATACACCGAACTCCAACTGTTTTCATAAATTGATTGAATGCTTTTTCATGAATGAATGTCCTAGGATATGTTAGTAAAAGAATATTAAATAACATGGTCATTTTTGTTCTTTTTTGTCTTTTCGTACATACAAACAGAGAAACAGAATGTAGATGTACGCTGTATGTGGGTAATTTCCAAATTATTAGCAGATTTTGCAGACAGTTTTTGCTTATAGATTAAAAAGTAAAAATGTTCTTTACAGCATTTAAAACACTTACTCAAGTCTTTACTCAGATTATTAATATACTTAATTCTATTTTAACGTGAGAATGTTAAACTATTTTTCATATCTTCTGAGCTCTTTTGTTTTTACAGAAGTTTCTGGCCTCTTGATTTTACCAATGCCTGTTCACAATGTATAGGAACTGTATCGAAAGTTTTGTGTACACAGAAAGAATTTAAATTTTATTGCCAGGTTTTTCTTGCAGATGCCAGTTATTAAATTAAAATGTGTCCTTATGTATTTTGTAAGTCTACTGTTTTTTAATTAAGTTGTTAAAATTCTATTTATAATTTTTGAAGGTTCATTAGTGGAACTGTTTTTCTAGATATAAAAACTTTCTTTAATTAGTCTCTTGCTTTTATGAGGTTCATAGTACAACATTTTAAAAATTTCCCCTAAAGGTCCATTTCACACACATTGCTTTACATTCAATCATAAAAGCTTAAGGTAGCAATCTTAAAAGCATGATAATTAAAACACTACACAGGCTTCCAATGAAGTGAAGAACCTATTTAATGTATAACTTAAAAGATTAAAAATAAAGCCATAAGAACTTTCAATCTTCCTAAAGACCATATCAGATGGAAGTACTGAAGGGTTCGGTACTTCATCTGATGACAGTCTTTAGGAAGATCGAAACTTCTTGTGGCTTTATTTTTAATCTTTTAACTTATACATTAAATAGGTTCTTCACTTCATTGGAAGCCTGTGTAGTGTTTTAATTATCATGCTTTTAAGATTGCTACCTTAAGCTTTTATGATTGACTCATTCCGCATGAGAACCAGATATCTTGATATCTTGCTTACATTCAGTTGTAATGTGCTTATTTTGTCCTCATTGGAATCTGTAATGTTTTAATAATTATTTATTGTTTTATTAATGTTTCTTTAAATTGTCTACTATTGTTATTATGATCCATGGATTTGCAGAAAGTTTTCTGTTTCAATGGTTGTGTATGCAGATACATTTGATTTTTATACAGCTCTGTGTACAAATGACACTAAAATAATTTTTGGATTTGTTGTGTGCTAATATGATGTGATCCCACTGATGATGATATGCAGGGCATTTTATTTTAACATGCCATTATGTCTAAGGAAATTACTGAGAGTGGCTTACTTGACTACTCTTTGTATATAACCCTATGAATGGACAACTTTCGGTCTGTTCTTACAGTCTGGGATTCAGACTGATTAGCAAATCCAAGGTAAATGGGTAAACAAAAAGAAAGCTGTGTTTTAAATTTGAGTTGGTGTTAGTACAGAATACAAGATAAACATGAGTGATGTGAAGTGAAACCACTAGTGCAAATTTCTACTCATGATTTCCATGATAGTATAATCCATTCCTTTTGGGTGTCTACTAACTTCGCACTTGCAAAAAAGGGTACAGTTGTGGCAAATCAAATTTTAGTTTTGAAAACTGGAAATTTAGTTAGTGAAATTTATAATAGGTACACCAGAGATGAAAAATTAATGATTCAGTACTTACATCAGTGTGTGTGTGGGGGGGGGGGATATGCACCTTATTAAAAATTCAGGAATGAGTATTTTCATAAATACATTAGGCCAGAAATCTAGCCATAATTAATATCTTGAAAAATCCACTTTTAGTCTAATGTGTTTTTTTTTAATATTTGTTTTTTTAGAATTTTAAAGTGTGAAGCTTATAAAATATGACAGTAAAAAAATGTTAGGATGGGGTTAACAAACATGGAACACTTTTGTCCAGATTGAGACCCACGTAATAGATTTGACCTGCCCATTTTAGATCTCTACAAGAAAAAGTGTCCGTGCTGTTGAAAGTTTTGACTGCTAGGTAGCAGTAGGGACCGTAACTAAAAATGTAAACAATGGTGATAGCAGATGTAGTTTCGCCAAAGAATATGTTGTTTAAAATTAAATAAACCCACATTTTAATCAAAAGTGAATTGATGTAAATGACACACAAAATGATATAGAAAAAACAGATAACCATTTAATTTTATCTCATTGATATCTCAATAGAGACCTTTCATTTTAGTGATAATTGAAGTACATAGATGTAAACATCTCACATCAAAAACTCAAAACTTGGATTTTTGGTAGCCTTTTTACTGCCTTAATAATTTTGTAAGATGTATTGAAGTATGTCTCATGAGAGTTACCGACACATAATGTTATATTTATTATTTTACATTTTCTTTTAAGGACTCTGGTCGTTGCACTAAATATTTGTTATGAAACAAGATTTTAAGACTTGCATAGTGGAACACAGCAAGCCATTTCTTTATTTTCTTAAAATAACTGATGAGAAAATTTAAGTGAGGTACACTAACAGTGATGACAAGGAAAGGAATCTATGTCAACACACAATAATTTTATAGTGGTTATGGCTGCAGAACTTGTATTTTCCATGCCTGGCCACCAGCGCCACCTAGTGACAGTTTCACGTTGGATAACTATAAGCCAATCTGTGTAATGAACAGGTCATATCTATTACCTGGGTCTCTGTCCAGATATGGATACCCATACATTACCAACATTTATTCTCCTGATAAACAGAATAAATGTTGGTAATGTGCTTTTAAAAAAGTTGAGTTTTCTAACATACTTGACAGCGTTAAAATTGGCCAGTAAAACTTACGTCAGACCACTGAACTACTTATTTTACTGGCCCATGTGGCCAGTAATTTTTTTTTCTTATTTGTTACAAGTTAAAAAGAATTACTATTTCTTTTACCTTGCTGCTGAATGGTTTTCTTTTTAGGCTGCATACTAATGATTGGTTTAAAAAAATATTGGAGATAATTCCATTAAAATGATGCATTATTTTCTATATATACTGTAAATGTCTAAATTTTTTGTATTATTTTTTTACGGACCATGGGCTTTTTGGTGTGCCAGTGGTGTTTGCAAATTCTAGTGGTTCACTGGGCCAGTAAAAGATTTATTTATAATTCTGACACTGCTTGAAATATTAAGTTAAACATAACAAAATTGTGGCTAAATGTCTGTTTTTTGTGTGTTGGGTATACCAATAAATATGGCTCCAACTGTAAGAGTATTAGGTAAATTAAATCATAAGAATTATTTTTTTAATTTTATTTCGTGCTAGAACTTTTGCTTAAATATCATAAAAAGTGAAATTTGCTACAATAAGATCTGCAAAATGGGAAATTTTCTTGTTGTAATTCCTTAAGGGAATGTTGTAAAAAAAAAAAAAAAAAAAAAACATTAATAAGCATGCTAAAAAGTATCCAGTGAAAGATTTATTAACTTTATTGCTTATGAGGTTAGACTTTTATTATGGACAAAACTAAAATGTTTTTATCATATTTGTGAAGTGATTATGATTTAAAATAGTTACTCAGTTTAATTTTTTTTTCAGTTGTCCCTGGAAAGTTTGTTAAAATTTTGTACATTAATGTAACAATATGAAGTCTCTTCTGTTTGTGCTAAATGATAACAGGTTCAGGTTCCAATCAATGATGAGTAACATCAACACAGTAAAGAGAGTTGTTGTTTGGAAAAGCATAGAGGTTAAAGTGCATGTACACTCCTTGGAATTGCTGTTAAGTAGGAAGCTGGATAATCAGATAAATTGTGTAGAACTTCTTTCTTACCTCACACAGCACAGCAGTGAACAGTGTCACTTTTTTTCCCTGTAGAATAAAATAGCAATGTTTATTCACAATTAAATATTTATTTTAACATCTATAGTTTTGCAGAGCATTTGGCTGAGCTTCATCAGGACAAATGGAGCGTAAACAATCAAATCATTGCGACATCATTAGAGTTGTGTTTGTCATGGATTTTGGTAAGTTGTTCCCATGCAGTTGAAAGAAATGGAGTAGATATCATGTCGTTGACAAGCAGTGAAGAATTATGATGTATGTAGAAAGCTTCTAATATATTAAGCTTGATAGCTGAATCAGGTTTATCAATAAGTGTAGCATTTTCAAACAAAAATGTATGATTATTTCCATGGCAATGTTGTGCTATAGATGACCTTTTCAGTTTACAGTTCCATACATGAGTCTTGTGTTCCTTCACATGTTTGTTTAACGTCTTGCAGGAAATCATTTAGTTTCTTCTGGTAATGTTCATTGTCCTTTCTCATTTTGTAGGGTTTCACAATATTCCAGTATTTCTCATAGTAATCACTGATCATTTTCATGACACTGGTATGGAACACAGTCGGAATTGATGCTTTGATACATAGACTTACTACCTGTCCTGTGACATTTTCAGCGATTTCTGAGAAATATGGTTCTGTACTTCCGTCCTTTGATGCCAGGCTGAATATCTCTTAAAAATGACATCGTAGTACATCTTCATATGTTGGTAATTTGGAATCCTTCAGTTCTTGCAGAGTTCCGAACAATGGACAAGTGAAAGTTGCCTGAGAGAGAAATTTTGATGGTTTTTTGGTCATCTTAATTATAAATAATCCTTAACTACATTCACTAATCAATGATAAAATTGAAAGAACAAATCTAGAGAAAATGTAAAAGCATTTACAAGAATACCGCTCTCTGTCTCTATTCTCTATGCTGCATGTTGTTTGAACAGAAGTAAAACTGCATCTGCACAGTCGACTCGAAGAGCATCAACAGACGATTGTGCTCGATATCCAGCGCAGGTCATGACATGTACTGTTTGCTTACTGCTTTGAGTGTTTTTACATGCTCAGTAAAACTGTGTTTGGACTTTGGACAGTGAACAGTTGACACGCTGGAATCAGTACTACTTTCGTCACAATACATCAAGTGCTGAAAGAGAGTGGCAGGAGAGAAACTATCGCGCATGCGCAAGGAATGGAAGGACACCTTTTGTTCTGCTTTTCACAGTTGCCACTTATACAGGGTTATAATTAAATGGAAATTTAAAGAGATAAGAATATTAAATAATGGAAGTACCTTAATACAAGAAAACCATTTGCTCTATTTAAGCCATTTTTTGCTTCATTTCGAGACTCTTGTGGCAGCAGAAGAAATGTGCGAATTGTAATTAAATTTTTAACATTTACTAACGATGTAAAAAGATAATTAACTAGCACTATTTCTACCCAATTGTATAACATTAATATTTTAAAAACAGTTATAAAAAAAATGTCAATTTTGTGCCAAATTTCAGATTTTTGACCCCTTTGTGGCTGCAGAAGATATAAAGTGATTGAGCTTACATTTTATTCTGTTATCTGTTATCAAGGAATGGAAAGACAAATTTTCCACACTACTGCATTTTGAAATTCCCAAATTCGATTTTTTCGACCCACCCTAATGTGCAATTTGAATGACCTCTGTCGGTTAATGAAAAAGTTACGCCCACTCTTGCATTACTTTCGGTATAACCCTCATAGATACGTGTTAGTATAAAGTTGAGGTCTTTTGCACGTGAGTTATTCAAAGTCAACTCTGTTAGCAATGGCTCTATAGGTAAAAATGAACCCAGGTTCAGGGATAGTAAATACTAAAAGCCATTCAGAACTGATTCAGTACTAGAGAGTCATCCAGATCTTATATCCAAAACTCAGCTCTCAATAACTTCTAGGCACTAGTAGCAATACAGAATAGATTTTCCTCTTATTAATGATATTGCAGAAAGCTCTTTGAAAACTCTAAATATGTTAGCTGGCTGACTATGATTTTCTTTCTTTCTTTTTTTTTTTTTTTTTTTTTTTTTTTTTTTTTATGAAATAGGTTGAGTATACATTAAAACTAGTATTTCTCAAAGGAAATTTTGTTGCTATGTTTTGCCTGATGAGAGAATGATTCACTCAATAATTATTTTGGAATGTCTTTCCTCTTATTTATTTCTTTCTTTTTTTTTTTTTTTTTTTTTTTTTAGAGAATCAGTGCAGAAATCTTTGCATTACAGATAAGTCACAGCGCAAACAAGTGCCATCGTCTGAAGAATACTTCTACAAGGATGAACAAAAGAAAATCTTCATCTGTCGCTGTTGTACATTTAGGCATATACACAGATCTTCTATGGTTCCTCATGTAAGAAAGCATTCTGGAGAACAACCATTTGAATGTCCAATCTGTAAAAGCCGATTTACCACAAAGGGTACTTTGAAATCTCATTCCTTCGTTCATTTGCACCATCCAGCATTCTTTTGTGAAGTGTGTGGAGCTCCTTTTAGAACAGAAGAACTACTCTCAAAGCATGTGGCAGTACATTTTATAGATAACTGAAATGAAATTGTTTCAGGGTATTAATAAATTTCTATATATAAAATTACAGGGTTTTTTTTTAATATTTAAAAAAAATAGAAAAGTTTACCAAAGGATAATAAGCATAGATTTATATTACTTAGAAAATATATTTATTAGTTCATTTAGCATGAATTATATTTAAATTGGGCTAATATAATTTCATTTAATTACTGTTAAATGCCATTAATTGTGTTATAACATTGGAAATGTAGGTATTTCATCTCAGCTGCAGATCTCTTTAAAAGTACAAATGAAAATACTTTATCACAGATTAATTCCCTTAGTTTAAATATTCAAATACATCAGAGGGGAAGCAGCAAATGTGAATTTTTGGATGAGTGTTGCAGATGGAGATTGGTGTTAAAAAAATGGCGTGGTTCCATAGTTTCAGTGATAATGTGTGTTCAGAATGCTGTTGTCACAAGGTGATGGAGTAGTTTAGAGGCTTGTTTATAATGAGTTCCTCAGTCATGGAAACTCATAGCTTAGTTTTCAGGAAGGAGAAAACATAAATTATAGTTAAAATTGGCATACACATTATGCAAATTTTCACTGTGCCTTCTTGTTCTCTAACTCGTTTTTTTCTAATAAATAATTACTTCATGGCTTCATCTAATTACTTTAGTATTATAAATGTTGAATGGGAATTATAGGGGATAAATTTTTAAGGTACTTTACCTCTCAAATTTTCGATCTAGACACTAGATCATCTTCAGGAGTTCTTGCGTCTTACTACTTCCACAGGTCTAGAGACCAAGCCTGGTGGATTTTCCATCTAGCATGATTGTTGATGTTGCCACCTTGTGTCTTGTAAATTTTCAGGGATTCCTATAATTTCTGGATAATTCGTGTGATTGTTTGATTACTTGCAAGGAGTCCCAGTCAATTTTGTTACCAGTTTGTTGTATGTTCCTGTCTAATCCTGATTTATTTGAAATGTTCCGTATTGTTGCTTTGTGTTCATTAATTCTGGTGGTTAACCTTTGTCCTGTTTCTCCTATATATGGTAATCCACATGAACACTTGATTTTATAAATGACTCCTTCCTGGAGTAAAATATTTTCTTCTCTTTGTTTTACGGATGGTAAGTATTTTTTAATTTAAACCTGGAGGTAACCTAATTTTATATTTAGTGCTGATTTTCTTTAGTTTTTCAAACATTCTCTTGTAGTAAGTGACGTTTCTTGTGAATAAATATTCAATTTTCTCTTTATTATCTCTAGTGTTGGTTCTGTTCCTAGTAGGATTTTCTCCCAGTAGTTCACGAATTTCTCTTGAAGGGTAATCATTTTCTAGTAAGATTGATTTTAACTTATTTTTATGTTTCTCCTTAGCTTCTGGAGATGAATACAGCTTTTCAACTTTTTCTAAAGCTACATTTTTCTTTATATAATTAGGGGGATTTGACTTATAATTTAAAACTTTTCCAGTATTTGTAGGCTTCTTATGTAATCGTTTTTAAACGCATAATACTGTATAAATTAAATCGAAACCGAGCAAACCTAAAAGCTACATAAGAGTGATGGATAAATTAAATTTGATAGCTTATTGGGGCAATAAGGAAATTTCTTTGTTACTACCACGAAAATCCAGCAACTATCAAAATTGGCCATCAAGAAGGAAAAAACACCCTCAATAGAAAGTTCTGGAACTAACATTGGGTTATCTCTGACTAGCAATGAATGACTGCTGTAGTGGATGATACCCTAGTTTTAACTGCACACATACACCCATGAGCCATTACATTTTGACCACTTACCTAATAAGCTGTAAACCCCCATTTAGTCTGCAAACCAGCAGTCACTCAGCGAGGCATTGATTCTATGAGGTGGCAATAGGTATCCTGGGGTATCTGGTACTATAATGTCAACAGCAGGTCCTCCAGTTCCTGTACATTTTGGGGTGGTGGTGATTTAGCATAAATCTGCTTTTCTAAGTTGAAACAAAAATATTCGATTGGGTTCATGTCAGGTGAATTTGGAGGCCAGGGCATTAACAGAAAGTCACCAGCATGTTTCTTGATGATTCTGGCAGTGTAGCACAGTGCATTATCTTGTTTGTAATGGCCATCACCAGCAGAGAACACAATTGCCATGAATGGGTGAACTTGGTCCATGTTCAGATACTGGACAGCCGTCAGGGATTGTGCTATTTGGGAAAACGGGGCATAAAGTGTCCCAAGAAAACATCACCCACAGCATAACACCACCGCTGCCGGCCTGTTTCTGCCCAACAGTGCATCCAGGTGCCATAACCTCCATTGGTAATCGGCGTATCCACGCTCGGTCATCTATGTTATACACCAGGAATCTTGATTCGTCAGACCAGGCCACTTTCTTCCAATCATCCACGGTCCAATCTTGACGATCTTGGGGCCCATTTCATGTGTTGTTGGTAATGACATGCAGTAAGCTTGGGGGCCCAGCTGGATCTGCGGCTACACACGTCCATGCGAAGAAGGCTGTGATGAATTGTGTGCTGTGACACATTGCCCTGATCACCACTGTTGTAGCTGCGGGTGATTTATCTCACTGTGAACAATGTGTAACTGTTTCCCCAAAGCTCTGGCATCAGTGAGCTATGGATGACACATGGTTGGACAACAGTTCACTGTTTGGCTATCTGTGCACCACTTTCGTACGTACTCATTACAGCTGCACATGAACAACCCACAAGCTACGCCATTTCCGAGATTGTAGTTCCCAGGCACTGTGCCATCACAATTTGTCCTTTATCAAACTCCAATAAATCGGCAGCTTTTCCCATTCTGATTCTGAACACTCTACTAACCAAAAGCCGGTCCTCAGGTTGTTTATATACTGCTCTGTGAACTTCACCTGTGCCACTGTTTGGTCTCCAGGCACACTCACTTCTCTAGGCTGGGGGTGGTCATAATATAATGGCTCATTGGTGTACATCCAAAAGTGGTCCCGTAGCCAGACAAAAAGGTTGGGTGGGGCGCCTGATGATTGAGTTCGGGCGAAAGATATGAAGAAGGTCAAGCAAAAAATATAAAAGACGTTGGGCATTGGACTGTAGTGCGAGTTGCTAAGTTGGGCAAAAAGAAATGCAGATCAGGCACTGTTCTGCCTGGCCTTTCCCTGGCTGCGGCCCTGTCCAGGAGTTCATCAGAAAAATTTGCTCCTTCTCCTCCATATGGGTGCACATGTCTGCAGTCCTGGGTCACTCTCTCTTGATTCAAGAAATTCTAAATTGTATAAATGCAATCTTTAAAGTTCTCAGTTCACAAAGGAGTCATTTTGCTATCCAAACTAACTAAAAATAAATATTACAATGACATCAGTTTTAAGGAATTGCCAAAACTCTTAACTAATCACAGACTAGCTGTCCATATTTGTTTACTGTATTGTTCTCAATTTTTGACTTCATCCCATCCATGGTTATGTAGCTTTTCATAGTTCTGAGTGCTCAGAGAAGTCATTTAACTGTTCAAAAATAAAGTATTTAATCAAAGAGTGAATAAATCATACAAAAAATGCTTCCACGGATTCATGGAATTCCACTTTTTGTCATCATTTGGACCATTTTTAAGATCTGGAGAAACTGAAGAAAAATTTGGCGGGGATTAGTGGGAAGGGAGAGGGGATCGTTTTCCATCCAGGGATGGTATTTCATCTTTCAAAATTTAGGAAACGAAATTCAAGCGGAGGAGTTGAGATTTTCCCAATCATAACGAAAGTCAAGTGGAAGAGTTGAGATTTTGTAATCATAATTTCTTTTTCTCGCAATGTAGCGTCTGTCCAGTATTGTTGTTAAATAGTTTATTGCATAAATGTTTGTATTTCACCATGAAACCGTAGGCTAAGATTCCCCTCCAGCCCTAAACAGAATTCCCTGTAATCTTCAGGCATGATTTGAGTAATTCCGCCTTTTCTGTTATTATTTAAGTCACTCTCATGATCACTGCTCAACTGAACAGAAAATTTCTGGAAATTGGTATGGCGGGAGAATCATTTTCTATTTGAGGATGGAATTCCATCTCTCAAAACTTTCGAAAATGGAAGTTAGGCGGAGTGAAGATTTCTCTTGTAATCATAATTTTTTTTCTCATGATGTTTTTTCTGCCTAGTATTGTTAAATATCATTTTATTCCACAAATGCTTGTATTTCAGCTTAAAAGTGGGGGTAAGTTTCCCAAAGACAGAAGTCAGATAGAACGAAAATTTCTCCCATATCGTAATTTTTTTTTCTGCGATGTTACTACAACCCGGTGTTGTGGTTAAATGTTATCCTCCCCCTTTTCCATAAATGTTTCCATTTATGCTTGATCTTTAAAGGAAGGAAAATGTCCAAAGATCAAAGTGGCGATGTTGGAAAATTGGTTAAGAATTGATGCATGATGTTTGAAAGTATTCATTTTCTCAAAGGCATTAATTTAAGATAGTGAAAGCTTTGATATCATGCATTCATGGTCCTCAGGCTGAAAGTCCTTTCAGTGTGATGGAGGAAATTATTGTCATCTGAGGGCATAATTAAGGACCTTTGTTGACCCTGCAGCTGCACATCACCCATTGTTGTGCAACTGCAGGGTCAACAAGAAACAAATATGACTGCAGAACTTGCTGAGCAAAAAGCAAGGTTTGCTTGTGGAAAGAAACTTAAGCTGGTGATCTATCAAATACAACAAGAAAATAACACTGTGTTTTGAAGCAATGTCTTTTAAAACCATTTTGTTTTATTTTGAATTTAGTAATTTTATCTTGAGAACACAGTGATGTGCTCCAGTTTAATATTTACATAAATAAATTACAGTGAACAGTTCCATCTCGCTCATGCAACATTATATTCACACTTTCTAACAGCACATTCCAATTTTTCTCCCAGTTAAAAAGTTCAGCTTTTTTTTTCATTCTTCATCAGTCTCATATGTAATGATCCTCTCTCCTTTCTAGCTCTTACTAAACATAGCCTCAGCCTATCACATAATTTTGTTGGTTCATTCCCAAAAGAAACTACTTGAGAAAGAAAAAAATTATAGAATCCAGAACCTTTGTAACAATGACAAAAACAGACAGTTTATTTCACTAAAACTATGTGGCTTGGGACTTCTCAAAGGGCTGGTTGAGGGAATGCTTAGTTCACTTGGTCTCCATCCACTGCTATATGGACTCTATACTGATGCTGCTGCTATCAACGCCAAAACTCATGACCCGACCTTTCTCTCTCCAAAACTAAAGTCCTGTCTGCCTCCTTTCCCCTTCCACAGGGACTCTTCCCTCTTAAAACTTCAGAAAAGCCCTCCTGCCCCCTTAATCGGAATTCTCAGATAATACTCACCTACGTGGGGCTACCTGCACACACACTTAAGCTTGTGTTTCACTCATTAAGCGCCCTCGAGATAATCCCATTGCCACACTGGAAATCCGACTGAGTGAAGAGTTCTAAAAAATGTGCTCCACTCAGAATAACTTTGACATAACTCCCTTATGTTGTGATATTCAGAAGATAACAGGCTACATTGATTGTCAATTAGAACAATACAGTGTATATTTTGAAAAGGAGAAAATTGACATAATTATAAGAAGAGCAGGTATTTTATTGAATTTTGAATACCGTATATACTCGCGTATAAGTCGACTTCGCGTATAAGTCGACCCCCCCCCCCCCCCCCCCACTTTCATCAGAGGAAAAAATTGTAAGAAATCGGAAACTCGCGTATAAGTCGATCCCGGAATGAGAAAAAAAAATTTCAATGAATTTATTCAAAAACATTTGAAAACGAAAAAAATTATATATATAATACTAAATTTAATTTGCATACCCAAAAACTTCATCGGAACCCTTCAAAATCCGATTCCGAGTCAGACTCGCAAAACAGTTCAAAAAAGTCTTTCTTCGTCATCGTCGCGTCATCATAAACTTCAGTATTCCCATCTAGCCTGTGTCATCAGAATTACTGTCATCATCACTCATAAAAATCTCATCATCCTCTGTGCCATCAAGTTTGTTACTAATGCAACATTTCTTGAATTATTTCACGACCATTTCCGCAGGTATTGCATCCCCAGCATCCTTGACCCATCACGCAATCAAAACAATATCCGGCTTCTTTAGATTTCCGCCCTTGGTTTCAGTCGGCAAATTGGAACTTATCCAATCTGCCCAATACCTCCGCACATTGTCCTTGAAGAGCTTATTAAGGCAGACATCTAGTGGTTGAAGAACAGATGTCAACCCACCTGGGATGACAGCAAGAGTTGTTTTTGAATTTTCTGCAGTTTTTTTCACTTCTGCTCAACGGTGTGCAACAAACATATCCCACACCAAAAGAGAAGGTTTCCTCAAAAGTGCACCCTGGCCTTTTGGTCCACACATTCTGTAACCAGTCAATTGTTCCCGATTCGTTCATCCATCCTTTTTCATGGGCACGAACGAGCACACCAGATGGAAGGACAACGCTTTTCGGCAGAGTTTTGCATTTGAAAATAATTACCAGAGGTAACTTACTGCCGTCGGCCAAACAGGAAAGAACAACCGTGAAACTGGATTTTTCGTGGCCAGTCGTTTTGATCAAGATATTTTTTTCGCCCTTTTGGTTCACCGTCTTATTTCCAGGAAGGTCGAAACACATGGCAGTTTCATCCATGTTCCCTATTTGGGAAAGTTCAAAAGCAGTCTCTTTTTCTCTTTTGAATTACGTACTTTTGAAATTCCATTATCTTTGCTTCCAGGTAACTTTGGTGCAATTTTGGTGCGCTGGCATAGACACAACCCATAGTGGTTCATGAACCTTGTGCACCAACCTGGTGAGGCATGAAAAGTGTTATTTGCGGCTGCAAACTTTTCATCTTTTGCGAGCTTCATTGCTTGCAAACGTATACCAGTTCGCGTTACAATGTAATCATTTTGTCTGCAGCCCACAATCCAATCATTCAAGACACTTTCCAGCTCTGGGAAAGATGTCGTTCCACGGCGCAGCACCTTTTGGGATTTTGGGATTTTCACCAAGTCTGGTTTTTTTTTACGCCAATCTCGAATCAGTTTTTCGTTAATGCCAAATTGACGTGTAGCAGCACAGTTGTTAGTATTTTCTGCAAAAGAAACCACTTTCAACTTGAATCCTGTGTTATAGGACATCCGTTTCTTTACACAATCCGTGTCACCCATAATAGGAGAAGCGAGGCACGTGCGATTAAGAACAAGCAACACCTAGCACTGGCTGTCGCATGGCTCCGTTACCAAAGAAAAACGCTTCGCGCGATATTCTTTGCCGTTACGTCGAAGATCAGTGCAATCAACTGGTAGTCGGAAGGGCGGAGCTTTCTATGCGCGGCTGTGACTGCGCTGTGGAGGATACGCAAAGCCAGGAGAGAGACTTCTCAAAGCGCGGAGAAATTCTTAAGTTTGCGATTTCGTAATTCTACCACATCGGAGTTTTTTCTTTCTTTCTGTCTTTCTTTTTCTTTCGGAGGGTTGCGATTTCATAATTAATACCACATCGGCATTTGGGGGGGGGGGATGGATTGCCTTTTGCCTCACGGGAAGAGTTTTTGGACTTACGATTTTTTTAGACCCCGTGTATAAGTCGACCCCATTACTTTGAAACTCTCATTTTGTCCCAAATTTCTCGACTTATACGCGAGTATATACGGTACCCAATATTTCCAAGAACTCATGTCAGTTCTGAGCAGAAGAAAGAATTGGAACATCTTTCCAATTTCATTGAATTTGTAAAGGTTTTACCATGTGTTTTACACTCTGAAAACAGGGGAGGGGTATTCTCTGAGTACACTGCTTTTGTTACTTAGATCTATAGAAATCTGCAAGAAAGTAGGATAAGTGGAGCATTTTTCCAGATTAAAGCTCTCTTAAAACAAGCTAAATGAACGAAAGCAGAGATCCCAGAATTTATTAAGTTTATTAGATATAGAGTTCAAAAGGATATATTACTTACTTTAACTAGATTTTTACGTGGTATGATGATTATTATCATTACTACATTAGCTGTAGTTATCCTACTGTTACACACATTCAAAATGTTGACGTAGTGGTCGCCTGAAGAGGACACTTTAGGGCTACTAAGTATATATCTCAGTCGTACTCACCCTTTTTTGGAATTTCTGTTTTTCGGCAATATTTTTAACAGTCATGTTGAGGAGGAAGGGGACTGATTCACCAATACATAGTGCTACATTTTACCGTCTACATATCCAGAGTGTTTGTCAACCAAAAAATGGGTGAGTATTACTGAGATATATACTTAGATACTTAGCCCTAATGTGTCCTGTTCAGGTGACCACTACGGCAACATTTTGAACGTGTGTAACAGTAGGATAACTACAGCTAATGTAGTAATGATAATCATATTTATTAAGTTTGCTGGTTTTTATTCTATCTGTGCCTTTCTCTGAGGCAATTTGTGAATCCTTGGGTTCAGCAATTGACCAATTGTAAGTAAAAGAACCAATGCTAATGACTGAGATGATGTTATAGTTGGAACAAATTATAAATGAATGCTTATAATGTCAAACAGAGCACCATCTAGACATAAATCTGTTCAAAAATTACTGAAAGGTGCCCTAGTTTCAATGTATAGACCAAATCACCACAAACACTGTAAATAATTCATCTGCATCAATGACACACTATTTAACTTCAAAAGTCATTGACAGAATATCAAATTCTAAATGCATACCCTAGTTCTAAATGAATTTATTTGATTTAAATAACAAGTATATGTATTGTTATATTTAACAAGGGGTTTCAACTGATGGTAAGTAATTTCTTAATGTTTGTTTTACTGTAATTTATTCACTTGATTTTTTTTTCATTGATTTTTTTTTATGAAATTTGGTCAAAGTGTTGCTTGATTTGCCTGCAGAACATTTACAATTCTTGGAAGTCCTGTTGCAGAACACTGAACGCAATTCTGCTCCTGGGATGCAGTCCACATACGCTGCTAATAAGAGTTAGTAATACAAAGTAAAACTGCAAACTCCACAAAATGGTTTTGTCTTGCATTGGGTCTTTACTTATTTTCCGTGTAGATGATGATGCCACATGATGTCACTGTTATTCAAGTTGAGGTAAAAATCTTACCTTCAAAACCTTAACATATGTTGCATGATATACTATTAAAAATAACCAATCACTTACCCTAAAGATCATGGTCAATTTCATCCTATAACACTTCAAGCACATCAATTATCGTCATGTAATGTTGTTGGCCTTCAAAGGTTTACAGACACCTTGCTTATGATTCATTCTTCCGGGGATGAAACATCATATTCCCCCCCCCTTTTTTTATTTGCTAGACAAACAACGCTGGTTTTTTCTGCCATATGAGATGTAACCATAGGTCGTTGTTTCCATAAAAACCACACAAACAAACACACCATATCACTCATTCATACATTCAATTAAAAAACTATGTACATAATTACACTATTTACATTCCTATGCAGTTAAACCTTTGTCAACTGTGACTAACAAAACGCTCCATCCGTTTCAAAACCAGTGCTAACCCTACTGCAAGTGTCACCCTCAATCAGCCTTTCACACACAATCCTCAGGATTGTGTGTGAAAGGCTGAATGAGGGTGACACTTGCAGTCCTCTGGATTGTGTGTGAAAGGCTGAATGAGGGTGACAGAGATTGTGTGTGAAAGGCTGAATGAGGGTGACACTTGCAGTAGGGTTAGCACTGGTTTTGAAATGGATGGAGCATTTTGTTAGTCACAGTTGACAAAGGTTTAACTGCATAGGAATGTAAATAGTGTAATTATGTACATAGTTTTTTAATTGAATGTATGAATGAGTAATATGGTGTGTTTGTTTGTGTGGTTTTTATGGAAACAATGAGCTATGGTTACATCTCATATGGCAGAAAAAAACTGGCGTTGTTTGTCTAGCAAATAAAAAAGGGGGGGGGGAATATGATGTTTCATCCCCGGAAGAATGAATCATAAACAAGGTGTCTGTAAACCTTTGAAGGCCAACAACATTACATGACGATAATTGACGTGCTTTTGAAGTGTTATAGGATGAAATTGACCATGATCTTTAGGGTAAGTGATTGGTTATTTTTAATAGTATATCATTAATGAATTGCACGTAAATATGTGCACTTTGCTGGTGTTTAATACCTTAAAAGTGCAAATATAATAATATGTTACATGTTTCCAGCTCTGCCAAATGTGCTCCCACCCCGACGGAGGCCTAAAACACATGTGGTTACTTATCTCTAAAATTATATACTTGCAAGTTAAAAAAGACTATTATAAACTGTTTATTATACACTGAATTAATTCTAATTCAATACATTAAACATTCAAACCATTTTAGAGATAAGTGACCATGTGTGTTTTAGGCCTCCATCAGAGTAAAAGCATGATCGGCAGAGCTGGAAACGGGCAACATATGTTAAGGATTTGGAGGTAAGACTTTTACCTCAACTTGAATGATGTTATTAAAGTACGTTTAGCAAGAGGTTAATGAATTTACTGACTTTTATGATATGTATTTATGATGTCACTAGTTTTGGGGTGGGATGTTATGTTTTTGTTGCTTTCCTTGGGCTTTGGATTCAAAGAGTCTTGTGTTACTCGCAAACTCTCAATGAAGAGTCAGAATGCTCATTAAAACTTAACACAGTTATACACCTCTTAGAAATAAGTAACTCAGTGCACTTTAGCACATAATATAAGAGCTGAAGAATATTGCAGAAAAGGAACATGCTGGCCACAGTAATTCAACAGAACTGCATCAGCAACAATGCGTGTGATGCATGTATACTCTCAATGTCATACTTGGAGATGTATCCATGTGTTACCTAAGCCTTTGTGGGGTTTGGGAGAACTTCCGGTTTTGCTTTTCTTAGCTGGAAGGGAAGACATCTTTGGCCAATGCAGTGACGCAGATGAGATGATTCCTCATGGAGGGACATAAATTCCACCTGCTCATTACAATACTTTTTCTTTTCTTTTTTCTCCACTAAAGTTTTACTTTGGGTTTATTTACACTCTTAAAACATATAAAAAATAGAGAAAACATGCAAATTTATGTATTTATTAGGGAATTTTGGAAAAAATGAATTTTTGTATATAATTTTCAAGACTATGTGTTTTTATGTGAAAATATTTATTTACCTAAAAATCTGTTTCCTGTCAATGAGACATAAAGGGTTTAAATTAAAGAAATAGGACAATTCTTGTTCAACAATTGCCCAAAAATTATTGAACAAAATTGGTAAGCTGTCAATTTTGTATCATTATTTGAAGAAAAAAGAAAAGATAGTAATGTATGACTGTATTTTAAATCAAATTAGTAATTCAAACAAAAACTCTTAATTTTTGATGTGACTACCTGTATGGCAAACAACAATAAAGGTGCAAAATCTATACTGATCAAATCGAAAGGCAACAAGAAATTAAAGATAATAGCCATGCTTTCCCTAGTATCAAATCATATGAAACTAGATCATTGTGTGAATCTTTAAATGAATATAGGGCCAAAATTAACGTTACCTAAGTGGATTATTTTCATGTCCCAAGTGAATGGTTGGATCATAAATGAACACCTGATTGACTAACTGAAAACCGCATGAAACACAAGTCAAATTGCATTACTGAGAAGCAGAGGTATACTGTTATTAATGCTGTGAAGGTGCATATGGCTGATAATGTGAAAAGTGTTCCAGGAGGTACAATATCTCACCTTCAAGTGTTGGATATATTTTTACTTAAGTCTTTTGAAAGATTACCCGAGAAAGGGATATAAATACTGGTTGCTATTTGGAAATCATCTAAATTTCCTAACAAGAAGACAAAAAATATCAGTAAATCTACTTAGCTCTTGGATTGAATCTGTCTCAGCCACACATTTTTTCCGAGTTTTATCAGAGACACCTCTCTCTTGCCTGTCCCACCTGAATCTTATAACCTATTATTTTCATGTCTTGTTTTAAGAGGGGGTGGGTGGAATTTATTGTACGTGGCTGTAACATTGTTATTCCATTCCCTCTCTCTTGAGATATCTTCCCATGGAAAAAAGAATGGAACAAGCCAAAACGTTTTTTGTTACATAATTTTGCTCCGCCAAAAAAAAAAAAAAACTTACACTGCAATGCCATATACGCTGCGTGAGCCGAAAATTTAATTTTGAACTCATATACGCCACAGCTTATCTGCCCGAAATTACGGTGTGTGTGTGTGTGTGTGCGTTTTATATATTTTGTTAATAAACTTCTATTTCAGTTGATTTTTATTAGAAAAATCAAATATTTTAGCTGCGTATTTTTATAAAAAAAAAATCAGATCTGTTAATTTTTATTTTTAAGGAACATGCGGGTGGGGGGGGGCATCACCCCATCCTGGATCCACCACTGTTAAAAGATAATAAATACTAAAAGCCATTCAGAACTGATGTACTACCAAAAAACCATCAAAATATTAGATCCAAAACTGAGTTCTGGATAGCGTCTAGGTACTAGTAGGATCCTTGATTTTCCTCTTATTAGCAGTGTCATAAGAAGCTCTGTAAAAACTCTAAATATGTTAGTTGCCTGTCTATGATTTCTTTTTCTTTTTTTTAATATGTGAGTATACATTGAAAATAGTATTTGTCAAGGAAATTTTGTTACTGTATTTTGCTGGTGAGAGAATGATTCATATTAATTTTGGCATTTGTTTCTTGCATTTTTTTTCTTTGTGGCTTTTAGGGAATGAAAGCAGAAATCTTCACATTACAGATAAGTCACAGTGCCAACAAGTTTCGTCATCTGAAGAACACTTCTACAAGGATGAGAAAAAGGAAATTTTCATCTGTTGCTATTGTACATATAGGCATCAACACAGATCTTGTATGGTTCGTCACGTAAGAAAGCATTCTGGAGAACGACCACTTGAATGTCCAATCTGTAAAAGCCGATTTTCTGTGAAGAGTTGTTTGAAATCTCATTCCTTCATTCATTTATGCCATCAAGCATTCTTTTGTGAAGTGTGTGGAGCTCCTTTTAGAACAAAAGGTTTACTCTCAAAGCATGTGGCACTACATTTAACAGATAACCAAAATTAAATTACTTCGGGATATCAATAAATTTCCATATGTAAGATAATAGGTCTTTTTGTTTAATGTTTTTTTAAAAAAATAGAAAAGTTTACCAAAGGTTAATAAACATAGATTTATTTTAGCAGATACTTAGAAAATAGTAGGGAACAGATTTTTAGGTGATTATAAAAAGCAAAATATTTATTTTTATGTGCTAATAATTTCAAAAATATTTGCTAAAAATAAAAATATATTTTCTTCAATGAAAATGTTACTAGTTATTTTCAGTGATTAAAAAATAAGGTTAGAACTCAACTTACTAATCATAGCTAAACATTTGGTGAAAAAAGTTTTTTGGAGTTTCAATTGACATATGTGTCGTTTTTATTTTCAAGTATTTGCTCTTGACTTATTTTCCTTGTGGACAATAATGCCACATGATGTTGCATCCATCCTAGTTTATATATACAGTGAAATCTCCATTAACGTACACCTTTGAAAAATGGCAACCTTTGAGCAACAGCAACTTTTGGTGGTGCAGAACAACTGCAGTGGGATTAACATTAGCAATAACCTCCGAACAACGAAACCTCTTAACAGTGGTCAACAGATATCACAGTCAGTCCTGAAATCGATCAAACTGACACCTTGTTCATTCGGCATTTTCGCAAGAGGGATAAGATAGGGACAAAGAATATTGCTAAAGGATCTGTGCTTCAGCCAGGATGTTTTGGTTTATGGCAGGTACAATGGTGTACTTAAATGAAAAGAAGATGGTTAAAGTGTTTAGTCTTACTTGCAGCAAGTTCCAGCTCTCGTATATGTTTTAGTCTCCCTCCAGTGGTGGTTTTTGGTCTTGGATGTTTCCCTTTGGCAGAAGTAGTATCTCTTGGTTTCGTCCCTCTGGGTTTGGTTCTTGCATTCAGGTGAGCAGATGGCCACACAGTTACACTTCCCTTTTTTGTTTTGTTTTGTTTTGTTCACTCTAGTGTAGCCCAACCTTAGTTTCCTAGCTTGCTGTACTTAAGTGCAGTTTAAGACCCGACAGTGCTTCCCTAAATTTTTTTTTTTTGCACCGTGATTTATGTATTTAATTACCATAATTTTTGGGATAAGAGCCGCTGCTCTTGCATTACTAAAATTAATGTTCATCAAACAAAGATCTTCGCTCTTTCCACGTTTATAAGTGAGTCACAGAAAAATTCTCATTGGCTGCCACCGAGAGTCGAACCCAGGGTCTTCCAGTTACGCGCCGGATATATTTTTCCGTGGCTCACTTATAAACGTGGAAAGAGCAAAGATCTTTGTTTGATGTTCCTGGTCCACGTTAAATGTCTGTATTAATTATTCATTCGCCTTCTAATTATTTCTTCTGTTGCTGCTTACCATCTTTGGTGAATCCCCAGCATTGTGCGGGGCTCCAAGAAGCAACCTGCCAAATTGGCTTGGCAGTTAGCGTGTGTGAGTCTGGAGGAATTCGAGGCCGCTGTGGTGTAGCGGAAGCATATCCGGCGCGTAACTGAAAGACCCAGGGTTCGACTCCCGGTGGCGGCCAATGAGAATTTTTCCGTGGCTCACTTATAAACGTGGAAAGAGCAAAGATCTTTGTTTGATGTTCCTGGTCCACGTTAAATGTCTGTATTAATTATTCATTTGCCTTCTAATTATTTCTTCTGTTGCTGCTTACCATCTTTGGTGAATCCCCAGCATTGTGCGGGGCTCCAAGAAGCAACCTGCCAAATTGGCTTGGCAGTTAGCGTGTGTGAATCTGGAGGAATTCGAGGCCGCTATGGTGTAGCGGGAGCATATCCAGCGTGTAACTAGAAGACCCTGGTTTCGACTCCCGGTGGCGTCCAATGAGAATTTTTCCGTGACTCACTTATAAACGTGAAAACAGCAAAGATCTTTGTTTGATGTTCCTGGTACACGTTAAATGTCTGTATTAGTTAAAAGTAATATTTTTCGGGTGTGCGGCTCTTATGCCGAATTTGTTTTCTATAAGACTGTTTCTTCCCTCCCTTTTTTTTCATGCAGATGCTTAGTAATTTTTTTTCAAACAACGTCTTCTTTTTATTCACAAACTTGACTGTGATCATCCCCCCCCCCTTCCTTCTACTCATACGTTAGAGATGTCTATTTAAACAATAACTCCGCTGTTAGTTTAGGAGGGAAAGTGGGAGAGGACGGGGAAATGCTCGCATAGGTCTTAAGGTTAGGAGGTTTGTTTGTGAAAGGAATGCCTGACTCAAATGCCCTTTGCAGGGGGGATGGAATGGGGACATAAGCACACAGACCAGTAGAGTGATGTCCGAGGCTTCTGTGGAGAGCGCGCCCAAGGTATCTCTTTCGTTGGCTGCAGCATACATCATGCAGGAAGGTGCAATGCAACCAATGGAAGGAACGTTGAATTCTCTGGGGTGGGGAGACCGGTTTGATAGACACTTCCCTGAACAAAAGCTTAAGAACATGAACAATGCCTCAGGATAATTTCATTAGCAGTGACTTATTCCAAACAATACTGGCGGGACGGAAAGACAAATTCTGTTCACTCTTTTTGGTTAATCTGGCATGCGATACAGGTGTTTTCTGGCTCTGTGCTCCTGAGTTTTGCTTCGATTTTTATTTATTTATTTTTGTTATTGACTGATGATAGTGGAAGTTGAATTATTCGGCTGGAAATGCTTTCTCACTAATAAGCACTGTAGCATTATCATCTGATGTTAACAATGGGTAATTAATTTAATACTTGGCTGAAGATAAAATCTTCACAAACGCAAAAGAAAAAAAGAAGGGAGAGCTTTCTCATTCATATAAAAGCGGAGCTCAACACGAAGGCTTAGTGTGCAGTAAATGAAAGAAGGTCAAACCACTTGAAAAAAAAAAAAGCGAGACAGCGGAGAGACCGCTGTTTCAAAGTGTTGGCGGGAAAATGCAAACACGTGCGAGACAGCTGGTAAAAGGAAGCGTAATGCAACTTCATTCTAACAAAAACATCTGTAGATGAGAAAAAAGTATAACAAACATAAAAGGAACATTTTATTAAAGAAAACATTGATCGGCCGCACCGGTGGCGCAGTGGTCTAAGCGATGGCCTCTGATTATTCGTACGAAAGGGGTCCGGGTTCGAATCCCGGTGAGGCATGGATGTTGTGTTTGTCTTAAGGCACTGGTTCTCTCCCTTCCCTGGTACCAGTGGCTCTAAATTAGGGACGGGCGACTGCTTATAGCCCATTGAGTTGCTCACGGTGGTCGTTAAAATTCCAATAAAAAACAAAAAAACATTGATCGAAGGCATTACAAGTGATAATTTATAAGTTAATTACTTCTAAGACGGATTCTATTGCGGTGAACAGAGAACCATCCTGTAGCAGACATCCACATTGAATGGAATTTAGACAATTGTGCGGTTTTACAAGCAATGCAATATTCTAACAGGAGTCTTAAGATTAACTGTGATTTATATTGATTACATAAATGGTTTTGAGCATTTAATAAAGGCAAACAAATAACATCATTAGCATGATTAAAAAAATTATAAATAAAAGCTTTTGCCAGTATGAAAAAATAAGTGCATAAAGCAGATCGACACTGAGTTGCAGAATTAGCCTTTGAAGTATACATATAATCACGTTGGGTGTGAGTTAATTCATGAAAATAAGGAAGATAATTTAGTTTTCTGAGCAGCATCACAACTTCACAGGTGCAGCTCTTATGCCGGTGCAGCCCTTACGGCAACTTTTGCTTCCAAGATCGCAAAATTTCTCACCTGCGGCTCTTATTCCGAAAATTGCGGTATTATATTTAGTTTTATTCATCATTTGGAGAAATCATAAATCACTGCAACCATTTTCTTTGCACATAAGCTTCAGACATATATTTTGCATTTTATATATATATAAGCACACCAGACAAAAAATTAGTCACCCCTGTCAGAACTTACCTAATAGCAGGGGACGGCACCTCTTGCCTCGATAACAGCCTGAATCTGGCGCGGTAGAGACTCCACAAGGCTGTGGATGTATTGAACATCTATTTGCAGCCATGCTTCAATCCAGAGTACATGAGTGTCTTTACGGCATTTTGCCTTCTATTCCGAATGATCCCACGGATTTTCAATACTATTTAAATCTGTGGATTTGGTGGGCTAGTCAAGGTGAAACAATGTTACTGATTGTTCGTCGTGCCACTCACACAGTTTTAGCTCTGTGCACATGGCAGTTGTCATCTTGAAAGACAAGAGTAGCAGTGTGATGCTGCTCTTGGAGATGTAGGGCAAAGGGCAACACATCATCATTCAGAAGGCAGAGTTACTCATACTGGTTCAAATTCATCGTCACTGCAATGAGAGGACCTGTTTCATGGTACAAAAAGCATCACAGAACCCCCTCCAGCTTGGACAACACCTTCGACACAATCAGGATTAAAGTCTTCATTGGGCTTGCGATGCACTCATCGCCTCCCATCATTGGAGTACAAACAAAAACAAGACTCGTCAGACCAAATACTCATTTCCAATCCTCCACAGTAAAGTGTTGGTGCCTCTAAGCCCATTGATAATGTTCAACCTTGTGACTTGCTGTTAAAAGAGTTCCATGGTACTCTGCTCTAGATGTCTATTGTATTCAATTCTCATCGCAATGTCCTTTCGGAAATTGGTTGGAGTGAACTTTCATTGTATGTTTTGGAGCAATTGTTGCCTGGTTTGAAGCCAACTAGTCGTGAAACATGGTGGCAGTCCCTGTTGGTGAGAATCATTTTCCAGCCACAGTTACGTTGCTGATTTTCATTTGACTGCAAACTACACCACTGTTTGTTTTGTTTTCTTTTGCATAAATAGCATAACATGTTTTTGTTACTTTTGTTGGGCTTCGAATTCAAAGGGTCCTCCCGCACGGGGATAACTGGTTTTCCAGTTATTTGAGGAGCGGCGCCCCCACGGCCCGAGCTAACCTTGTGACGGATCATTTTGTAATTTCATCTTGTACGATTACATCACCAAAGGGACAGCTGTTCATCCAGCTGCTGGGGGATGGCGTCCCCACTGCCCGAGCCGACATGTGCTATATGTGATGATTTTCACATTTTTTATGTTTTTTGTTTTTTTCACTTGACACGCTCCCGCCTCAGTTGTAGGTTGCTGAGGTTGTGATTATGCGCCAGCTCTGGATTTTAGTTCTCTTTTTCTTTCCTGTCTTCTCCATTTTATGTTCCTTTTTTTTTTTTTTTTTTTTCCGAGCTGGTTAGCTAGAACTACCTGCACGTTTGCCGTGTGCGGTGACCCGTAAGGTGGAAAAGGGGATGCTGGAGGCTGAGGTTTCTGGAGGCCTGGGTGTTGTTGTCGCCAGTTGCCAACACTCCTCTTTGCCTCCTGCTTCACCCTAAACGGGCGGCTGGGAACTAACCCACTCCTAGTCAATGAGGTCTGTGGCCGAGTGAAGCCCAGACCTCTAACGGCTTGTCGTTTCGCATGACAGGGTGAGTCTGGGGATAGGGTGGGCATGCCAAAGGGGTGTTCCCCAGGCATGGGAAAGTCTGGGTGCACGCCGAGCGCATGTCTGCCTTATCAACTTGCTATATCCGCTTGCTATCCCTAGAGCCGTGTCCTGCGTCCACTTGGGCTTGCGGACCTCCTGCTCTCCCTCGTTGGGCTCGATTGTGGGTGGGGAAGTCGGCGGATGAATTCCAAAAAAATTTTCATGGCTCTCAATTCTGTTTCCCACGAACCAACAACCAAAAGAGGTATGTAGGGAGACTCATCCCCTTCCGCAAAAAAACATGTTCCCGATTGTTCGAATGCTCGTTTCTTTTTTGTTCATTCATTAGACCCTTCAAAGCCTCTGAGTGCCAAAAGTCCATTTTGGATCCATAAAGCACTTCAATCAATCGCAAGCTCTCCTAAGAGTGTCAAGAAGCTCCAGTCTGGAGATCTTCTTGTTGAGATGTCTACTGTGGCTTACAGTTCCACACTTATCAACACCAGCATGCTGCTTGAGACTCCAGTAAAAATAACACCACACGGTTACCTAAATTCATCTCGAGGTGTTGTCTCCTCTCGGGATCTTATTGAATGTACCGAGGATGAACTTCTCGAAGAACTGAGGAGCCAACATGTTACGAGTGTGTGGCGTATTTCTTTCAGGAGGAATGGGCAGTTTGTCCCATCCTGGAACATCATCTTGACATTCAACAGCCCTTCCCTGCCTACATCCATCAAGGCAGGGTATCTCCACTTCGAGGTACGACCGTACATTCCTAACCCGTAGAGATGTTTTAGGTGCCAATCGTTCGGCCACTCTCAGCAGTCATGTAGGAGTACTCCTAGGTGTGGACGCTGTGGTGCTACAGAGCATCTACTTTCAGAATGTGTGGCCAAGGCCGAGTTTTGTGTGAACTGCAAAGGTTCACACCCAGCATCAGCCACAGATTGTCCCAAGTGGAAGGAGGAGAAGGAAATCCAAAGGCTCAAAACGGTGGAAAATATTTCCTATCCTGAGGCCAGAAGAAGAGTGGTTCCTGTTACATCTGATCGGCGATCATACGCTTCAGTGGTAGTTGCCAAATCTACGGTTGCCATTCAGACCGACATTCAGATCCCCCTAAATGTCCATTCAATGTAGAAGAAATCATCGCAGCCGGACTGGAGGCACTCCAGTCGCGAGCTAGGGGTCTGAAAGCGGCACCCGCCACTTCACCGAAGCAGACTCACTTCAACACCAGCAAGGGGACTCAGGCCACTTCTTCTGGCAAAAACACCAACACCAAGGTCAAGGATAAGAAGAGCGTTTCTTCTCCTCCAAAGGCTCAACCAAACAATCAACGGCGAGCGAATCCCGCTAAGACACTTGGGACAAAGCATTCACCAATCTTGGCCCCTGGTCACACACCCCCAAATCTGGGGGAACACTCATCAGAGGAAATGGAGGCTGACCAAGTTTAACCATTTCCTTTTTCATTTCATTTTTACCCATGGGTTCAATAATTCAGTGGAACTGCCGAGGTTTTCGCACCAGTTTTGATGACGTGAAACATCTGCTTTATTTGTACTCTCCGGTGTGCCTTTATCTCCAGGAGACAAAGCTTAAACCATCGGACCTGCTTTCAGTTCAAGGCTACAGTGCATTTCGAACAGATAACTCGTCTGGAAATATAGCCTGTGGGGGTTTCGCTATTCTCGTCCCTTACAGGGTTCCGGTATCTTCCGCCGCGGTTTCCACGACTGTGCAGGCCATGGCGATTCTTATTTCTATGCCTGTGCCTCTTACTGTTTGCAGTGTCTACCTGCCACCGGATGAGGATGTTAGCGTCTCTGTTCTGGAGAGCTTGATTGATCAGCTGCCTTCACCCTTCTTTTGGGTGACTTTAATGCTTATCATCCTTTGTGGGGTAGTGTCAGCGCCAGCACGAGAGGTCGTCGCATAGAGTCTCTTCTGTGCTCGGCCTCTGTGTGCCTTTTAAACACCGGTGCTGACACTTACTTCCATGAGCCGACAAGATCCTTCAGTGCGATCGATTTGACCTTGGGTTCACCATCGATTATTGCTGACTGGTCGTGGACGGTGTGTAAGGATATCCACGGGAGCGACCACTTCCCAATCGTCCTCTGGCACCATGCAAACGTGCCATCTTCTGCCTCCCTCCCACCTCGATGGAGGATGGATCGTGCCAGATGGGAGGTCTTCACATCGTCTGCGGTGATATCTTCTGACATGGTGACCCAAGAGTCAATCGACGCAGCTGTACTTAAAGTCACAACTTGTATTCTTCAGGCAGCTGATCTTTCAATTCCTAAAACATCTACGAAGCTCCCCAGAATTCCAAAACCTTGGTGGAACCCTGAATGTGCAGCGGCTAGGAGAGCTCAACATAAGGCCTGGTCTACCTTTCGGCGTTATCTAACCGATGCTAATCTCGTTGCTTTTAAACGAGCTAAATCCTATGCTCGGTTGGTGCGTCGACGTAGCAAGAGGGAGTCTTGGATCCAGTATGTATCATCTCTTACCTCACGTGCCAGTTCAAAAAGTGTGTGGGATAAGATTCGTAAGATCCGTGGTAACTACAGCTCTCACCAGATTGCCATTCTCGAGAGTAACGGCTGCACATATGCTGAAGTCAGGGAGATTGCAGATTGTTTGGGGGAGGCGTTTGCCTCCGTTTCGAGTGATCTGGCGTATCCGTCCTCCTTTCATAGGATTCAATCCACCGCGGAACGCCAGAGAATCTCTTTTGCGCCATATACCAACACTGGTTATAACTCCCCCTTCAGCATGTGTGAACTTCGAGTGGCTCTGCATCGGTCCGGGGCTACTTCTGTCGGTCCCGATGACATCCACTACGACATGCTCCGTCATCTCTCGCAGTCGTCTCTCGAGAACCTTTTAATCTTATACAATCACATCTGGTTAGAGCACAGTTTCCCGGAGTCCTGGCGAAAGGCTTTTGTTCTACTTTTTCCGAAGCCTGGCAAGGATCCTAAGTCTCCCTCTAGTTATCGCCCAATTGCTCTCACTAGCTGTCTGTGTAAAGTTCTCGAACGCATGGTTAACTCACGATTAATTCATTTTTTAGAACATCATCAATTACTTTCACCATCACAAAGCGGTTTTCGGCGTCATCGTTCACTTCATGATCATCTCCTGCACCTTGAGACATCTGTGCGCGAGGCGTTTGTGCATAGGCAGCACCTGGTTTCTGTATTCTTTGACATCGAGAAAGCCTATGATCGTCCGTGTGGAGGCACGGGATTATCCGTGACCTCCACGCATGTGGATTGCGAGGAAATCTTCCGACATTTATTGTAAATTTTCTTTGCAATCGGGTGTTCCAGGTGCGCCTGGGTACGACGTTATCGGCAACATTCCATCAAGAACAAGGTGTTCCTCAAGGTTGCATTTTATCTGTCACATTGTTCATCCTGCGCATTAATTGTCTCCTCACAAATCTTCCTCCTGCGGTTTCGGCTACTGTGTATGTCGATGACTTGCACATCTTCTGCTCGTCATCAAGCATGCATTTTATTGAAAGGCAGTTGCAGTCTGCAATTAATCAGATTTTTAAAGCGGCGAATAGCAATGGTTTCGTTCTTTCTCCCGACAAGATAGCGTGTGTTCATTTCTGCCGGAGGCATGGCCTCCATCCTGACCCCGATCTGTATTTAGACTGTGCAGCCATTCTAGTTTTGCCGGAGACCAAGTTCCTTGGACTGATAGTCAACCGTGCGCTTACGTTCTGTGCGCACGTTCGGCGGCTCAAGATTTCCTGTCTGCGTGCTCTTTCTATTCTAAAAATCCTTTCGAGAGTTTCGTGGGGCGCAGACAGGATCTCTTTGTTTCGCATTTACCACTCCGTAATTCGGTCGAAACTGGATTATGGCTGTATCGTGTATGGCTCGGCTCGTCCTTCCGTTCTCCGGCCTTTGGACGCTGTTCATCATCAGGCGCTGCGTCTTTGTACAGGAGCATTTCGAACATCTCCGATTCCCAGCCTTTACGCTGATGTGAACGAACCATCGCTTGAATTACGCCGTCTGCAGCTGTCTGTTCACTTTTACTTAAAACTTCGGTCTCTTCCAGACCATCCTTTGTATGGTGCAGTTTTCCATCCTCAGCATGCTCGTTTATTTGAGAACCGGCCCTCGTGCATTCCAACCTTTGGTCTTCGTATGGCAGCCGTAGCTCGTGATGCAGGGCTCAACTTATCACTTGTTGCAGCGACCAGGGGCTTTGGGGATCCTCCATGGCACCCACTTGGTGTCATGGTTGATACCACCTTTACGTCTTTCGACAAATCCTCAACCCCTGCGTCAGTGTACCAGCAGCTCTTCGCTGAGCACCATGCCCTCAATACTGAATACACTCCCATTTTCACTGATGGCTCCAAGATGCATGGAGTCGTTGGATCCGCGGCTGTCTGTGTAGATGACGCGTCAGTAGCGCGGATCCCAGCTGAGGCCACGGTGTTTTCGGGGGAGATGCATGCTGTGTATCTCGCCCTTCTCCATGTTCAGTCGAGTTCTCATCATCATGCTATGATCTATACAGATTCCTTAAGTGTCCTGCAGTCTTGATCATCTGCAGATTGCCGTGACCATCCTGTTCTCTTGGATGTGAGACAGTTACTTCATCGTTTGCTCAGGGCCGGTCTTCATGTTCAGTTTTGCTGGATTCCTGGGCATGTTGGAATCTCGGGTAAGGAGTGTGCTGATGCGGCTGCTACATCTGCTTCCTCTTTGGTCGTCACACCCTTGCCACTGTATCACCGGGATTTCCGCTTTATCTTTTGCGATCATATCAAGCGAACGTGGCAGGGTCTGTGGGACCAACAGGTGGAAAATAAACTGCATCATATAAAACCTATTCTTGAAATCTGGAACTCTTCATCTCGTCGGAACCGCAGGGAGGAAGTGGTGCTTGCGCGTCTCCGCATTGGGCATTGTCGTTTCACTCACCGCTTTATGCTGTGTGGCGACACTGCACCGATGTGTGAGACGTGCAATTGCCGACTCACTGTCATTCATCTTTTGTGTAGCTGTGTTCGTTTTCGTGGTGTACGTTTTTACTATTTTCATTCTCATTTGTTGACCAAGGATGCCGCTACATTGCAGCGGCTCCTCAATGACCACTGTGATACTGTTGCCGTGTTTTCATTTTTTAAAGAAATTGACTATTTTAAACGTATCTATATTTTAGCCTTATCATCATCCTCATTTCTCAGTTTTACTGAATCAGTTAGATTTTAATCATTGTATCATGTTTTCAATACTATTTGTTTCATTATCTTGTTTAGCCCTTCCATCGTTCTCATTCTTCAGTTTTATTTGATCAGCCATATTTTAAGCTTCATAGCACGTTTTTAATACTGTTTTTTTGTCTGTCTTATGTCTGGCGCTCTTTGGCCAAACATGGCCCTTGCGCCATAAAAAATCAAACAACCAACCAACCAATCAAAGGGTCCTTTTTTTCAATCACAAACTGGCAATGAGGAGGCAGAAAGAACACTTGTTATTAAATCTCCACATAGAAAGAAATGTATTCTGCACAGTTATACAGCTCTTAGAAATATAAAAATTCGGTGCACTTTACAACTGCCCTTTAGCACAAAGAAGGGCATGCTGTCTGCAACAATTCAAGATAGCTTCATCAACAACAGTAACAGTGCAAGTGACGTATATATAATTTCCATATTGGACTTGAGACCTATCCCTGTGTTACCTAAGCTTTCATGAGTTTGGCAGAACTTCCAGTTTTGCTTCTCTGAGCAGGAAGAGAAGTCTTCATTTGCCAACAATGAATGAGTCCTCGTGTAAGGGAAGAGGGGCAAAAATTTCACTTACTTGTTACAATATTTTTGTGTTTTGTTTTCTTTTCCACTGATTTTTTATTTTTGCTTTATTTACACTGAAAAATAAAAAATATATGGACAGGAAACATTCAAATATATGTCTTTAATTACAGAATTTTCAAAAATTGTTTATGTGTGAAAATATTTACCTAAAAATCTATTCCCTATTTATTAGTTCATTTAGCATGAATTATATTTAAAGTGTGCTAATATGATTCCATTTAGTTATTGTTAAATGTCACTGATTGTGTTATAACATTGGAAATGTAGGTATTTCATCTCAATTGTGCAGATTTCTTTAAAAGGTTCAAATGAAAATACCTTATCACCGACTAATTACCTTAGTTCAAAAATTGAAGTAAATCAGAAGGGAGGCAGCAAGTGTGAAATTTTAGATGATTGTTGCAGTTGGAGGTTTATGTGAAAAAAGTGATGTGATTCCCATAGTTTCAAGATAATGATGAATATTACATGTCCAGAATGCTGTTATCACAAGGTTACTGAGTATTTTAGAGGCTTGTTTATAATGTGTACCTCAGTCATGGGCACCCATTGCTTGATTTTCAAAAGAGAGCAAACAGAAATTGTAACTACAAATGACATACACAAACACCATATGCAAATTTTCACTCTGCCTTCTTGTTATCTAACATGGTTTTTTTCCTCAAACACACAACATATAAATTAAATTGAAACCCAGCAGACCTAAAAGCTACATAAAAGTGACGGATAAAAAAAAATTGGCAGCTTATTGGGACAATAAAGAAATTTCTTTGTTACCACCTTGCGCCATGAAACCCCAGCGATCACCAAATTGGCCATCAAGAAGGAAATAATACACTCGGGACAAAGTTCTGGGAGAAACTTTGGGAGATCTCTATCTAGTAGTGAATGGCTGATTAGCTGCATTACAATGGCTGCACATTTTTTTTGTTTTTTCATCTCAAAGCCTGCTTCTGGATATATATGTACAGTAAACAGGATGATATCCTCAATCAATTCTTCAAACCCATTTTGTGTTGAACTATATTACGTGGTTATAATCATTATTGTACATATTTTTCAACCATATAGTTGATATATTGTGTACTGTTTCTCACGTTATATGAACGTTTATAGTGCTTGCAGGAAACGTTCCCTCTTTGTCTACATAGGGCCAATATTGTTGAGTGCAACCTGATATTATTAAAGTAAAAATGTAATATGAATGAAAACAATTACTCACGTTCTGTTTTCATTGAGTATTCAGGAACATTGAGCTTTTTCTGCGATATTCCAAGATTTCTTGAATTCGTTGAAATCACTTCAAGTAGTCACTTCGTGACGATTTTAGGCTTCTCTAGTTTCAATAGCTGGGCAACCCTTCTTCCTATTTATTGTCTTGTGATTCCAACATTTAAATGTCTAAAATAATGAACTATTGAATGGTTTAACCTTCAATTTGAAGGGGAATCAATTTGGTAAAATATTCAGTCGTAAAGCATTCCTAGACTTCGTTTTCACTTGATATACATTAAAAAATTTGATAAGTCAGTATTCCATTTCAGTGAGTTGTACCTCCAAAAATGACATTTAAAAACTTAAAAAATATTGAACAATTTAACCTTTAAGTTGAAGGGAAGTCGGTGATGTACGAAACATTTTGTCTTGACAATAATCTGAACATCGTTTCCCGCTGCACTAACACTCCCAAACTAGTTTCGACTAACATTTTGTAGTCATCTTCTGTGGGCAAAACGATGTGTTTCTCATCGTGCTTGTTGTACATTGGCCTACTATCTCACAATCAGCTGGATGACCCGAAAGTTCCACGTTGACCTAATGTTTCTGCGCATTCAGATTTTTGTTTTATTGTGCATTCTACGTCACGCTCGTACAAGTTCTTGATTCAAACGTCTGACCTTGCTCCTGATTTCAAATTATCTGGTGTCACCATCTTCCTTACATCAATTGACTCTGTATTTGTCTTGTTCTTATATCTTTTATTTTGGCTGGTTTTTTTTTTTTTTTTTTGGTTCTTTCTTTTTTTCTTGCTCAATGAGATACCTCCATGCATATGGAAGGTTCATTGGTTCATTGTAATTACGATTCCTTTCTACCCTGTTTACTGCACATATACATCTAGAAGCAGGCCTGTTACCAAACAGAAAAGTTGGGATGGGTGGCTGATAATTGAGGAGCTTGCAGCAAAAGGGGGGCAGCTCCCTTTTCGACATTTTGTGGGAAATAAGGAAAAACTGTTTATGAAAATACGGTTTAACTGAGGTTGGCGAAAAATTCCCCACTGTAAAGATAACATTATCTCTAATAAATACATGTATATTTGAATGTTTTGTCTCTGAAATGAATATAAGATAAATATAAAAAAAATGGAGCTGCCCCCTTTTTGCACCAAATGTCATAAATTTCATTAAATTTTGCATTTAGTAAAGGATAAGAAAACTAAATAATGTTAATAAAATGTGTTTAATGACCACTAAACAACATTACACATCTCTTTGTTAATAAACAAATAAAATATTACAATTTTATTCATGGGCCTGCATCGTACTTGGACCAATCGATGATGGGGGCAGCTTCCAAAACATAAATATCTCACCCATTTATTATCGGATCTGCCTCTGCCTGGTTCCTGCACCAATCGATGCAGCATTTTTTTCTTAGATTAGTGAACATGTTAAGTAAAGATTGACAAAAAGTGGATTTGTGCCCCCCCCCTCTCTTTTTTGCTGCAAACTCCTCAATTGAGGTCAGGCAAAGGATATAAAGGAGGCCTGGCAAAAGATATAAAACATGTTGGGCACTGGATGGTAGTGTGAGTTGCTATGTCAGGCAAAAGGAAATGCAGGTAATAATTGATGAATTGTTATTTGTAGACTTAATGCATTACAAATATCTACCTTATTCTTGGACTTAATGCATCTTATGATATTCCTAGACTTAATATTAGCATTACAAGAAATCCACCAACAATAATAAAATGTCAGACTATCAGTCAAATCATCTGAATTACATAAAAACAAACGTGGCCACTCAATTTTTGGATAAAATAATTGTTCTAAATTCTTCAGAACTGTTAAAAAATGCTCAAAAGGAAGAATGAAAAAAAGTTTTGGAAGATAATAATTACCCTTCTCTACTAGTCAACAAAATTCTTAGTAAAAAAGAAAAGAATCAGAAGTCAAAAATTAAGTTTCAGTTAACTAAAAAAATTACTTACCATAAAGGATTGTTTGAAAAACTTCAGAGGATAAGTGAGAAGTTTCTAGTCAGACTGGCTCCAGGACTACAAAATAAAATTAGTAACAACCTTCCAAAATTAAAGCAAAAAAAAGAAAAACCATCCTTTTACAGGAAGGTGGGGTCTACAACATAAAATGTGAGTGTGGTCTCACCTATGTGAGAGAAACAGGCAGACAGCTTCAAACCAGATTGGCAGAATATAAAGCTGCAATTAAAAATATGAAAAAACAGGTTTGGACAGACATGTTCAAAATACAGGACATAAAGTGCTTTGGGACACTGTAAAAGTTTGACTCATCAACAGCATTTTTTCAAAAGAAAATTGTCAGGACTGAAAATGGAGAGCAACTATAACTGTAGTCCTGAGGAAGAGTAGAGGTGCTACCAAGGAGTATAGAATAAGGGGAGAGAGCATGTGCTCTCACCATTGAAGCCAGCTAAGTTGCGTGGCCACTATGTTACATTACCCTCAGTTGCTCATTTTTGCTTTGTAAGTTAAGGAAGATTTCAGTTTTTTATTTTGTGTGAGAAGGGCGTTTGCTTGTGACTGATTTATGGAATTGTTCATTTGAAGTTCAACTAACATTAAAAGCTGATGAGAGGTCTATTGTATTTGTGGATCAAAAACTTATGATGGAATAGCTAAACATTTCTAGTACAAATTAGAAATTTGTCCAGTTTTCAATAACTCCTGGTCAAAGATCACATTCCCGAAAACGTTTTATTAAAACTTTGTAAAAAGCATTCGTTTCTCGCTCACAATAAAATCCGTGTTTTTGTTTGTTTGTTTTTTTTAATTCGTGAATTATCGCATTTCTTATTAGTACATAGTAATCTATCAACGCTAACGGATTTTATTGTGCGCTACAGGCGTTTTTCAATTTGGCTATTCCGTGTACTCTTCGTTAAAATTTTGTAAATCATCAAAGTTTAGCATGAACTATTGTTTCTAAGGTAACATTTCGTTGTGTTTCTGTCTTCAGAAATAGTTACTCGATCACATGAAATAAATCAGGGTTTTCTTCTTCACTTTAGAGTTTGTGAACAGCTTCATCCATTACTTTAAACAGCATGTACTTTTCGTGTGACGAGTTAAAGGCATTTTTGTCGTACGCAGCAGTAAAACATGACTTAGCAGTGCTTTGAAAGGAAATAATAGGAAACAGTAGTGATATTATAGACTACATCCATAAATGTGCATATTTTTTCTTTTTCGCCAGAAGGCTTTAAAAGTGTTAGCCTGCCTATATTGTTAGGTACGTAATTCGATGGGAAGGCAATCAGAAGGGTAACATAAGATGGCTACCGCTCAGAGCGTCTGCTTCAGAGCTTTACGTAGGGCTTGCTTGTTATGCTCTCTCCCCTTATTCTATCCTCCTTGGGTGCTACTCAAAAATTTGATATAATATTTCCTTTTATTCCTTAGAAAAAAACATAATTTGGAGATATTTGTAAGAAAATGCAGATAAAGTGCTGCCTTGCCTGACCTTTCCCTGGCTATGGCTCCGGCGAGTTCTTCAGAAAAATTAGTAATCAGAACTATTGTTATTCATAAAAAAAATTGGTATTGCCTCCCAAGCACTGAAATGCATGATCAGATTTCCAGAGGGGGCAAGTAAGTGACATCCCCCCCCCGTGTCCATGTCCTCAGTTCTGGATCCCTCTCTCCTGATTCCAGTAACTCTAAATTGTGTAAATGCAATCTTCAGAGTTCTCTATTCACAAAGGGGTCATTTTACTGTCCTAACTGATTAAAAAAATCAATATTACAATGGCATCAGTTTTAAGGAATTGCCAGAAGCCTTCATTAATCACAGACTGGTTGTCCATACTTGTTTATTATATTATTGTTAATTTTTGACTTCATTTTCATCCATTGTCATGCAACTTTTCATAGTTCTGAGTTCTCAGAGAAGTCATTTAACTGTTTAAAAATCAATTATTTAATCAAAGGGTAAATAGGTAGGCTGGCAGCCAGTTAAGCAACTGATCATTGATACTTTTAGGGAATCACAGAAAATCCTTTACTAATTGTAGATTTACAGTTGTTTGTAGCATTGTTCATCATTTATGGCTTTGTTCCCTGTCTGATTCACTTTCTTATAATCAACAACAGTAGGTGCTACAGTTGGCTTTTTTCATCATCGATTGTGATCTCTTACCCTATCTCCTTCACTTAATTGTGACATGACCTAAAAGGAGTCCAAAGTACTTGGAATCTGTTATTTTCTTTTTATCCAAATTTGGAAACAATTTTGGTTTTTTGTTCTTCAGCTATCAATTTTTGCTTATGTTTTGTTGAATTTTTGAAACATCAGTACTAAGGCGAAATTAAATCATAATGGTTTTACAGAGTTCAAGTTTTTATTTAAAAATACAGATTTCCTCGAAGAATTGGAAAAGCAACTAATTGTGGCTTTATTTGAATATTGTAGAGAGTAAATAAGTCACTTTTGTGGCACATTTAAAGAGAGTGAAGTAGGGTGAGAGAGAGTGGGAAAGAATATTGAGTTACAAAATTTGCTGAACCAACTGTGTTTCAAGTACGTTAAGTAATTCACTTAAGCATTTTAATTTTCTTTGGTACTCGCTTTATCTTCCTAGTAGTGTTCTTACATCCCAGAAGTTTGCATTTTGCTTTTATGGCATTTATTTGGTAAAGCTACAAAGAAAAATGAAGGAAGGCATGGGAAGTGTCATTAAACATTTTTTTTTGTTTTATCATCATCATCATCATCATCATTGTCAACCATTATCAATCCACTGCTGGACGAAGGTCTCCCCAAGTTTCCTCCACAACGGTCTGTCTTGTGCCAGTCTCCTCCATGTCACTCCCACATATTTACGAATTTCATCCACCCATCTCCCATGTGGTCTTTTTCTGGGTCTTTTCCTGTCCCTTGAATCCAATCTAAAATTTCGGCTGTCCATCTATGGTCTGTCCTTCTGGCAGTATGTCCAGCCCATTGCCATTTCAGGGATTTAACTCTGATCATGATGTCTTCCACTCTCGTCATTTTTCGGATCCACGAGTTCCTCTTCTTATCTCTCCTGGTTATACCAAGCATGCACCTCTCCATGCTGCTTTGAGTTGTCTGCAGCCTTTGTATGTCTCTTTTAGTTAAGGTCCACGTCTCTGCACCATACGTAAGCACTGGAAGGATGCATTGATCAAACACTTTTCTTTTAAGACATAATGGCATATTGCTCTTGAAAATTATGCTGTTTCTTCCAAAAGCTCTCCAGGCAAGTTTTGTACGCCGATTAATTTCTTCATCAATGTGACCCTCACTTGATATCTGCTGTCCAAGATAAACATATGTATCTGTTATCTCCAGTTTTTCTCCATCAATCGATAAATCTTCATTTCTTGTAAAAGCATTGAACATCACTTTTGTCTTCTGAAAGTTCATTTTTAATCCCACTTCTTTACTCTTGTCAGCAAGTTCCTGGATCATACTCTGCAGCTCTGATGGGGTAGTTGCAAAAATGACTACGTCGTCAGCAAAACGAAGGTGGGTTAGATAATCTCCATTAATCTTTATCCCTTTGTTTTCCCAGTTCAGTGATTGAAAGACATTTTCCAATGTGGCATTAAAGAGCTTCGGAGATATGGTGTCACCTTGTCTCACTCCCTTTCCAATTTTTATGTGTGTTGTATTTTCAAACAGCCGAATCTTTGCACTTGCATTTTCATAGATGTTATTAATAATATTAATGTATGCATCTTCAATACCGCAGGATTTCAGAGCCGTGGTAACTGCTGATGGTTTCACCGAATCAAAGGCTTTTTCATAATCGATAAAAGCCATGCACAATGGAAGTTCATATTCCCTCGCTCTTTCAATTAGTTTTCTCAGTACGTGGATATGATCTATTGTGCTGTAGCCACTCCTGAATCCAGCTTGTTCTCTCGGTTGAGCCATGTCCAATGATACCTTCAAGCGGTGTGAAAGAACTTTAGTGAAGATTTTATAAACCACTGATAGGAGGCTGATAGGTCTGTAGTTCCTGAGATCCTCAATGTCACCTTTTTTATGTAGCAGGATCATTGTAGCATTGTTCCAATCCTCAGGAATCTTCCCTTCATTAAGGCATCGAGTGAAAATTTGGGCGAGTACTGTTTCAATTTCTCCACTTGCTTCTTGTATGATGTCTATAGTAATTCCATCTTCTCCTGGAGCTTTCCCCGCTTCATGTTCTTGATTGCATGAGCAACTTCTGCTGGGAGGACTGGAAGAACTCTGGTACCTTTCATGATGTCTGGAGTACATGTATCATCCCTTTCATATAATTTGGAGTAGAAATCTTTTACTCTTGTCAATATTTTGCCTCTATTTCTTGTTATAGAACCATCTTCTTTTCTCAGAGCCATAATCTGTTTTCTTCCCTTACTGAGATGTCCCTTTGCTATCTTAAGGCTTTGGTTGTTTTCAATTGCTTTCCTCACTAGCTCACAGTTGAATTTCCTTACGTCTTCAGTGATACTTTTTCGTGCTGTCTTGCATAGCTCTATATATTCCACTTTGGAAGTCACATCTTCTTTAGTTGTCCTCATCTCTCGTCTTTTTTGCATCAACATTTTGGTTTTTCCTGATAATTTGTTCACATGCAACTTGTTCTTAGACCCAGCTAATTTTGTTGCTGTTTCCATAAGAGCTTTGGTTACTTTTCTGTTAACTTCAGAAATATCCACTTCTTCCAATGTTAGGCCTTCTAAAGCAGAGAATCTGTTCTTCAGTTCCAACTTGAAAGTATTATGGTGTTTTTTAAGGTTGGTTATGTCAATACATTTTGTTTGTCTTATGAGCTTGCCACGTTCAGTTTAGTGTTGAGGTGCATCTTACATCTCACCAATCTATGGTCACTACCTGTGTTGAACTTGTTCAGCACACTGCAGTCTTCGATGACGAATTTTTTGTTACACATAATAAAATCAATTTCACTTGTCGTCCCAATTGGATGTCTCCATGTCCATTTCCTGTGTGGCTTTTTTCTTGAAAAAGGAGTTCAAGATGAAAAATCCTTCTGCCTCTGCAAACTCAACGAGAGTATTTCCCCGCTGGTTTCTGTTGCAGTGACCGAATTTACCTACTGAAGTTTCATTCTGTTGCCGGTGCCCTATTTTTGCATTGAAATCTCCCATAATTATCTTCAAGTGCTGCTTACCTTTATTATTTAGATGACGAATTTCCTCATAAAATTCTTCAATTTCTTCTTCAGGATGACTTGTGGTGGGTGCATAAGTTTGAATAATCTGAGCCTGGTATCTTCTCGATAGTTGGATAACGAGTCGTGCAGCTCTGTCAGAGGAACTTTCAACTTCTACCACTTTATCCTTCAGTTTCTTGTTTATTATAAATCCAACACCACTAGTTCTGCCAGTATCTGTCCCACGATAATAGAAGAGATGTCCACTTTTCAGTTCAATGAGATCTTCTCCTTTTCTCCTTACCTCACTTAGCCCGACGATGTCCCACTTGATCCTTTGTAGTTCCTCTTCCAATTCAAGAAGCCTTGAATCAGAAGATAGGGAGCGTCCGTTATAGGTAGCCAAGGTCAGCATCAAATGGCAGCCTAGTCCGGTCCTCCGGGGATTCTTAGCACCCTCTGCCTTCATGTCGCACTGGCCGCTGCCTTGGCCAGGTACATTCCAGCTGCCGGAGACTGAGGGCCAAGATTTAAGTTGTAGAGTCATTTTGGAGGTGTTTGGCCATAACTCACCACGCTGGCCAAGCGGGTTGGTGAGTGTGGGATAGCATTTCCTCTGATCCCGATGGTATAGTTATACCGCTATTGGCGGTCGTCAGAGCCCCTTTAGTGGGAACAGGATGCACCACGAGAAGGCGGGGTTGACATTTGTCAAGGAGAGGCTGTGATGTTACGCATCACCTGACCTTACATCCCTTGTTTTATCACTAAGTGCTATTTCAAAGGTACCAACAAAACAGGTCAAAAAGACTACCAAACATAAAACAAAAATGAAAAAATCAAGCTTTGATGTACTAGCATAAGGAAAATCACTGGGGATAAGGTAGAATTTGCCAAACAATGTATATCAATAAAAAATATACACCAAATAACCAAAACTCATAAGGAACTGGAAGTTTCTCAAATGCACTTAGTGATGTAGCTGCAAAAAATGCATATGAAATGGAAGCTAAGCTTTTGTATGTCAATCAAGTGACTTCTTTAAAGCTCTTAACTAAACAGATAAAGCAATGCAGAGGAACAAACAAAACCCATTTTGCATGTCCAAAATTTGAGAATTACCACATCAGATTTATAATTGATGTCACATTCTTTCAGTTCTGCACATAACATTAAACTCTCTCTCTCATATAAAGGTTAGATCAAACTGATAGCTGTAAGAAGGAGAATTGGAGAATTATCTCCCTTGAATTTTTCCAAATTCAATTCTACTTCTTTTGTGAAGTCATCTGTATTTTACAGTCTTAAGTAACAAGCATTATGTTGATTATTATTGAAGGCGTTAAGTAATTTAAAATTTCTGTTGGGTAATGAAATATATGATAAGTACACCAGAGTTGAATAAACGAAGGCACAGCTCTTTCCACATTTTAGCAACACACAGCAACCGAAAAATTGTTATTCGGTCACTGCTGGGGAATCGAATCCCAGATCTCTCGATATCTAGCCGAGCGCGTTAGCCAGGGTGGCGACAAACCTGGAAAATATGGAAAATCGGGAAAAGTCATGGAAAAGTCAGGGAAATTTGTGGCAAATCGAACGAAGTCTGGAATTTTTATTTCCGTCGTCCTAGCTCGTATTGCCAGCGATAAAATAATAAAATATTGGATGTTGTTTTAGCCAAATATATTTGCGGGCTTTTTATGTCTGCATACTATTTCATTAAAACGATGTAGTTTTATGTCTAAATGGCCATGTTTCCTTTGACTCAGGTTCCAACTCACCCTTGTTCAATCAATCCACAATTCCGCCTCTGCCTCTAATGCCATCACGATGTTTCTGGAATGGCTTCATGTTGTTGTAAATATACATCATTCAGACTGAATTATGTGTGCGCACACGATAAAAAAATCGAAAAGAGATATAATAATGTGTAAAAAGGAAAGGAAGAAAACAATTTCGGAATCAGATTGTTTTTAATTCATGTGTATAGGTCTTATTTTCTCTTTTACTTACGAAGTGTAGTAGTATAAATTATTTACTTTGTGTGCTTTGAAGTACCTTTTGCATCGGACGGATGCCCGCTGTGTGCATTATTTCTTTTTCCTTCTGATTGTTTGAGTACAAAAGTTCGTTATCGGAGATCGCGATGTTACGTACGCTTCGCATTTTCTCTGGTTCGGCTTTAGGAATGACCTTGAGGAGACCTCCTTTGCGCAAGACCAGCTGGGTTTTCAGCAAATTTAGCAAGCTTTGTCTTTTTAGCACGTCTTTTGTAAAAAAAAGATTATGCTTCTGTTATCGGTATGTCCAGGGCTCGACAAATCCTGGGCGCCAGGTCGCCCAGGCGCCTAAAATTCGGATCGTGGCGCCTAATTTTCTTCTTAGTTGAGATTTCGTAATATATTGCAGTAAATACCGTAATTTCTGTTGTGTAATCCATAGATTATCTATTAAAAGGTTATAAATTTAGGTGCTGCGGACACCGATAAATAAAAAAACAAAAAAACGGTGCGTCGTTTTTTTGTTATTGGGAAAGTACCAAAAATGCGGTAACAGAAAATAATATAAAGTAACAGCGAGATAGAAGACTGCAAAGAGATTGTAAGAATATATATTTTATTTTTTACTTAGAAGTATTTTGACAGAAAATATGACGCAAGGAAGGCGTTACTATTTGCGCGTGCGGAAGCCTACGCGGTGTGAGAATCCGTGACTCTCGGGAATCGCGCAGAGCTATTCCGTAGCGTGTACCTATTCTGCGAATCGCATCGCCTAGTTTTGGTGCACTGATTGTATTATTTAAGGTGTTTTCGGTATTCAGTTCAAACGTATTAAGAAATAAGACAATGCTATGGACTGTCCGCAATTTCAACGGATTTTTTAGTCTAACTAATGAACTGCGGCAACAGCTAACGATTTTAGTTCTTTTTTTACTTAAAAGTAACATGACACTTACTTTTTCAATAAGACGATCATTTTTTTTTTCTTGCATCTTTGGATTTCTGAGTCTGTCCTGTGAATCGCAGTTTTCTGTCGGAAGTTACGATTCACGATTAACATGATAGGTGCGGATCACGTGGTGTCGATTATACGACTGTTATGATGCCAATTACCACGGAATGTTCGTATTTTCTACCGATTTAGTTGTCTAACTACGGATTTTACAAATTTTCATTTTGTTTAAAAAAAATATTTTGGTATTATTTTATGATATACATATAAGATTCTCAAGCGGATTCGCGGAATTCTCCGGTTTTTTTGTTGTTTTTTTAGTCATCATTTAGATCGCTATCATGATTGATGCAAAACTGAAGAGAATTTGGGGGTTGGGTCATTTTCCGTCTGGGGACGGTATTTCGTGTTTCAAAGCTTTCGAAAACAGTAGTTAAATGGAATAAAAAGAATTTGCCCTAATCGTAATTTTTTTCTCCGGATGTTATGTTTGTGTCTAGTATTCTTGTTAAATATCATTTTATGGCATATATGTTCGTATTTCAGCTTGAAACTGTAGGCAAGAATTTGTGCAAAAACGGAAGTTAGACGCCGCGAAAATTGCCTCCTAATCTTCAGGCTTGAGGTTCTTCCGCGAATTCGAGAAATTCCGCCATTTTCGTTATGTTGGCCACTCAGGAGATCGATACACAAGTAAACAGAATTTGTGTGGGGGCGGGGGGATAGATGTTCGTCGGAGGACGGAATTCCATCTTTACGAAAATTTCGAAAACGGCAAGTCGACGGAGTTCAGATTTTTTCCGTAATCGTAATTTCTTTTTTCTCGCGATGTTGTCTGTGTCCAGTGTTTTTAAGTAATATTTTACTGCATAAATTTTTGCATTTCACCTTGAAAATAGGAGAAAAATTTCCAAAACCGGAAGTCGGACGGAATTCCCGTAATCGCTATTGCCCCCCCCCCCTTTCCCTCCAGTGATATTCCCACTCTCCAGCGTTGTTAAATATCCCCCGCCCCATAAGTTTTTGCATTTAATCTTGATAAGGGAAGAAGGAAATTTTCGAAAACGGAAGTGACGAAGTTGGAAAATTTGTAAAAATTGATGCAGGGTGTTCAAAAGTATTAATATTTCCAAAGTTACACCATTTATCTGAAATAGTTGAAGCTTTGATATCATGCGCTCATGGTCCTCAGGCTGATGGTTGTTATCAGAGGGCACAAAAATCAAGAAAAGAAAGAAAAGCGACAATGAAGAAGTAGGGAGAGAATGATAGCAGCAGAAAGAAAAATTAAACAATCGATGCTGTGCAGTTGCAGAGTCAACAAAAGACAGACTAACAGTAGTCTGCATTCTTGCTGTCTGTTTTGATTTTTCACCAGTTAAAATGTTCAGCTCCCCCCTTCTGTGGTCTAATCTTGTCGTGAACTGCAATTTTAGAGGCAGTATGATCATATGGTAAGTGAAGGTTCGTGCACTGCGTGTTCACTTTCTTTGATTTCCTGTCTGTCAAGCATCGTGGAATTCTGATTTTTATCTCTACGTGTCGAATTCACATTTTTATCTCTACACTGAATACATATTTCATTTCCATTAAGCATCCCTCAAATATTCTAAAACTCTGCACAATTCTTTTTTTTTTTTCCTTTTTGATGAGGCTTCCTTTAAAAAAAAAAAGAAATATAAATTACTTTTTATTCTTTAGAATTGTAGACATTGTGCTTTCCAGTATTACAAAATGCTGTACAATTTTTTTTTTTTTTTTTTTTTTTTTTTTTTTGGCTGCCTTTAACATCTTTAATAACTGATTTTATCAGCAAAGGACAATGTGCTCAACTTGTGATGATTTGAAGCCACAAGTTTAGAAAATTAAGTTTTATGAAACAAAGCTTGAATTTGTTCAGAACAAGAATATGCAACATAAACTTAACAAAAAGTGCTACTGAACACCATCTGTCTATTAGGTCGAATGGTAAGATGCCAGTCTGAAATTCTTTTTGAATGTTAGTTTAAGATGACTGTTTGATTACTTATTGGTGGAAATTGAAGATGTGCTGCAAGGAGTGTAGTTGCAGTCTGTCCCTGGCTGAGTGGTGGCAGAATTATTTCAGAGGGAGGTCACTTTCCGAGGTTAAAGTGGTCAGCATGGAATGTTTGCTTTTGTTGTCTATTGTTATGAATGAGTTGTGCATCAACTCCTTATGTTGTTTGCATTTTATGGACTATTTTTTATTTTTAAACAAGAATATTTTGAGTTATCATGTTGGCTTTATTATGTGCCTAGGGCACTTGCAAGGGATTTTACTTTTTTTTTTTTTTTTTTTTTTTGAGTTATCAGAAATTCAGTGTAATCACAGTTAGTTATCAAGAGTTGACTTCATATGTAAAAATAGAAGTAAAAATGTTTTTTTTTATTATTTGCCTTTGTATTCATTAGCTTTTCTGGTTTGTATGCAATGGTCAGGGAAAAAAAGTGCATTTTCACCTGGAAAACCTGGAAAAGTCAGGGAATTTTTTGTTCATGGTTTTGTAGCCACCCTGGTTAGCCTTACACCGCGGTGGCCAACAATCTACGGCACTATGTGTGTTTTTCTGTCAGCTTCTGACATCATAAATCCGTAAAATGGGCTCAGCTACTGAGATGTCTCCATCTGGTGGGCATTAACACCACTGGCTATATATTAATTATAGCAGTTAAATCCAAAGGACGAGATCCAAAGTGAAAATCCTCCAAATATGTGGGGTTAGTGAATAAACAGAGACATCGCTCTTTCTACATTTTAGCAACACACAGCAACCGAAAAATTGTTATTCGGTCATTGCTGGGGAATCAAATCTCAGATCTCTCGATATCTGGCCATCGTGGTGTGCTCGGCTAGATATCGAGAGATCCGGGGTTCAATTCCCCAACGGTGACCGAATAACAATTTTTCGGTTGCTGTGTGTTGCTAAAACGTGGAAAGAACGATGTCTCTGTTTATTCACTGACGTTTGGAGGATTGTACACCGTAGTTGAGGAATTAACCTTACAATTCTTACATCAATATACTTTTTATGTGCCTTATTCAAAACTTAAGGATAAACATTTTTAAAAACACACTAAGTTAAAAATCTGACTAGAATAAATATTTTAACGAATTCATTTTGAACCTGATGTGGTTGTTGTTTTTTTATTAGATTTGCAAGTTTGAAACAAAAGATATGGCTTTAATAAAAAGAAAAAAAATAATGTGTGTGAAAGAACTTTGTACAGATATATTTTTTGCTGCTGCTGTCTCTTTCTTTGACACTATATTAAAAAATTAGGGTTTTGCATATTAAATACAAGAGCACTTCGTCATTGGTGCTGTCAGTGAATTTCTTTCAAAAATTGAAGTTTAATAATTTGGTGTGACAAATTATTAAACCTCAATTTTTGAAGAAATTCATTGACTTTATTTGTGATGAATGAATTCCATGCTTAAGTTTTTTTCTTGTGTCTAATTGTTTACATAGTAAAATCAAAAAGCTAAATAAATAAATGAGTAAAAATTAAAAATTGATTGCAGGACTGTAGCAATATGAAAACTAAAGAGGGAGAAGATAGTGTGCACTGGCATTGAGTTATCTTAATACTCTTTAATGTATTATTTTATTATGTGGGAAATTATTCCATGAAAACTTAGCTGCACATTCCCTGGGTGTGCATTTTTACTTTCTTCTTGAATTTAAGTTTGCAGTATTAATAGTCATTCATCCATGAATAAGATTTTAGGTAACAGCAAAAAAGAAAAGAAAGAATGGAATTGATTACATAAATAGTCTCGTAAGATATGAGCATAACTCACCTTCTTGTCAATCTATTCCTTTATCACATTAATCACATGTTATTTTCTCTGACTGTCCATCTGTTTTTTATGTCATTGGGGGAGGGACTGGTTTTCAAACATTTAGTAATATAAAACAAGATTTAAACTATTTAGTTTATGATATTTCTTTTAATATGATAATGGTGCATCACTTTTACGGTTTTACTGTGCTTCTGAAATTCATTTTAATTTTTACTTATACAGTGGATCCCACTTAAGAAGTTTTCCCGTTTAAGAAGTTTTATTCTTTGAGTCCCGATTTTGTTTCCCATAGTGCTAATGTTAATTTTTCCCATTTAAAAAGTAACTATGTTTAAGTTTTCCTGCTTAAGAAGTTGTAAGTGTCACAAGTTTCTAAGTAAAAACATATGATTTTGGAACTCGTCCAGCAGATAAGTACATGTCAAAGAAGTTGGGAGGAAACGTTTCTTTGTTCTCCCTGTACATGTAGCAAGCGAAGCCCCTTCCGGCTTTCCACAGTCAACGCAGGGGGTCATATTTACTCCTCCCACTTCTTCTGCGTTTGCCCTTTGTGTATTACAATCGCGTTATTTTGGAGCTGGGGAAAGGCTGTGAAAGGAAACACCTGCTGAAAGTTAGTCATTCTGTCAGAGTTAGGCTCAGATGTTGCACCTCACATACATGGAGTTAAACGTTTAGTTTTATTGTTGAAATGCGTAGCTAGAAATATGGCATCTAAAGGCATCAAAAGAAAAGCTTTATCTGTGGTTGAGAAACGAAACATTATTATGAAAGTTGATGAAAACCCGCATTTAACTGGGGTGCAGATAGCAAAAGAACTAAATTTACCTGTTACAAACCCTCAACTGTATAGTGGCAAAACGGAACACTGTGCTTGTAAATGCTTCCCATTCATTAAAAATCAAAAAGATTAAGAAGGATAAATATGGGATGTCGAAGAAAAACTTCTTGTGTGGTTTAAACAAGCAAGAAACCCTAACATTCCGATCAACGGGACAATTCTTCGTGAGAAAGCAGAAGAGATTTCCAAGAAATTAAATGTTGAATTTAATCCTTCGTTTTAGGAAAAGAGCAGGACTGACTTATAAAACTGTTTTTGGAGAATCAAAAAGTGTTAACGTCAAAGAAGTGGATGATTAGAAATCTAATGTTTTACTAGAGCTGTTATTAGCATATGAAGCAAAAGATGTTTTCAACGCTGACGAGTGTGCTTTGTTTTACAACCTTATTCCTGACAAGCCCTACTCTTTCACAGGAGATAGCAGCCACTGAGTCAAAGTAAATAAAGAAAGATTGACAGTTCTGGTAGGAGCTAATATGGATGGAACAGAAAAGTTGCCTTTATTGGTCATTGGAAAATCAAAGAATCCGAGGTGCTTCAAAAATGTGAAAACTTTTCCATGCAATTACAAAAATAGCAAAAACGCATGCATGACAGTTCAGATTTTTGAAGACTTTTTAATGGAGTTTCAGAAGAAAATGGCCAAAGAAAATAGAAAAGTTTTGTTATTTTTGGATAATTGCACAACCCATTGAAAGAACATGGATCATCTGGTAAATGTAAAAGTAGTTTTCCTGCCACCTAACTCGACTTCAATGGTACAACCAATAGACCAAGGAATAATTAAAACCATGAAACAGTTCTACAGGAAACATTTAGTTTATTGGCTACTGCAGAAGCTTGAATCAGACTTCAGTTACACGAGATGTACACTGAAATTAAATTTATTAGATGCTATGCATTTTATTGTTTCTTCGTGGGAAAAGGTATATTCTTCAACGATCACAAATTGCTTCAGGAAAGCTGGTTTCAACGCTGATGAGCTTAGTTTTTCTGATGAAGAAAACAGTCACGACAACAACAAAGCTTGGGAAAGTTTGCAAAAAAATAAACTTCAAATCTTCCTTTGAAGAGTTTGTAAACGTTAACAGAAATGTTCCCACTTTTGAAATGCAAAATATTGACGATATTTGCGACATCGAAACGCAAGGGGACGATGAACCAGAAACGCAAGAAGATGAGTGCAGGCCAATTCTAACTTCAGCTGAAGCTGGTAAAGCATTAAAAACTTTTCACCACTTTATAGAATGCCACAAATGTGTTCCAGCGGACATAATGAGAAATTTGAGGGAAATGGACACATACTTTGTGAATCTAGTGGAAAAAAGGAAGAAACAAACGCTTTTAGGTCAGTATTTTTGTAATCCTGTAGCATAATAAATGTAGCTTTCAATCCTCATATTCAAGTTTAAATGGGTAAGTTGTAAAAAAATTTTATGTTACTTTAAAATTAACTAAAATGTAATTTCTGGATTTAATCTATGCAACATATTTAATCGCTAAAGTCTTACAAAACCCAATCAAACACTTCCCGTTTAAGACGTTTTCCCGCTTAAAAGTTTTCAGCGCTTCGTCCCAACGAAAACTTCTTAAGCAGGATCCACTGTATTCGCAAAAATCAAATTGTTAACTTTTTTTATATGTTATTGTGTTAACATGTTATTTACTTCATTAAACCATAAATATAAAAAATGGAAAAACGGATATACTTTTAATAAAGTAAATAATATACTAATACAATAACATGTTATTTAAAAAGTTAACAATTAGTAATGAAAAAACTTAATGGGAATATGGAGGATAAATTTATTAAGGTACATTTCCTCTCAAAAAATAGACTAGAACTCCTTAAAAGTTTTTAAACATCAATTCTACTCAATTTTTGGATATTAGAAGAATCTCTGGAAGTTTAGATGACACAAAGTGTCACCCCGGTGGCGCAGTGGTCTAAGCGATGGCTTCTGACCACTCATCCAAAAGGGGTATGGGTTCGAATCCCGGTGAGGCATGGATGTTGTGTTTGTCTTACGGCACTGGCTCTCTCTCTCTTCCCTGGAACCAGTGGCCCTAAATTAGGGACAGGCGACTGCTTATACCCCATTGAGCTGCCCATAGTGGTCATTAAACCTACAATTAAAAAAAAAAAAAAAAAAAAGACAAGGTGGCAACATCACCAACCATGCCGGATGGCAGATCAACCAGATTTGGTTGCCATACCTATAGAAGTAGCTAGACACAGGTACTCCTGATGATAATCTAGTTAATAGATTAAAAATTTGAGAGGTAATGTACCTTAATAAATTTATCCTCCATAATTCCCATTTTCTTTTGGTAAAGGAATAGATCGACAAAAAGGTGAGTTATGCACATGTTCTTATGAGACTATTTATGTAATTAATTCTGATTTGACACATTTTTAAAAGATACCTATGAAGAGTACTTTTAAAGCACTTTATAGGTATTTTAATACCTATTAATGAGTTGGTCATCTTTTCTGAAAGGAGGTATAAGTGACAAAAATGTTAAATCACCATTTGAAAGCTCTGATATGTGATTTTTAAATTTGGACTTGGATAGTGTTTTTTTATTTATATATATTTATGGATGCATGTATGTGGGATACCAAAATGGACAATACTGGTTTATGTCTGAGTAATATCTGCTTGTGCAAATTGCCGTATCTTGATGACACAGTCCTGTTCGCTGAGATCAAAAGTGAGTTGCAGGGTACATTGTCCCGGATATACAAAGTTTGTGTGAAATTCAAACTGAGTGTAAATAAAGAAAAAACAAAAGTTATGGTTTTTGAGTGAGAAACTGTCAGTACTGAATGCAAGATAAGTCTAGATGGCATGGTGATTAACCAGGTGAATGAGTTTGTGTACTTAGAAAGTATGTTTGACAGAGAGAACAAATTAGATCAGTGTTCCGCAACCGGCGTGCCCCCACAAGGTGAAAGGTGTGATGCGAACTTTTGCCTATTATCCTATTGTAAGAAATTGTCGAGTTTTATACAAATTTTGAAGATGTGAATCCATTTTTTGGTGTAAATATGACAAGGATGGTAAGTGGTGTAATATTAAAAAAAACATCAAAATAAGCATATTAACTACGCTATATTGCATGTATTCATTACATGGCACAAAATATGATTAAATTAACATAAAAACATTACCACTACTGTACTTCACGTTATTTTAGGTTTAATATATAGTACTTTCTGGCTTGGGTAATCATAAGTGGTGTAATCCCTTATTCCATTCATGATGTTGAGTTTTATTTTTTTATTTTATCCGAGTTACTGTGTTTCATCTGCTTGTATTTCATTCTCTGCTGCTGCACTGATTAAATAAGATGATGCTTGTTTATTCTTTATTACATGCCCCAAATTTTTATGTATTCTAAGAAATTAAATGTAAATTATTTACCCACAGTTGTTGTTATATCATAGTTTTGTTTTTTTGATATATTTGTATTTCTTGCCTCTACCGCTGCGCTATGCTGCTTCTTTGTTACACTTGCCGCAAGTTCTTTCCCCTAAAAGTGCGGGGATTAGCAAAACTTTCCCTGTCTTTTATTATTTTATTACGTTGTTTTTGGTATTTGTCCTTGTTTGTTAGTGCTTCTTCAACTTTATTACTTTTTTTTTCCTGTACTGATGCACCCACCCATTGTAAGACTTTATTTTAAATAAGTCGGTATATGTCTCCCTTCTTCCCTTTGAAGAGTATAGGTCCCGCGTCTTACAATTTCAGTTCTATCACAGCTGTGCTCTGAAGTAGTTTGAAAATTGTGATTGCCAGTCAGCCTTGCTATTTTCTATTACTATTAAACTATTTTATTTTTTCAAGTTGGACAAGTTCCTTGTACGGAGTGGTCCGTCCACGAGTGCAAGTAGTGAAAGCATTGAGCCCGAAAAAAAAAAAAAAAATTAGTGCCCCGGCAGTATAGTGATTATTTATCTTACAGTTTTGTTTGGTGTCATGATAAAACATGCCCAATCCCCAAGTGTATTGTTTGTGATGAAAATTACGTATTCATATTAATAGGGTTATATCATACATTTTTGAGGGGATTAACATTTTGGTGTGCCAAGTTGAGTCATGGATAATTTATGGTGTGCCGTGAGTAGAAAAAGGTTGCGGAACACTGAATTAGATGACAACAGTAGTAGGCGAGTGAACTCTTCATTGAAAGTCATAGCTAAGGTTTAGTAGAATTTCATGGGAATGATAGTTTTTCAAGAGACTCTTGAGTGGATGTGTATGAAAGTGTAATTGTTCCTACTCTGATGTACGGCAGTGAAACCTGGGTACTTCAGAAGAGACATATGAGTCGTTTATGTGCTGGAGAGATGCATTACTTATGAAGGAGGTGGGGGTGGCAAGACACTCTCTGATCATGTGAAAAATGAAAATGTGTTGCAGATGTGTAATGTGAGGCAAAATGTTGTCAGTAAGGTGGAGACTAATATTTGTAGGTGTTTCCATGTTGAAAGAATAAGTGATGAGATGCTTACTAAGAAAAAATTTTCAGCCCAAGTGGTAGTGAAGAAAGGTAGAGGAAGGTGGTTTAAGAAATCATGGGAGGACCAGGTTCAGGTGATTGTGCATGAGGAAAGATTGAGTATGAAGTACAGAAGGTCTTGTGTACGTCATGTGATGAATGTCAGTAAAGGTCGAACTGTGTGCCAAGATCATTGTAAATGGAGATGTTTGATACAGCAACAGAAAGTAAATACTCAGTTAAACATTTATCTGGTAGATTTTCTTTCTTTGTGGAGCTAACCTCTGAATCTCAGAGAACAGCTTAGTGTGATTGTTGTTGTTAGTTTTTTTCTTTATTTTCAGGGATATTATAGTTTCTTTAATTGTAGAAGCCTAGGTGGGCATTAAAAGCAGTGTTTGTTTGTACATCTTGCTGGTTATAGATGCATATTAATTGCAGCATTTCTTTATTTCTTTTGTGGCTTTTAGGGAATCAATGCAGCAATCGTAGCATTACTGTATCATCATCATCTGAAGAACACTTCTACAAGGACGAACAAAAGAATAATTTCATCTGTCGCTATTGTATGTTTGTGCACCAAAACAGATCTTCTATGGCTATTCACGTCAGAATGCATTCTGGAGAACGAACATTTGAATGTCACATCTGTAAAAGTCGGTTTGCTGGAGAGGGAGCTTTAAAACTTCATTCCTTCATTCATTTGCATCACAAATCATTCTTTTGTGAAGTGTGTGGAGCTCCCTTTATAACAGAAGAACTACTTTCAAATCATATGACAGTACATTGAAGAGATGACTAAAAAAAATTGCTTTTTGGGTTTAACTAAATTGTCATATGTAAGATAATAAGTCTTTTGTAATAGTTTTGACAATTAGAGAAGTTTACCAAAGGTTATTAAACATAGATTTATAATAATGTGTTCTTAGCAAATATATTTATTGGTCAATTTAATATGAATTATATTTAAATTGTGTTAACATAATTTCATTTAATTAGCATTAAATGTCATTATTTAAATTATATCATTTGAAATGTATGTTGGTACTTCATCTCAACTGTAGGTTTTCTTTAGAGTACAAATTACAACACTGACTACAGTCAGACTGGAAGTGTGAAGTTTTTGAGGAATGTTGCAGCTTGAGAATAGTGGATCATTAATTAAGCAAACTGGATTAGATTGGTGTTTAAAGATGATATTGTTCCCATATATGATGAATATAGTTCTGGATACTGTTATGAGAAGGTGTCTGTGTTGTTGGGAAGCTCCTATATTATGCATTCATCAGTTCTGGATCTTTCCCTTCTGTGATCTAGTAACTCTGAATAATGCTTCTCTTCACAAAGTTCTCAGTATGTGAAGGGAGTCATGAAACTGTCCAAACTAACTAACTTATTAAATAATGTAATAGTATCATTTTTATGGAATTACCAAAAAGTCAATAATCACAGTATGGTTATTTCTACTTATTTTCTGTATTATTCTTGACTTCATTCCCATCCATGATTATGCAACTCTTTATAGTTCTAAGTACTCAGAGATTGTTCAAAATTAATGAATCAGTTTGTGAACAAACAGATAGATAGACAGACAAACAGCAGACAAGCAAGTAAAGAACAGATTGGTGTTAAATTCGGTGAAATGCAGAAAAGCCTCGCTAATTATAGATTTGCTATTTACAGTTATTTGCTGCATTATTCAACATTTTTGACTTCATTCTATGTCTTACTTTCTTATGATTAACAACAATAGATGCCACAGTTGGCATTTTTTATATAGTCGACTGAAGTTGGTCCCCATAATCTTCATTTAATGGCAAAATACTCTTTTCTTTTCTTTGCAGTGCATTTTAGTTTTTTAAGTCTTAAAAATAATTCAAAGAGCTTGGCATATATGTATTATTTCCCTTGTTACTGAAATTTCAAAAATGTTATCAATTTTGTTCTTCAACTTTCCATTTTCATGCATTTCAGAAGTAGGAAATCTTGCTGTTAGTCATGAGAGATGAAGAGAGTTTGTTGGTAGTAAGCATTAATTTTGTTGTATTTCTAATTTTTATTCTAGTTTTCTGGTTTGCAACTGTGGATCTATTAACTCCTGATTGTGAAAAAGGTGATCATTATGTTAATGTATTTTTAGCATTCTGTCCTATTTTTGCTGTGCCAGCCAGTGGAGACATACGTACATGCAAACAGACAGATAAGAGCACACCCACCTATTAAATATGAGGAACAGCCTCTGTTGGTAGCTCCACATGCTGTTGTTTTTTCAGGGGGAGGGGGTGCTTGGTCTGTTGGCTTTTTTAATACCACCATGAATGGAGTGATATTTCTTGATGTCCTGGATTTGTGAACTTATGGAGTGTTATGGTGAAAGGCTATATCTGTGTATTTGTTCCAGAAAGAGAATGCCTTTTTCAATTTGTAGTGTACTGTGGATTGGTTTGCTGACAAAAAATATGCCTGAAGTTAGACAGAATGACCGAACAATAATTCCAAAGGAATCCTTGTGGGTTAAATTGGAACAATATGTGAAGAGATATCCATTAAGGCCAAAATCACTGACAGAAATTCAAACTGTCTTACGTAAGGAATGCATGATAATTTTCTATGAAATTTGTCAGAAGTGCCTAGAAGACATATTGTGTACACCAGATACTGTGAACACAGTATCCAGATATTGTGTACACCAGATACCTTATTAAAAAGTGGTATATTTTTCTCTTTGCATTTTTTTACTGAGCCATTGTTTTGAGCAACATAGCGTGTGCTGTTGTGCAATTGTCTTTGCATAATGTTAATTAAATAGTTTAATAACTACTGTATACAGAACTAATATTGTAATTTATTAAAAGTTATGTAAATTATGGGGAAGTGTATAAACTTTTTTATAAGTATTTAATCAAAATATAAACAAAATAATTTTTGAAATAAAAACTGTTTTTATATGTATTTAATCAAAACACCTTGACCTGCATTTTATTAAAAGATAGGGAGTGGATCTTGTAAATTTTGTATGCATTGATTAATTAGATTTGGTGTGTACAGCTGTGTGAAAAAGATTTGTTTTCCTTCATTATTAGTGGATCTAAGTTATTCATTACCAGCCCTGTATCAATTTTATTAGCCCAGTATATATACATTACTAGGTACTATATAGAAAGACATTACTAGGTACTATATAGAAAGACATTACTAGGTACATTTACAACATGATTGAAACAGTTGGTAGCAGACACTGAAACATGAAATTTAATTGTATTTGTAATTTATTTTTTGCTGTGAATACATTATTGACCTTAGAAGTGCAAATTGTAGGGGTTTGTTGCATAATTTTTGTAAAAGAGTAATTGTAGGTTTGAAAACAACAGCTGTTGGTCTGTGAACTATTTGAAATGAGCATCTGTTATATTTTTCTGTTGAAGTGGGCAATCTAGAACTAAATTTTGTAATTCTTATGGCTTAACTAGAAGCTAAGCTAATCCACAGTTATACATAAATTGTTTCAAAACTTATCTGCAGGTGAAAGGAGGTAAAGACCCTGTTTTTGTACCCATTCAGCTGAAAGAAAATCCTTTTTAATTTTATGGTTTCGTTCTTTTTAAGTAGCTTAAATTGTGTGTGCGTGCGCACGCATGTGTATGTGCCCAATAGAGCAGAAAGGTGATTTCACATCTGCTCAGAGCAGTGTTGTGTTAACAGAACTACCTGTGGGTGACATATTTGTTTACGCGGATCATAACAAAAGTTCTGCACACTGTCCTTTTTGAGAAAAGGTGTGAAGTAACGGAGAAAACTTACCTTATTGCCGTTCAATGTACTTCTTTCTTCTGCTAATGACAGCTTGCCAGCGGTGAGGTAGGTCCTGAATGCTACGGAGCTGATTTTTAACTTTGGGAAAAGATCAAAGTTGGATGGACCGAGATCACGGCTGTATGGTGTGTGGGATAAAGTTTCCCAGCTATATTTTGACAAAAGTCTCCATACCGACACTGCACCATGACATGATTCCTTGTCACGCAGCAAGATCGCTCCCTCTTACAACAAGTTGAGATATTTTGATTAATTTTTGGTCTCAACTTTTTCCTCAGAAATAAATTGTGCTTCAATCAAGAGTTCCTTCCCCACAAACTTCTTGCAAGGTGTGTGGATCTGTGCCAGAGTTTTTCCTCGCAGAATTTCTATTTTCACTTACGAGCACTGGTCTAATGCCGTGACTCGATCTGAGGAGCTACACGCTTCCATTTCCAAACCCTCCCTCATCCACATAGCAAATGGATAGCGCATCATTCGGACACCACTGCTTTGCTGAGAGTCTCACCTTGACATGATGCAATCATTTTCCTGATTGCATCATCTGCTTCCATTTCAGATTAATGTGTGCAGAACTTTTGTTATCCCCCTTGTACTCAAGATTAGGCTTAGTTTCAGAATTAGCACCATTCACTAATGTTCAAATTTTTCATGGTGGGATCATATATTTGACATGTAATTATTTAAATCTAAAAACATTATCCTGTTTTTATTAGTCTCCTGTTTTGGCAGATTAGATGAATTTGAAATAAGCTTCAAGTTGTGGCAAAAGGGTGAATTATTTAATATTAGCTTAGGCAACATGTCATATTTTCTTCTCTGTACAGCTAATTTTTTTAATTTTTTGTTTTCTTTTTCTGTCAAAGTTCTGTGTCCTCTATCTTATAGAACTCAAAGATAAAGGTTAGTTTTGAGCTGTACTGACAGTGATTTGTTTCTGTTTTGCATATATTGTTTTTTAACTGTGTTAATAAACTCTTTAGACAGTTGTGTTTTCTTGTTTGTAATGTGTAATTTTGACTAAATTTTTTATTTTCTTCTGTTCATCTACCCAAAAAGGGAATTTTTTCATATACCTTTCTAAAAATCTTTGGTGAAATACTGTTATTCTCTATTTTAATGCTATAATACTTAGCAAAATTAGTTTATAAAAAAAAATTGAAAATGTACCTTTTAGAAAAAAGCCTTTCAGTTTGGCATGGATTTCAAATCCATTATTTTTTCTTTTTCTACTTTTTACTCATTTTCAGATGAAAATATGGATAAGTAGATGATGATTCCTCCATGCAAGAAAAACAAAAACTTCATAATAATTGATGACATGGCTATTGCTAGACTTAATGAACTACAAATATATCACAATTATGGAGTTTTATTAAGGAATAAGAGGATATTTTTATGTCAGATTTTTGGGTAGTACTCCTATCCTTCCACAGGGCTACAGCTGTAGTAGGTGTTGCCATTAATGAGGTAAATTCCAACTTTTCAAATCATTTAATGTTGTACCTCTACTTCTCTCTATGCATTTCCAGCCCTGCCAAATTTCTTTTGAAAAAGTGCTGTTGATATATCAGAACTTCTGCATCGTCCCAAGGTGCTTTATGACCTGTGTAAAAAGTGCTGTTGTGTAAGAATTTCTACAGTATCCTGAAATACTTTATGTCCTGTATAAAGTACTTTGGCTTACTTTGGCAAACCAGCTTAGCTGTTAGAAGCGTGAAGCAGCTAAGCTGGTTCGCCAAAGTAAGGCAAAAGATAGGAAGGAGAAGCTGGAAAGGCATGAATTGGCTTTTTGGAAAGATAGAAAAACTTTCTGGAAGTACATGAGACAGGAAAAATAGGGGAAACAAAGATGTAAGTTGTCTTAAAAATAGTATCAGGGAAAAGATATGGGAGCCTAATGAGTTAAGTGAAAGATGGGGTGAATACTTCTGTGAGTTATTAGATCAAGAAGCAAAGGTGATTCTGAGGCAGAAGCAGATGATGTCACAGTGAAAGATGGAAGCACAGGAGGGATCTCAAGAGCTCTAAAATCTCTTCAGAATGGTAAGGCTCCTGGAATTGATGGCCTAACTGCTGAGATGTTGAAATATGATTATGACTCTGTGATTGACTGGTTAACTGAAATTTGCCAGTTGTGCTGGGAGTTAGGAATGATCCCTTGGGGTTGGAAGGATGATATCATTGTTCCACTGTATAAGGAAAAGGGTGATCACACTGACTGGAAGAACTATCATGGTATTAGCTACTGAGTGTGCCAGGGAAAGTGTTTGGTAAGGTCATTATTGAAAAAGTACGAGGTCTTACATCAAAGAAAGTGTGGGATGTTCAGGGTGTTTTTATGCCAGGTAAAGGCTGCACCAACCAAATTTTTGCATTACGCATGATGATTGAAAAGTATGTTGGTAAGAAAGTGTTTGCTGCCTTAATAGATTTAGAAAAAGCTTATGACCGAGTAAATAGGACACTTTTGTAGAAGGCATTGAATAAATATGATGTTACTGGGAATCTACTTAATAGCGTAAAAGCCATGTATGCTGCCAGTAGAGCTTGTGTAGGAGTGAATGATGTTTTATCAAAATGGTTTTCTATTGGTGCAGGAGTCAAACAAGGTTGTGTAATATATATGTACAGTCAACCATGGCTGTTTAGTATATTTATGGATGCATGCATGTGTGATGCCAAGATGGACAATACTGGTTTATGTCTTGGTAATATCTGTGTGTGCAGACTGCTGTATGCTGATAACACAGTCCTGTTGGCAGAGAGCGAAAGTGAGTTGCAGAGTATGTTGTCCCGATGCATGAAATTCAAACTGAGTATAAATAAGGGAAAACCCAAAGTTATGGTTTTTGAGTGTGGAACTGTTAGCACTGAATGTAATATAAGTCTAAATGACACAGTGATTGACCAAGTAAATGAGTTTGTGTATTTAGGAAGCATGTTTGACACAGAGAACAAATTACAAAGTGAAATTATTAGGGGAGTGAATTCTTCATTGAAAGTGGTAGCTGCTTTACGAGGTTTTCACAGGAATGATGGGTTCTCAAGAGAGTCCCGCATAGCTATGTATGAAATTGTAATTGTTCCTAGTCTGATGTGTGACAGAGAAACCTGGGTACTACAGAAGAAACATAGGAGTCTTTAGTGTGCTGGAGAAATGTGTTACTTACTGGGGGAAGGGGGTGCAAGACATGTTCTGATTGTGTGAGTGAGGAATGAAGATGTGTTGCAGTTGTGTAATGTGAAGCAAAATTTGTTACCAAGGTGGAGACTAATATTCTTTGGTGGTTTGGCCATGTTGAAAGAATGAGTGAGGAGATGCTTACTAAGAAAATTTTTTTAGCCCAAATGGCAGGAAGGAAAGGCAGGGGAAGGCCAAGGAAGTCATGGGAGGATCAGATTCAGGAGTGTCTGCATGAGAAAAAGATTATGATTATGAAGTATAGAAGGTCTTGTGTTTGTCATGTGATGGATGTCAGTGAAGCCCGAGTTGTGTGTCAAGATCGCTGTAAATGGAGAAGTTTGATACAGCAATAGTAAGTAAATAATCAGTTAAAACTTTTTTTCTGATAGTTTGTTTTTCTTTGTGGGGCTAACCTCTGAATCTCAGAGAACAGCTTAGGGATATGTATGTATGTATAAAGTACTTTGGGACCCTAGAAGTTCTGACCTATCAACAGCACTGTTTCAAAAGAAAATTGTCAGAAGGACTGGAAATAGAGAGAAGAAGAGGTACTACATTAAATGATTTATAAGATTGGAGTTTACCTCAGGAATGGCAGCACATACTATAGCTGTAGTCCTGAAGAAATGTAGGGGTACTACCCAAAAGTTTAACATAAAAATATCCTTTTGTTCCTTAGTAAAAACTTGAGGTTTTGTTTTAAAAGTGATTATACTTACTTTATGGGCTTTATTTTGGAAAAAGTTTTTCAAACTTTTCACACTTATGAATTTCGTTCATAATTTTGATTGGTGTCACTAAAATAGTTGAAATATAAAAAATCATGTCATACTTAGGTAATGGCAAATAAAATTTAGATGGAGAGCAAGATAAAATCTTGCCACAGTTCTACAGATAATTGATGCCATACATTATTTCACTTTGATGAACCCTGCCAACTGCGCACCTCTTGACGCTAGGCTTCTACTGCCTATTTAAAAGCCTTAGTCAGGAACTGCAAACATACTATTGGACTAGTTCTCATATGAAATTTGCTTACCTCTATTCAAACATAAATGAATTTCATACTTATTTTCTTATTTTATGATATCTTTTGGTTCTACTTCCAGTTGAAGAAATTTTGTTTGGTCTTCCTTCCCTCTGAGGTAAGGTTCTTTTTTTTTTTTTTTTTTTTTTTACAGACATTTCTGGCTTTTTGATTTTAGTCAAGGCCTGTTCTCAATGTATAGAAGGATTAACAAAAGTTTTGTTTACTTCTGGAGAATTTAAATGTTGTTGCCAGGTTCCTCATACTGTTTCCAAGTTCCTCAAACTGTTGCCAGTTACCAAACTGAAATGTTTTCACTGTGTATTTTGTAATTCAAAGGAATATAATATCAAGGAATAAAGGAATATATCTGGGTAAAGCCTTGAGTAAGTGATTTAACACATGATACCTTTCTCAAGACAATCCAAGTAATTATTGTTTAAAATTATAAAAAAAAAATTGAGCAAATTTGTACCTTTTTTTTTTTCTTTAAAATTATTTTTCTGTTTGCATTTCAGTTCACAGATTTTTTATAACTCAGACCCTTAATGGAAAACTATGGTAAACAATTTCCGAATTTTGGGGCATCCTGCTGTATGATAAACAGCATGCTACTGCGTGACCAGGCATGTTAAGTTACTCTGACATAAGACAGGGAAATATTCAACAATGATCACAGGAGAAGAAATTATGAAAACACAGTAACTAGAAAATAATTATCCACTCTGTTGAAACACAACACAGATGTGAAATATGTCTTTAATCAACTAATGAGCATCTTTGAACATGCTTTGTGCTGGCCAAGGATCTGCATCGGCTTTCTGTTTCCATTGTGACATCACACACCTGCACGGAGCTAATTACTTTCCTCTGTGCTATACCATGTTTACAAAATGAAGGAAAATTTCACGCTTATGATTTATTACGTAATTAACATTAACATTTGGTTAGATCTTTCAGTTAAACATCAGCCTTGTTCACAGTGGTAGCAAGTATTCGTGTGGTAGACATTGTTTCTGTGACTGTTGCCAGTAGAGATTTCTAAGTAATTAGAATTTTATATATATAATAAAATATTCGGACTACCTTTCAATATTCCGATCATTTGGAATTCTTCAATAAATATTGCACTCTGGACTCATTCTTAATATTCTGTGTTTTAACAGAACTAAGGAAAATCTTTGTATAACAGACTAATTAGTTATTTGTTATTTAGATTTAAAAAAATATTTCATGACCACCAGTATGAATTTTGAAAAAAAAAATAGGTAGCAATGTTGAATAATTAATCTTTCTCAGGGCCGTGGGTGACCTAGTGGTCAACGTTCATGACTGCCATGGAGAAGACCTCGGGTTTGATCCCAGGCAGGTATGAACTCTCGAACCACTAAAATCCGCCGTGCTTCGAATGGGCACATTAAGCCGTCGGGCCCTGAGTACTGGCCCTCCAGTAATAAATAAGGACATCTTCCTCCCCCTTTCCACCTCGCTTCCGTGTCACTTTCCTATCGAGCACTCTAGCCCAAATCTTCTAGTTTCCTATTTCTAAAGATTGTTTAAGACCTGGGGTCAGACACTCCCTTCCTAAAATCCTCTGCATATGATCTAATCTGATCGAGTCTTCCTCAGCTTTTTATTTTAAGACCAGTTCTGATGTGAGTCTTATCGATTAGATCAGCAGGTGGTGAGCACTTAAAGAATGCAGAAGTTCTTAGACAGAATGTTCTTGAGTGTTTAGGTGGTCTTAAAAAGAGAGAAAAATCAGTAGACAGGAGTCAAAATCAGTAGAATGGCAACACTGAGAGAGAGAGAGAGAGAGAGAATTGAACCTACATATAATGACCTCACATAATACAAAGTTCCACATAAACCAAAGCTTTTATAGATCCATTGAACTTTGTAATATTCTCCCTGGTTATTTTAATCACATATGAACAATTTTTTGGAGAAACCACATAATACAAAGTTCAGCATAATTATCAGCAAACAAGGTAAGTGGCATTCTCATTCAATTTTTTTAAGCCTTCCTCTTTCACTGAAAAACAAGGAATTATCTGCTGTTGATAAACACCCTATGGTTCACCTTACAAATAAGTCAGTTTGCATGAAGACAAGAATGTTTCAGTTGTGTTTTTCTTACCTCTCGCTCCCCACTCCACGCTTGCCAAAAGTACATCTCCTGAGTAAATGCTGTCTTTTATCCTTTCTCCTAGCTACCTTTCAAACACTTATTCACTGTTTAGGAAATTTGAGTTTATTTTGTATCTATCAGGTAACCACAAAGGTATTTGCCATTTTTTGAGGGAGCAGAAAAAATACCTGGTAGTGATTGAATTTGCAGAGAGATGGTGTTCTACCCATGGTGTATCATGAGCTGAAATCCCAAGATGCCCTGTGCATATAGATCAGATGAGTAAGCAGTTTGGTGGTGGAAAGATGTGTGATTATAGTAGCAGTATCAGTGGAGATTATTCATGGGTGTTTTTTATATGAATTTAAACTCAGTTCATCTGCTGCAGAAACAACTCGTGGTGTTTGCTTAGCATTCGGGGCAGATGCTGTGAAAGAATGCACCACTTGGAATTTTTTTCGAAAGTTAGCAGACTGAGATGAATCCCTTCAAGAAAAGGCTCTGGAGTTGTTGTCCTGTCAGCCTTGACACAGAACCCTGAAAGTTGCTATTGAGAAGGACAGTAGCCAAACATGCCAGGAACTAGCCCAGTCATTTGGTGTTGGTGATTAAACCACCCGAAAATGTCTGCATGCAATAGGTAAGGCTTACAAATTGTCTGAGTCTCCCACGATTTGTCTGCAGTGAGAAAACAGCAATGTGTTTCAGCTTGTCTTGCATTGCTGTCTCGCTATGGCAAGGAACCATTTTTGGATAGGGTACTCACACGTGATGAGAAGTGGGTCCAGTACAGCACCCCAAAACATTCCAGACATTGGTTGTCCACCAGTGACTCAATTTCTCTCACATCAGCGCCAGTACTGCATCAGCATAAAGTTATGCTGTGTGTATGGTGGACAGCATGTAGTTTTATGTTGTTGGTATTGAACTCTTGCAATGCAGCCAAACAATCACTGCTGCAGTGTACTGTGAACAACTGAAACATGTGCATGACAACCTAAAAAAGAAGGAAGCATCACTGGTCAACAGAAAGGGAGTTTTGCTCCTTTAAGGTAACGCTCATGCCCACTCTGCTTCATTGACAAGAAGCACTAGCAAAGAACTTGGGTGAGAGCTTTTATGTTATCCAGCTTACTCACCAGATACCTCTACATCAGACTGTCACTTGTTCCTTTCACTTTACAATCATTTGTATGGACACGACGTCTCAAACTTTGATGAGTTGCACACAGCCCTCCAAAACGTTTTGTTTTCCCATGACCCAGCATTATATCACAGGGTTATATATAAGTTCCCATGTTGGCAGAACATTGTTGATGTCTATGTTAATTATTTTGATGAATAAATTGCTTTTCTACTACGCATCTGTTATACTTTGTCTCAGTTTCCGAAAACTACAAATACTTTTGTGGTTAGCTCATAGAAACATCTTAACCATGTCAGAGAAAGTTGAAAAACATTTTAAACAGCCATCACAGTAAGCACAAAACAAGCAAGAATTGACTCATATATCTGACATAACATTTAACAGGTGAAATTTCAAATTTTTGACAGTTACTTTAATTTTTACATTCTTTAAATATTTTGCTTACTGCAAATCTCATTTGTATTGTTAATAGTTTTCAATTAACCAGTATATTTACCTTGGGTTAATTGATAACCAGTTTATGTTTGACTAGTTTTAACCTGATGTAATGTAATATGCCAAAAGCAACACATTTTTTTTTTTAATATATATCTGGCTATAACATAGTTTGCATATGTCGGATGTTTCTCACTCTCTCTTCAACTTCATTATATATGGGTTTGACTGTGTTATATTTTTTTGTTTATCCACTGTTAACTACATGTGTGTGTGTGTTTTTGTTTTTTTTTAATGAGTTAGGCCTGCTATCATGCTAAGCATGTATATTTGTGCCCTTATGCATACCCGTGCATTCATGTGTTAATGATGTAAAATGCAGTTTAAGCACATGCATCACATGTTGTGCATAGCGATCTGAAGCAGACATAAAAGGACTATCATAATTCTTTTAAAAAAAAAGTGATAGAAAAAGAAGTCATGTGACTTCTATAGAACGTTGCTCATCTTATAAAAAATTAGCTGACCCCTGAAATAATTCGATCATCTAAATGAATCACATTTAAGGTGATATTACTGCAATTTTCATTGTATTATCTGCATCAGCGTATAATCTGCAGACCGTGAAATTCACATAATTTATTTTCTTCCTTCATATAATCCACAGACTGTGACATTCAGAAAAAAACATCACAGTATAATCCGCACATCATAGATGTTGAACCGGAAGTTAAATTTTCAACAGAAAAGTCTGTCACATAATGACCCAGGAGTCCAGTGAAGTAAGAAAAAAAAAACGATTTTATTAAATGAAGAAATTCGTTTTTAAATGTTATTTTTTGTATTTTAATCATCGAACAGATGAAGCTCAGTAGCGTGGCCTCCATAGATCACGCCAATGCAGCTTCAGAGTATTGCATTACACTTTGCCAATGACGAAATGACGATACTGAACAAGTCGTAGAAATACTGTATGAACTTGCATATAAGTTGAAAGTTGTTGGAGGAAATCCTGCATTCAGAGTTGGGGGATCAGTTTATACGTGGGCCAATAAAACATAGGGCTAGACTTCTGTAAATTCTCCCGCAGAATTTACCAATGGATTTGTTTATGTTTTAAACCTTTGCACAGCGGCTTTCCGCATGTTACTGTGCGCTTGTTTCTGATCTCAAAACTATCGCGCAGTAACTCAGTCATATCCTCAACTGTGCCCCACTTTAAGTTTAAATTCGGTAGTGTAACTCAAATGTTTCTTTTTCAAAGAAGTCATGAATAGCAAATGAAGAAAAATAACAGCAACAAAGACGTTGGTTAAAACAACGAAGGTTGAACTAAACACATTGCAAAGTGCACATGAGATCTAAAAGGAAGAATGCATAGGTTTGTGCAGCAAGAGCTCTGTGCATGTTTCCATTGGTTGGTTGACAAAAACAGAGACGGCACAACAGTCAGAGTTGTCCTCTCAACAATACAAAATGACCCCCTCTCCGCTCCATAGAAACTCCTGAACTGAGAAAATTTTTTCCGACAGAGTTTCTTTTCCAATTATACCCCTCTCCTATACAATTATCCTGCAGATTTTTTTAAAAATCAAAGGGCCACTAAAAATGGTGTTTTTTTATAAAAAAAATGGTGTTTTTTTATAAAAAAAATGGTGTTTTTTTATAAATCGGCATATAATCCAGAGAGCCTATATTTTAAACTTTTTTTAGCAGATAATCCATGGATTATAGACAAAAATTATGGTACTTGTGTTATTTGTACAAAGATTCTGAAGTTAATATTAATAATGTAAAAAAACATATAAATTAATTAAGGAACAGACCTGGCAGAAAAGAATTGAAATTTTTAATGGCCATAAAAACTGTTTTCAACAAAACAGAGCTGGTAAAAAAAAGAAATGGTGTATGCAAAACACTTCTTAGACATCTGTGTGTGTGTGTGTGTGTGTGTGTGTGTGTGTGTGTGAAGGTCTTTCAATAAAGTGGCTGAGATACAGATTTCTGCTGTATCCATTTTATACAACTTGTATTTTGTGTAATTATTTTGTTTTATAATTTCTTTTGTTGTTTTAGTTATTCAAATTATGTGCCTGTTTAGTCTAATACCATTTTGCAATACAGATATGAGATTATGATAAAACTTTTAAGTATTTGGTATAAAAATAGAATATTTGAAGTACTTTGCTATGATATAATAAAAATTTCTAAGCAAATGTGACCGCTTACTCAAGTTATTACATTAAGGATATGTTACTTTATCACTGGTGTTTTTATACACATTTTGTGAATCTGCTCATGTCATGACAGTACTTTACCATTTTGAAATTAAAATGGGATTTTTCCCTATTGTTTGTCATTTGCATTAACATAATTTTTAATGCTTCATATCCCCATTGAGTTTGAAATCATAAAGGATATCACATTTTTGTCCTGACAAATCGTGGTGCAATTTTTGCATGCAGAGTCAAAACAAAAGATCTGTGCCATTTATTTATGTGCTTTAATTTTGTGATGCAGTAGAAGGGCTATTATTTATTACAATTATATCTCAAAAGGACCATTTTTAAGTTGGCGAGCTACATAGTTTACTGTTGTTTTCAATGTCAGTGGAGCTTAAGAATTTATGTGAACATAAAACTTAGATGACCTTGAATGAAATTCTTTGGTGAAGATTTGAACATATTCCTTCCCTGATTTTTTAAACATCTTTAATGACTGAGGCAAATGGTAATTAAGTGATGCATAGTCTTTAAAATATTCTGCTCCACTTTGAAATTTCCACTCCCAGAAGGGGTGTATTGAGACAGCTCAAAATCAAGGATATTCAGATTGGTAAGGTAGCACTCCTAAATACAGAATATGATTATAAAATAAAAATTTCATGTTGGTCACCTAAAAACTTTCTCCACCTCTTTTGTTCCACTGCAAGGTTTTCTTCCACTCAGAATTTTTTTTGGGTTTAACAACCACCATTAGTAACTCAGTTGGCTATCAGCAAATAATCAGTCTCTACTTTAGGGCCACTGCTTCCAGGGAAGTGAGAGAGAGTCACTGTCATTAAACAGACACACGGCATCCATGCCTCACCCATGGTATAAAACCAGACCCATCTTACACAAATGATTATAGACCAGCACCTCATACCACTCAGCCACCAGGCTGTATCTCTGACAAACTGCTCTCCCTATTACTAATGGTCAAAGTCACACTATCTATCTAACTTGGTGGTTTTCTCCTTGATCTGTGATCAGCTGCTTTGATATGTAACGCTTCTGTCATTGAAATCTTTCCTCTCCCATACAACACACATGCCAAAACCACATAAGTATGTTTTCATTATCTTTGTCTGAGGAAATTCCTGAATGTGATCCAGTATGTGCATTACCAATCCTATCATGATACAGTGCTAACTTTCCTTACCTACATCATTCACTCAACTAGAGACTCTTCATCTTGGAGTCATCCTGTGGGTATGGGTATAGCCTGTTATGAAAATCACAACTCCTTTATAATGTATCCCTCTAACTTAACCTTCATTTGAGGTTTCTGTTTCTTATGTAAATTTCATTACTTCTCAGTTAAATATTTTCCTGCTAAACAGAACATTACTTCATCTTGAAGTCGTCCTGTGGGTATGGGTATAGTCTGTTATGAAAATCACAACTCCTTTATAATGTATCCCTCTAACTTAACCTTCATTTGAGGTTTCTGTTTCTTATGTTAATTTCTTTACTTCTCAGTTAAATATTTTCCTACTGAACAGAACATTACTTCTCTGAACAACTTGTACACTTTGGCAATGCTGATAATGAGTCAAATGAAATAAAAAGCAAATCAAGACTGTTGGGAACAAGAGGCAAAAAGTACATAGAAAGCAAAGATTGTAGATATAGTTTGGTGATTGCTATGGGTTTTTTTAGATTATATAAGTATATTATTTGTAAGCCTACTATTGTAACCGGATATTTTATTACTTAATATTGTCAGTTGAAAGCAATGCAAAAATAAATTGTCTTTGTGGCCTCTACTTCATGTTCGTGAATGATATGTTTGGAGAAAAAAAGTTATGTAGAGAGCAAATATTGTAGATATAGTCTGGTGATTGCTACGGAGTTTTTTTAGATTATATAAGCATACTATTTGTAAGCCTACTATTGTAACCGGATATTTTATTATTTAATATTGTCAGTTGAAAGCAATGCAAAAATAAATCGTCTTTTGTGGCCTCTACTTCATGTATGTGACTGATATGTTTGGAGAAAAAAAGCTAAGTTTTAAGTAAGTTGTTGATTCTTTTGACCCCAATCATTAGTTTCATTAGTTAGATTTAGTTGATTATATGCTCAACAAGTTTATCTAAGTACATTAATTAATTAGTCAATAACTATGAAACATAACAAAAAAAATAATATATTATACCTTCTCAGATACTCAAGGGCTGAGTTGAGTGCTCCAGGTGCTTCAAAAAGCTGTGGTGCTTTATTGGTGATACATCCCTATCTCTAGATGAGCCAATTCCAGAAATTCGATTCATTACAGAGTAAAAAAAAACAAGCTACTCTTGTGTGACTCCTGTTGCATTACCACAACCGAACTCAAAGACATCACAGGATGACAATGGATTTAATTTGTCATCAGTGCCCCAGCCAAGTATTGACAGAAGAAGAATTAGAAATCCTTCATCTGTCAGAACAAAAATTCTATACTTGTGAAAAACCTTGTCCGTTTGTCGTTTGCTTGTGTGCAACGTATTCAGTTCAACAAGTGTCAGTGATTTTATTCCAAGTCTTTTCCACTAAACACAGCTATCAAAATTAAATGGTGTTATAGCTTAAAAATCAAGAACATTGGGATTATCACTGTTATACACTGGCGTGCAAAAATCAAGATGATACAGTTTTTCGAATGTAGCGTCGTGCAGAAGTGCTCCACATCGACTCAAATCATACCATAAGATCCCCAAGATGTAAGAATATGGGACAAGTGAACAAAACCATCCAAACAATGAATCCCAAGGCACTTTATTGAAATGTTAGCTTCGAGCACAACTGGACAGAAACGTCCATGTGACAGGCGGCTGCCAAGAAAAATCCAGTCTTTAGTAGAGGATATGATCACCCCTCACTGCGTTGCAGGATTTACAACGTCTGTCCATGCTGAGGACGAGGTTGTCAAGGAGCTGTTGAGGCATTGCAACCCATTCCTCTTGTAGCGCCAATCGCAGCTTCGGAATCGTTGCTGGCGGATGGTGACGTGCTACCAAGCGTCTCATGAGAAGGTCCTGCTCGTGTTTGATTGGATTTAGGTCCGGGGACCTAGCAGGCCAATCCATGCGTTGAATATCTTCACTCTCCAACAGCTCTCCGGCAGTCACTGTACGATAAGGTGTAGCGTTGTCATCCGTAAAGAGGAACTCAGGACCCACAGCACCTTTAAACAGACGCACGTGAGGCAGGAGAACCTTGGTACGATAGCGGACACCAGTGACTGAACCTCCTTGGAAGATGTGGAGGTCAGTACGGCTACCAAGCATGATACCACCCCAAACGGGAACTCCGCCAACTCCAAACCGGTCCCTTTCGATGATGTTGGAGTTGTGATTGCGTGTTCCCTGCTCTCTCCAGATGCGTATACGTCCAGAATCCCTCGTCAGACTAAATCGGCTTTCATCCGTAAAGAGAACTCGACCCCATTGATGATGTGACCAGTTCTTGTGTTCCTCGCACCACAGAAACCATCGTCTCGGATGAGCAGGTGTTAGTGGCACACACCGTACTGGTCGTCGTGCAAATAGACCACCTTTGTGCAGCCTCCTGGCCACGGTAAAACGCGATAACGGACGTTCAGTTGTCTGTTGCATGTGCCTTGCGATTTCTCCCGCTGTCTGCCATCTGTCTCTTCTCGCCTGTAGGACAATATACCAGTCGTCCGCTACCGTGGTTGCTCGTGGACGACCACTGCTAAACTCTCGGACAGCTGTTCCTGTCATTTGAAATGCTCTCCAAGCTCGTGAAACGACGCTGTGAGCGATCCCGAACTCCTCGGCCACACTAGTCACACTGCGACCTTCTTCCTCGACATCATTCAAACCGATGTACACCGTGCAATAGCTTTCACAGAATTGCTGAGCATACACCACCCATGTGCTTTATACCCTTCTGAACCCCCCCCCCTCTCCCCTACGTCATGCTGCATATATGTGCATGCCGTACCGGATCCTAGTCTATCTCCTGAGTGGTCTTTCGGTCCGTTCTGCCTGCTCGTTCCGCTGTTATGGTAATTTCTCCTCTTCGTCCTTAATTTTTGCACACCAGTGTATGTATAAGTTAACAACATTTGAAGTGTTTTTTACTTTAATGAAAATATTTGAATTGGGTTTTGGATCTCAGCAGTCATTTAGGTGCTGAAGAGACAACCATAACAGTGGTAAATAGTTGTTTTTTGTTGCTGCTGTTTTTTTATTTAATTCTGTGTGATTTACAATTTCATGTTTACTTCTTCACAATATGTGCCCCCCTCAACCAATCATTTAAGATATGATACAATTATACCAGATAAATGCATTTGCCAGATTTCATATTTGTTGGATGGTATAAATATATTTTGTCAGTAACTGTAACATTTGTCACAAAAAAGCATACATTATTTACACAGTGTATTGATCCATAGAAGTAGTGAAAAAAGATGGGTTATTTCATTATCTCTGTTACTTAGATTTAGTCGCGCACCCCTTAGCAATGTGACATGGCGCATTGTCGTATTGATACACACCATCATCATCAGGGTAAGCGTCCGACACGAAGGGATGCATGTGGTCACAGCGAGGATGGACAGGTAGCCACTGGTATTCAGGGGCCCATCCAGTAGTACCAACGGTCCCAGTTCATACCAGGAAAACATCCCCAAGACGTGCACACTGCCACCACTGGCCTGTATTGATTGACAAGCATGTCCGGGTGTTGATTCTCCTGCGTCTGATGCCATATCCGCCACAGCTCATCACTTCTGTATAGTAGAAACCTTGATTTGTGGGAGAAGACAACCTTTTTCCACTCTTCCAATGTCCAATGATGGCAGTCCCATGCGAACTGCAGGCGTTGTTGCCGATGGACCTATGTTAACATGGCCACCTTGACACAGCTTCGACTCCAGAGACCTACATAACAGGACTTGCTCTACTGTTAATGAGGACACGTACCTTGGTGCCCCAGTGTTCATTTGCATTGTCAATTGCTGCACTGTTGCGCCTCAAATGCATTTACCAGTCAACGTTCTTCTCTGGGGTCGATGGCCTTTGGGGTTCCACAGTTATGATGTTGGGAAGTACTCGGTATGCCAACGGTCCATTCTATGTACACCCTTACCATAGCACCTCGCGAACAGCCCACGAAGTCTGCTCTTTCTAGGATGCTTCCACTCTTGGTGCTGTAGCCAATGATCATTCCTTTTTGAACGTTCGTCAAATCATTACCTCTGCGTATTGTGCTCAGGTGATGCACTATGGCTCATCAGTCCTGGTCGGTCCCTTATATTTTCCATGTGATCGACCTTGTGATGTGCACTCTGTGATGCACCTGGGCTAGTACACTGTGATTCCGGGGTTTTCATATTATTCTGATACGACCATGTATATTAGGTTGGAAAGAAAGTACTGTCCGATGCCAACGTACCTGAAATTGAAATCTCGGCCATGGCATACATTGACCACTGAAATTGTGCAGCACATCAGTATGACTTTAGCAGGTAGGTGGCTTTAAGTCAGTGGCAGTTAGCCGTCAGAAAGGGAAGAGTGTAAGCACCAGCCAACATGGAAGTGGACAAAGAGCATATGCCATTGCATGCTGTATGAGTTTCGTTGCAGTAGCACCCCCGCAAATGCTGTAAGGAACATTACCAGTGTGTACCCGAATGCCATATAACATAATCAATGCTGTCGTTGTTCGAATGGTTTCAGGAGGGAAATTTTGACTTGTCAGGCCATCTCGAACAGAGAACACCCACAACAGTGGATATGGACATACTGAAGACTTTGTGGAGACTGACACTCATGACCATGCAGAAGTTGGCCAAACATCTGGGGACTACCCACTTGAGCATTATCACGCGCCTGTGTCAACTTGGGAAGGTGCACAAGATGGAAGTGTGGGTACCCCGTCAATTCGCAAATGAGCAGAAAGCAAATTGCACGAGTGCATGTGTTTTCCTGCTTGCACATGACCAAGTTGAACTGTTCTTGGACCGCATTGTGATGAGTGACGAGAAATGAGTTCTGTATGAGAACGTCAGCACTTGGAAACAGTGGTGTTGGACCCAAAACAGAAGCCCATGTTGACCCCCAAAGCCGACTTACATCCATGCAAGGTTCTGCTGTCTGTTTGGTGGGATATGCGGGTGTCATGTTTTTGAGCTGCTACAGGACAACACCACTATCACCGCCGATGTATACTGCCATCAGCTTGATGAACTGCACACGTGGCTCATGTTGAAGTGACCAACAGTGCTAAATCGCAAGGGCGTCCTCCCACAGCAGGATGGAGCAAAACCTCACACGGCACGAGTGACCTGGGCTGGGAACTGCTTCCACACCCAGCCTATTCCCCGGACATTGCCCAAAGCGACTGCCATCTTTTCTGGTTGTTGCAACATTTCCTGGATGAACTGCAGTTCACCAACTGGGAGGCTTTCGAAAGTGCACTTACTTCTTTCCATCCAAGCTGCCACAATTCTACAGAGATGTTATCCAACAACTGCCCCGACGATTGGAGCAGGTTGTGGCAAATGATGGTGACTACATATACATAATACACTGAAGAGCAATTGAATTAGAGACAGCTGGCGTTATGCAAATGTGGCGCTGTGGGCGGCCTTGTAAACGGAAAACGACATGACGTATGCAGCGATCCGACAATATAAGGAGTGATGCGACGGGAATCAGTAAGAGTCGGACGCAGTATACGAAGGATCTAAGCGCATTTGATTGTGGGCAAATTGTCGGGGCCCGACGAATGTGTCACTCCATTTCGGAAGTCGTACAGGCACTGGGATTTTCATGAGCTACTGTGTCACGGGTGCACCGTGAGTACATCGAATCCGGTAAAACCATCCCTACAAGGGCCAACTGCCGTGGACAACGGCGTGTGGATGAGCGGGGTCGTCATCGGCTAGCTCGCATTGTAACAGTGGATAGATGGGACACAGTGCAAGAAATCACTCGGCAATTTAACGCTGGTGCACGAAAACGTGTAAGCAGCCACACCATCTAGAATCATCTCCTCGATATGGGGTACAGAAGCCATCGTCCCACACCGCTGCTGACTGCACATCACAGGGTGCAAAGATTAGCATGGGTGCGGGAACATCGCCACTGGACCGTAGACATGTAGGAAAGTGTTGCCTGGACTGATGAGTCGAGATTCGCGTTGGTACATGCGGATGGCAGGATGCGAGTACGGCGCAAACCACATGAAGCGATGGATCCTTCTTGCCAGCAGGGTACTGTTCAAGCTGGTGAGGGTGGCATTCTCGTCTGGGGACTGTTTACGTGGACTGAAATTGGACCCCTGATAAATGTGACATTGTCTCTGACAGGTCAACATTACCGGGATATCATGGATGACCATTTGCTCCCGTTTGTGCGTCTTCAACATCCCACTGGGGACCTCATCCTGCAACAAGACAATGCACCGTGCCATCGCTCCCGAATTGTATCCGAATGGTTGGATGAACACTCCACCGACGTGACCTCGCTTCCTTGGCCAGCTAGGTCACCTGACCTCAATCCCATCGAGCGCATCTGGGATACCATCGAGAGAGATGTTCGAGGCTCTGACCCCCTCCATCAAATCTTTGTGAACTGTGGGAGCTTGTTCAGGGTTCGTGGATCCGTATGGCTTCCGGTGTCTTGTTGAGTCCATGCCGAGATGAATCGCCACCGTCATCAAGGCGAAAGGTGGTGCTACACGTTACTAGACAGGTATCTCTAATTCAATTGCCGTTCAGTGTATCTAAGGTATTGTTTACCTGATATTGTCAAAGTATTTCGCACGTTGTTGCTCTGTGAGGCAGTTATAAAAATTTTTATAACTAACCAAAAACCCGTAACATAAAAGACCTCTCGGGCCGGGAGCACGTGCCTCACAGAGCAACAACGTGCAAAATACTTTGACAACAACAGGTAAACAATACCTTAGATATTATGTATATTTAATCAAAAGCACGTTTATAACATAGACAATCCTTAAGGTTGCCTAATGAATTGCATATTTAGGACTGATTTGAAGTTGTATAGATGGTGATTAACATTTTTCTGTTGTCTTGGATTTGCAGACATTACTTTCTTGTGTAAATGACTATTTTACAGGTCTTATAGAGGTATTTATTTGAAAGAAATGGTAGTCAAATTTTCGAAGTAGAACCTAGTTCATCATCAGGACTACATCACTGGAGTAGTTGCTGCCACTCAGTCGGAAGTGCCCAACCACAGTTATCGTTAATTTTGGTTCTTCTCACTATATCCATCCCTTCTTCTAGCTTCCTCTTTACTAAGTGTGATTGGTGGGTAATTATTTTTACTGAGTCCCAAATTATGGAGTGCCCACAATTTACAATAATTGCGGTTGGGCACTTCCATCTGAGTGGCAGCAACTACTGATGATGAACTATGTTCTAGTTCAAATATTTGACCACCAATTCTTAAATAATTACCTCTATAAGACCCGTAAAATAGTTATTTACACAGTTAACTATGAATAGAGGAGCTATAAATTCATTTACAATTACTTTCTTTCTAACACAATAGCTTACACCTTATTAATGTTCCTTTTTTTCTTTTTTTTTTTTTAAATAAATTCAAGAAATATTTTTTCACAATATCCCATGTTAGTATGTATCATGTTTCATCAGTTTTGTGTTGGTAAAAAAAGGGGGGAAGGTAAGTTTAGTATGCATCCATAATGAGATTTCCAACATGACCTTTATTTATTTAGGTAGCTGTCTGGGAGGAAACAAGATGGTATGCATGTATTCCTAACATCCTCTTCGTAAGTGCAATAGTATTGCTATGCATTTGAAATAAGAATTTAAGGCTGTCATTATGAGGCAAGGTAGTAACTGTGTACTCTAAGTATGCAAAACAAGAAAAAAAAATACAAGATATTTTCCTTAACTTATGTTATGGTATGTGTCAAGGTTTTATGTTGTGTTAGCACAATGTAATACTACATATCTGCCTAAATCTTGTGTGTACTAAAACTGAAAAATCCAATAAATAAGAAAAAAACTTGATTTTTTTTAATAAAGCTAATGTCAAAAACTGGCTTCCTGGTTTCTTCAATTAAATACTTAAACTTCTAATATGGGTTTTTTCTTCTAGGAAATATTTATTTTAAATCACAAATTTTCAGAGAAAACTCTTCTCCATCCCTATTGCGGTCACGGTTAACCCCGACGATTGTGGTTATTTTTTTACCAAATCTTGCCAGATATTAGTCAGAGACAAACCTCTGCCGTCATTAATGATGAAATTCTAATTTTTCTCCATTTCTATTGCTTCTCTAAATTTTCTTTTTTTTTTTTTTTTTTTTTTTTAAAGTTGCTTTGGAAACATGATTTTAAAAGAAGTACAGTCCATGTTGTGACCAGTTTCTCTAACATGCTTATCAAAGGAATTTAAATTGAGAAAAATTAGAAAAAAATTATTTAAATTGAGAAAAATTAGAAAAATAACTGTACCCATAAAGGTTAACTGCAACCGCCATAGTGACATAGATAGAGTGACAACAAAAGACTGCCTGATAAAAGAGTTTTCTCCAAAAATTTGTGATCTTAAAAAAATTTGTAAAAGAAAAAACCCATATTAGAAGTTTAAGTATTTAATTGAAGAATTTTTATTGAAGCTTGAGAGTTAGGGAAAAAATTATTTGCATTGTGATACACAGTATATTGTTGTTGCTCTCACTTCTTATTAAGTAAGATTTTGTTTTCATGTCTCTAAAAAGAAACAAATGTCTTTTTTTCTTCATGTGCATGTTATCTGTACACACCTGTTTCTCATTGGTGTTTGTGGTGTTCTTTTATTCCTGTTTTTTTTTCTCTCGTTAATACTATTGTTTTAATTATAGGTTTTGCCTTTTTTGAATATGGCCTTCCTGATAACCAACTTTTATTATCTGAAGTGTCATCAAATGAAAATTTCCTCAGGGATGAGACCACCAGTCGTTACAGCTGCAGACAGTGCTCTTATTCCACAGTTCACAAGATACTCATCAAAAGGCATCAAACAAAACATTCTGGTGAGAAACGTTTCAAATGTAGACAATGCAATCACAAATTCACTCGGAAATATTCTTTGAAGCAGCACATGGTGGTCCATTCACGTGAAAAACCTTACAAGTGTACTCTTTGCATGGAAGGATTCACACAAAGGAGCAGCCTTAAAACTCACATGGCAGTACATTCTGGGTTGTGCCATTATTTCTGTGATATTTGTGGAGCAGGATTTAGCTCCTCATTTCGACTGAGTTGCCATTTAAAATTCCACTTGCCCAAAATCAGCGAACAGTGAATCTTATTATTATAATTTAAAATTTTCAGGCATAATAACAGAATTACTTACCATGATCTAATTTGTGACTTAAAGTATGTACAGTTTTCATTAGACTTGTTTAATAAATGTTTCATTGTTTGATGAAGTATATTTATTCAAGTAAGGAGAAAGTAGTTTGTTTAATGTTATCGTGATATTTTCAAACTCCTATTTTTCCAGTGTTTTTTAATTTGAAAATTCCCATAACTTGAATCTTAAAGATGAGAAATTGCAGATCTCGAGGATTTCCTGGAACACAATTATCACCCAAAGTGTCTAGCATTTCTTAGCAGACCTTCAGGTTTATTCGTCGAATCGTACAATATGTTTATTTGAAAGTGTTTTGATGGACATTTCTATTTCTATTCTCTCTTTTTTACTTTTTTTTTTTTTTTGTGATAAACATATTTGGCTGTAATCATGATGTGTAAGGAACCAAACTAGTCATCATTCTATTGGTGAATTGCTAATCACAACCACAGAATTTTATACATTCATATGCCAGATTAATATGTCCACCCTTGTTTTCAGACATCAGTATGTCCCACAGCATGTAGCAGTGATGTTGTTGACAAGGGTCAAATACATCTTTATATGTACATAAACAGCATGAGCAGAGCATGTTAGTTTCCCAATACAAAGCCCATGCAATAGGGAAAGGCAGTTACTCATTGGAGTTTAAACAGAGAATGCTAATCAGCATAAGGTCAGAAGCCAGCAACCGAGGTAGTATTTGCTATTTAAGGACAGGCATAACAAAGGTGTAGTGGGAATGACGATTCAAAGATAAACACATACCCACCCAGCATTCCAAAGAGGGATGGCCACCACTGGTTGGCAGTTGAAATGAATGCTGGTTGGCATGTGCTGTATGGGATAACAGATAGCTCATGATCTCTCAATTAGTAGACTGCAACCAGGATGCACACAAAAATGTTTCTGAGTGCAAAATCCAGCAGATTCTCTTGCAAAAGAGCCTAAGAAGTTGGCAGTCCATTCTTTGTGCCCATGCTGACTGATGGTCAGCGGCAGCTGTGCATGCAGTGTGCATGGGGACCATGAGTGTACAATGGATGATTGGGAAAGAGCCACCTGGTCCAAAGACCTGAATTCATCTCCAACGTGCTGATGGATATAATATTAAAAAATATAGCTGAGCTGTTGGATACCGGACTTGCCAATGATGCCTATGGTATTAGGTGAAAACATTAGAAGATTTAACCTTCTCCAAATTATGGTTTGATATGCTGTATTAAGGATTTTAACTTCCATTTTTTTAGCCTTACAATTTTGAGTTGTAAATGAAACTTCATTGTAATGTTCGTTATGTAAGAGAATTCAGTTTAGTGCATTGGTTTTCAAGTGCATGTGTTGAGGGGTATGAATGCTATCGATAAACTAAGTGTGTGTGTGTGTGTGTGTGTTGCTATTAACTTCAATATTCTTTATATGGTTGAGGTAATTTGATGTTTGGTGGGTGTTTTTACTGAATTTTTGTCTTCGTATAAGACCCTCAAATTATGGGGGCTGGGAAAGGGAGTGCCCTAATGTGCTCTCGCACAAGGTCCCCTCCCCCATACACAAACTTTGTTGCAACACATCTTCACACTGTTCACCACGCCCCAGGTAAACACCTGGACATGGTTCACTGATGTTTTACACACACTCCCACCACTGCCCAACAAGCAACACCAGACAAACCCCCGAGTCATACAGATCCTCCGAAGAACTCGAAAGGACGCGCACACAAAAAGGCAGCGAGGTCACCTAGAACGGCGGGTGCAACCCGAAGGTACACCCGGAACGTCTATGTAGGCGGACAAACGTCTTCTTCAGAGGTGACCGCGACCTGGACAGGAGACTGTCAGAAAGGACACCGGGCCGACAGGTGCACCAAGGCACTCACATGACCCTTGAATTTTAATTGATTCTTGATGAACCTTGGAGTATAGGTGAGCATATTTTTCCAATAGGAGTTTGAGGTATAATAAAAAAAGTATGCGCATAAAATCTTCTTTTGAATTAGGAATGGGTGACATAAAATGTGCCATTTGTAACTTTCCTGTTTTACTTTTGTTTTGTTTTTTTAGATTTCTAAGCTGCATATTTCCTGTTACATGGAGGGTTGGTTGAATGGATACATTCACCCAAAATATGTCTGTTTCAATGCTGTTGGATGGTTTCATATTCAGTGCCATGCATGTGAACAACTACAATTAGAATGTATGGTTAATACAGACGTTTAACGTGGACCAGGAACACCAAACAAAGATTTTTGCTCTTTCCACGTTTATAAGTGAGTCACGGAAAAATTCTCATTGGCCGCCACCGGGAGTCGAACCCAGGGTCCTCCAGCCACGCGCCGGATATGCTTCCACTACACCACAGCGGCCTCGAATTCCTCCAGACCCACACACGCTAACTGCCAAGCCAATTTGGCAGGTTGCTTCTTGGAGCCCCGCACAATTTCGCCTTCTAATTATTTCTTCAGTTGCTGCTTACCATCTTTGGTGAATCCCCGGCATTGTGCGGGGCTCCAAGAAACAACCTGCCAAATTGGCTTGGCAGTTAGCGTGTGTGGGTCTGGAGGAATTCGAGGCCGCTGTGGTGTAGTGAAGCATATCCGGCGCATGGCTGGAGGACCCTGGGTTCGACTCCTGGTGGCGGCCAATGAGAATTTTTCCGTGACTCACTTATAAACGTGGAAAGAGTGAAAATCTTTGTTTGGTAGAATGTATAGCTTGATAGAGAAGTAGCAGTATCATGGTACGGAAATTCTTCTCATTGAAATTGCTGGGTCCCCTCATTCCCATTTAGCCAATCTTCACTTCCAGATTCTATTCATGCCTTGCTTTGGACCAATCGTTGGTTTTAGCTTTGTATCATCCTAGGTGATTAAAATATTCCCACGTTATCCTAGCACTGGGAACCAGTGACTGAGGCCATGCCAGGAAGCACAGCTAGTGGTACAAAGAGAGTGGTTCAAGAGGAAAGTCATGCTGTGCATATGGCAGAATTGTGAGGGTACTGTGCACTGGGAACTCATGCCAGATGGTCAAGCTGTGGATGGGAACCTCTATGCCAGACAACTGGTCCATGACGCTCTGCACCAATGCTACCCAGCATTCATCAATTGGAAGCAGGTGTTGTTGCTAGTGGATTATATCCCAAGTCACTCCTTCAGAGTGGTCTGCCAAAAATTACAAGAATTGGAAGGAATTTGAGATTCCACCCTAGCCTTCATACATTCCAGACCTGGCCCCATCCAACTACCACCTGTTTCTCACAATGGCCTATTTCCTACAAGGACTGCACTTTGCTTTAGTGGTAGATAATAAATCTGGCATCGGAGAGTTACCTCAAAACTTGCCGAGTGGTACTGACGTGGGATAGTGGCTTTGACGGAATGACGGCAAAGGACTATAAAAACAATGGCCTGCACTTAGCAGAATGAGGTGAGCATGTATGATTTTCTTGCACCATTAAAATTTTTTGCTGCAAACGAGACAAACTTTTGACTCACCTTGGCACACGGCACACGAAGAAATTAATTCATTTCTTCTGTAAGTTCATTATGAGAAAATATCCCCATCTTGTTTCACTCAAGAATACACAGTTCTCAAGAAGTTCTTGTAACATCATTCATTTATTAAGTTGGATTGTGACATTGTATTTGCTGTGTAGCATAGAAACCAATAATCACATTCAGTTCTTAGATGTTAAATTATCAGCAAATCAGGTTATATTTCTTTTAACTTTTTTAACAAAGAAAATTCCAGTATAATGTTTTAATGAACATCGATGAGCCATTACATTATGACCACCTACCTAATAAGCTGTAGGACCCTCTTTAGCCCGCAAAAGAATGGCAACTCGGCGTGGCATCGATTCGATGAGGTGGCGATACGTATCCAGGAGTATCTGGTACCAGAACGTCAACAGCAGGTCATCCAGTTCTTGTACATTTCAAAGAAGCACCACGTCCATTACAAAAAGATGCTGTGAACCTATCATTCACAGACACCAAGTATGTGGATGCTCTGGGGCCCATGTACCCATTAAATTTATTGGTAACAGTAAAAGTTTTTCACTCCAAAAAATAGCATAAGTGCATATCTGTAAATTGTCCATGAGAAAAATTAAGAGGCCACCCCGGTGGCGCAGTGGTCTAAGGCGTCGGCCTCTGATCATTCGTCCGTAAGGGTTCCGGGTTCGAATCCCGGTCGGGCATGGATGTTGTGTTTGTCTTACGGCACTGGCTCTCTCCCTTCCCTGGAACCAGTGACCCTAAATTAGGGACGGGCGACTGCTTATAGCCCATTGAGTTGCTCACAGTGGTCGTTAAAACCTCCAATAAAAAAAAAAAAAAAAAAATTAAGGGTGTATATAATATATAATAATGTAACCATAAAGGTGCATAACTATGAAACGTCCATAAGAAAATTTAAGAGCATATATAATATATTATACATGCATTCCAAGTTTTAAAACCGATCACTGATTTAATCATTTAATTAACTGAAATGTAATCAGTGTTCCACTGTAGATGCATGTATTTGCATGTTAGTATATAAAGAGCTTGGGCACCTATTGAACTTCCCATTCAGAACTCAAGTACCCATTTCCCCTTCAGAACTCAAGAACCCATTGGATTTCCTCTTCAGAACTCAAGAACCCATTGGACTTCCCCTTCAGAACTCAAGAACCCATTGGACTTCCCCTTCGGAACTCAAGCACCCATTGGTCTTATGGAAAGTTGATACCCGTGATATAGGACTTCTTTTTCTCCCCAGTTTCTACAAGAGTTTTTAAAAGCAGGCATACTAAAATGACAAAATGACTATTTATTTAATAAAAGCTTTTTTTAAGGAATTGCTATTAGGATTGTAAAATATTTAAGGGGGAGAAATTTTTACCAGAAGAAATAAGAAATCCAAAAGCTGACATGTATTTCCTTGTTGAATTTTAAAGATCTTAACATCAGGGTTCATCGGTAGTGAAGAAAGTCAAAGAGAAAAATTTCACAAAAAAAAAAAGCTCCATTGTTAAAATGGCTAATAAAGACAAGTTGGAAGAAAAATATACAATGGAATAGGAGAAAATGCTGTATAAAATCCTATTGAAAATACTCCAAATATGTGGCAACAGTAAATAAATAAATACATCGCTCTTAACCACGTTCTAGAAACACACAGCAACCGAAAAATTGATTTTCAGCCGCCACTGTGGAATTGAACCAACAGAACTCTCGATATCTAGCCAAGTGCGTTACATATACGCCACGGTGGCCAACAATCCATGGTGCTATGTGTATTTTTAAGTCAGCTTCTGACATCATAAATCCTGTGCCGTTAATGCCCACCAGATGGAGACGTCTCAGTAGCTGAGCCCATCTTATGGATTTATGATGTCAGAAGCTGACTTAAAAATACACATAGCACCGTGGATTGTTGGCCACTGTGGCGTATATGTAACGCACTCGGCTAGATATCGAGAGTTCTGTTGGTTCAATTCCACAGCGGCGGCTGAAAAACAATTTTTCGGTTGCTGTGTGTTTCTAGAATGTGGTTAAGAGCGATGTATTTATTTATTTACTGTCAACCACGTATTTGGAGTATTTTCAACTTGGATCTCGCCCTTTGGATTTAACTGCTATAATATATATAGCCTGTGCCGTTAATGCCCACCAGATGGAGACGTCTCAGTAGCTGAGCCCATCTTATGGATTTATGATGTCAGAAACTGACTTAAAAATGCACATAGCACCGTGGATTGTTGGCCACCGTGGCGTATATGTAACGCACTCGGCTAGATATCGAGATTTCTGTTGGTTCAATTCCACAGCGGCGGCTGAAAAACAATTTTTCGGTTGCTGTGTGTTTCTAGAACGTGGTTAAGAGCAATGTATTTATTTAAAATCCTATTGACTGGTAAAACACACTGTGTTAAGAAACACTCATCAATTGAAATTAAGTATATAATTTAAAAAATATTGATTATTTATATCATAATTGAAATTAAGCATTAATATTTTGTATTGGAATTCACTATTACTTTATATCTTTTGAAAGAAAAGATAAGATTAATGGCAGTTATAAATCATGTAAAGACACAGATACAGTTCATTTGGAATCATCATTATGCAATTTTTTTTAATATGAGACTTACAGAATAAACATTTTAAATTGGTAAAAGATATTTTGTTAATGAGCTTTCAGATCTTATGCTACGTTTTTAATGAGCTGTTACAAAAATATTTTCTAAACAAAGTACTTTTGAGGCACCAGTGGAACAAATATTGGTGAATTTTCTGGAAGCTTGTGTTAGTGAATCTGGCAATGACTAAGTAGGAAAAATTTTGTAGGTGCCTCTATTTTCAAACTGATATTGTAAATTACTGAGGGTAGGCTTTGGAAGAACAAGAGGCAAGAGACTTCTGTGCCCCATTAAAAAAAGTATGATAATTACTTCTCATAGTAAGCAAATATCATGAATACTAGAACTCTGTTTATTGTTGTTTTTATCTCTTACTTTTTTACCTTTTGCTTTGTTAGTACCAGAAACTTTGGTGACAATAATGATTCTGACATTAAAATGTATCCATGGTATGTTTTAAGGGGTTCTGGAAAGCATTTTTTTCAGTGTTGTAATGGTCTGTTAATGTGTGTACTGTTTTTATTATGTCAGATGGTTTCATTTCCTTCTTGTGTAAATACTTTTTTTCTTCATATTTTTTGTCTGTGTCTGCCACAGTATTCTAGACTCATGTATTACAAGGGTTGTCCCAAAACAACTGAGAATGTTTTTATAAAAAAATATGAGCACCTTAAGTGTCAAGGAAGTGGTAATCTTTTTCGAAATACTGTCCACTGCATTGTATACAAGTGTCCCAATGTTCCGCTTTTTTAATGTCTTCTGGAATTCTTCTTCTGAAATGTCGTTGAAGCACCCCTGTGCAGCTGTGATAAGTTATTGATCAGTCTAAAATTGTCGTTCTCACAATGTCTTTTTCAATATGTGGAACAACCAGAAGTCACATAGTGACAAGTCTGGAATATATGCAGTTTGGGGCATCAACTTAATATTCAGTTTCTCCAAATGAGAAATGACAGAACTTCATGGTGTAACACCCAATTCTTTTTCAGGTGTGGTTGTTTTGTTGTCACATGTTTCTGCAGATTCTATAGTGCTATTTGTAGTAATTGGCATTTATCATAATTTTTGGAGCAACAGTGTGTTGATAGATCCTACCTTGAAAATCAAAGAATGCAACCAACATGATGTGTCCTGCTGATTTTGATTGATGACCTTTTTTCGCTTTAGGTGACAATGGCGATTTCCAAGCACAGTTTTTTTTTTTTTTTTTTTTTTTTTTTTTGTGTAGATCAAAATAGTGTAGCCAAGTTTCGTTGTCTATAATAACCCATTGCATGACTTCTGGATCTTCGTTTACCATTTGCTTTAATTGTCGAAAAACCTCAACTCGACGATCCATTTGCTCCTTTGTCAAGAAATGGTGAACCCTAGTTAAACAAACGCGTTTCATGCCCAAGTGCTCAGTTAAAATTCTGTGGATTGATGATTTTATAATGTGAACCATATCTTTGATACCTCTAATCGATAGATGTCTATCTTCCTATATAATAACACCTATTGTATTGATGTTTACCTGTGTAACACTCATTGAAGGTCTTCCTCCATGTGCGATTAAAGTTGCTGACTCATGACCATCTATAAATTCTTTATGTGATCTGTAAATTCTTGATTTTCCTAGACATTCATCTTTATAAGCCTCTTGCGTAAGATGGAAAGTCTCTCCAACAGACTTCTTAAGTGACAGCAAAATTTAATGGTGCATCTTTTTTCCTCTCTCACATCCATTTTTTTTAAATCACAGCGTGAAAACACTTGTTAGGAGTTCACAAAACAACCCATTAAAATGCGCACTACTGATGATGCATGCATGATAAACAGGTAACAGCCCCATTGGTGCAGTGGTCTAAGCGTCTGACCTTTGTCTAAGATGGGTCTAGTTTTGAATCTCAGAGAGGCATGGGTGTTGCATTTGTCTTACGTCACTTGCTCTCTCTCTTTTCTAGACCAACTATTTATCAGTAAAGTAGTTATCAGAAATGTCTGTAAAAATAAAATAAAAAGCTCAAAGGGATTAGATTAAACAAAATTTCTTCAAATGGAACTAGAACGAAAGGAATATAGCTGGGTAAAGCCTTAAGTAAGGGATTTAACTACTTATAGCCCACTGAGTTGCTATGGTTACCACAATGACTACCGGTTGTTGTTTTATCAGACTCGTGCCAAGGTCGAATGCAGTATTGCACAGTTTTTATAAAAACATTATTTGGGACAAGCTGCGTACTTGCTTACCAGTTTTGTAATCATGGATCGGTGAACTGCACCATGAAATGATGGGATGAATAGGAAACAAATCCCCAGAAGAATTTTCAGTGTATAGATGTAATACATTTTTCTGCTTCCCATGTAGCCATCTTTCAAGAAACTTGAAAATTGCATTGCCTTCAAACAGAAATCAAAACTACATCTCCCGATTTGCACCCAAGCATGCTATTGAGTTGTCGGAAAAGCCATGACGTATTTTAACACCCGATGGCTGTTGGGCGGTTTTGGAAGTACTAGAGGCATGCGCAGCTCTGTCATCGCTATGGCATTCGACAGGTGCCAGTTCTAGCTGCAGTCTAAAAGCAATAGTGAGCGATTTGGTTGATTTGCGGAGATTTGACATCAAGTTGAAGATGGAAGACCAAACTGTGCATTTTCGCCATATTTTACTGTTTTACTTCCGTAAAGAGAAGAACGCACCTCAAGCTTGTGAAAAGTTGCGTAAAGTGTACGGTGATAATGCTGTACAAGAACGTCAGTGCCAGCAGTGGTTCGCAAAATTCCATGCTGCTGATTTTGACCTCAACGATGCTCCTCGGTCCAGGAGGCCAACCGAGGTTGATGACGACCAAATCAAGGCACTGATCAAGTCAAACCCAGTTTACATGGCACGAGAGATTGCAGACACATTGCACATCCATCAATCACGCGTTCATGACCACCTGAAGAAGCTGGGATACGTAAGCAAGCTCGATGTGTGGGTTCCTCGTGAACTCAAAGAAGCTCAATTGATGGCGCATGTGAGCATCTGTGATATGCTCATTAAACGTGAGGAAAACAATCCTTTTTTGAAGCGACTGATAACTGGTGACGAAAAGTGGATTATGTACAACAATGTGCTGTGCAAACGGTCTTGGTCCCGACGTACTGCTTCACCTCAAACGACATCCAAAGCAGACATTCATCAGCGGAAGGTCTTGGTCTCAGTGTGGTGGGATTTTAAAGGTGTCGTGTTTTTCGAGCTCCTACCACGAAACCAAACAATCAATTCGAATGTGTACTGTCGGCAGTTGGACAGTTTGAACGAATCCATCATCCAGAAACGTCCAGAGCTTGTTCATCGTAAAGGTGTTGTGTTCCATCACGACAACGCGAGACCACACACAAGTTTGATCACCCGCCAAAAATTATTGGAGCTTGGGTGGGATGTGTTGCCACACCCAGCATACTCGCCTGACCTTGCGCCGTCAGACTTCCATTTGTTTCGCTCTCTTCAACAGTCCTTGCGTGGTATAACGTTCAATTCAGATGAGGCTGTAAATCAGCACCTTGTACAGATTTTCGCCACGAGAGACAGTTCCTTCTATGAACGAGGCATTCCGCAGCTCACTGAAAGATGGCAAAAGGTTATCGAACCAAACGGGCATTATATCATTTATTGATCTTTGTTCTTTCTATCAATAAATGACCTTTGCAAAACATGGCTAAAATACGTCATGACTTTTCCGACAACCCAATATTTTCAAGTTTTCTGAAGTATAGCTACACAGGAAATGGTAAATGCTCCTGTATGCCGACAATGATGCATACACACATTTCACGTGTTTGTGAGGAAGTCATTCTTCCTGGGATTCGGTTCCCATTCATTTCTATGATCTAAAACACTGGAAATATACACTCAGTGGACAAAACATTAGCGATACTTATCTACTAGCATGTTGTGCGAATAACAGTCTGTACATGCCAAGGCTTCAACTCCACCAGGTTTCTGGAGGTAATGCCTGTTGCAGGCATTGTTCACAACTCCACCTAAGATGTTGGTCCAAGATTCGTGGTTCTGATGTTCCACTACACAACATACCTGAGAACTTCCACTGAGTTTAAATCCAGGGATCTTTAGGGCCACTGGATGATTCCAAACTGAAATGAGCATTCCTCGAGCCACGCCTGGGTGGTTTCTCAAGGAACACTGCCTTGAACCTAAATCCCATAGAATGTGTGGGTTGCTCTGGTGAGACTCGACGCAGCACTGACGGAAGAATGGGTGACGTTACCTCAAGAACTCATCAACAGCCTAATGTGAAGTATGGACAGATGGTGCAAGTTATTCATCGACATTAGGGGTAATCATATCCCCTACTGAGGACCTCCTCTTCCCTTCGTACCATCTTTGGCAGTGATGCATCTACACTGCTGGCCACCCGAAATGCAACACCAAGAAAGAAGCATCCGATTGGCCTGAAATTCACAGCACGCGTCGCCCGCAAGGGGACACACAAACTATTAGCATAGCATGGCATATGCAAATCATGTGCACCCGGCACGCCACCGAGAAGCACTATTAGAAGGGCGCACAGAAGGCGGGGGTGTAAGTAGTGGAAGTGTGTTGCGCTGCCGGACCTGTGCGTAAGAAGCTTCCCGATGTCTTCTCGCAGAATACGACAGTCATTCCAGCACGTTTCGGAGTTCGACAGAGGACGAATAGTGGTTTATCGCGACATCGGTTTATCATACCAAGACATCGCCGCCCGTGTGGGACGACATCCGGCCACAGTGAAGCAAGTATGGATTCGGCGGGTGCAGGAGGGACGGACGAACCGACGCGAGCGATTGCCGCAGCCACGGCATGCCTCCGAACGAGAGGACCGCCATTATGTGCGGCGAGCATTGATGGCTCACACCGCCACATCGTGAACATTAGTGCGGGAATTAGGGTGTGTTGCGCAACAACCTGTTGTCAGCACGTACCGTTCGACGTCGTCTGCAGTAGCGGGGACTTGTCGCACATCGCCCGTTACTCCGATTACCCTTGACCTTACACAACCGGCGAGTGCGGCGGCAGTGGGCCATTGAACGCTGCACCTGTACTACAGAATGGCATGACATTGTCTTCTCCGATGAATCCCGCTCCTGACTGCAACGCCACGATGGTCGGATCCGCGTGTGGCAGCACCGCGGCTAGGACTGTGTGACGCCTGCATTATGCATCGACTGGCGTTATGGTTTGGGGCGCAATTGGATATGACACCCGCACCCCTCTTGTACCCATCGCCGGTACACTCAACAGCCACCGTACATCTCCGACGTCTTGGAGCCTGTAGTCCTCCCTTACCTGGAGGACCTGCCAGCGGCCACGTTTCAACAGGACAATGCGTGCCTGCATGTGGCGCATGCAGCGTGCAACAATTCTTCACGGCCCACCAAGTGTCACTGCTGCCATGGCCTGCCTCTTCTCCTGATATGTTACCCATCGAACACGTCTGGTCGCTGATCGGCAACCGAGTGGCCCGGCAAGCACCACCCGCGGCTACGCCTGATGAACTGTGGCAACGTGTGGAAGCAGCCTGGACCGACATACCCCAAGCCCACATCCAAAGCCTCTTTCGTTCGATGCCACGGCATGTAGCGGCCGTTATTGCCAGCCATGGGGGCCACACGAACTCTTGATGTCTGTGTGTTCCGCAAGTCGCACGGGCCTGTAAGCTCAATCGTTTCATCTTTGTATCTGTTGTTATGTGTCCAGTAAATCTGGCTTTGCTATCTCGTGTCCTTCTTGGTGTTGCATTTTGGGTGGCCAGCAATATATATCATAGCACCCAATCCTGTGTAGCTAATTCTGAATTATGTTCCACTATATCCTTTAGTATCTGCAGTTGTATCGGCGTTATTTTCGTTATCTTTATGGTAAGTAATAGAGTTCCTATGGTTTGAATTTCACATATCCAGGCCACTCCTGTACAATGCTACAGCTCAGAATCTGGCTTGTCCTTAAGTTTTACATAGCATTGTGTATTCAACTAACTTGACTTCCATCAGATTTGCTCGTCTTTCATTCAGAACTAATTTTCCCCCGCTGAGAAATCTTGAGTTCAATTTTTCCATTATTTATACTCAGTTTTCATTCCAAATGTGCTTCCTATGTCTTGGAGAACATAGTTTGCACTCAATTTAATATCGGGTAGCATGACAGTGTCATCGGCATCCAAAACCTGACACACATCTGAAATGCATCAAGAATTTTAGCATCAGCACTGGTGTGTATCCATCAGGTGAAAGTTTCAGGAAAAAATTTCTCCATTTTTGAGGACTGAGGATACAAACATATTTCTCTTTGGAGATCCATGTGCTACAGTTTTAAAACAGCTGTAAAGTAGTTCTCTTTAACAAAGTCACATCTCTGTGCCTGATATTACCCAGCATTTTATTTCCATGTTACCAAAACGCAATGTTTTATATGGACTAACTTCTGTTTCTCCAAATAAAAAGCATTTCTCATAAAATATATGTGTTAATCCTCCAAATATGTAGTGTCAGTAAATAAAAAAAGACATCGCTCTTTCCACGTTTTAGCAACACACAGCCACCAAAAAAATTGTTATTCGGTCACCGCTGTGAAATTGAATCCCGGATCTCTCGATATTATTTACTGACGCCACGTATTTCGAGGATTAACACATACATTTTATGAGAAATGATTCTTTAGTTGAAGAAATAGAAGTTAGAAGTCCATATAAAACATTGTGTTTTGGTAACATGGAAATAAAATGCTGGGTAATATCAGGCACAGAGATGTGACTTTGTTAAGGAGAACTACTTTGCCGCAAGAACTACTTTGTGGTGTAAGGCTAATGCGCTCGGCTAGATATCGAGAGATCTGGGATTCAATTCCCTGGCGGTGACCGAATAACAATTTTTCGGTTGCTGTGTGTTGCTAAAACGTGGAAAGAGTGATGTCTTTGTTTATTTACTGACGCCACGTATTTGGAAGATTTTCACTTTGGATCTCGCCCTTTTGATTTTACTGCTATAATTAATATATAGGCAGTGCTGTTAATGCCCACCAGATGGAGACATCTCAGTAGCTGAGCCCATCTTACGGATTCATGATGTCAGAAGCTGACTGAAAAAAATGCATAAAGCCATAGATTGTTGGCCACCGTGGTGTAAGGCTAACGTGCTCGGCTAGATACCGAGAGATCCAGGATTCAATTCCCCGGTAATGACCAAATAACAATTTTTTGGTTGCTGTGTGTTGCTAAAATATATGTGTTGTTCTCTGTTACTTTCTTTTTCTAAGTCAAATTATTTAAATCTTACTAAACACCTATATTGCCAAGTTTTTATCAGTGATTTCAAATAAGGCATGTGCATGCCATCAAGATGATGTTCTGTTACTATCTTCAGCAGTCACAGTTGCCTAAAAAGAAGCAAATTCAATGTATTCTAAACGTGTTTACTTTATTGGATGGCATATACCATATTTCTCGGCATTGTGGACGCTATTTTTTTGCTGAAATAAGTCTCGAAAAATTACTGTGCATCCTGGAGACCAAAGGTTGCATTTTTTGTAGGCCTATGCTAACCCCAGAGGGTTATCTATGTTTAAATGTTTACCGATAAACCTTATTAATAACAAGCCTGCCTTCATCATGAAACGACATGGGAAGACTAACGTTTTATTTCTTCACGCTGCTTTTGCTGGGATGCATTTACAATAAATGATGTGGTTTACACTATGAGACCAACACACACGTGTGGAGTTCTACATAGATCAAAGAGCTGCTCAAATGGGTTTTTGCCAAAAGGTGTACCCTAACACGTCAATTGAAAAAGCCAACAATTGCTTAGGTGTGCGAGTGGGTCCTAAAATCATGGAATGTATGAAGACTAAAATAGTAGTAAGATCTTTTTTAAAATGTGGCATCAGTAATGTGTTAGATGGCACAGAAGATAACATTCTTTTTAAAGATAGTGACACTTCAGACGGTATTGACGACCCTGATTATGACAATGATACCAGTGATATGGATAACACCAGTGAATTTTCTGGATTTTAGGATATGGGTGACTGAAATGTTTTTCCTTATATGTAGAGGTAAAATTTGTATTGTTTTTAATCTTTATGAAAGTGGTGAGACCTTATTTTTATTTTTAGTAATTAATGACTTCATGGCTTCCTCTTATTACTTTCAGTATTATAAATATTTAACGTGAATTATCGAGGATACATTTATTAAGGTACATTACCTCTCAAATTTTTTATCTTTACGCTAGATCATCTTCAGGAGTTCTTGCGTCTCACTACTTCCACAGGTCTGGCGACCAAGCCTGGTGGATTTTCCATCCAGTATGGTCATTGATGTTGCCACTTTGTGTCTTGTAAATTTCCAGGGAATTAATTTTCTGGAAATTAGAGGAATCCCTGGAAATTTACAAGACACAAGGTGGCAACATCAATGACCATACTGGATGGAAAGTCCATCAGGCTTGGTTGCCAGACCTGTGGAAGTAGTAAGACGCAAGAACTCCTGACGATGATCTAGTATATAAATCAAAAATTTGAGAGGTAATGTACCTTAACTTATTTTTATGTTCATTCTTTTTTCTCAAAATTTTGCATTTTAAATTTAGGGTGCAATCGTTCACACCAGGAAATACAGTATATAACTGTCTGTACATAAAAGCAGATCGTGTGACTAGTTACACATCATAATTTTTATGTATTTGTTTAACGTGTTGTAATTTGCTTTTGTTGACCACTGGGCATAAAATCTGATCTACTAATTAAAGCCTTTTCTATTTTTGTAGAAAAAGTGGATTGTCATGTGATTTCTCTGTCAGTACACTCTCCAAAAGCAAAAATTTGAGTCTTCTTAACTAAAAGCACGGAACTGGCACTCTGTTTTTTTTGTTTGTTTTTTTGTAGCTAAGACACTCAGTAAGCAAAACATTATAGATAGGGGTGTGATGGGTAGTTGATATGGTCCCCACACAAAGTGGAACAGACCCAAACCAAACACATGATAAATAGGCAGACAACAGGGCTTCCCAGCAGTGTATCGATGATGTAATTACATCTGCATCGGCCTTCATGATGCATAACAGCAATCACCTTTCTAATGTATCGTAGTTGGTTAGACAAAACTTGTAAAAAGCCAGAGCCCTCTAGCGGTTGCTCTGGCTTTTTTCAACTTTTTGCCTAACCATTTGCAAATTCAATTTTTCTCGACAGTTCTATAATAAATAGTACAAAAAGATAATTGCCAATATTTTCACCAAAACTTTTTTCCATCGCCAAAACTTTTTTCCATCGCCAAAACAATTTTTTTTTTCCGCAAATTGCGAAAAATACGGTCAGCAGTGCGACCCCTGCATATTTATAAAGCGTAGACATGCAAATTGTCATTACAGTGGCCTGTTACGTGTAAGCACGTGCTTTACGTAACGCCCATTACGCAATTTTTAAATAGCTTTAGAAATCCAGAATTTTCATAAATCTGGTCCCGTCCATGCCGGATTTTTGAGGTTTTACTGTATTTATAACATTAAAAACAAGTGAGGTACGTCAACATTCATGTTGTGAATTAACAGAAATGTGCTATTACCAAGCCGCCAGTAGTGCGGTGGTCACGGAATACTTATTTCATCGTCTAAATGGATAAACAGTGAGGTTGCATCCCCATAAATTTAGGGTACCCAATCTCATGGTTTACAGACCTTGCGTTGTGCTAGGTTCGTTACGAGGTATTCGTAAAAAACCAATAAGCCGCATATTATGACTAAGAAAAATATATACAGCCTAGAGTTCCGCTGCAACAGTGCTAAAAATAGTGGTGTTCCTGCGAATAATGTAGGGTGATTGTATGGTTATTCATACAATCTTATGCTTACAAATATTAAATCCTTGATGCACATTAAATTTGCCTAGCAAACGTTTTTGTGTGTCTTTGACTCTGTATCATCGAGTCAAAACAGTAGCTCTGTATCATCGAGTCAAAACAATAGCAATGAACACAGACTGCCTGTAAGATGACACATAGTCTGGAGCAATGCCTAGGTAGAATCTAGGCTTGTTGAAGGAAGTGAGGAAACTTGGTAATGTTCATGAGAACCAGAACATTTTTTTCTGATGTAACATACCAAAACAATGCTCCAACACCTTTTTTTAACATACAATGTATATTTGCTAAGTACTGTAAAACTGCTATGGATTGCTAATGATTTCTTAATATGATAATTTAATATAATATGAGCATTTTAATTAGACTGTAAGCAGTGATTTTTGTGCCATCTCTTGAGCTGCACCCAGGGCAGCCACCCCACATGTCAGACCCTGGTTATGTCTCTTTCCAAAAAGCAAAGAGATTTGATGAGAAACAAACAGTTGGCACTGTGAAATATCCTCCATTCCAGACAATATAAGGAGGCTCGGTCAATATCCGATACTACTACTCCATACTTCCTCCCATCCAATACTATCTGTGAAGGGTCTGGGTTCGAATCCTGGTGAGGCATGGATGTTGTGTTTGTCTTACAGCACTGATTCTCTCCCTTCCCTCAAACCAGTGACCCTAAATTAGGGACGGCCGACTGCTTATAGCCCATTGAGTTGCTCACTCATAGATGCCAACTAGTATGGATTTTCCGTAATTTTACGGATTTTTGGTTGCTGTTACGGAAGTACGGAAACACCGCTGAAATTACGGAAAATCGCCATTTGATTTACTTTTCTGAGACAGAAAGCAAATTTTCATCAACTTAAAAATTTGTGTTTATTCTTCAAGTTTTTCTGGGGGAAAAAAATTAAATGCTACATTCAGGGCTGCCAGACCTGCGCCAATTGCGCCAGCCCGCGCCAAAACGTTGTTCTTGCGCCATTTCGGCGAAATCTGCGGCAATTTTGCGCCAAAAGTTAAAATTTACCGGTCATCGATATTTTAGCGTTATCTTACGACATTCGAAATCGATTCAGCGGAATCTCGCGTTATTTCGTACGTGAAATTCTGCGGGTTCGCGGAGTTCCCTCCGTTTTTTTTTTTTTTTTTTTTTTTTTTTGTAATTTTCGAGATCGATGCAAAAGTGAAGAAATTTTCGGGATATTAGTTGGGAGGTCGTATTCCGTCTGGGGACGTTGTTTTGTCTTTTTAAACGTTCGGAAACGGAAGTTGTAAAAGTGCAGATTTTCCCCGTAATCGTATTTTTTTCTCGCGCCATGTTGCTTCTGTTCAGTATTGTTAAATATATAATTTCATTGCATAATTTCAGCTTGAAATTGTAGGCAACGATTTCCGAAAACGGAAGTTAGGCCGCCCGAAAATTTCCCCGTAATCTTCGGCAACGAGATTCTCACGCTGATTCAAGGAATTCCGTTTTTTTTTTTTTATCATTTGGACCATGTACGAAATCGATGCATAACTGAACTTAAATTTTGGGAGGATAGGGGGCGGCGAGGGGGATCGTTTTCTCCGTCGGAGGACGGAATTTCATCCTTCGAAAACGGAAAGTAGACAGAGGTAAGATTTCTCTGGTAATCGTAATTTTTTTTTCTCGCGATGTTACTTCTACCTAGTATTGTTAGATATCATTTTATTCCATAAATATTTGTATTTCAGCTTGAAAATTTTGGATAAATTTCCGAAAACTGAAGTCAATTCAGCTTGAAAATGTTGGATAAATTTCCGAAAACTGAAGGCTTGAAAAACCGTTATTTCAAGCCATGTTTCCCAATTCAGCGATCGCAAAAAAATATTCGTGTGGAAGAACCAAGGCTACTGCACTAATTCAGCGATCGCAAAAAAATATTTGTGTGGAAGAACCAAGGCTACTGCACTAATTCAGCACATGGCCAGTGTTTCTACAAGTAAAATGGTATCTGAAGTAAGAAAAAAATCCTTTTTCTCTATCTATGGACAGAAGTAATGATGCTCAAGCAAAAAAACTGTATCCCATTAGAATAACATATTTTGATGAAAAAATAAGGAAAAATTCAACTGTTTTGTTATCATTGGTTGAATCAAGTAATAATACAGGTGAAGTAATATTCAACGTTTTGAACCATGAGTTTGTTAAAAAAATATCTCGTGGAGCAACTGTGTGTCATTTTCCTGTGACAATGCTAACACTATAGTCAAGTAAAAGGTGTTGTTTCTCACATAAAGAAGGTTCAGCCTGAAATCATAGTGCAGCGATGTTCATGCCATTTAGTAAATTTAGCTTCACAGAAATCTGCTACTCAACTGAAAGGATTTAATGTTAAGCAGTTTCTGATACAGTTGTACTTTTTTTGGAGAAAAGTTCAAAGAGGAAACACAATCTGAAACTGAGTCAAGCTGTTTGTGGTACTAAACCACACAAAATTCTAAAGCATGTCAATACTCGCTGGTTATCACTTTTGGAATCCATTGACAGAATTTTAGAACAGTGGGAGGCTCTAGAACATTATTTCAGTGACAATGAAGAAGCTAACACAGTATAAGAACCTTGCAAGTCTGATTGGAAATCCTTCATCTAAACTTTATTGTCTTTTTTTATCTGCTACTCTCCTTTGTTTACATCTGTTAACATGTTCTTGCAGCAGGAAGCTCCGCTTGTGCATGTATTAAAAAGAAAACTTCATAGTCTGTTATCTGAATTGCTTGTACGATTTATCAAGCCATCGGCATTTGATGTGATAGCAACATCTCTTGCAGATGGAAATTTTGAAAGAAGGAGAAATCAAAGAAAACTGTGATCTCGTAATTGGGTCAAAAGCGAGATCTTATATAGGCACAACTGCAGATCTGAGTGAAGACACAGTGGCTATTTTTTATTCTGAGGTAAGGGAATTTTACAAGGCAGGCTGCAATTACATTTTAAGAAAATTTCCACTTAATGATGAATTTCTGAGTCATGCTGAAATTGTAGATGTAGCATTAATGCAAAGTGTTTCTTTTGCATCAATCCAATATATGTGTTCCCTGTTTCCAGTTTTGAAACCAGAAGAATCTGACAAGGTGGAATCTGAATTTTCTCACTACCAGTTTGAAAATTTTAACTGTGCTGTTACTTCTGAGAGAATGGATGAAATGTGGCACAGAATTTCTTTAATGAAAAATGAAAGTGGCCAGTTGAAGTATGAATCATTAAGCAAAATTATGAAAATGATTTTAATAGTCCCTCATAGCAATGCAAGTACAGAAAGAATTTTCAGTATTGTGAAAAAAATAACATGAATGAATTCAGACCTAATTTAAGTACTCATGAGCTGTCTTCTTTATTAGTAGAAAAAATAAACAGCATTGCACACAGTGAACTATGCTATCAGAAGAAGTTTTCGCAAATTGAACTAAGGAATGCCAAAATGGCAACTACAGCCAGTTTATCATAATTTGGCCAACATTCCAAGTAATAATTTTTCTTCATGTCTGGAGGTAATTTATTATATTTTTCTGGTAGACAGTATTTTAAATTTTCCCACTAGCAAATTATTTTTTATTGTATTATTATTATTATTATTATTATTATTATTATTATTATTATTTTGTTAATAGTTCTGACAGATTAAAATTTGTGGCAGTGTTAAATACCCAAATTTGACGTTGTAGACTGGATTACTGAAAATTACTGAAAAAAAAATTTTTTTACTGAAAATTACTGAAAAATGAGCATGTTGTTTACTGCAAACTACTTTTAGAGGTTGGCATCTATGCTCACTGTGGTCATTAAATCTCAATCAAAAAAGAAAAAAATCCAACACTATCACAAAGGGACTTAGGTATGTGGAAATGTTATAGGGTAAGCTGACACTTCACATAAACACTCATGGATGCACCACATTCATGCATGATGGTGCTCCATGCCACAGAGCCAAGATAGTGAAGAACTTTCTGACTAAGATGAAGGCTACTATGCTTGAGTGGCCTGGTCACAGAACAGACTTAAATAATGTGAAGAATTTTTGCATTGTTTTGAAAGGTATTATAACAGAAAAGAAGCCAATAAATGCAAAACTTTTGATGGCAGCCATCAAGTATGTTTGGTGTCATGAAATATTCAGTGAGTACTGAAATACCTTCACTTTCAGCATTCTACATTCAAGCAGTAATTCATAATAAAAGAGCCCACATCAAGTACTAAATATGAATGACTGTGAGCCTTTTTTTTCGAAAATGTATGTTCTGTGTATATTTTATAAATATATCTTCTAAATAATTATATGTTTACACCTGTGAATATTGTAAAAATGTCAGGTAATCTTAAACTTTTGCAAATTGCTGTAAATATCTTTTATATATATCATCATCATCATCATTGTCAACCATTATCAATCCACTGCTGGACGAAGGTCTCTCCAAGTTTCCTCCACAACGGTCTGTCTTCTGCCAGTCTCCTCCATGTCACTCCCGCATACTTTCAAATTTCATCCACCCATCTCTCATGTGGTCTTCTTCTGGGTCTTTTCCTGTCCCTTGGAATCCAGTCTAAAATTTCGGCTGTCCATCGATGGTCTGTCCTTCTGGCAGTATGTCCAGCCCATTGCCATTTCAGGGATTTAACTCTGATCATGATGTCTTCCACTCATGTCATTTTTCGGATCCACGAGTTCCTCTTCTTATCTCTCCTGGTTACACCAAGCATGAACCTCTCCATGCTTCTTTGAGTTGTCTGCAGCCTTTGTATGTCTCTTTTAGTTAAGGTCTACGTCTCTGCACCATACGTAAGCACTGGAAGGATGCATTGATCAAACACTTTTCTTTTAAGACATAATGGCATGTTGCTCTTGAAAATTATGCTGTTTCTTCCAAAAGCTCTCCAGGCAAGTTTTGTACGCCGTTTAATTTCTTCATCAATGTGACCCTCACTTGATATCTGCTGTCCAAGATAAACGTACGTGTCTGTTATCTCCAGCTTTTCTCCATCAATGGATAAATCTTCATTTCTAGTAAAAGCATTGAACATCACTTTTGTCTTCTGAAAGTTCATTTTTAATCCCACTTCTTCAGTCTTGTTAGCAAGTTCCAGGATCGTACTCTGCAGCTCTGATGGGGTAGTTGCAAAAATGACTACGTCATCAGCAAAACGAAGGTGAGTTAGATAATCTCCATTAATCTTTATCCCTTTTTCCCAGTTCAGTGATTGAAAGACATTTTCCAATGTGGCATTAAAGAGCTTCGGAGATATGGTGTCACCTTGTCTCACTCCCTTTCCAATTTTAATGTGTGTTGTATTTTCAAACAGCCGAATCTTTGCACTTGCATTTTCATAGATGTTATTAATAATATTAATGTATGCATCCTCAATAACGCAGAATTTCAGAGCCATTGTAACTGCTGATGGTTTCACCGAATCAAAGGCTTTTTCATAATCGATAAAATCCATGCACAATGGAAGTTCATATTCCCTTGCTCTTTGAATTAGTTCTCTCAGTACGTGGATATGATCTATTGTGCTGTAGCCACTCCTGAATCCAGCTTGTTCTCTTGGTTGAGCCATGTCCAGTGTTAACTTCAAGCGGTGTGAAAGAACTTTAGTGAAGATTTTATAAATCACTGATAGGAGGCTGATAGGTCTGTAGTTCCTGAGATCCTCAATGTTACCTTTTTTATGTAGCAGAATCATTGTAGCGTTGTTCCAATCCTCAGGAATCTTCCCTTCATTAAGGCATCGAGTGAAAATTTGGGCGAGTACAGTTTCGATTTCTCCACTTGCTTCTTGTATGATGTCTACAGTAATCCCATCTTCTCCTGAAGCTTTTCCCCACTTCATGTTCTTGATTGCATGTGCAACTTCTGCTGGGAGGACTGGAAAAACTCTAGTACTGGTACCTTTCATGATCTCTGGAGTACAGGTGTCATCCCTTTCATATAATTTGGAGTACAAATCTTTCACTCTTGTCAAAATTTTGCCTCTATTTCTTGTTACAGAACCATCTTCTTTTCTCAGCGCCATAATCTGTTTTCTTCCTTTACTGAGATGTCCCTTTGCTATCTTTAGGCTTTGGTTGTTTTCAATTGCTTTCCTCACTAGTTCACAGTTGAATTTCCTTACGTCTTCAGTGATACTTTTTCGTACTGTCTTGCATAGCCCTATGTATTCCACTTTAGAAGTCACATCTTCTTTAGTTGTCCTCATCTCTCTTCTTTTTTGCATCAACATTTTGGTTTTTCCTGATAATTTGTTCACATGCAACTTGTTCTTAGACCCAGCTAATTTTGTTGCTGTTTCCATAAGAGCTTTGGTTACTTTTCTGTTAACTTCAGAAATATCCACTTCTTCCGATGTTAGGCCTTCTAAAGCAGAGAATCTGTTCTTCAGTTCCAACTTGAAGGTATTATGGTGTTTTTTAAGGTTGGTTATGTCAATACATTTTGTTTGTTTTATGAGCTTGCCACGTTCGAGTTTAGTGTTGAGGTGCATCTTACATCTCACCAATCTATGGTCACTACCAGTGTTGAACTTGTTTAGCACACTGCAGTCTTCTATGACGAATTTTTTGTTACACATAATAAAATCAATTTCACTTGTCGTCCCATTTGGATGTCTCCATGTCCATTTCCTGTGTGGCTTCTTCTTGAAAAAGGAGTTCAAGATGAAAAACTCTTCTGCCTCTGCAAACTCAACGAGAGTATTTTCACGCTGGTTTCTGTTGCTGTGACTGAATTTACCTACTGAAGTTTCATTCTGTTGCCGTTGCCCTAGTTTTACATTGAAATCTCCCATAATTATCTTCAAGTGCTGCTTACCTTTATTATTTAGATGACGAATTTCCTCATAAAATTTTTTAATTTCTTCTTCAGGATGACTTGTGGTGGGTGCATAAGTTTGAATAATCTGAGCCTTGTATCTTCTCGAGAGTTGAATAACGAGTCGTGCAGCTCTATCAGAGGAACTTTCAACTTCTACAACTTTATCCTTCAGTTTCTTGTTTATTATAAATCCAACACCACTAGTTCTTATATGAAAATGCCTTTGATTCTGTGAAACCATCAGCAGTAACAATGGCTTTGAAATCCTGCAGTATTGAAGATGCACACATTAATATTATTAATAACATCTATGAAAATGCAAGTGCAGAGGCTCGGATATTTGAAGATACAGCACAAGTAAGAATTTTAAAGGGAGTAAGATAAGGTGACACCATATCTCCCAAGCTCTTTAATGCCACATTGCAAAATGTCTTTCAATCATTGAACTGGGAAAACAAAGGAATAAAGATTAATGGAGATTACTTGACTCACCTTTGTTTTGCTGATGACATAGTCATCTTTGCAACTACCCCTTCAGAGCTGCAGAGTATGATCCAAGAACTTGCTGACGAGAGTGAAAAAGTGGGATTAAAAATAAAATTTCAGAAGACAAAAGTAATGTACAACACTTTTACAAGAAATGAAGATTTATCGACTGATGGCGAAAAGCTTGAGACAACCGATACCTACATTTATCTTGGGCAGCAGATATAAAGTGAGGGTCACTTTGATGAAGAAATTAATCGGCAATAAAACTTAGATGGAGAGCTTTTGGAATAAACTGTACAATTTTTAGAGCAGTATGCCATTATGTCTTAAAAGAAAAGTGTTTAATTAATGCATCCTGCCAGTGCTTCTGTATGGAGCAGAGACATGGGCCTTAAATAAAAAAGACATACAAAGACTGCAGACAACTGAAAGAAGCATGGAAAGATGCATGCTTTGTGTAACCTGGAAAGATAAGATGAGGAACTTGTGGATAAGGAAAATGACAGGAGTGGACGACATCATGACCAGAGTGAAATCACTGAAATGGCAATGGGCCGGACATGTTGCCAGAAGAACGGACCACCGGTGGACAACCAAAATTTTAGACTGAATTCCGAGGGACAGAAGAAGACCCCATGGGAGATGGATGGATGAAATTTGAAAGTGTAATAGAGTGACATGGAGGAGACAGGCTCAAGACAGGCAGTTGTGGAAGAAATTTAGGGAGACCTTCATCCAGAAGTGGATTGATAATGGTTGATGATGATGGTGATATATATATATTATATTTTCAACACTTCTAACTGTAACTATGACTGTGAAGTGTTTTTAATTATGTGCTTTTCCATCTTTAATTTAATTAAAGACTTTCAAAAACCTGATCCTCATTCTAGGAGTCAACTTGCAGATATTGGATTTAAGTTCCTGTGCTGAGATAATTTTTAATATCATGACAACTGCATATCCATTTAACTTACTTCAATCATATCCATAGTGTTTTAATTACTTGCTTTGTAATATTTAATTTAATCAGTGAATTTTGGAAGAAACATGACTCTCTTCTTGGTTTTCAACTTGTAGGTAGCATGTCTATCTGAATTCCAATGCTGATAAAATGCCTTCATTATAATTGATGCCATATGTGTGTCATGTAAATTAGATCACTTGTGAGTCAAGTTTCATCTCATGGCTGAGAAAAGTCTTGATATGTGATTCAATCGTATTTGAAATTTCGGTATATTACCATTCTTCATATACAATTTAAGACTACACACGTGTGATGTTGAGATAGAGTAAATTGTCAATGTTTATTCACAATTAAATGTTTTATTAACATCAACTGTAGTTTTGCAGAGCAATTTGGCTTGGCATCGTTCATCCTGATGATGCTGTGCCAAATGCTCTGCGAAACCATAGTCGATGTTAATAAAACATTTAATTGAATAAATGTTGATAATTTATTCTACCACTCTTCATTTGAGTTAAAGTTTTATTTGAAGAGTTTTTGCATTAACAAAGCTGCTTCTTTTTTTTTTTTTTTTGCTTTGTTTTTATTTTGAAGCTCAGCAAAATGCTTTATGATTTCAACTAAAAAGGCAAGATATTAAATATTTTTAAAGCTGGCTTTTTACCTCAATAACATCTTGTTTCTTCATTTCTAAGAATCTAAGTGTTTCTTAAACCATAAAGTATGTTCGGTATTTTTTATATAACTACCAAAAAACTGTTTAAATACGAGCAAATGAAATCACAACCTGACTGAATAGCCTGTAGACAAAATTACCTGCCATTGAGCCACAGCAACTTACACTTCAGGACTCCATGTGGCTTCCTGGCCACCAATTTGACAGGCCTTCTTTATCTCTTGCCCCATCATTAAAACCAAAGATAATTTTTTGGTGTAGCCTGAGTGTAAGCTTCAGAATTGTGCTTGCATCATTAAAGTTAAAGATAGTTGTAACAGAAAAGTTTAAAAGAGAATCATGATTGGAGACCTTTGAATTGTGAACCTATAAAAGTGCTGTTTAAAACCAAATGAAGACATATTGCTGGTATGAGCAGTCTTTTTAAGTCATACTTTTGTAGTGTTTTATACATATCTTTTCTGTGTTTTCCAAGGATGTAAGGTATTAAACAATACTGCATTGCCTTAAGACTGAAATTACTGCTTTACAGATAGCTTTTGTTTTAACTGAAGACAGTTCCTGATAATCTGCTGAACTTTATATTCAGTATTCCAGAGATTCATATGGTTGATTTTCTGCTGTAATGTCAATTTCATGTTGTGATTTTTAGAATTACCAAAATCATTCTCCATGCAAACATGGTTCTATTTATTGTTTCTTTCTTGTTGCTTTTAGTAAAACACTTTTTTATCATGAATGTATTATCTTGAAAGTGATGCTCATCTTACGCATTTTTAGTCATCTTTTTTATAATGTCATTGCTATCCACTGCATTTTAAACTTTTTGAATGTTTATCTCATAAAATGGGAAGTTTTATGCCCATCGGCAAAGAACTTTTTAAATTATGCGATAGTAAATCAAAATACAGTAATTTCAAGTAAATAAGCCGCACTGGCATATACGCCGCAGTGATAAATAAAGGAGCGGTATGAAAAAAATCACGAGAAACGCCGCGCTCCCTAATACGCCGCACCTTCGCAATAAGGTGGGGTAAGTACCACAGCAAAATCTTGAAATCATTACGTAGATAAAAATATAGTACCTGATCTTTCAAATAAATAAAAATATCAATTAAACAAAATTCAATCTTAAGGATAACACTTACCCTACTACCTATTTTATAAAAATGTACTCGAAGAATTCATAAGGCGCTTAAACCAATTATAAAACATTTATACCTCAAGAATTTAAAAAATGCACACACAACATTCTTAAAATATATGGTACACATAGTTTTTCAATCGAATTGCTGTCCGAATTAAAAAGTATTCACTGTCTGAAATAAAAAGTTTCAAAAGCTCATCATCTAAAACTTCGGGGTCATCCGCATCAGTTTCGCTGTCTTCTGGCGTTTCACCGCAGTTTTTTTAAATAATGTGTGCTTCAGTGAAGCCTGAAATAATCGTTGAAGTTTTGATGTTTTTCCAGGATTCAGAAAAACATATTTATTTACCATTAGCTTAAAACTAGAAGTATAACTTCTGCATTTCGTCGTTTTACTTTCCATGATAACGTAGAACTCCGCGTACTCAAGAGAATGCGATTTGGGGAACTGAATGCATTGAACACACACGTTACTGACAAAATTTGCACTTGCTGTCATTGACCAATGACAATTGATCTTGGATGGTAGTCGAATATCCCGTTTCAAGAGGGGAGAGAGAGAGAGAGCGAAGCTCATGACGTCATGAGTTCAAAGAGAGTTAGTTGCTCGGAGCATAAAACAAGGGCGATCCTTGCTAACAAGATCGATTTCCTGCAAAGTTTCCCCCCACCACGGATTTTTTCCGACTTTTATCGGAGTCACCTCTCTCTTACCTGTCCCACCTCAATCCTATAACCTATTATTGTCATGTCTTGTTTCAAGAGGGGGTGGGTGGAATTTATTGCACGTGGTTGTAACATCGTTATTTTATTTCCTCTCTGTTGAGATATCTTCCCGCAGGAAAAAGAATGGAACAGGCTAAAACGTTTTTTGTTACATAATTTCGCTCCTCAAAAAAGAAAAAGCTGTATACACCGCCATACTGCATAAGCCGCACAGGCCAAAAATTTTATTTTGAGCTCGTGTGCGCCGCTGCTTATGTACCCGAAATTACGATAACTTTAGTCTGTTTGACACATTATTGTTTGAATGGGAACACTTTCACATAAACCTTGTGCACATAATCAGTCACTGTGATAAATTATTTGACTAGCTTCTCTTTTTATGTTTCTTCATATGTTGTTTTCATTGCAGCAAGCATGGCAACCATTCATATGCTAATGAAAACAGCATATGTAGAGACAAAATGACAGCAGAAAAATAATCAAGCTTACCCAAAGTTGTGTGAGAGTTCTCTTACTCAAATTAAAACTGTATTTGAAATCTATGCAGCAGTTTTAATTATAATTTTATTATTATGCAAAACAAAAAGAAGCAATGTCAAAGTGAAATACCGTTTTGAAGGCAAGCTAAATCAATTCAAAGTTCACCTTTGAATTGATTGCTCTTAAATTTTAATCATGGAGAGCAATAAGCTATTTGCATGAAAAATTAATTAAAAACTGGGAGCCAAAATAGTAAAACTATATTAGTAATACGATTTATTGATGTAAAAATAGAAACTAACGTTTCCAAGCTTTCAAACGTCAACTAGATTGCTTCTTCAAGTAAGGTAGACAGAAAACTGGATGATGTATGAAAGCTTCAAAACTTTTGCTTCTATTCATATGCCAAAAATCACATTACTAATATAGTTTTACTAAAAGAATTCTTGAAATCGTCATCACACGCATAAGTTACTTTGACAAATTATGAGCGGGACGTTTCGGTAGTGACTTCTACCTTCATCAGCCATGGAATGAGACACGTGGTAACAGCGTCAGTTGTTGCCAGATTTCAAAATCGCATTCCAAATAATAGGGATGTTAAAAGGTGCATCAGTATTACAGGTGTTAGGAGTAAGGTAAATTTCAATGCTTTCGCAGTATCTAAGGGCATGATGATTGCTGAACGGGGCGATTCGCGTAACATTGTGCCAATCAGGAGCCACGGACGTATTGCTGATGGTTAAAATTGAAAGGGAGGTGGAATGGCCACCTTTCTTAACATCAGTGATATGCTCCATCAAACGCCGGTTTATGCTGCAGTAAGTACTACCAATATAGTGGGTAACGCCTGTGGAAGTGTTGATAGGGATAGAGTAGATACCTTGTAAATCTAGGGGTTTATTGAGATCTCTGTCTTTAAGGATGAGTTTGAGAAGATGTGGAGGTGGTTTGACTGCAATCCTGTAGCCAAAAGACTTGAAAATAGAGCAAACTTTATGAGTGAAGGACAGGCAAAAGAGCAAAGTGCCAACAAACTGATGGGTGGTGGAAGGTTCAGGCAGTAAACTAGATCTATTCTGCGATTCAAACCTCTTGATTAGTCTATGTAATAAGAGGGGTGGAAAGCCATGCAATTTGCCAGTGTTGATGATGTTCTGATATTCTAGTTGAAGAGCAGAATGGCTGTTGCAAATAAATTTGGCCCGGTGAATGTATGACTTAAGAGCAGACAGTTTGTATTTTTCAAAAGTGTGAGAATGATAAGGGATGATATGGGTGGCAGAAGGTTTCCTGTAAATAGGGAGGCCAAGTGAGAAGTCTGGGTTGATGTTAACATCCAGAAAACTAATATTATTGTTGATCTGTTCTTGAGAGGAAAATTTTATATGCAGGAATTTTGAAGTTATGGAAGACATGAGTTCAAACAGAGAGTGTTTTTGGTGTGGCCAAATAATGAAAATGTTGTCCACATACCTTAACCAAATTGTGGGTTTTAAGAGGGATGGGGCAACAATTAATGTTTCAATATTCTGCAAATAAATTTCAGCAAGTAAGGGGGAAAGAGGAAAGCCCATAGGTATACCTTGTGTTTGTTGGTAATAGATACCATTGTATACAAAACAGGAATACTTTTCCAATGTATCAAAACAGTCATAAAGATCTTTGATCAGTTCTCCAGGAAGTTCTTGGTGCTCCATTAGTTTTTTGACCATGAGCATGTAGGCATCAAAGAAAGGAACAGAAGGAAACAATGAATCCACGTCAAAGGTGTACAGGAAATCTTGACGATTGATGGAAGAAGGGTGTTTCTGGATAAAGTCCATTTCACTTGATGTTTTAACAATGCATCAAATGAAATAACAGAACATTTTCAACAATATGAAAACGTTCGTGCTCCAAGTAATGTGCATTAGACAAATGTGGCAAATTTTATTAAAGTAAAAACATAGGTAAGCACTTAACATGTGATCTATCTGTCACTATTACTAACTTAATCATTGTTTTGTAGTCATTCATGTCAGTGAAATACCAAAATGATTAAGGTATCCCACTACGTTGGGGGCACTTTTTTTGAAAAAATGCAAGAATGTTTTTTTTTTTATTATTAAAGGAAGGCTAACACACAAAAGCACATAAACGTTGAAAAAAATTATATCAATATAAATGTTCAAGAAATTGGGAAATTTGTGAAATAATTTAAGGAAATAGGTCATTTATGGTAAATGCTCCAAATAAAAAAGTTACAGATATATGATGGCATTTTTTGCTTCAGTATATGCACATGACTATTATATATGCAGTGAACTAAAAGGTAAGTGATGTTCCTAAACACCGCTGAGAAACACTCATTCCTGCATGCATTAGTGTGAATTTTTGAAAAATTTCTTCACTATGTTGAATGTAAATAGCTATAACCTAACTTTGAACTGACAAACAGCAAAACTTTTAGTTCACTGCATGCACAACATTGTAAGAAAGATATACCAAGTTTCATAAATTTATTTACGTACCTTTTGCAGTTTATCAGGTTTTCTGTAAAGAGTTCGGGACGAAAGTCTCATCCTGCAAAAACGTGATTAAAGTTTAAAAGACACAATTTTGATGGGATGAAAAGTATGTTTATGTTTGCCACCCTCACAAACATAAATTACATCACATAATTGTATCTAAAGTATTGCCAGATCCATAAAATATTGTACAAGATATTTTCTACTACAATTTTATGCACAAATAGTAAGACTAACCTAATTATTTCGCAACTTTCAGGCTTTCAAGTGTCACTTCCCGTTCATTTGTCACCTGGGTTTAGATATTCCGATTGCTATAACTATGTATTTATTCATCATAGACAAGAAACAAAGGTAATTTTGAAATCCTAAAGAATGGGGCTTTAAAATTGACTCATTTTTACAAAATGTGAAATTTGGTCCAAAACGACCTTTTCAATGTAGTGGGATACCTTAAACAAATAATTTCAGTAATCTCAAAAAAAAAAGAACAATTGATGTGAGAAATAGATTGAAACACATTGATTTGATCCTGTTATGTATGAATAACTAAAAACCTTTATTGACTTTTGTTTGTTGGGTGGAATAGTTTTGCAAAATGACCTTCTAGTAAAAACTGCAGTGTATTGTATTATTTTTGCTTTCAAGGTAAAAAAAATAGCAATTCATATTATTCATACCTTCAGAGAATATATTACTTTAATGCCGGAAAAAATATACTTTTGTAACTAATACAAATTTTGAAGATGACAATCCGATTTCTTTCATGATTTTGTAACTAATGTTGAAATTTTATAATTTAGTCTAAAAGTTATCCTTATGAAAAGATATTTTATGATGAATTCTGGAGGTAAAGTTAAAAATTAATTACTAGCTTCACAGAAATAGTTTTTTTTTTTTATTATTGGTGTTTTTAATATGCACGTGCACCAACAACATGCCCATTGTATCTTCGTATTTCATGATGAAAGAGAAGTAGTTTTTCGTTATCAACTGGGTTAGTCCTAGGGAAAATTCTTAAGAAATGCATACTACAAGGCCACGATAGTTCATCTGTTTCACTTTCCTAAGTAGTTTTCACACTGTTCCATCAAATATCACAGATGGTGTTTCAATAACATTTTGTAAAAATTTTAACTGGAGGTTCCACATTAAGTAAATAGTTAAAACTTGCATTTCCCAGTGAATGTAAGAAGCACTTCTTAAGATGATAGTGACAAAATATACATTACAGCATTTATTTATTTTTTTCTGATTTTTACTGTACAAATAAAACCAACCAAACATTCATTGAAATAATGTTTTCTAGTAATTAATGACTTCATGGCTTCTAATTGTGTTCAATAACAAAAATCTTATTAATCGGAATTATGGAGGATAAATTTTTTAGGTACATTACCTCTCATATTTTTTATGTACACTAGATCATCGTTAGGAATTCCTGCGTCTTACTTCTTTCACAAGTCTGGCGACCAAGCCTGGTTGATTTGCCATCCAGCATGGTTGTTGATGTTGCCACCTTGTGTCCAGTAAAGTTTTAGGGATTCTTCTAATTTTCGAATAATTAAGAGGGATTGATGCTTGATAACTTTTGAGGAGCCCCAGTCCATCTTGTGGTCAGTATGTTATGCAAAACATGATGTAGAGTGGTTGGGAGGAAGCTTTACTTATCTTGGAGGGTGAGATTTGAAATAATTCCCCTTCGTGATCCAAAGTTCCTAATTTCCACTCAAAGCGTATGCAATTTTTGTTTTTTTCTTTCACCTCCATTAGAGAAAAGTGTTATGACCCTTCAAAAATCTTGTTTTTGGTTTTTGACATCATTTTGCTAAGAATGTAAAAACTAGTAAATACCCAAGAGCCAATGGATGTAAGTATTAAGCAAAATGTAAAAGTTACATGAACATCCACAGCACATGTGATATATCTGTCACTATTACTAACATACTACAAAAATTCAGAATCAAAAACTAACCAACGCAGAACAAATGTCACAAAAATTCAAAATCGAAAACTAACCAACACAGAACAAATGAGTATCAGATAATGAACGTAACAATAGGAAGATGCTTTTGAGGTAAGTCTTGGGAAAATTTTGTTCAAGGTTAAACTCTTAGATGAGCTGCTGAGAAATCACTATTTAGCTCCATAGGGCATTATAGGAAAGGTGACAGAGATTAGGCATATCTGCATATTGTTTTATATGTCTCCACCTGCAGCTTTGGGCAGTTACTTTCATGCATGTAAAGTGTTTGCACCTCACCTTATAGGTTACTCTGTACTCCTGTTAGCTGCGCAGAATGTTGTGTGTGGCTAACAGAAGTTTTAAAAAAGAAAATACTGACATGCATATTTTTTTTTTCCATTTACAATTTTCAGTAAATTTATTCACTCCTTGTCCTTTTTCTATTTTTTATGCCCCTCGGAAAAAGAATTTATGTCCCTAATATGATCATTCTGGGAGGGCAACTGCCCTCCCGATAGCTACGGTCCTGAGAATGGTTTATTTTTGATCTGAACATTACAGCTACTGAACAACTGGAATCTAATAACAATATGTAGTTATTTCTGTAAATTATTTTTTGTAAGTTTTTTTGTGGGGGGGGGGGCTATAATCATTAACTAATAATCAGCTCTGCTACTTACTATTGCATGTTACTTTTATGAACATGTGGAATATAGCATCGCAACAAATCAAAAAATGTAGTTGTATAAGTTGCACTCTACAAAAAAAAGTGGCTTGTAGTGAAAATTTAAACTACAAATTCTGCTACATTTAAAAAAAATAGTGAAAAAATTATTCTTCAAATCATGTAAGATTTCCTGAAGTGTAATTGGTTGGGTTATGGGGCTGCCCTGCCTGTTCTGCCTTACATTGTGAAAACTAACCAAAATGTCAGCTGGGAAGTGTCCTTAATCAGCCAGCAAAGGCCGTACAAAATGATCGCGCTAGCAATTTTTGTTGAGAACCATTTTTGCAAGATGTGATCCTCTGTCAAAGGGAATGAATTCTCAGGTATTTCTTGATATCGTTTTAGTTTCAATTCCCTGGGCTTTGCAGTTAGTCTAGCTAGCCTGGAATATGCCACTGAATATGTTACTATGTCTTACATATGTTGATCATAGCTGAAGTAAATGCTAAGATAAATTATTTGCATAATTTACCTTTGCATATCTGAAATGTATAATTTAGCAATACAGGTAATTACTAGAATGACTAAATTTTTACTTAAGTAAAATTAAGTCATCCTAGTAATTAATCCCTATTGCTAAAATTATACTTTTCCGATATCACTAGAATTTTGCAGTGACTTCATTAATACACAGGATTGTCTTTTCATTTAGCTGTGAATGCCTCCAAATGTAGTGTAAAGATCATCCTCAGAATTTGCACTTTTAATTTAAGCCTAAAAATTGTTAAAGTAGCTAAATTTTATAAAAAGTAGTATATCTAGCTACTTTTAAAAAGTAGCTTTCAAATCACTGTCAATACCACAACAAAAAATGGAACTCACCTTAAAATCTTGTAAATTTTCCACACATTTTGTTTTTTGGTATCTTTATGTGAACAGCGGTTAAAACATGCAGTAAAACAAAATATGTGAAAAATCTGCAGAATTTTAAGGTTTCATTTTTGTTGTATTATTGATTGAATATAATTTCCCAAGAAACTTACAAAAAATTTAAAGTTATATAGCATTTTAAAATAACCTTCATGTAGATGAATTCAAAGTTACATTTTCAATTCCATGCATTATATAGTTATATCTTGTTCTGATCTCTTTGTTTTTATGTGCAGGATTGTTTTTGTGCATAAAATGAAATTCTGCATTTTACATATATAATTGTACTTGTTTTTTTACATAAATAATTTTACTATTTTTGCATGCATAATTTTATGTTTTTGCATGCATTATTTTGTATTTAAATGCATAATTTCACTTTTTTGCATGCGTAATTTTATGTTTTTGCATGCATTATTTTGTATTTAAATGCATAATTTTACTTGTTTTAGATACATAATTTTACTTGTTTTTTTACATGCATAATTTCATTTTTATATACATAATTTTACTTGTCTTTTCATACATAACTTTACTGGGTTTTCTTATGTACAGAATTTTACTTGTTTTTTTTACATACAAATTTTTGCTTGTTTTTTTTTCATACATAATTTTATGTTTTTTGCAAACATAATTTTACTTGTACATATAATTTTACCTGGTTTTTTTTTTCATAATTTACTTATTTTGTTACATGCATAATTTTACTTGATTTCTTTTACATGCATAACTTTACTTGTTTTTTCTACATACACAATTTTACTTGTTTTTACATACATAATTGTAATTGTTTTGGGCACACTTTATTTTACTTGGGTTTATTTTACAAACATTACTTGTATATATAATTTTATATGTATTTATTGCTTTTCCATAATTTACTTTTTTTTTACATCAAAGTTTTGCTTTTTTTTTCATTCTTAATTTTTACTTCTTTTTTTTTTTTTTTTTTTCACATACATAACTTGACTTGTTTCAGGGTCCACCACTTTATGTGATGATGAAGTAACTGCTTTTCCATCCATGCTGTGTGAAGACTCTATGGAAGACAATAGTATTGACACATCTAGTTACACAAAGTACTTTGGTTCTGTATCAGTTGCACAAAAAGGTTTTGTTAAAAGGCTTGAGCAAGTGCATTCTACTGAAAAAAGGATCTTCAGGTGTTTCCACTGTTACAAGGAATTTCCATACGAAAGTTCTCTGAAGCAACACATAGTTACTCATAGCAATGAAAAACCTTACAGGTGTTCTGTTTGTAAGGAGGGATTTACTCGAAAAAGTTCTTTGAAAACACATATGCCTGCACACACTGGAGAGTGTGTTTACTTTTGTGATACTTGTCATGCACCATTTAATTCCCTACACCGTTTAAATTACCATTTGAGAAGCCATGTACCTGATTCGGACAGTAGAAACTTTCTAGTGGCTAATTCTAAGATGACTGTATGAAATTTTTTGTGGCATTGCAAAAGGTAAATTATCATGTTCCCCGTATAACAGTTCAAGAATAAATGCGTTGTGTGTGTGTGTGTGTGTGTGTGTGTGTGTGTGTGTGTGTGTGTGTGTGTGTGTGTGTGTGTGTGTGTGTGTGAGTGAATAAAGGTCTCCACAAGTTTCTTCTGCCACTCTCTGCCTTGAACCATTCTCTACCATGTCACTCTTGCATGCTTTCAAATTTTATTCACTCATTTCCCACTTGGCCTTCTTCTGGGTCTCCTCTCCTGTCTCTTGGTTTTCAGTGTAAAATTTCAGTTGTCTACCAGGGGACTTTTCTTCTAGAAATATGTCTAGCCCATTTCCACTTGAGGAGCATATTTACTATGATCATGATGCCATCCACCCTTTTCATTTTTCTGATCCATGAGTTTCTTTTCATTTTTCTGAATCCAGAGATTTCTTTCCTGGTTACACCAAGCATGTATCTCTCCTTGCTTGTTTGAGTAGCTTCCAGCCTCTGCGTGCCTTTTGTTTAGTTAAGGTCCATGTCTCTGGTACATGTCCCAGTGATTGTGGAAGATACTTGGGGAGATCTTCGTACAGCAGTAGGTTGAGAATGGTTGATGATTTTATGTACATATACAGTATATATATAAAAAAATGATTACATAACAGGTCATTCAGAAAATAATGACCGATTTGAAGGGTAAAATTAAAGAGACATACCTCATAGTACACAAACTTGTTTTATTCAAAATAGGCACCCTTCAGCAGCTACACACCTCTGCCAGCAAGTAACAAGTGCTTCAATACCAGTCCGGAAGAAATCTAGCTCCATAACTGCAAGAAAGTTCCGGAACGCGATGTCAGCCTCCTCTTGGTTTCTGAAGGTTCTGTCCTGGAGGTAATTGCTAAAATGCATGAACAGGTTGAAATCGGTATGTGCCAAATCAGGAGAGTAGGCTGGATGTGGGAATATTTCGAACCTCAGTTCAGGTAGCTTCTGTTTTGTCATTTGCAGCATGTGTGGTCTCATGTTATCTTGGAAGGGAATATATAACCTTTCCTATTCACCAAAGATGGCTGTCTGGAACACAACTTCTGATGCATTCAGTCCATTTCTTCACATTATGTGACTGAAGTAATGTTTTCACCAGCATTCAAGAACCTGTAGCATACAAAACCATGAACAGTCCACCACACTGTCAACAAAGCCTTATTTGGTGTCAACCTTGGTTTAGGATGTTGTTTCAGTGGTTCACCATGGTTCAACCACTGTCCAGATCACTTACTGTTGTTATCTTGCACCCACTTTTCATCACAGGTTACAATGCGATCAAGTAGGGGCTCCTTTTTGTTTCGAAGTAGAAGGTTACTGCTAATCTCAAACCGTTTTTGTTTCCGATGCTCCATCAGTGTGTGTGGGGCCCACGCATTGAGCTTCTTGACCGTACTAATTTGGTGGAGATGCTCGGAAATGGTTGACACCAACGCATTGTACTGTTTGGCGAGTACTTCAACTGTGATGTGAGAATTTGCTTTCAGAGTGTCATTATCAATGACCAGATGTCATCTTCAGCCCTCCTCATCTTGTAGGCTGGTGTCACTGGATTGAAACTTTTTAAACCACCGACAAACAGTGTGCTCAGGTGTTGCCTCCTCGCCCAATATTTCAACCACATTGCAGTAGGTTTGTGCCGCATTACGACTCAATTTGAACTCGTGAAGCTGAATCACCCACAACTCTCTCCTTCCTAACGTGTTGTACAGACCACCCTCACATGAGTAGCGATGATTGCAGCTCAACCGATTATGGAGTATATGTGGCATCTGAGTCACCCTTCAACTTGTACGAATGGCACTGCAAGCAGATTGGTCTGCAAGCATTGTGGGCAAGTTGAATTGGCACTTGAGAAAATCGGTTATTATTTTCCGAATGACCTGATATGTACCATTATAGAAAACATAAGTTATAAGTGCTTGAAACGAATTATAGCTGCTACATCTACAGGTACATATCAATATTTTGTAGTTCCTCGTGCCCTGCATTGACCTTCTTTTTTTTTTTTCACTTAATAATGTTTTGTTAGTTTTAAATGGCCATTTTATTGTTCTTCAACTGGTTTTGGCTACCTGTCTCATGTTTCTTTATGGTGTTTTTATGGGAGCATTTTATTTTTATTTTAATCATTTTTGAGAAAAAGTTTGTGTAATGTTATTATAAATACACCAGACTGTGAATCCCCTAGAGACACATATAGCATATTAAATCCATTTATTTTTGTGTTGTAGTAAGCACAAAGATTCGTCAAGCTTTCACACTCCACTGGGAGGCATTTTTAAAGCAATGGTAGACGTAAAAATGCAGGAAATTGGAAAACGTAAGGAATAAAAATGATTTTCAAAAATAATGTGGGTGGCATCATGAGCATATTACACGAAGTTTTATCACGCAATTATACGGTGTGTTGCGATGTGTTTCGATCTTTTAATAATGCATGACAAACTCTTGGTAGTTCAGTAGAAATTATATCATTGCATGCTATAAAACTGTAAGAAATCGTATAATGTCAGCAATAACAAAATCACCTAGTAAGACGATGAGATACGCAGGATCCATTACATATGTCTCGGGCTTTGTATATTGGTTAAAGAATTTATTACTTAAATACAACATATTAATAGCGATGAAGTCCCCTACCCCGTTATCATGTATAATATGAAGTTACAAGAAGAGTCAATGTGAGAAAGAAAAGGCGGGTGTGTATGCTATACTGTTGGTATATCCTGACAACATGGAAAAGTTGTATATCTGAATAAAAGTGATCCTTGGACACTAGATGTAAAGAACATGTGCAAACTGTCAACCCGGACATGCAGAATACAGCCCTCGCCAGAGAAGTCATGCATTCATTGGCTGCTCCTGTATGGAATAGAATTAAAAGAATTGCCCGTTACATAAACTTTAAAGAGTCTGCCATCAGGGAAACAGTTGAAATCCTATCCTGCAAACTAGTGTGTAATGGTATAGTTTCTACTGAACTACCAAGGGTTTGGCATGCATTATTAAAAGATGGAAACACATTGTAACGCACCATATAATTGCGTGATAAAAATTCATGTAATATGCTCGTGATGTCACCTACGTTATTTTCCAAAATCATCTTTTTTCCTAACATGTTCCAATTCCCTACATTTTTATGTCTACCATTGCCTTGAAAAAGCCTCCCAGGAGTGCGAAAGCTGGTGGAATCTTTGTGCTTACTACAGCACAAAAAGAAACAGATTTATTACACTGTATGTGTCGCTTGAGTATTCACAGTCTGTTGTGTGTTATGTATATACAGTAAAACCCTAAAATCTGGCATCAACAAGACTGGACAAGTGCCGGATTTATGAAAATTACAAAAATTTGAAGCTGTCCAAAGATCATGTAACAGGCGTTATGTAAAGCATGTACTTACAAGTAACAGGTCACTTTGACGAAAGTTTGTGCATTTATGCCTTTTAAATTTGCAGGGGTCACGCTGACGATCTCATTCTTCGCAATTTGCAAAAAAAAAAATCGTTTTGGCAAAAATATTGGCGATTAATTTTTTATACTATTTATTATAAAACTCTGTTTAAAAAAATTGAATTTGGCGAATGGTTAGGCAAAAACTTGAAAAAAGCCAGAGCAACTGCTAGGGCTGCGCAATGTATCGATACATCACAAAAACCTGATGTGAATTTTACATCGATGTTATGGTTTTTCGACTGACGACCCTACGATTCATTGTGAAGGCGATTACCACAATGCATCGTGAAGACCGATGTAGATGTCATTACATGATTGAATCCACATACTGCGATCAACAAGCACAGATCATCATCACGTGTTTCCATGCATTCCAACATACATGCCGTTTCTTCACCTCATTGGTCCGCATCACTTGAGCATGGCCCAGGGAGATGATGAATTTGAGAAACCTCCTGATGTTACATGTTGACGGCTATCGGTAATTCACACGTTGAGAATGGATGATTTCGCGCTATGTTGTTGAAACTGTACATCAGGAAATTTCCATGGTTATTGGGGAAAAATCGGATGCTCTCACAATGTTCTCGTTAAAACAAAATCAGAAAAATGCCGGATTTCTGAAGTTGCCTGTTTTTCGAGGTTTTACTGTATTTTAGAAATTACAGCTCTGAAATTTCACTTTTAATCATTTTTCAATAGTAAAATGCCTTTTCTTTTTTTAACCGTGTTGTTGTATGTATATTTTGAGAATTCTCCAAGAATGATAACATTAGAGCTTTAAACCATACTGTTTATATAGTATCAAGATCAATATATGAATGTTTTGACTCTTGAAAAAAAAATTCGCCACTTCATGGCTTCCTCTAATTACTTTCAGTACCTTAAATGCTTAACAGGAATTATAGAGGATAAATTTACCAAGGTACATTACCTCTCAAATTTTCAATCTATACATTAGATCATTGTCAAGAGTTCCTGTGTCTTACTACTTCCACAGGACTTCCCTGTGGAAGTCCTGTGTGTAGGACTTTCCTGTGGAAGTAACGAAATGCAGGAACTCATCAGGAGTTACTCACAATGTCATCGTCAGGACTTACTACTTCCACAGGACTTTTCTGTGGAAGTCCTGTATGAAGGACTTTCCTGTGGAAGTAGTAAGACGCGGGAACTCCTGACGATGACCTAGTATATAGAGCAAAAATTTGAGAGGTAATGTACCTTAGTAAATTTATCCTATATAATTCCCATTAAGTATTTACGATATTGAAAAAATTAGCATTTCTTGGTGGAATATCCAATTGGTACATAATTTAAATCCCAGGAACAGAAGTTGATATATATTAGGTCGTTTCAGATGAAATGAAACATTGATGGAAACTTCTGGTGCTTGTAGTGCCACATATCCCCTAGTGACACAAAACGGAACTTTTCTTTTCATAAATCACAAGCGCATGTTTATGAGAGTATTCCTATGATGATTGGTTGCATGTTAATAGATGTTCTGCTACATGGCTGTTAAGACCTCCTGTTTAATTTTGTTCACCCAGTACTTTGTACTTTTTTAATGTCTGCCACTGCTCATTTAGCACAGGCAAGAGTGAACTTTTCCAAATCCCCCCCCCCTTCCTGGAATTTCGCGATTTTCCTTCATCTGCTTAGGTAACTATTCTGAAGTTGCCTTTTCCTGCTGACATGCACTTGGTTCTCTCTTTTGAGGTAAGCAACAGATCTGTTTGAATAAACTTTGTCACCTGTCTCAGCATTGTTTCTGCAAAGACCCAGACACTCAAAGTGCTATGGGTTCTCCATAGTCATTAGAGAAATCATTGCTATGCTACTTAGAACAAGAAACTGAATATATACTACAGAAATTGAAAATCTTTCTGAAATAATATCATTCAACATCTGTGGAAAGTTTATTTTTAAGTTCCTAATATTTATTTAAAATTTTGGGGTTGTTTATATATATGGGGCTTTTTTTTTTAATATCATGATATTTATTCAGTATTTTTTGGACATCATGCCATCCACTGGCTGAAAATGTTTGGAACCACTGGAAATTATTGTTCTTGCACAGCTGAGAATGCTACGTTATTTTCAGAATTTTGATTTTTTCTGACCAAGCTGTGTGTGTTTCTTTTATTTCTCTTTCTGATTATATTCTTATTACTTATATTTTTCTGATCATGTTCCTTGTCTCTAATATCTTCGGTAATGGTGAAAAATAGAAGTGTTCATTTTTAAGAAATTTTTCTAATGAAATGTATGTTTTCCTATTTGTGGCAGTCTCTTCTTCAAAACCAATTGGTAAAACAAGCATTTTTGCCCCTCCTCTTCTTAAAGTGAAATTAAATTTCAAAATTGGTACTTAATTTGTCTGTGGTAGTAGTATCTGAGCCATTTCCATGACCTGTAAAATTGTTTTCTAGGCAAAGTGATCAATGTGTTCCAGTTTTGAATATTTAATGCTGCTCATAATGCGTGTTTTCCTATCCCTTAGTTACTTATTACCCCAAGAGCCAGAGCAAGTATTTTTTTCTTTTTTTTAAAGCGACATTATGTTTAAAAAACACATTGCTGTATGCTCAGTTTGCAGAGAAAATGACTATGTGAGAATGAAAGGCAGCAACAATTAGTCGAAGTTCTGATTTTGAACTTTAATATTTTTGTAAACAAATGGGGAAAATGGTTGCTCTTTATGTTTGTTCATGTAGCAAGAAGTGATGAAGTGATGGGAAACAATACATTTTCAGAGAAACTGAACTTTAAAAGTTCAAAGAACTTATTATTGTTGCCTCCTGAAAAATAGGTTTCTTACTCCTGAAGAGCCTTTTAAATGGACTTACGAAATTACATGTACATACATATCACTAAGCTGTTCTCTGAGATTCTGAGGTTAGCTGCACAAAGAAAGGCAAACTACCAGATAAAATTTTAACTGATTATTTACTTACTGTTGGCATATCAAACTTCTCCATGTACAGCGATCTTGACTTACAACTCGGGTTTCACTGACCTCCATCACACTCCGTACACAAGACCTTCTATACTTCATACTCATAATCTTTTTCTCATGCAGACACTCCTGAATCTGATTCTCCCATGACTTCCTTGGCCTTCCTCTGCCTTTCCTTCCTGCCACTTGGGCTAAAAAAAAAGTTTCTTAGTAAACATCTCATCACTCATTCTCTCAACATGGCCAAACCACCAAAGCATATTAGTCTCCACCTTGCTAGGTGGATACTAATAAGCTTTGTATTCAAAACATTTTGAAAAAACAACATTTTGCTTACCCAGGTTTCACTGCCATACGTCATAGTAGGAACAATTACACTTTCATACACAACCATGCGGAACTCTCATGAGAACCCATCATTCCTGTGAAAACCTCTCAAAGCAGCTATGACTTTCAGCGAAGAATTCTCTCGCCTACTAATTTTGCCATCCAATCATCCAAACATGCTTCCTAAATACACAAACTCATTCACATGGTCAATCACTGTGCCATTTAGAATTACACTGCTGGACAATTGCTAAGGACGGATCATAAACGGCTATATAGCGCATAAAAAAGCAAGTGTGGTTGGATGCCAAGTGAAATAAAATAATGTCAGAATGCCTGGACATTACAAGAAAGACAATTTATTGTGCTCTGAAATCCAGAAGGCTTTGGAACGTGTTCAAGGGACAAACAGGCCATTTTTTGCAGAATACGTAAACGTGAAAAAAATGCAATTACCGTCCGCAGGCGTTCCGGCATAAGATGTCAATACGGGATATGGCCACCATGGAGAGCGATGCAAGATTCCACACGTTGTGTCATGCTTTGCACAACATTATCCAGCAGCTGTTGGGGTAATTTATCCCATTCCTCTGTCTGTGCACGGATGAGGGTGTCCTTGCTTATTGGAGGGCATTGGCGACCAGCAAGACTCCTCCTCAAAGCATCCCACACATTTTCAATGGGATTCAGATCTGGAGAATGTGCTGGCCATACGAGGCGTTGAATATCCTTGCTCTCAAGACACTCCTGGGCAGCGACTGCTCGATGACATGTTGCGTTGTCGTCCATGAAAATGAATCTATCACCGACAGCATCACGTAACATGCGAACATGAGGTAGCAGAATATCATTAATGTATCGTTGGCCAGTCATAGTCCCACTTGGAAGCACATAAAGGGACATACGGCCATTGATCATGATGCCAGCCCATACCATGACACTACATGTCGGATATCGGTCCCTTTCCTGTATGTTTGCTGGACAATATGCAGTACCACTATCACGCCAGATCAGTTGTCGTCGACAATCAGACGATAGACTGTATCTACTCTCATCCGAGAAGAGGACAGCAGACCAGTCGTTATCAGTCCAATTGCGATGTTGATGGCACTATTGCAAACGGGCGGTACGGTGACGTCTGGACAATGGGATGCACACAACAGGACGGCGAGCATATAGTCCTCCTTCATGCAAACGTCTGGCAACAGTTTTTCGGGAGATCTGCTTGCCAGTAGCAGCTATAAACTGATATGTTACCTCACTAGCTGTGCTGCGCCAGTGTCTTTTTGTTGATAGCACTATGTACCGATCTTCTGCAGGTGTCGTACTGCGAACACGACCTCCCCCATGACGTTTGCTACACTCTCCATTTGTTTTAAATGATTTCCAAATCCTTGAAACAACACTGTGGCTGACGTCGAACTCCCTGGCAACAGCTGTTATTTTTCGCCCTTCTTCAATCTTGCCAATAATACAACCACGCGTAAAATCATCTAGGTGATGTGGGGAAGACATACTGAAAATTGCAAGTTTGTCAATTAATTCTTTCCCTTTCAACTTTGCGTTTGAACAACAACGGTCAATACGCGTCAAATCCTTTATATGTCTTATCAGCGCTATGACGTCACGAACAAGTTCGGCAATCCAAAATTTGCATACGCACAACACGTCTTGCTGTATCCCGCACTTATGTTAATTTCCACATTTTCCTGCCTTCCATTTTATGGTTGCTATCGTTGCTATTGTCATCCGTCCTTAGCAATTGTCCGGCAGTGTATATTACATTCAGTGCTAATCGCTTGCTCAAAACCATAATTTCATAATTTTGGTTCTTCCCTTATTTATACTCAGTTTGAATTTCATGCAAACTTCGTACATCAGAGACAACATACTCTGCAACTCACTTTTGCTCTCTGCCAACAGGACTGTGTCATCAGCAATCTGCACACATGGATATTACTGAGACATAAACAGGTATTGCCTATCTTGGCATCGCGCATGCATGCATCCATAAATATAAGGTTTGTTCAAATGAAAAGGTGACAACAATGTGCAAAAGTTTCATGACGAGGATATGGAACAGCCAACCACTGACAAATGTAGTGGACGTAATGGGAGAGAAACAGGTTTGTGACATCACGCAGTGAGGAATGACCATGCGCGATAGTGTTGTGTGCAGCATTCATTAGCCTCCAGTGGGATCAGCAGGTGTGTTTGAATCATGGGTTACGTGAAAATGGTGTTTCAACTGCGAACAACGTGCAGTCATGCACTTTTTATTGGCCGAAGGCAACAATGCAAACAACTTTTATAGGAAGATGCTCGCTGTGTGTGGGGAAAATTGCATGTCACAAAAAATTGTCCATAGTGGAATGCACATTTCCAACAAGGTCATGACAGCTTGTTGGATAATGCGTGACCCGGCCAGGCCGACGTTTTTGTCACACTGGAACTCGTGGAACAAGTGGATGAATTCATGAAGGCCGATCATAGGGTGGCCATACATTCCCTGGAACAGACGTTCAATGGGAGTCATGGCACCATGTGGACAGTTGTACATGAGAAGTTGGGATGCAGGAAAGTGGGTGCCAAAGTTGCTGTTCGACGCACAAAAAAGTCTTTGAATGGGCCTTTCACTGGAGCATTTGGTGTGGTATCAGAGTGACCCTGCCTTCCTTTCCAGATTCATGGCAGGTGATGAAACTTTATTCTGTCTCTTCGAACTGGAAACAAAATGCAGCAGTATGTAGGGGAAGCATTCCGCATCGCCACCACGCTAAACGTTCAAAGCTGCGCCACGGACTGGGAAGGTTTTGTTAACAGTGTTCTTTGATAAAAGGGGTGTGCTACTTATTGACTTCCTCCATCAGAGAGGTGCCATCAACAGTGCAACGTACTGTCAGACACTGCAACAACTGTTTACCACCATAAAGAACAAAAAGTGTGGGATGTTGAGCTCCGGTATCGTGTTGTTACACGATAGCGCTCTGCCCCACATCTTCCATGAAACCACCACTCTTCTGACGAAATTTCGATGGTTCTACAGCATCCGTCCTATAGTCCGGACATATCACTGTGCAATTACAATTTGTTTGGCCCCCTGAAGAAACATCTCAAGGGTCGATGCTTCCCATCGGAGGCTGAATTGCGTGCCTGTGTTATGAATTGGCTCCTCTCCCAGCGCAGATACCGTAATTTTTGGGCTAAGAGCTGCGGCTCTTACGTTATTTTACTGAAATGCCAAATTTGTCTTCGATAAGATTGTTTCTTCCCTCCCCCTTTTTTTTCATGCAGATGCTTAGTAAATTTTTTTAAACCACGTCTTTTTTTTTTCACAAACTCGACTATGATCAAGTTTTCCCCCTTTCTACTCATACGTTAGGCACGTCTATTTAAATGATAACTCTGCTGTCCTGATGTTGGTTTAGAAGGGAAAGTGAGGGAGAACAAAATGCCTGACTCAGATGCCCTTTGCATGGGGGATGGAATGGGGCCATAAGCACACAAACGAGTAGTGTGACGTCCGAGGCTTCTGTGGGTAGCGCGCCCAGCGTATCTCTTTCATTGGCTGCAGCATACATCATGCAGGAAGGTGCGATACAACCAAGGAAAGGAACGTTGATTTTCACTGGGGTGGGGAGACCAATTTTATGGGCACTTTCCTGAACAAAAGCTTAAGAACATGAACAATGCAAAAGCCTGCCCCAGGATGATTTCATTAGCAGAGACCTATTCCAAACAATACTGGCGGGACGGAAAGACAAATTCTGTTCACTCTTCTTGGTTAATCTGGCGTGCGATACAGGTGTTTCATGGCTCGTGCTCCTGAGTTTTGCTTCGATTTTTATTTATTTATTTATTTTATTAACCAACGATACGATAGTGGAAGTTGAAGGCTTCAGCTGGAAAAGAAAAAAAAAAAGAAGGGAGAGCTTTCCCATTCATATAAAAGCGGAGCTCAACGCGAAGGCTCAGTGCGCAGTAAATGAAAGTAGATCAAACCACTTGAAAGAGAGAAAGCGGCACCGGTGTTTCGAAGTGTTGGCGGCCAGATCCGCGAACTCGTGCGAGGCAGCTGGTAAAAAGAAGCACAACTTCATTCTAACAAAAACATCTGTTGATGAGAAAAAAAGCATAACATAGAAGGAACATATTATTAAAGAAAACATTAATCGAAAGCATTACAAGCGATAATTTATAAGTTAATTACTTCTAAGACGGATTCTGTTGCAGTGAACAGAGAACCATCCTGTAGCAGACATCCACATTGAATGGAATTTAGACAATTGTGCGGCTTTACGAGCAATGCGATATTCTAACGGGTCTTAAGATTAACTGTGATTTATATTGATTATATAAATAGTTTTGAGCATTTAATAAAGGCAAACAAATAACATCATTAGCATGATTAATAAAAAATGTATAAATAAAAAATTTTGCCAGTATAAAAAAATAAGTGCATAAAGCAGATCGACACTGAATTGCAGATTAGCCTTTGAAGTATGCATATAATCACATTGGGTGTGACTTAATTCATGAAAATAAGGAAGATAATTTAGTTTTCTGAGCAGCACCACAACTTCACAGGTGCGGCCCTTACGGCAACTTTTGCTTCCAAGATTGCAAAATTTCTCACCTGCGGCTATTAGTCCGAAAATTACAGTACTTCTTTCAGAAGGGTATTCTCCAGCTACTGGAACAGTGGGACTGCTGCCTACAAGCCTATAGTAACTACTTTTAACTGATATGTAGATGTGCCTTTTCATGGCTCTTGTCATCTTTTCATTTGACCAATCCTTCTTTATTAAACAGCCATGGTGACATACCCAACCTTGTCTTACTCCTGTACCAATGGGAAACCATTTTGATAAAACACCATAAGTACATTATGTGCCACTTCATTTAAACAAAGTTCACATATTACTATGTGGTTAAAATATTCTTCATGAACATGTTTATAGTCTTGCAACCTTCTGTTGCACATGTTTGTAGAGGGTACAGCTTGCGGTGGTGTACCAAGTTTAAAAATCCGTATACAGTTCAGTTAAAATGTTTCAATAAAGTTGTTACTTACATAAAGTGTCCACTTTGTGATGTCTGTTGTCCTTTCTTGATGTATAGCTATGTTGGCTCCAACTTTACCGGAACTGCTCCACACACTGTTCCCTTTAAGTTAGTTCACCGTCAGTTTGAACCCATATAAGAAACACAGTGAAATGCAATAGCTGTAATGTAGCATAGTCCTGTACCAACATTGAAGGTTTTTTTAATGAAATATTTTTTTTTATTTTTAATTGAAGGGTTTTTTTTTTAAAAAAACAACAAAAAAAACTTCAATGTTGTTACAAGACTATGCAACATTACAGCTATTGCATTTCACTGTGTTTCTTATGTGGGTTCAAATTGATGGTGAACTAACCTAAATAGAATGGTGTGTGGAGCAGTTGTGGTAAAGTTGGAGCCAACATAGCTATGCATCAAGAAGGGACAACAGACATCACAAAGTGGACACTTTATGTAAGTAACAACTTTATTGAAACATTTTAACTGAACTGTAAACAAATGTTTAAACTTGGTACACCACCGCAAGCTGTACCCTCTATAAATGTGTGCAGCAGAAGATTGTAAGACGATAAACGTCTTCATGAAGAATTGATAAAACACCATTCACTCGTACACAAGCTCTACTGCCAGCATATATGGCTTTTACACTATTAAATAGATTCCCAGTAACATCATCTACTGAAATTAAGGAACAACTGATTTATTTTAAAACTTGAGGAATAACTGATTTGTTGAATGCAGAGAAACCCTTGGTATTGAATAAGATACATCACACAAGCTCTTGGTTAAAGCTTCAAAAAAAAAAAAAAAATTGACAGTGGTGTTAAGGAAAATAATGTGGGAAAGTTAGAGTTGCCCAAATGATCTATTTCAAATATCACATCAAAATTAACAAAATATAGAATAATTTTCTTGCAATGTTTCCCAAAATATAAATGACCAATTAAAAGTTTTCAAAATTTCAACGTAATCCATCCAAAAGATAGCAGCACACAAGACCATAACCACATAATGAGAATTTCAAAAACTGATAAAGAATGGAACAATGTATACAATTTGATGGCTGACGAAAGAGCCCTAGTGGCTGAAAATATGGTCCTGTTTTAGTTTCCTTTGCTGACATTTAAATAAATATAATATTTATGATTCAAAAATTATCTATGCATAATGAAATGCCATCAGCAATTCTGCTCTAATTTGTTATATAATGTACCTTTGATGAGACTAATAAATTTTGTGCTATATGTAATACATTGAAACTTACACCGTCTTAACTTTCATCTGAAGACGGGTGCGACTTTCGACCCGAAAGTGCTTACGGGTTTTTAATCTTTTAACTTTGTAAATATCTGTCATCTTTTAAAACATTAAATTATCGTGCAAAGACGGTGTAAGTTTCAATGTACCTTTGATGTTTGAGACAGCAATTCACTTTTCTTCCTCTTCTCTTTCACTAATCTGTGGCATTTGCGCCACTTAATCATTTTCAGCCATCCATTTTGGAAAAATGACAAGAAATACACTCTTGATAAAAACAACTCACTCAACACGAATCACACAAAAAACACAAGCTATAAAAGATATCAGCAAAAAAACCTCGCAGTCGCACAGCACACTATGAACAAACAGTAGTAAACAGTGTGATGTAATGTTTATGTTTCACACTTCCAGTATTATGAGTATATCAAACATCTTTTAATACTCAAGCCATAGTAAAAAATACAGAACATACTGACATACAACAGTTACATGCTCAGCATTTGCAGTCACAACTCTGGTAAACAAAACTCTTTTTTCATGGTTTTAGGTTACGTACCCAGTGGCTCTGGCCTGTGGGGTTCGTTCCACTTTCAAACAGCAGTGGCTTAGTACCATTTCACACCAACAGTGTGACTAATTACCAGGAGAAAAGAGGTAGAAGTAAAATGACTCGCGAATATTATTGCTTATGTCTTCAGTTTCATAAACCCATTAAAAATGAACTGTTAACATACATGGTCAAGTCACATTATTTTGACCACCAGCTGATATCCAGAGTAACCGCCGTGTGCAGCGCGGATAGCAGCTGGACGGGCTGGGAGTGACTCGATAAGGTGCTGGAAGGTGTTCACAGGTATGTGGAGCCATGCTGACTGCAGTGCATCTGACAGCTGCTAGCGGTGTGGTGGAAAATTCATAGAGCGAACAACACGATTGAGGTGGTACCACAAATGATTGATTGGGTTTAAGTCTGGGGAATTAGGGGCCCAGGGAAGTACTTTGAAGTCTTCATCTTTCTCTTCCAACCACTCTCGGACATTTTTAGCTGGGTGACATGTCGCATTGTCGTGCTGAAAGATCCCATCTGCCCCAGGGAAGACAATCAGCATGTATGGGTTTACGTGGTCTTCAAGAATGGATTCATACCGAATTTGGTCTAAAGTGCCTTCCACTGGTATGAGTAGACCCAAAGAATGCCATAAAAACATTCCCCAGACTATAATGCTGCCCCCACCAGCTTGTGTTCTTCCAGCAATGGTTGAAGGATGTTTGTTCTCCGATGTTTTTTTGCCATGTACGCTAGCATCCATCTGTTTGATGAAGCAGAAAATGTGACTCATTGGAGAAGGCAATCCTTTGCCAATCAGACGAGGTCCAATTCTGATACTGCCATGCAAATGTAAGCTTTTCTGCTGATGCACCTTCATTAGCATAGGTGCTGTGACCATCCATCTGCATTGGAGCCCCATACACAGCAGGGTTCGCTGAACTGTCATTTTAGACCCACTTCCAGTAGCCCCCTGGTTCGTTCAGCAAGTGAATTGCTCCATTGTGGCATGTCAGTCAGCCTTCACGCACCTTCGCAGCCGACGTTCACCTCTCGCGTCAATGGCACGTTGTGCTTCGCAGCTTCCACATCACTTATTTGCAGTGGTGCCATTTCTCCAATCACGATACACTTTAACCACAGCAGCATGTGAAAAGTTCACAAACTGCTCTGTTTCAGAAATACTGCCACCCTTGGCCCAAAAGCCAATATTCATCCCTTCTTTCAAATCTGATAAATCACTTCTTTTATCCATGACAGCAACGAATGATATGTTTTTAGAATGCCTACATCACACCTAATATACCCTCCAAGCCAGCTCACAACACATGCCTTCTTTCATTGGCTATGCGCTGTTGACAGCAAAAGTAGGAGGTAGTCACAATAATATGACTCGACTGTGTATAAGAATTCTAAGAAAGTCAGTATCATGCAGTGTATGATGAGGGTTTGAACCCTGGTCTGAGGTTTTCCCTGGATTTGTGGACACAAATATGTGGATGATTCCATACGTTGTCAACCCTGAATGCCTGTTGCCCCGATCTCCCAAGCTTTGGGCCAGCGACCCAATTTGGTGCAACATCTTCCAAGCCCTGATCTCCTAAGCTTTGGGCCAGCTACCCAATTTGGTGTAACATGGCCACAAAACCTACATTATAGCTATTTTCCATAGGAAATAATAGATCACCTTGTTCTGTGTATGTTAAAGAAGTATTAAGACAACATTTTCAACGCAATTTTGTATGCTAGTGTTGTGACAGACATTGTTTTGCTTATTTTTCAGTTTCTCAAAAATAGATTAACACACATTGCTTTCAGTTTTATATTATTCATTTTTATATCAAGATTTTTATTTAATTGGTTTACTTTTATTTTCTTTCTATTTTCTTCATTTTAGGTTCAGGTGCTTGTGGTGACGAAATATTTGAAGTCCACTTTTCTCCATCAAATGTTTCTAACGAGCAAAAGTCCAGAAAAGTTGTTTACACTGAACGTTTTGGTGGTCAGGCTTGCTCTTACACAACCACACACAAAGTTCTTATGGAAAGCCACAAATCAAAAGGCACTGCAGAAAAGCGATTCAAGTGCTTGCACTGTGATCAACGGTTTTCACGAAAATTCAGTGTGAAGCAGCACATGGTGGTACATTCACGCGAAAAACCTTTCAAGTGCGGTGTCTGCAATGAAGGATTTACTCAGAAGGGCAGCCTTAAGACCCACATGGGTGTGCATTCTGGAGAATGCCAGCATTTCTGCAACATTTGTAATGCCCCTTTTAATTCTTCTGCTCGCCTAAGCATCCACTTGAAATCGCACTTTCCTCAGTGTGATGCCAATAACCAATAATTACCTTTGGAATACCTGTAATAAAATTGTGTTTTTAATTGAAAAAAATATTGTACACTACTCTGCAGAAAGTATTCAGACACCAGTGACATTGTGAAAGAGAATATTACCTCTTGAATCAGTATTGAAAGAAACAATAAATTTCTCATATCATGCATTGGTTACTACATTACAGGATAGTAAATGATGAGACATTTCAATAGTTATTTTCTACCTTCCAAGGTAGAAGGGTAGAAGTTGACTACTAAAAGGTTTCATCATTTACTTTTCAGTAATGTAACCAATACATAATATGAAAAATATATTGCTTCTCCCAATTTTTATTGTGTTACATGCTATGCTACCATTCCTTCTAGAACATTATGATTTAATCAGTATGTTTGCCAGGTGTTCCCTGTGAATAGCATCAATCAAATTATTCCAGAAGATACCATTAAAGTTTAAGATTTTATTTCGTCCAAAGTTAAGAAATGTATATATACACACACAATCCTGATTTAAGCTACATACTGACCACTCCTCCCACCCTTCTATTGTACCATTTGTCCGCTTTCATAGTTTTAAGGAGCCTCAAACCCAGGTGCAATACCCACAGATTACTCAATTTATATTTTAGTGTTGTTCAGTTGAGGAATTTACCTAATTTTCCTCTGTGTATGTATATATGTGTTTCATGAAGACATTTGTGACATTTTGATAACTATTGAAGCCTGTTCTCAATGCTTCTTTCCATTTCACAGAGGTTATTGACATAGAATGCATTTTGAAAGTTGTTGCCAGATTCTTGTTGATAAAGTATCGAAGGATTGATTCTTCTCAAAACACATTGGTTGTCATTAAGCAAAATGAACAGTTGCAAATAAAGTCACATCTTCATGTAAAGCAGCTATAAATAAACAAAAAATAACAATATTATTTACCAAGTAATAATGGATTGCAACAACAAACATATTGGACAAACTCCATGAAAACTAAAGCACATGATTAAAAAACATTAAACAAGTAATCAGTGGTATATATTGAAACATGAGAATGCAAGCCACTGTAGGATAAAATTCAAATTTTGGATTATGAACCTCAAATCAAAAGACTTAAACCTAGTGCATCGTCAATAAAGGCTCAGTCAGTGAACCCATGAAAAATTTGTGCTCGATCTTTGTCATAAAATCAATCTCAGGGCTGACGACAAATTGAAAAATGCTTTCTACATCAACAACTTTTGGGGAATCAAAAGAAAAGTTGAAAACAGGCCAGAAAAGTCTGTCAGGAAGGTTCATACATGTGTCGGAGCAGCAGTGGCGCAGTTCAACAGACGTCAGCACACCTGGACCGGTGGATTGTTCGACACACTCGTTTGTCACCTGCAGCTGATATTCGACATGCTATGTCACGGCCATGGACGTCACCATAACAACCTGAACTGTAAACCGAAGGTTACATGTTGCAAACCTGTACAGTAGGCAACTGTTACATTGACTGCCATTGATGGCCAGTCATAACAGTGCTCATCTGGCTTTGTACCAAAGTCATGCAAACTGGAGTCATGAATAGACTATGTGGTCTTTGTTGATGAATCTCGTTTCCGTTTCGGCGCTGATAATCAGTTTCGGCGCTGATTTCGGCGCTGATAATCAGCGGATCCATGTCTTGTGACTCCCTGGTGAGCAGATGGAACTCAGTTTTGTTCACAACTACCACACCACCTGTCAGGCAGACATCATGGTATGGGGTGCTATTGAACATACATGATAGCAGGTCACCTTTTGTCCGCATCATGGGCACACTGACAGTTGCACGATACGTGAGCGGAAGTTCTTCAGCCCAGTTTGATAACGTTCCTGAATGGCCTACAGCACCCCATTTTGCAGCAAAATGAAGCCCATGTACACACAGCTTGGGTCCCCAGACAATGTTTGCAACATGTTCAAGCACTGCCATGGCCAACAAGATCGCCTGATTTATCGCCAATCGAAAACATGTGAGACCACATTGGACATAATCTGCAATCGAATTGGCCTGCACATGATTTCAATGAATTATGGGATCAAGTCAACCATGCTTGGTGCTCCATTCCTTGGGACAATATCCGTTGACTGTCGCCGTATTGCTGCCTGTATTGCCGTTCGCGGTAGCGCAACCACTTATTGTGGCGTGCGTACCCATTGTGCTGCATTATCTCATCTGATGAACACTGTACATGGCTGAAAATGACATCAAGGTAAACCCTTGTGTATTCTTATTTGGATGCTCAATTCCTCCCCCTCCCTATCCTCACTCCTTCTGGATAGGGCAATTTCTATGTCGAGCAGTGTAATTAGCAAGTATTCATATCTGTGAAAAATCAAACAAGAATAATAAGCAGGAAAATATGAGGCTATAACACAGCAGGCCATATACACAGAGGAGAGAAATGAAAAAAAAAAAAAAAAAAAAAACCTACTAAACAGGAAAATTTTGCATTGCACATACTTAAATCTTAAACATTTAGATCTGAAATACTTACGCAGACACGTCAGCACTCTAGTTATACCCTACAATGGCAGCTTTCTATGCTGAGATGTTGAAATATGGTGGTGACTCTGTAATTGATTGGTTAACTGAAATTTGCCAGTTGTGCTAGGAGTTTGGAATGGTGAAGGATGCTATCATTGTTCCTTTGTATAACGGAAAAGGTGGTCAGACTGACTGCAAGAACTATCGTGGTATTAGCCTACTGAGTGTGCCAGGGAAAGCGTTTGGTAAGGTTGTAATTGAAAAACTACAGTCTTACATCAGAGAAAGTGTGCGATGTTCAGAGTGTTTTTGTGCCTGGTAAAGGCTGCACTAACCAAATTTTTGCATTATGCATGATGAGCAAAAAGTAACTAGGTGTTGGTAAGAGAGTTTTTGCTGCCTTCATAGATTTAGAGAAAGCTTACAACCAAGTAAATAGGACACTTTTGTGGAAAGTATTGAATTAATTAATATTGTGTTACTGGGAATCTACTTAATGGTGTAGAATCCATGTATGCTGGCAGTAGAGCTTGTGAACAAGTGAATGGTGTTTTATGAAAATGGTTTTCTATTGGTGCAGGAACAGACAAGGTTGTGTAATGCCACCATGGCTGTTTAATATATTTATGGATGCGTGCATGCATGATGCCAAAATAGATAAGAGTGGTTTATGTCTTGGTGATATCCGTGTGTGCAGATTGCTCTATGCTGATGGCACTGCCCTGTTGGCAGAGAGCAAAAATGAGTTGCAGAGTATGTTGTCCCACATGTATGAAATTTGCATGAAATTCAAACTGAGTATAAATAAGGGAAACCCCAAAGTTATGGTTTTTGAGCGAGCTGTTAGCACTGAATGTTATATAAGTCTAAATGGCACAGTGATTGACCAGGTCAATGAGTTTGTGTATTTAGGAAGCATTTTTGACAGAGAGAACAAATTAGATGGTGAAATTAGTAGGCGACTGAATTCTTCATTGAAAGTCATGCCTGCTTTGGGAGGTTTTCACAGGAACTATGGGTTCTCAAGAGAGTGCTGCATGGCTGTGCATGAAAGTGTAATTGTTCCTACTCTGATGTATGGCAGTGAAACCTGGGTACTACAGAACAAACTCAGGAGTCGTTTGTGTGCTGGAAAAATGTGTTACTTATGGGGGGGGGGGTTGTGGCAAGACACGTTCTGATTATGTGAGGAATGAAACTGTGTTGTAGTTGTGCAATGTGAAGCAAAATGTTGTTAGCAAGGTGGAGATTAATATGCTTTGGTGGTTTGGCCATGTTGAGAGAATGAGTGGTGAGATGCTTACTAAGAAATTTTTTTAGAGGAAGGCCAAGGAAGTCATGGGAGGATCAGATTCAGGAGTGTCTGAATGAGAAAAAGATTATGAGTATGAAGTATAGAAGATCTTGTGTACGTCATGTGATGGATTTTGGTGAAGCGTGAGTTGTATGTCAAGATCGCTGTAAATGGAGAAGTTTGATATGGCAACAGTAAGTAAGAATTATCTGGTAGTTTGTATTTTTTTGTGGAGCTAACCTCTGAATCTCAGAGAATAGCTTAATGATATGTATGTATGACAGCTTTCTATGTATGCCAGAAGTAGCATGCTCCTTGCCAGTTTATTCTCCTCTATGTCTTTGGTAATCACCTCCTAACAATTAAAATAAGAATGAGCCACAACAACTAGTGTGTGACATTAACAGTGTGTGAATTTTATGGTCTGCCATCCATAATTTATTTACAACAGGTGATAAACAATTATAAATTTCATTTGGCATTCACTGGAGTTGTGCAGGATTTGTGTGCTAGAGCTCTATCTTAACAGCCAATGCTACAGACAGGCTTTGAAAGCTTTGGTTGAATTCTGAATTAGTTTTCTGGACTACTAGATTTTGTTTTAACAGTAGGAATACCCTCATTATGCCATTTTTTCAGAAACTTTTAACTCAGAAAAGTCTGTAGTCAGAGTTGCTCAGTGGTATACAGTGGCACCCATATGAGTACTTTAGGGGCGGGGGAGTGCTAAGAAAAATCATTACCTCCTTCAAGGCTGTCAAATATTTTAGTAAATGTACAAGATACTAAAATACAACAAAAATAATTGATACTGTTTGACAATAAGTAAATAGCTAACAAGTACCTTTTTTTTAAACGTGGAAGGTCTATCAAAAACTCACATAATTTTTTTCTGTTCTGTTCATTATATTTATTTATATTACAAAAAAACTGAACCAATAAATGTTTTAGCTGATTTTAAAAATTGTCATTGCAACTTCATATTACATGTGTGATGACGGTATGTAAAAACTGCATTTCAAATGAATTAAAAGTTTGTAGCAGAGGTTATAACTGAACTATACAATTAAAGTTGTAATTACAGTTTAGAACATTGTGATGGGAAAAGTTAATTCCACCATGATATCTAGTACTTTTCACGGAAAGAAACTGCAGATTTGGCTTATTTTTAGAAAACTTATCTACAGTCAGTTCTACCAAGTTCAGCTCTTTCTCTTTTATTCAGTCTCTGTGAACACTTAATAAGCACAAACTTGACCTCAGCCACTCTCCCTCTCCTAAAAGTATTACTGATTCATCGGTTCGTACTTCGTAATCAGATGTGTTGAAACTGTCACCTACAATTCCTTGTCGTACTTTTGAAAGTAAACGCATAGCAGAATTGGGCAAATCGAATTTTTAAAATAAAGAAGTTATCTTAATAATTGCAATCATTCATTGATATCTTATTATTTTTAAAAATGCTTTAAAAAAACGGTTTTGTCTATTTCAGTGTTCTAAATTTATCAAAAATTTGGCTATACCAACGGTGGTATATGGTAATCAACCCACCATAGAAATCCTTCAACTCTATCACAAAACATAATGGTAACTAGGACCATAACTGTTAGCTCTTATAAATGGAACTTAAGCTGGATGTCAAGCAATTTTGCTTCCTATACTTCCCATTGAAAAACTTCTGTACACATTTTTTTCACAATTAATGCGTTCCCAAGGATGAAAATTTGAACATCGATTAAAATAGCTTTATTTTATAACTTGGAATACTTAATATTTTCTAAACCATAACCATAATTATGCAATCCAACATTTATTTGTCTACTGACGTCGTCAAAGTACAGGTCGCGCCATCTTTTTTTCTGGTTTCAACACCACCAAAGGAAAAGTTATTGATTTTTAATATAATTATGATTATGTTTTGGAAAATATTAAATATTCCAAGTTATAAAATGGAACTATTTTAATCGATGTTCAAATTTGCATCCTTTAGAAGGCATTAATTGTGAAGAAAATGTGTACAGAAGTTTTTCCATTGGAAGTATGGGAAGCAAAATTACTTGACGTCCACCTTAAAGTAAATGTAATATGCTAAAAACATGCTATATAGTTCATTCTGTATGTAAGAAGATGTGTACTTTTTGTATTCTAATGTATGTCGGAAAATTCTGTACTCATATAGCAACAGAAATTTTCTTCTATCTGTTTACAAAAATCTTTCATTTGTATTTGTTGGCAGTATGGGTATTAATCCGTCTCCAGAGGAAATGAAGCATCCAATGACCGCATTATCAGTTATGAATAAAATGTATGAGTATTTTGCATAATTTGTACTTATGTCACATATCAGCTCTTGTTGTTTTTTTTTAATTCCAGTGAATAGCATATTTTTTGTGAAGCATTGGGAATAAGGCATTGCAAAAAAACAAAACAAAAAAACATTGTGAATTTTGTATAAACTTTCATTGCATCCTCTACGGGGAAAGATTTGCTTTTTGTTAATAATATGTTATATCTTTTCTAATTAATAAAATAATATTTCAGCAGCAGTTTTTTGCATTTTTCATTAAATGTGCTTGTTCACGTTCAGTTATTTGGTGTTCCGCTCTCATATTACTGTAGTTTCTTGGAACAAATTAGATGTGTTGTTAATGTTCATAATTCAGAGGTCTTTTTCATGACATTTGATGTTCCTTAACACTTAATGTCTTTTGTTCCTAGCATTTTTAACAATGTCATTTCATACCATAAATAATATTCTGACTGTTCTTAATACAGTAAATTCTTGATGTTCCACCACCATTTGTTACATTACATTGTGGCGTTACATCATGGATGTCATATCAAATGTGCTAAATGATTTTTAAGTAACCCAAATTTTGTTAATTATGGTTCCTCAAAAATCATAAAAACATTTTGATTAGATTAAAAAGAAAAACATTCACTTATATGTTGTGTACTTAGCACTATGGTTCGAAATGTCTGTTTCCATCTGGGAAGGCTCTAGTATGAATTAAATGTGGACGTTTACTTTGCATAGTAGGAAGACAAAGTTAACATTTCAATCATAATTAAATGAATTAAAGAACATATTACATTACTAAAACTTAATCAAGTGATAATTAATAGCATTACACAAAATCATTTTACATAGCTTAGTTTCTTTATAAAATCTTGTCCATTTTAATTTGTGTTTTAAATTTCGATCCAGTTACTTTCAGAGCACAGTCAAATTTTATAACTGTGTTTGAAATTTCACCATCCTGTGTGTTTGCTTCAAAAAATCATGTTAATGTTAAAAGACACTAATTTGCATCTTTGATTGAGTCAGTGTCTTTAACATTAAGGTTTGCCCCATTTGAATCATGGTTCAAAAAAAAAAAAGGAAGGAAATTCTCACACTGCTTGCAATGGGTAGTACATCAAGTATGATGAGAAAGACAAGTTGGCTTAGTAAGATGCATTGGTGTTTGGTGGATGCCAAGGGTGTGGCAGTTTATCAAGGGATGCTTTAATAGAGCACGTCTGTTTAAACCCAAGGGCGGGTGGTAAATTGAGAGTTGGTTGTGTATGTAAAGAACAGTTTTATATTACTTATAAAGAAAATCACATTTCCCTATGTACAGTAATGATATGAATGAGCTTACATTAAGAACTAATACTCAGCTAAAATTAATAACAGATTGGCTGAATGAAAATGAAGTAGTTGTTAATATTAATAAAACTAAATTAATGATTTTCTCTAATTCACAAACTTCATATTTATACAATTTACTGATTCTGATTAATGGAGTCAGGATTAATACGGTCTCAACACACTCTTATCTAAGTACAACTGTACATAATGATTTGAAATGGAACAAACACATTGAAAATTTAAGTAACAAGATTTCTAGAAATATTGGGATGGTCAGTAGTACTTTGCCAAACTTAACACCAAAAACATTAATCTCTATATATTATACTCTAATTCAAACACATATTAATTATTGCATTTTAATCTGGGGACAAACCACACAATATAATATCAACAAACTACAGGTATTGCAAAATAGATTTATAAGACTAATAGACCTTAAAACATCAAATAATTTTCACCCAATCTCATATATTCGGTCAAAAGTGATAATATTATATTTTAACGATAAAGCAATTATATGACTATAACTTGGGGAAAATAATGTATAAAAGAATTAAAAATGGTATACACAATGATATAATAATACTAAATATACATACTCATTACCACAATACTAGGAATAGATCACTACTAATTCCAATGTTCCCACAAACTGAGAAACTTAAAATGAATATAAATTATAGTGGCCCAAAATTTTGGAACTCATTGCCCCAAGAACTAGCATCAATTAATAATTTTAACTTATTTAAAATAAAACTAAAGGCACATCTTATGAAATAATTAGTAAACAATAGGCAATTTCGATTAAATGGGAGAAATGTGGGTTAGTATCATTATAAAGTGAGGTGCAAACGTTATTTGTTGTTTATTTATAAATATATATGTGATTATATAGTGAAGTGTATATGAAATTCATAAATATGCGGGAGTGACATGGAGGAGACTGGCACAAGACAGACCGTTGTGGAGGAAACTTGGGGAGACCTTCGTCCAGCAGTGGATTGATAATGGTTGACAATGATGATGATGATGATGATATGACACTTGTTGTTTGTTTAGATATAGTGAAGGCTATTGATGATGGAACACATTGATATATGTGTTGGTTGTGAGCTAGTACGTGTATATTCACATATTAACCTGCCATATATGTGTTGGCTTGCCTTTTCTGTTGAGCTTTATGGTTTTTGTATTCTGGGGAGAGGAGGGCTATGTCAGGCCTCACGGCCTTTTTCCTCCTTTTCCTAGTTGCTGTAGTGGCAACTGAATGAACAAATAAATGAAATGAAATGAAATAAAATGAAAATCAAAATTTATTGTAAGTGAGAACACATATGTGATCTACAGCTGCAGTCCAATCACAAAGTTCATTTACCTCCCAGCCACCAACACTTAGTAAATGACTGTCATTGGAAAAGAAAACCCAAAGTGGGATGAGCTGTAAAGGTGACCAATAGGGTGTGTTTCCTGAGGGTCTAGGGCCGCTAGTGGTTAACGTTTGTGACTGCCACGGAGAAGACCTCGGGTTCGATCCCAGGAAGGTGCAAACGCTCAAACCACTAAATATCCACCATTCATCAGATGGGCACGTTAAGCCATCGGGCTCTGGGTACTGCCCACCCCCTCCCCTCCCAGTGATAAATAAGGGCGTCTTCCTCCCCCTTTCTACTTCACTTCCGTGTAACTTTCCTATCGGGCATTCTAGTCCAAAGCTCCTAGCTTCCTATTTCTAAGGGTTGTTTAAGACCTGGGGTCAGACATTCCCTTCCTAAAATCCTCTACATATGATCTCTGAGGGTCTGGACAAAAGTTCTCAAATCCTGTGTGAAACATGGATGTTGTGCTCACAGATATTAAGGAAGATGTGTTCTGTATAAACACATGAAATATTCTCAAGTACGTTATTTTCAGCAATCATATTGTTGTACTGAATTACTTCTAGCCTACTGTTTGCCATATTACATCATCCCTTTAGAAAACCTGAAAATTTAATCTCCCTGGAAATTAGGGACAAACCAAAGTTATGGTTTTTGAGTGAGGAACTGTTAGTGCTGAATGCAAGATCATTCTAAATGGTACAGAGATAAACCAGGTGAATGAATTTGTATATTTAAGAAGTATGTCTAATAGGGATAACAGATTAGATGGCAAAATTTGTAGGTGAGTGAATTCATCTTTGAAAGCCATAGCAGCCTTAGGAGAATTTCACAGGGCTGATGTATTCTCAAAAGATCGTGAATGGCTGTGTATGAAAGTTTAATTGTTCCTGCTCTGATGTGTGGCAGTGAAACTTGGGTACTGAAGAAGCAACATGGAAGTCATTCGTGTGCTAGAGAGTTACTTACATGGGGGTTGGGGCAAGACAAGTTCTGATCATGTGAGGAACAAAGATGTGTTTCAGGTGTATAGTGTGAAGCAAAGTCGATATATCTCATGTGATTCTATCATAAAGTTCAGATACCTATTACGTGACTACAAGGTTCTTCACCAAGACGCTTTAACGTCTGTAAGTTTTCTGTTTTACACGTTATAACCTGACCTAACTTGGAGATTGCTTTGGCAACTCTGTGAGAATACAACATGGACGAAATAGCGCTAATGGCGAAGTATGACATAGAGCACCAAGTGGAATGATCCTAATGAAAATTAACCGCCAGTCCGGAAAGGAATATAATATTGCACAAGATATGCAAATAGTAACTCTTAATTCAAGAATTTTTTAATTGTTATCTGGAAAACCTTTCCCTACTCTATATGAAGTCAACACAGCATAGTGTGCCAGAACCAAGTTAACCCTAATGACTGGACTTCACATACAACCATATAGAAGTAGGATGCAACTTCTGACCAAAAGGCTCTCAATAAACTACCGATGTGGGACCAAAAACACACTTCGGTAGGTAACATTTTTAGGACTTTTAACTGAATTGTATCTAAATTGAATAACTTAATGCACCGCCGCAGACTGTACCCACTTTATAACGTGTAAAACAGGAAACTTACAGATGTTAAAGCGTCTTTGTGAAGAGTGAAGCAAAGTGTTGTTAGTAAGGTGGAGACAAATATTCTGAAATGGTTTGGCCATCTTGAAAAAAATGAGTGTTGAGATGCTTACAAAGAGAATTTATCCAGCCTAAGTGGTAGGAAAGAAAGGTAGAGGAAGACCAAGGAAATCATGGGAGGATCAGATTTCAGGAATGTCTGAATGAGAAAAATTGCAACGAGTATGAAGTACAGAAGGTCTTGTACGAGGCTTGTGATGGATGTTAGTGAAGCTTGATTTGTGTGCTGAGATTGCTGCAAATGGAGACATCTGATACATCAATATTAAGCAAACTGTAGCGCCATCAGTTTTTAAATTTTATCTGGTACAGATGAGCTTTCTTTGAGGAGCAAACATCTTAATCTTAACAAACAGCTTAGTGAAACATATGTAAGTATGGAGCGAGGATCAACCCCGAATCTCTTGATTTCCATTCAAACATGCTCCCATTACACCTTTCAAGATATTGAAATTCCAAGTAATTGAAGCTAAGGAAATTATACTCTAGAAATCTGAACCAACTTAACAGTTATTGCCTAGAAAGCTAGAACAAATTCCTAAACAGAAATAATCGCTCTTTCCACGTTAATAAGTGAGTCTCGGAAAAATTATCATCGGCCGCCACTGGGAATCAAACCCAGAGTCTTTCAGTTACACGCCGGACATGCTACCACTGCACCACAGCAGCCTCAAATTCTCCAGACTCACATGTGATTAACTGCCAAACTACATGGCAGGTTGCTTCATGGAGCCCTGCAAAGTGCTGGAGATTCACCAAAGATGGAAAGCAGCAACTGAACAAATAACTAGGAGGCGAATGGATAATTAATTCAAACACTTGATGTGGATCAGGAACACCAAATAAAAATCATCGCTCTTTCCACGTTAATAAGTGAGTCTCGGAAAGTTTGGCAGTTTATCACATGGAGCCTCGCACATAAAGCAGGTTGCTTCATGTGCAGGGCTCCATTAAGCAACCTGCCATGTAGTTTGGCAGTTAATCACATGTGAGTCTGGAGAAGTTGAGGCTGCTGTGGTGCAGTGGTAGCATGACCGGCGCATAACTGGAAGAGCCTGGGTTCGATTCCCAGTGGCGGCCGATGAGAATTTTTCCGAGACTCACTTATTAACGTGGAAAGAGCGATGATTTCTGTTTGGTGTTCCTGATCCACGTCGAATGTTTGAATTCAGATTCCTAGGCCATTTTGTGTGTGTGTGGTTTTTGTTTTTGTTTTTGTTTTTTTTAATTGGGGGTTTAACGACTGCCATGAGCAACTTAATGGGCTATAAGCAGTCACCCTTCTCTAATTTTGGGCCACTGACTCCAGGAAAGGGAGAGAGCCAGTGCCGTAAGACAAACACAACATTCATACCTCACCAGGAGTCGAACCCAGACCCATCTCGGCCCCAGGCTGTAATTTCTTAACTTTAGTTGCTTGAAACTTCATTGTTCTGGGTGGCATTTGGTAGCCTGCTTGAACTGGGAGATGTGAGTTCAATTCATGTTCCACAATGATGCAAGTTTCTAGTTTTTTTAGGTGATGTTACAATGAAAACAGTGAACTAAAAGCAATTGAGTGCTACAATCTGTTTGCAGAACATAATGTACTCATTGATGTTAAGTTCATTTTTTTTCTTTTAAGTACAAACCTTCTTCCTTTTCAGAAACCGGAAAACATAAATTAGGCATTGTTGGCTTCTCTGAGCCTCAGATATTTATAAAGTTTATTAAACTCAGGGAGAAAAGAAAAAAATGCACTCATTGAAAGTGTCAAGTTATTTGTAGGCTCATTTGCTCTTATTATTTGTGTCAAATAAGAAATTGCAGCAGTGTAATCTTTAAAAACCATTGTTGCAAAACTTGGATCTTGTGGTGATATGCAGTCGAACCCTTATATAACAAAGTTGAAGGGAGAGTTAAAAATGTTCAATATATGTGCCCCAGAGCCCATTTAAGAAGTGGCTGCAACCTCTGGCCCCTCATTTTCAAGGGACCCCAGAATTATGTAGATGCTTCAAGAATTGTTCTGCGATTGTTGTTTTTTACCGATAAAACAGCAAAAATTATAAGAAACTGCCTTGTGAAAAAAAATTTCTATTTCCACTTTTTCAGGAGTCTGCAAAAAGTATAGTCTCCCCTAGTCCGTCCTCAAACAAAGCATTGTAAACTTTTTTTCGTACACATCTGTAACTGGGGGAAATTTTCATACATTAAGAATTTGTTTGAATCATGGTATTTGGGTCATATTATTTTGTCCACTGCTTTGATATCATGTCAACAAGATGAACTCGGGAGGGGGTTAAATCAGAACTGAACTGGTGTCCATTTTTCAACCATACATTTTCATGCTAAGACTGATTCGTCCATGAATCATAGGATACACACTTCAACATGGCAGAGATATTTTTATGGCTTCCTCATCATATTTTGGGCATGCTTTCTCCTGGGTATTTTTATTCGTCCACCGATAGTGAAATCCTGGATGTGCCATTAATACTGGGCCCCAAAATACTGTCCAGCCCCCTGTATCCTTAAATGTACTCTGATGTGAACTGCCCGACAGATCAAAAACAGGCTATTTTTGACATATTACATCATGTCAGGTTCAAACTAGTCAATCATAAACTGTTTATCAATTTATTGAAGGTAAGTAATGCTTGTTAATTAAAAACTATAGCTAGCAATTGAAATAAATGTGAGATCTGCAATAAGCAAAATATTTAAGTAATGTAAAAATTTAAATCACTGCCAAAAATTTGAAAGTTTGCCTGTTGCATTTTATTTGGCATTTACCCATTACATCAGAAATAGGAATCAACTGTTGCTTGTTTTATGCTCATCATGATAGCTGTTTTGAATGTATTTTAACTTCCTCTAACGCTGTGGTCAAGATGTTTCTACACGTGTGGGAGGACGGGATAAAGCACAACATTTGCTCAGATGAATGTGGCAAGTGGAGAGGGTACAAGGTAGTAGGATATATTAAAAAAAATAACTGAGTCATTATTTTCATGAAAATTGATATGTCTGCAAGGGGAACCTTGAGGTGTTGCCAACACCAGGTAATTTTTAGTTTTCCAGTGAAAGAGGAAGAAGGCAAAAACTGAGAGAATGCCACTCACTTCTTTTGCTGATAACTGTGCTGAATTTCAATATTTGCTGTTTCTCCAAAATTTGTTTGCAATATGCATTAAAATAACTAAGAAGAATATTACAAAGTTCATGGGATCTATAAAAACTTCAGTTAATGCGTAACTTTGTATTATGCGAACTCGTTATACAGGGTGTTCCAAAATTATCTTTAGAACTTTGACCCTCAATAAAGCAGAAATGGAATAAGAGAACAAAAATCGGTTTATTGCATATTGAACAGCATGTACCGAAGTTTGTTAAAATGCTAGTAGAGCTCCACATGCACACCATTGGTTGCACGAATAGTGTCAAGATGGTATTCGACCTCCTGCCATGTTTTCCTGAGCATGTCCTCAGGAATTGTAGTGATAGCAGCTCCAATCCTGTACTTCAGCTCATCCACATCCAACCTTTGTACAGTACACTATATCTTTCAAATAACTTCACAGAAAAAAAGTCTAGGGAGTAAGATCCGGTGAACATGGAGCCAAGGAATTGGACCATCCCGTCCAATCCATCATTCCAGAAAGGTTTCATCTAGAAACTCACGAACGTGATGTGCCAAGTGCGGGGCTGCCTCGTCCTGCTGGAAGATGAAAGCCAGTCGCAGGCCCTCCAGTTGGGAGGCGTGCAGCTGGCTATCATCAAACTCATTCAGCATGTCCAAATAGATGTGACTGTGTTTTCAGCAAAACAGAATGGGCTGATGATGCGGTTGTGCAGGAGACCGCACCAGATGGTAACCTTAGTGCTGTCATGTTCGACCTCTCGGATGGCATGTGAGTTTTCAGACTCGCAAATTCTGCATTTATGCCTGTTGATGACACCACATATATGAAGCATTGCCTTTATATATGTGGTGGAAGCCTTCATCATTATCAATCCTGTGTAGCATATCAACAGCAAATTCGAATTTATCCCCGGGGTGTAGTACCTGGGTCAAATGCACTCAGTCAGGTGCAAGTGCTTGCAGCACTTGCACAAGCACTTGCACCTGACTGAGTGCATTGTAGGTGGTAACCCCGACTGCCTGGAGACTGTATGTATGGACTTCTCTGGACTTCATAAGAATCTCTGTCGAACACGTTCCATATCCTTTTCACTTGTGCATAGTCAGCCAGCACCATTTTTATGAAATACACTACCAGTCTCCATAAACTTCTTGTGCCACTCTCGTATTGAGGGTCTGGATGGTGGATTACGTCAGTATTTGGTACGAAAATTCCTTTGGACTTGTGTTTCTGACTTCATTTCTATGAATCATGCCATACACTGGGCCTTTTCCTGTGGAGTAAGCATCAGAACTTCAGGGTTGTACCTGAAAGTAAACAAAAACCAAAAAAACCTTTTGCATACCAATAAAACTTTATGCATTGCTGTTACAGGCACCTAAAACAGAACTTTTGCTGTCTTATTTCGTTTAGGTTTTATTGAGGGTCAAATTTGTAAAGATCATTTTGGAACACCCTGTATGTGAGTTTGACTATTTTATTTGAACCATAAAAATGCCTAGTACATATTGTCATCTCTTGAATGCTGTCATGTTATTCTCCAAAAGCTTTCTTTGATATCTTATAACAAAGTAAATTTCTCCGTCATTTTTGTCCACATCAGGGCTCGAACCTGAGTCCCCTCATTCCGGAATAAGTCACTCTACCAATTGAGCTATGCGGACATTCATTCTGACTGCTGTCTGCCTTTATGTTGTGTGCATCTTGCTAGCAGGTGTCACATCCTCACCCCCCCCCCCCCGATAGAGGGCCGGGGGCATGGCCCACGGGTCAGCCGTGACCATGAATCATCATAGGCAGCCATCCGCTGAAGCACGTACTTGAGAACTCCCAGTCAATTTGGTGTGTGGAATGCAACGTCACACACATTTATTTTTCGAAGCGCAGGAGAAGGGATTCTCTGCCGCCCCGGTGGCGCAGTGGTCTAAGCGATGGCCTCTGATCATTCGTCCGAACGGGGTCCGGGTTCGAATCCCGGTGACGTATGGATGTTGTGTTTGTCTTACAGCACTGGCTCTTTCCCTTCCCTGGAACCAGTGACCCTAAATTAGGGATGGGCGACTGCTTATAGCCCATCGAGTTGCTCACGGTGGTCGTTAAACCTCCAATCAAAAAAAAGAAAAAAAGGGGGGAATCTCTTATTTTTCCTATCTCGTGGTTTGGAAAGAACATCACACCATTGCGAGATTTTGAACGGCCGGATCATCCGGAAAGTTCAGGGCGCCATTGTAACGAAGTAAATTTCTTCGTCATTTTTGTCCATGCCAGGGCTCGAACCCAGGTCCCCTCATTCTGGAATAAGTCACTCTACCAATTGAGCTACGCGGACATTCATTCTAACTGCTATCTGCCTTTATGTCATGTGCGTCCTGCTGGCAGGTACGTCACAATCTGATATCACTTTTATTTCTGAGATATGTGCTGCATGGTAATGTCTCCAATAACTAACAGGGAGAATAAGTGTTCATATGTATGAGTCATTTTTCTTGCAGTGGCAACATCACTGGAAATTCGCAATTAGGATGGCATTGGCCAAACCTGTACCTGTTACCTGTGTGTTGTTTCTGTGCATTCTGTATAGTTAGTGGTGTAGGTGTGTGTTATTGATGTTACTGATTGAGCAGAAGTGCAAGTGTTCATGTAATTTCCCTAAGTGATGTTCATTCAACAAAGTGGTATTTTAAGAAATTCAGGTCACACAAAGACAAAATGTTCATCTGTGTCACAAAGGACTATGGGTAGCACATAGTGGTGATGCATTGTCATATTGTATCATCACAAGATGGGAGAATGCTTTTTTATGTGAAAGAGAGAACACCAAGCTTGAGCATGGGAATGAACATCCTGAAGGGGTTACTGAAGCATCATTGTTGATGGATGTGACAGAAACTGAGTGCCAAAGTCAACATTGCACCTTCAACTATGTATGTCATTTTGTTGAAGAAGCTGGAAATGTGTGAAATGGTTGCCACATACCTTCTTTGATGTGCAGGAATGGCAACAGATGGAAACAGCATAAATATATGGTGAACAGTACAAGTATTAAGGATTATTTTTTCAGGTAGAACCATTTAATTGTGGTTTTAATTGCTGTAACTTTTTACATGCTTTATTTCCTTTGAGTGGAAATTAATATTCGTAGCGAATATTAATAACTTCCAACCGAGAAATTGCTTTCCACTCAAAGGAAATATAACATGTAAAAAATTACAGTAGTTAAAACCACCGTTAAATGGTTCTACCTGAAAAAATAACGTATGGAAAACATGTTTTTTTTTTTATCTCGATACATTTAGAAATACGTGCGTAATAAAGTATTAAGGAGAAGAATTTTTTTCCCTGAAAAATGGAAGAACTCCTTAAACACAAGCTCTTCTGAACTATCATGAGCATCATTTGTGCAGTAGAGTCTTCTCTGCAGCTATTGGCCCAAAAAAGATGCTGCCAACTGTGTTACAAGCCTTCCAAATGTTTGGCAACAGGTTGTCTATGAAGGTAAAGAATATGACAAGGGACTGTCACTGGTATGTTCCCTTTCACTATGTAACAATGATAGCAGTGTTTCTACTACAGGATAAATAACACTTATACTCTGACAGAAATTGAGATGATTAATACAAATTGTTATGGATTACAATTTCCGGTGTTAGTTATTGTACAAAAACAGTGCTTTAAGAATTGTCTTGATATGAAATCCAATAATAGCTAGTTTTCATAATGTTCATCGCCCTGCTTAAATTACTGTATTCTAATTTAACTTATCAAATCCAGAAAATCCAGTGTTATTAGCAAATCTGACAGTTTTACTAATGTATGTTTAACAGTTTTCTCCCAAATAATGCTTGAAAGATTTTAAATATTAGAATACAATTTTATATGTATTGCTTCAAGGCATTATTTTAGCTCTGAAATTGCTCAAAATGTGACTTTACATAAAAATAAATGTTAACTTCTTTGATTTACAGCTCTTGCTGTCTTCACCTGGTTACATAATAAGTACAAATTATAATCTTCAAGTACAGAACTGGCGGGCTACTTTTGTACAGCTCCGCACTTTGAAACAGATTTCATTATTTTTCCAAATAGGTATAAACCTTTTATAATCAGTTCTGCAATTAAAAAATTGAATTGGCTATGCCTGAAAATAAATAAATAAAATGGCAGTTAACCAACAACTAAAATTCAGTTCATTTAGGAATTTCTCAATCATTAGTCTTTTCAGAAGTTATGAAGAATAATTTTTGAGTAAAACATGCTTTATAAGGCTAAACAAGGTTTTGCAAACTAGTCCATGACCCGATTTTTTTTTAATCTGTCTATTTATCCGTACATACATTTGCTGCTGGATGAATGTCACCTCCACAGCTTTGACTTGAGCCAGTCTTATCCAAGTCACTCCAGCATGTTTTCAGATTTCATCCACCCATCTCCCATGTAGTGTTCTGGATCATTTCCTGTCCCTTAGTATCCAGTCAAGCATTTCAGATGTCTAATAATGGTCAGTTCTTCTAGCAATAATATATACAGACTCAAGTCACATTATTGTGACCACCTCCTGCTTTTGTTGTCAACAGCATGTAGCCAATGAAAGAAGGCATGTGTCGTGAGCTGGCTTGGAGAGTGTATAAGGTGTGCTGTAGGCATTCTGAAAAAATATCACTCATTGCTGTCATGGATAAAAGGAGTGATTATCAGATTTGCACAAAGAGATGATTTTCAGCTTTTGAGCCAATGGTGGCAGTATTTCTGAAACAGCGCAGTTTGTGAACCGTTCGCGTGCAGCTGTGGTTAAAGTGTATCATGATTGGAGAAATGGCACAATTGCAAATAAGCGATGTGGAAACTGTGGAGCACCACATGCCATTGATGTGAGAGGTAAACGTTGGCTTCGAAGGTGCGTGAGGGCCGATCAACATGCTGCAGTGGAGCAACTCACTGGCGGAGTGAACCAGGGGCTCCGATGCAGACGGATGGTCACAGCACCTATGCTAATGAAGGTGCATCAGCAGAAAAGGCTTACATTTGCTTGGCAGTATCGGAATTGGACCTCCGCTGATTGGCAAAGGATTGTCTTATCCCATGAGTCACGTTTTCTGCTTCATCGAACAAATGGACGTTGGCGTATAAGGCAAGAAACATCGGAGAACAAATACTTTTCAACCATTGCTGTCACAACACGAGCTGATGGTGGGCAGCATTATGATCTAGGGAATGTTTTCGTGGCATTCTCTGGGTCCACTACAACCTGTGGAAGGCACTATAAACCGAATTTATTATGAATCCGTCGTTGCAGACCACATACGCCCATACATGCTGATTGTCTTCCCTGGGGCGAATGAGATCTTCCATCACGACAATTCGATGTGTTGCACAGCTAGAAATGTGCAAGAGTGGTTGGAAGAGCATGATGACTTCAAAGTACTTCCCTGGCCCCCTAATTTCCCAGACTTAAACCCAATTGAGCATCTCTGGGATCACCTTAATCATGTTGTTCACTCTATGGATCCTCCACTACGCACCCTCCAGCAGCTGCCAGATGCACTGCAGTCAGCATGGCTCCACATACATGCGAACACCTTCCAGCACTTTATTGAATGACTCCCAGCCCGTCTAGCTGCTGTCTGTGCTGCACACGGCGGTTGCTCTGGATAATAGCTTGTGGTCACAATAATGTGACTTGATCATGTATATATATATATGTGTGTGTATCATCATCATCATCATCATCAACAACCATTATCAATTCACTGCTGGATGAAGGTCTCCCCAAGTTTCTTCCACATTAGTCAGTCTTGCACCAGTCTCCTCCATGTCACTCCCACATGTTTTTGGATTTTATCCACCCATCTTCCACCTGGTCTTCTGGATTTTTCCCTGTCCCTTGGAATCCAGTCTAAAATTTCAGTTCTCCATTAGTGGTATGTCCTACTGGCAATATGTCCAGTCCATTGCCATTTTAGGGATTTTACTCTGATCATGATGTTTTCTACTCTTGTCATTTTCCTTATCCACTAGTTCCTCTTCTCATCTTTCCTGGTTACACCAAGCATGCATCTCTCCATGCTTCTTTCAGTTGCCTGCAGTCTTTGTATGTCTTTTTTAGTTAAGGTCCACGTCTCTGCTCCGTATGTAAGCACTGGAAGGATGTGCATTGATTAAACACTTTTCTTTTAAGACATAATGACATATTGCTCTTAAAAATTGTACTGTTTCTTCCAAAAGCTCTCCAGCAAAGTTTTATACGCCGATGAATTTCTTCATCAATGTGACCCTCTCTTGATATCTGCTGTGCAAGGTAAATGTAGGTATCAGTTATCTCCAGCTTTTCCCCATCAATCAATAAATCTTCATTTCTTGTAAAAGTTTCTTCTGAAAGTTTAATCTCACTTCTTACTCTTGTCAGCAGATTCCTGGTTCATACTCTGCCATTGTAAAGGGTCAGTTGCAAAAATGACTATGTCATCAGCAAAACGAAGGTGAGTTAAATTATTCCCATTATCGCTATCCCTTTGTTTTCCCAGCTCAATGATTGAAAGACATTTTGCAATGTGGTATTGAAGGGTTTGGGAGATATGGTGTCAGTGTGTCTCACTTCCTTTCCAATTTTTATTGGTGCTCTATCCTCAAGTAGCTGAACCTTTGCACTTGCATTTTCATAGATGTTATTAATAATGCTAATTTATGTATCTTCAGTACTGCAGGATTTCAAAGCCGTTGTAACTGCTCATGGTTTCACTGAATCAAAGGCCTTTTCATAATCAATAAAAGCCATACATACATATACAGTATATGTAGATATATACACATATACACACAGTGGAACCTCATTTATATGTTTTTCAGGGGACCAAGTAAAAGTAATGTATCACTGAAAACAAAAATGTATACATGAAAAACAGGGAAAGTTTAACATTAAGGGCAATTCAGATTTGTTGGATTGGCAACATTTTACATACAAATGAGAAAAATGTATAAGTGAGAAATGTATGAACAAGGTTCTACTGTATATATACAGAGAAGAACCTTGGGGCAAGACTAGGTACACATTTTTTATTTCCTAGGCATGCTTCGAGTTGACACACTATGTGTTGTGACACCATCTACAGCTTGCCAGTCCACAAACCACTACCCCCTTTAGTTGAGCTGTGGAAATGAATATTCATTCATTCATTCTCTACATGAGGACTGATAGACAATCAAAAAAGCACTGTCAAGCTGGGTGTGTGTGTGCAGTTCACATAAAAATTTAATCCTGTGTTTGTTTAATTCCAGTAAAATGGGGATGAAGCATGTGTTTACAGTTGGCATTGAAAATGAAGAAATAGTGCAGCCGAGTTCATTGAAAATGTATTCATTATTTAAACTTTCCTATGACTCTGCTTTAAAAGATAATTTCAGTAAACTGCTTGTGAAAGATTTTTGGTTAAATTGTGAAAATGAATATTCATTCATTCATGCTATCAAATTTGTCAGCTTCCTCAGGTAAATGAATGTCATGTGAGGAACCTGAAGTTATTTTTATGTCATATAAATGTGAAACTTACTTCTCATCTATGGTTTCCTTAAAAACTGAGAGTAGAGATGGGCTGGTTGTTGATCTAGATTTGAGGATAGAAGAATGTCAGTTTCAGTCCGGTACAAGACATTTGCATGAGAATAAGAATTCCAAGTAGCCATGACCAAGAACCAGCCACTTTCCCTGCTATTTTCAAGTACCACATGTAAGTCACAGTTAAGAGGTTTCTACAGCTAATACTAATCCAGATGTTCACAAATAAAACTAACCCAAATGCGGTAGTTAAAGTAATGTTTAGTATTTTGTTATCATATTTTCAAGTTTCCAACATTTATTTAACATTTTGGGAATTGTTTATGGGATGATTTTAATATTGTGCTATTTCTTCAATGTTTTTACATATATTTTTGGATGGTTGCATACCATCCAAACATGTTTGGTACATTCATTAAATTATTGTTCTAGCAGCAATGATAATCTGTTCTGTGATTTTTGCATTTTTCTGACCAAGCTGTATTCTTCTTCCATTTGTTTTTCTGATAATATTCTTATTTTTTTATATTTTTCTGATCATTTTCCTCATTTTAAATACTTTGGGATAGTGAAAAATGTGACTTTATATTTTTTTATTTATTTTTTTTATTTTTTTTGTAATGGAATACTTGTTTCCCCTATTTTTAGCGGTCCCTTTTTCAAAACCAATCAGCAGAGTTAGCATTTTTGCCCCTCTTCCTTTTAAAAGCAAAATTAAATTTCAAAATCTGTACTTAATCTGTCTGTGATGGAATCTGAGACATTTCTTTGATGTGTAAAATTGTTTTCACTGTGGAATGAACAATGTGATACTGATTTGTGATATTTAATTGCGTTTAAAATTTGTGTTTTCTGATTCTGTAGTTACTTCTTGCTAGCAATATCAAGGGGCAGAGTAAAATAATTTTCTTTTATTTAGGACAAAATTAATGTTCAAAATGCTACTGTCTGCTCATAGTGTAGAGGAAACGACTTTAAGTGAATGAAAGATGGCAGTGGGGAGTTAAAACTCCAAATTTAAGCTTAAATTTTTTGTAAACAAAAGGGGAAATGCTTGCTATTTTTTTTTTTTTTTACTTTTCGTCTGTTGGTATAGCAAGAAGAGACTAAGCAATGGAAAGTCATGTATTTTCAGAGGAATTACACTTTAAAAGTTCTGACATCATCATTAATTCTTAAAAAACTCCTTAAATAGACTTCCAAAAATCAGTATGAGCCCAGCAATTATGACCTCACATGACCAGTCTTCCGTAGAAACAAACTTTATCATTTTATAATGTTGATACAAAAAAAATATTGAGGTATGCGATTTTTTTGGCTTCATCAGTTTTTATGCTTAGTTGATCACATTCTCATTATCTACCTCCACACTAGTCTGTTCTGCTGTTTGCTCTTCTGAACCTGTTGATTTCATGATGTTTTCCCACTATTTTCTTGTGTTGTCTTCTTTCATTGATGCCATTAAGTTGTAATGTGACAAAAAGTATTGCCATTCCCATTTTAGTTATATTTCATTTGAAAGCTTGAGTTTGTATATTTGAGAAGCATGTTTGACAGAGAGAATACATTAGATAGTGAAATTAGTAAGAGAGTGAACTCTTCACTGAAAGACATCGCTGCTTTAGGAGGATTTCACAGGACTGATGGATTCTCAAAAAATTCCCGAGTGGCAGTGTATGAAAGTGTAATTGTTAATTGTTCCTACTCTGGTGTATGGCAGTGAAACCTGGGTATTGCAGAAGAGACATAGGAGTCGTTTGTGTGCTGTAGAGATGCGTTGTTTATGTGGGTGGGGGGGGGGGGTTGTGGCAAGACTCACTCAGATCATGTTAGGAATAAAGATGTGTTACAGTTGTGTAACGTGAGGCAAAATATTGTTGTTAAGGTGTATAATAAATGAATGTCCTTAGGTAGTTTGGCCATGTTGAAAGAATGAATGATAAGATGCCTACTAAGAGAATTTTTTCGGACCCAAGTGACAGAAAATCTTGGGAGGGCCAAATTCAGGAATGTCAGCATGACAAAAAGATTTTGAGTATGAAGTGCGAAAGGTCTTGTGTGCATCGTGTGATGGATGTCAGTGAAACTCGAGCTGTGTGATGGATGTCAGTGAAACTCGAGCTGTGTGATGGATGTCGGTGAAACTCGAGCTGTGTGATGGAAGTCAGTGAAGCTCGGCTGTGTGATGTATGTCAGTGAAGTTCCGCTGTGTGATGGATGTCAGTGAAGCTCAAGCTGTGTGATGGGTGTCAGTGAAGCTGGAGCTGTGTGGAGAATGTCAGTGAAGCTGGAGCTGTGTGATGGATGTCAGGGAAGCTGGAGCTGTGTGATGGATATCAGTGAAGCTGGAGCTGTGTGCCAAGATCGCTGTAAATGGAGACATTTCATACACCAATAGTAATTAAATTCTAGTTCCATCAGTTGAACATTTACCTGGGGGTTTGTCTTTCTTTGAGGAGCTAACCTCTGAATCTAAGAGAACAGCTTAGTGATGTGTATGTATGTATGTATGTTCATTTGAAAGCCATAAAGTATACCCATAATAAATTATTTGCAACAACTGTCAAGATTTAATAAAATATCAAAAATATATGTTTATACATTTTTTCATTGTTTTGTGTGCATGCATACATCACTGAGTGGTTCTCAGAAGTTAGTTCCTCAAAGCAAGATCAGCTGCCATGTCAAAAGTCTTAATGGTAATAAGTTTTTCTTATTGTTGATGTATTTTGTCCCTGACATCCATTATACACCTTACCCAAGACCCTATGTTCTTCATGTTCATCATCTTTTTCTCGTGCAGACATTCCTGAATCTGTCCCTCTCATGATTTTCTTTGACTTCCTCTACCTTTCTTTCCTGCCTCTTAGGCTCAATAAATTCTCTTAGTTAGCAACTTATCACTCATCCTTTCAATGTGAGAAACTATACCTCATATGCCGTTGAAGCTGTGAGAAAATCTTCTCCAAAAAATTGTCTCCACCCTACCAAGAATATTTTACTTCACATTACAAGTCTGTAACACATCTTGTTGAGAAAAGACCTTGCAACAACCCCCTCCCCTCCTCCCCCCCCCCCCGCACGGGGATAACTGGTTTTCCAGTTATTTGGGGAGCGGCGCCCCCACGGCCCGAGCTGACCTTGTGACTGGTCAACATCTGATGTCATGCCACAGCTTGTTTTTTTCTTATTTTGGTGCTGTTGGTGTTTGCAGGGACGGCTGTTCATCCAGCTGTTGGGGAGTCGCGGCCCCACGATCCCGAGCTGGTCTTGTGTCTCGCTTTTTCGTTTTTCTTTATTTTCTCCACTGGCTAGTTGCCTGTGTGGTATTCTCTACCTAATCGCTACCACGTTATGTACTAACACCCCGGTCTTGTGGTTTTGTTGCCCTCCACCACTAACTGATTTATATTAACCGCTCAGTTCGTAGGTTGCTGAGATTCCGTTTAGGTTCCCTGCCAGGTTTTGTCTTCTTTAGATTTCTTTTTTTTTTTCCCTTTTAGCTGGTTTGGGTGCTAGACCTACCTGCATGTTTGCCGCGTGCGGAGACCCGTGAGGCGGAAATGGGATGTCTGGCGGCTGAGGTCGCAGGAGACCGGATAAGTGCCTCCTGTGTACCAACACTCCTCTTCGACCCCGGCTTCGCTGTAAACGGGAGGCTAGAGACTAACCCACCTCTAGTCAGAAGTCATGTACCAAGTTGTGTACAGGGCTTTAGCGGCTTTTTTGTCGTATGGCACGGCAGGGTGAGCCCGGGGGCTGTGGGATCATGCCAAAGGCGTTGGCATGACGGTACCAGGAGGCCGAAGTGTCCGCCGAGTGCGTGTGATCACAGCCAACGGACTATATCTGCAACGTATAAGCTCCAGAACTGTGTCTAGCGTCATTTTCTTGGCTTGCGGACCTCCAGTTCTCCCTTGTAGGGCTCGGTGGTGGGTGGAGTAGTCTGCAGACGAATCTTCTTTCTTTTTTTCCATGGGTAAACCTAAAACCAAACGCTCCAAATTTAAGTCACCTGAGACAATGATAGTTGCAAACGACTCTCCTTCGTCTTCTCACCTTACCAAGTCTCATAACCTTAAACGGTCTTTAGACCATGACCTGGACCCAGAATGTGGAACTTCTTCTTCGGCAGCTGTACCAGTCGCTCCGAAGCGTCGTCTCCCATCGATTGCTGTGACTACGCATGCTACACACTTACTTGTCGAATCCATCGATCCGAATGAGAGACTGTCCACCAGATCTCCATTTTTCATTTCTAAAGCTTTGGACGCTGCGGTTGGCCCCTTGAAGTCTGTGAGGAAGCTTCGCTCTGGGGACCTGCTTGTCCAAACTTGCAGTGTTTCTCAGAGTAACACTTTTCTGCACCTTTCTAGTCTTCAAGGCATTCCTGTAAAAGTGACACCTCACCCGTTTCTTAACACCTCTCGGGGTGTTATTTCTGAGTTTGATATCTTGCCATGCAGTGAGGATGAATTGGTGACTGAACTTGCGGATCAGGGTGTTCTTGCTGCACGTCGTATGATGTTCCGGCGTGATGGCTCTTTGCTTAAATCTAAAAATGTAATCTTGACTTTTGACTCCCCGAAAGTTCCGACAGATATCAAAGCAGGTTACTTGGTCTGTGCAGTTCGCCCGTACATTCCCAGTCCTCTGCGCTGTTTCAGGTGCCAGAGGTACGGGCATTCACAACGATTCTGTAAGAGTTCCGCTCGTTGCGCTAATTGTGGCTCCGGTGAACATGACGGGGAAGGTTGCACTTCTGCGGCCTCCTGTGTTAACTGTGGTGAGGCCCATGCTGCTTACTCCCGCAACTGTATGAAATGGAAGGACGAGATGGCGATCCAGCGCCTCAAGACCCTGGAAGGCCTCTCGTACCCTGCTGCCAAGGCCAAGTTGGGTATACCAACCACCCGACAGCGTACTTTTGCCGCGGTAGTTCAGTCTCTGCCGCAACCCGTGCAGCCCTTTGTTCCGCGCCCTGTAGCTCTCGCCGCACTTGCCAAGCGATCTACAGTTGAACAGGCGACACAGGTGGATTTCACCGAGCTCCAGCTTATTCGACCAGCTGAGTCTGCGCCTTCTCTTTGAAGACGCCCGCCTCTTCCGGTTTCCAGCAGACAGCCTGCACGTGCGGAAGACCCGGCCCTCAATCCGCAAAGGTGTGCAGTGTCCATCAAACTGTCTCGGCCTCAGCGAGGTCCCCACCCTCACCCGACATTATAGAAGAACACGGGGGGGAGGGAGAGTGACAGTCTCGTCCCCAGCCTCAACCAGCATTGCAGAGGAACATGGGGGGAGGAGAGTGACAGTTCGTCCCCGCCCTCTGCCAGCATTGCAGAGGAGTGTGGGGGAGGAGAGTGACGGTTCCTCCTTTTCCATTCGTAAATTTATGACTTGTAATAAACTTCATTAACTACCTTTTCTTCACTGCTTTCTTCATACTCTTTTTCAACTTTTACCAAGCCTGTCTGCTTTTACTCATTTTCCACGCTTTTTAAAATTCTGTGGCTGATAGTTCTTTGTCTGGCGCTCTTTGGCCAAACCTGGCCCTTGCGCCACTAAAATCCACTAACCAACCAACCAACCAACCCCTCCCCCAAGTTGACACACTGTTTTTGTTGTTGTTGTTTTCAAGTGAATACATTTTTGGACTGTGACAACAACAACAAAAACATAAAGTCTGTAACACATCTTGTTGAGAAAATACCTTGCAACAAACCCCAATTTAACATCCTGTTTTTGTCTTTGTTGTTTTCAAGTGAATACATTTTTGGACTGTAAGATAGGAAAGTTGTTGTTTTCAAGTGAATACATTTTTGCACTGTGACATCAACAACAACATAGTCTGTAACACATCTTGTTGAGAAAAGACCTTGCAACAAGCCCCCCCCTCTCCAAGTTGGCCCTGTTTTTGTTGTTGTTTTCAAGTGAATACATTTTTGGACTGTAAGATAGGAAATAACTAAAACACAAATACTAATCTGTTTTAAGTTTGTGAAATCTTGGGCTAAGGTATTTAGGCATAGTGCAGAAAAAGAAAAAAATTGTTTTATCTGAATCTTCAGCAACAAGAGTAGGTATGCTGCAAAACTGTTTGTTAGGCTTGTACATGAAAAAAAAAAAGCAAGTATGGAGCTGGAGCCTTGTGTGGCAAAGAAAAGCCCCAGTTGAAAACAAGACAAATCTGGACAGATGTTTTCAGAATGCAGGAAATGCAACAGAATCAGGCATCCTAAGAGTATTACCACATCAATCTTACACTCTTTGAAAGGGATAATTTTAAAAATGCTGGAAATAGTGAGAAGCAAGACCTTAACGAACAACCCCATAGGAAACTCACTGAATACTGAGTGATGACACCAGTAAATTTTTGACCCCTTTATTTTTGTTAAAAGATTTTGAGATAACTCAATACTAGGGTTATCTGTGTTTGCTAATGGAAGTGCAAGTTGCATATCATTTGTAATTTATATATCATCGTCGTCAACCTACTGCTGGATGAAAGTCTCCCCAAGTCTCTTCCACAACTTTTTGTCTTGAAGCACTCTCCTGCATGCATTAAAATGTCATCCACCCATTTCCCATAGTCTTCTAAATTTTTTTCTGTTCCCAGGAATCCAGTGTAGTATTTCCGTTGTCCAGTGATGGTCAGTTCTTCTAGCAATATGTCTATGCTATTCCCATTTCAGAGTACTTTCTGATCCACAAGTTCCTCTTCCTATCTTTTCTGGTTATACGAAGCATGGTGCTATACATGTTTCTTCCAGTTGTCTGCAGCCTCTGTACGTCTGTTTTAGTTAAAACCCATGTCTCTGATCCATAGTTAAGAATTGAAAGGATACTTTGCTTAACCACTTTTCTTTTAAGACATAACGGTAAACTGCTCTTAAAAATGGTATAGTTTCTTCCAAATGCTCTAACCAGGGGGTAGAGGGGCCTTGCTCCCCGAAAGTATTTCATTTCCAAAGTGAAAATCCTTAAAATACGTGGTGTCAGTGAATAAACAAAGACATCCCTCTTTCCATGTTTTAGCAACACATAGCAACCAAAAAATTGTTATTCAGTCACTGCTGAGGAATCGAATCCCAGATCCCTCGATATCTAGCCAGCTAACGTGTAAGGCTAGTGCGCTCAGCTGGATATTGAGAGATCTGGGTTCGATTCACGAGTGGTGACTGAATAGCAATTTTTCGGTTGCTATGTATTGCTAAAACGTGGAAACAGGGGTGTCTTTGTTTATTGTTTCATTTCGTTGATAAAATGCACTTGCATTAGAAAAATTGCTATAATTTAATAAAAATGCATCAACTTTCAATAGAAAATAATGCCTTAATTTTTTCTTCTATTTTTCATTAATTTTTATTTTGTCCTGATGGACTTCAATAACTTTCATGTTTGGTCAGCCTACCCCCAGTCCCAAAAAATATTCCTGTATATGCCCGTCTCCAATCAAGATACCTGTTTATTTCTTCTTCTATATGGTTTTGCTCCATATCTGTTGTGCAACGTATATGTAGGCATCAGATACTTCTAGATTTGCTCCATCAATTAGTAAATCTTTAGCTCCTGTAAAAGCAATGTACATCAGTTTTCATTTTCTGAAAGTGCATTTTTAAGCCCACCACTTTTTTGCTCTTGTCAGCAAGCTCCTGGCCTATACTCTGCAGCCCTGAGGGAGTATGTATTTGCAAAAATGGCTATTGTTGTCAGCAAAACAAAGGTGGGTTAAATAATCTCTGTTAACATTTATCCCCTTGTATTCACAGTGCAATGACTGGAAAACATTCTGTAATGTGGCATTGAAGAGCTTGGAAGATATGTGGTAATATATATACATACATGTATACTGAGTGATCACTGAATTATGACCACCCTTATCAAAAGTGAATGGGGCCCATTGACCACTTGATTTCTGAGAGGGCACGATTAGTTGACCAATGTAGCATATACACTCGCGGACAATGAAATTTGTGCACCAAAAAGGAAGCATCAGATTGAACTGAAATTTTATAGACGTAATGATGCACGTGATGGCAAAAACAGAGCTGCAGGACAATTACAGAGGGATCTGTAGCACGCAGTCCGGTCATCTTCAATAACATGTCGCACCGCCTCGTGCAGCGATACATGCTACAATACGGTCCGGCATGGAGGTGAACAGACACCTGATGTCGTCCTGCGGCAGACAGGCCCACAAGTGTTGGATGGTGTGCTCCAAATCTTGTATAGTGCAGCACGGCGGCAGCTGGCGTTTCAACTGGTCCCACACTTGCTCGATAGGGGACATGTCCAGGGAACGAGCAGGCCATGGAAGTGTCTGGACATTATGTAAGCAATACTGGGCAACCCAAGGCATGTGCGGGCAGGCATTATCCTGCTGGTATAGTGCACCTGAAATCCCGGCCAGGAATGGGAGCACATGGGGTCGCAGGATCTCGTACACATACTGCTGGCCTGTCAATGATCCACGTACCACTACTAGAGCTGATTGGCTATTGTAGGCTATGGCTCCCCAGACCATAATACCTGCAGTGGGGGAGGGGGTGCTCGATAGTGAGGTTGGGAGTTGGGATTGTGCCGTTGACCCGGGGACCTCCACACCCGTACACGATGATCATCTGTCCCCAAATTGAAGTGGCACTCATCGCCCTGGCACCACTGCACATGGAGCCAGCGATGTTCTGGTGTTAAAGGCAGCACATGTAAAGGGCACTGAAATCGTAGATTCGCTTCCACGAGGCGTCGAGAAATGGTTCGTGGGCACACAACAGCCGCTGCATCTGCCTGTATAGTGGACCAGGTCACCGTCCGATCTGTTTGTGCCTGGCGCATGATCCGTCGATCTTGTCTACCAGTGGTCCTCCTGGTCCGTCCGGAGCCGCTCTGCGGTGTAACTGTGCTGTCACGTGTCCACTCTTTCCAACACAGTCGGACTGTATGGTCAAAACAATCCATGTGGCGGGCTATACGGTGCGTCGACAACCCTGCGGTTTTCAGCTCGATGATCAGGCCTCTCTCAAAGTCCGTAAGTTGTGTAAATCGACATCTGTGGCATCTACTTGGCATTTTTGTCACTCTGTACTCTTACTGGCGTCGGCCGGTGTTTTATTTCATGGCGCATCGACTACACGCTGGTTTATAAGGCTGCTGGTTCATGCTTGCAGAGCCACCAGAGGGTGTGCGGTCATGCTCAATCATACCCAATGTGGATCATTTGCATACCAACACACACTCTAGCTATTTGCAAAGTTTTTCAGTTGTAGCATGTTTTCTTCTATGTGCACAAATTTCATTGTCCATGAGTGTATAAAGTGTGAGTGTAGCAACAGGTAGTAAAATTCAGAGCACGATGAGTAAATGGCAGGTTTTATCGGACTTTGAGAAATTATAGATTGTGGGAGCTCAGAGCACCAGTGCCACGATTTCCCCAATGGCTGAATTGGTGGGTCGTTCGCGGGCCACTGTAGTTAAAACTGTATATCTGGACTGGCGTAAACATGGTCAAACAGCGACCTGAAGGCAAAACTGTGCAGGACAGCGAGAGGTTGATGTGAGAGGTGAGCTCCGGGTATGGGGACTTGTACAGGCAAACAGATGCAGTACTGTTCAACAGTTGGCCTCCCAATACAATAGAGGTCAACCCGGAACAGTATCTGTCATGACCATGCATTGCACACTCAAGTGTATGGGCTATATAACAGCAGACAACCCCAAAGACATCCTCTCTTAACCACAACTAGATGAAACCCATCAAAATTGATGATTAGTTGTTTTTTTGTTTTTTGTTTTTTTCAAAAGAATAAACTCATATGAAACAACAAATGTAAACTTTATTTGATTGGCAAATTCATTCAATCACTTCAGTAAAACAATAGTCCAGGTTCGTGATCTTTTTTTTTTAGTTTTACTGAAGGTTTAACGACCACTGTGAGCAATCAATCACCCATGCCTAATTTAGGGTCACTGGTTCCAAGGAAAGGAAAGAGCCAGTGCCATAAGATAAACACAACATCCATGCCTCACCAGGATTCGAACCCAGATCCCTCACGAACAAATCGTCATAAGCCAGCGCTTAGACCACTGCACCACCTTGGCGTCCAGGTTCGGGATGAGCATCACAACTGCACTCTTTTTCAGTCGTAAGATGTGAGGTGGAAGTCCATTCATCTCGATTATGTGCAGAAATTCAACTGGATAGCGCCCTCTTTTGCTCTCAGCTTCAGTCAGAACTGTTGTTGGAATGAGATTCGCATTGTGAATACTCTTTTCTTTCTTTTTTTTTTTTTTTTTTTTTCCTGAGGGAGGGATATTCTGTTAAGGGTAAGTATGCAATAAAGTATTTACTTACTTTAGGACTGATCATAGAACACCATGCTCACACCAAGTCGGACACTGAACTGAGTGCCTGATGTAGATAAGGGCCACTTGCTTCTCCCATAGACTTTACATGGGAACTTTGTGACCCTACCATGCCCAAACCATTGCCCCAATCTCAGGTTTCTCTTCGACTGGCACATCTACATGGTGTAAGACCTTTATTTTGATACCTGAACCATATTTTTACGTTCAGCCGTTCTCTCAAAATAGGTCTCACAGTAAAAAATCTTATAGAATAAAGGTATGGATAACTCAACTGAATATGTACATTCTAAATATTTTCACTAACAATGGTCAATGGAATGTTTATTTACATCTTTACATAATGGGAAGCGTCTTACCTACGTGAATAAGCTGGATTGAATGAATATTAAATTGTATATATACATCACACAGTCCAACTGCATAATGCACTCAGGTCTTCAAGAGTGTTCACTTCCAATGAGAAGAACTTTGATACAAATGCCTGCTAGCATTGCTTTGCGCAACGGTTTGCTCAGAAAAAAGAAGACTTTGGACTATTTCGGTCCCTCAATGCTTCCGCCTTCAACTGTGCGTGAGTCAACCGCAGGCGATCAAATGTCAACCACACACTTCTCCCATAGACTTTACGTGGGAACTTTGCCACCCCACAACACCCGAAAGATTTCCCAAATCTCATTTTTCTCTTCGACTGGCGCATCTACATGGTAAGACCTTTATTTTGATAGCTCAACCATATCTTTACCTTCAGCCGTTCTCTCAAAATAGGACTCACAGTAAAAAACCTTATAGAATTAATATATAGATTTATCAGCACAAAAATCGTGCAAGTTGGATGTCAGGTGACTAGAAAAAAGTGTGCTGGTCTGACAAGTCACATTTTTTATACTTCACCCGTGGATGGTTGTCTATGTATTTGGTGCAAACAACATGAGCCACTCGATCAATCTTGTATGGTCTTCACAGCGCAAGCCAATGGAGGCAGTTGTATGGTGTGGAGCATGTTTACCTGGCAGGAACTTGTACTCCTGGTGCATGTGGAACAACGTATGGGTGGTACCCACTACGTGAATTGCTTGCTGACCCTGTACACCTTGCAATGGTGCATTTCTTCCCAAATGTCAATGGTGTTTTCCAAGATGACAATGCGCCAAGCCACAGGTCCAATGTTCAGGAATGGTTTGAAGATCACCATTCAGACTTCTAGCATATTGATTTTCCTTCAAACTCCCCCGGTATCAATCCCATAGAGCACTTGTGGGACACTATGGAATGGCATATCAGGCATCTGGATATACACCAATGAACTATTACATTATGACCACCTACCTAATAAGCTGTAGGACCCTTTTATCCCGCAAAACAGCAGCCACTTGGCGAAGCATTGATTCGATGAGGTGGCGATAGGTATCCTGGGGTATCTGGTACCATAATGTCAACAGCAGGTCTTCTAGTTTCTCCTCCGAATTCCCCTGGTATCAATCCCATGAAGCACTTGCGGGACACTATGGAACAGTGTTCCACAAGTGCTCTGTGGGATTGATACCAGGGGAGTTTGGAATTCCCTGGTACATTTCAGGATGGTGGTGGTTAGTGCGAACCCACTTATCCAAGTCGAACCATGAACGTTTGATTGAGTTCATGTCAGGTGAATTTGAAGGCCATGCCATCAACAGAAAGCCACCAGCATGTTCCTCGAACCACTTATTGATGATTATGGCAGTGTGGCATGGTGCATTATCCTATTGGTAATGGCCATAACCTGCAGGGAACACAGTTGCCTTGAATGGGTAAACTTGGTGCGCAACGATGTCCAGATACCTGACAGTTGTCGGGGATTATGCTATTGGGATGATGGGGCCTAAAGTTTCCCAGGAAAACATTGCCCACAGCATAACATCTCCACCACCAGCCTGTTTCCTCCCAACAGTGCATCCAGGCACCATAGCATCTGTTGATAATTAATCGGCATATCCACGCTCGGCCATCTACGTGATGCACCAGCAATCTTGATTCCTCAGACTAGGCCACTTTCTTCCAATCATCCACGGTCCAAACTCGTTGATCTTGGACCCAATCCTAGCGTTGTTGGCAATGACGTGCAGTGAGCATGGGGACTCAGCTGGGCTTTTGGCTACACAGGCCCACGCATAGAAGGCTGCAATGAACTGGGTGCTGCGACACATTGCCCTGATCACCACTGTTGTAGCTGCGGGTGATTTGTCACACTGTGGCCCTGCGGTCACTGTGAAGAATGTGCAGCCGTCTCCTCTTCCCTCTTTCATCAGTGAGCTGTAGACGACACACGGCTGGATGACGGTTCATCATTTGACCATCTGTGCACCACTTTTGATGTGCACTCACTACAGCGGCATGTGAACAAGTCACACCGTTTCTGAGATCGTAGTTCTGAGGCGCCATGCCATCACAATTTGCCCTTTATTTTATCAAACTCTTACAAATCGGCACCTTTTCTCATTCTGACTCCGAGCACTCTGCTAACCAAAAGCCGGTCCTCGGGCTGTATGTATACTGCTCTGTGAAATTCACCTGTGCCACCGTTCAGTCTCTAGGCTGGGGGTGGTCGTAATGTTTCTGGCTCATCGGTGTACCAATCACCTACATACTTGCATTAAAGGCCACATTACACTCAGCTTGGTTGGCCAGATCTCCCAACTACTTCGGCATCTTATTGAATCAATGCCACATTGGATAGCTGCTGCACTGAGGAGCAAAAGGAGGACTTATGAGGTATTAAATAGGTGGTCATAAGTCAGTGATCACTCATTGTGTGTGTGTGTGTGTGTGTGTGTGTGTGTGTGTGTGTGTGTGTGTGTACGTATATATACAGGGGTTTGGATAGAATAATGTGAGCACCTAGGAAGAGAAGGTTTACGTACCTAACAGGGTGTGGGACTGCGGTTTTGGCATTCAAAACAGCCTGAATCGTCCTTGGAATGGAAGCATACAAATCCTGGATGGTGGTTAGTGGGATATTACACCATTCTTCATGCAGAAACTGTTCCAAGTCCTTGAGAGATGCAGAAGGAGGATAACAGAATCTTACTCTGTTTTCCAACACAGACCACAGTGGTTCGACGATGTTTAAGTCTGGTGATTGGGGAGGCCATGACAGATGTGAAAGTTCATCCTCATGTTCCTCAAACTATGATTGGACATTCTGAGCTCTGTAAATTGGGGTGCTAGCATCTTGATAGATGTCATTCCCTGCAGGAAACAATGCCTGAGCCATTGGATGGACTTGGTCAAAAAAATGTTTTGATATGCAAAATGGTTTCATATGCCCTCCCAGTTATCTGTCCTTTCAAGGTGATCAGGGGACCTGCTGAAAACCATTATATGACTGCCCAGAGCATAATAGAACCACCACCATTCTGCACTGTTTGGAGCAAACAGTCTGGTCTGATGGTGTTCTCTACACATAAACACGTCCTGCAGTGGGGAATAGTGAGAACGTGGATTCATCTGACCACATTATACGATTCCATGAATCAGCAGTCCACGTTGTATTCTCCTGGCACCACTGCTGTTGCCATTGTGCATTCACCTGGGTCACCAGACGTTTTGCAATAGCAACTCTGCCATGAATATCTTGTTTATACAGTTCCTTGCACACTGTTTTCGTTGATACTAGGGTCTGGAGATACAGATTGAGCTCCACATACAGTAAATTCAGCGCTGTGGTCTTCTTATTATGGGTAACAGTCCTGTTTAATGCTCTCCTGTCTCTATCAGTCAGGGTTGTTTTCCGGCCACTCTTGTTTTTCGCAGATGAGGTTTTGCCACAAACATGGTATGCTGTCATGATGATAGACATAGTAGCTCTCAATACCCCCACTACCTTGGCAACTGTTGTCACGTACGCACCAACTACCTGGCCACCAATGATTAGCCATCTTTCGAAGTCTGTTAGGTTGCTCATTTCATTGTCACCCTGAAAGAAATTTTGCAACAAGACACTTTAAATGCACTTAAACAGGACCTTGAGGTTCTAAACAAAGTTGTTACAACCAAAAAGTGGTGGATACCTTTGTGTATTGCAACATACACAGCTGCATTAAAAGTCATATCTCTGAGCATGGTGTTCACATTATTCTGTCCAACCCCTGTATGTATATATATATTACCAAACATGTTTTTAAGCTTCAGTTGATGTATTTTGGTTTTTCATACCTAGCCATTTTATATATACCTGGTTATAAGGGGAATCTTTTGCATTGATGCCATTTTTGATGGTTTGTTTCTAACTATGTTGCTTTCTCCTCAGGAAAAAAAAAAAAAAAAAAGACACTATCATTTAACCTGTAATAAAGCTAACTCAGTTTTAATGCTGTAATTTCAAGATAAGCAGTAAAAGGACATAATATCTTAAATATTGAGCATCAAGTCATCTTCCAATCAAATGTTGAAAGTTGTAGCTCTGTGTGGTTTTTTGGGAAGGGGAATGTTATCTATTCTACCGAATGCTGACACTTAGAATGAATAGTGACGATAAAGCATTTGAATCTCTGAGAAGACTTCCAGGTAAAGAAATGCACTACACTTTTAACTATTTTTTTTTCCAAAGCATCTTTTTAATTTTTTAGGTTGGAATGCTTTACTGCAGTAATTTGCTCATGTTTGTTCATTGTAGTGCACACATTTAGTTTTGTGAAACTAGTTGTACTGAAAATAGCTAAAATAACCATGAATCTTTAATGCCGAACTGGATAAAAACTCAGTTAAAATTGAAAACTTGTAGGTAAAAAAGCATTGAAGACAGAAAAAGTCTGTTCTTTGTAAAAAAAAGTTAAATTGTGGGTAAATCATGAGGAATTTAAAAATATGCATTTATAGACAATTCATTATTATCTGTAGCAAATGAGTGTGTAGGAAATCATGAAAAACTGCAAGAATATGGATTGTTCAGGTACAGTATTATCATATTAACATAAAAATTAAATTAAATATACATAAAAGCCTTTTTTTTTGTTGTTGTTGTTGTTGTTGCCCACATACATGTTGCTTTTTTTTTTTTTATTATTTTGTTGCCCACATACATGTTGCCTTTTTATTTTTATTTTTTTTTTCTGATTCATATACTTTTATATATCATCATCATCAACCATTATCGATCCACTGCTGGACGAAGGTCTCCCCAAGTTTCCTCCACAACGGTCTGTCTTGTGCCAGTCTCCTCCATGTCACTCCCGCATACTTTTGAATTTCAACCACCCATCGCCCATGTGGTCTTCTTCTGGGTCTTTTCCTGTCCCTTGGAATCCAATCTAAAATTTTGGCTGTCCATCAATGGTCTGTCCTTCTGGCAGTATGCCCAGCCCACTGCCATTTCAGGGATTTAACTCTGATCATGATGTCTTTCACTCTTGTCATTTTTCGGATCCACGAGTTCCTCTTCTTATCTCTCCTGGTTACGCCAAGAATGCATCTCTCCTGGTTATGCCAAGAATGCATCTCTCCATGCTTCTTTGAGTTGTCTGTAGTCTTTGTATGTCTCTTTTAGTTAAGGTCCACGTCTCTGCACCATACGCAAGCACTGGAAGGAGGCATTGATCAAACACTTTTCTTTTAAGACATAATGGCATATTGCTCTTGAAAATTATACTGTTTCTTCCCAAAGCTCTCCAGGCAAGTTTTGTACGCCGATTAATTTCTTCATCAATGTGACCCTCACTTGATATCTGCTGTCCAAGATAAACGTACGTGTCTGTTATCTCCAGCTTTTCTCCATCAATCGATAAATCTTCATTTCTTGTAAAAGCATTGAACATCACTTTTGTCTTCTGAAAGTTCATTTTTAATCCCACTTCTTTACTCTTGTCAGCAAGTTCCTGGATCATACTCTGCAGCTCTGATGGGGTAGTTGCAAAAATGACTATGTCATCAGCAAAACGAAGGTGAGTTAGATAATCTCCATTAATCTTTATCCCTTTGTTTTCCCAGTTCAGTGATTGAAAGACATTTTCCAATGTGGCATTAAAGAGCTTTGGAGATATGGTGTCACCTTGTCTCACTCCCTTTCCAATTTTTATGTTTGTTGTATTTTCAAACAGCCGAATCTTTGCACTTGCATTTTCATAGATGTTATTAATAATATTAATGTATGCATCTTCAATACCGCAGGATTTCAGAGCCATTGTAACTGCTGATGATTTCACCGAATCAAAGGCTTTTTCATAATCGATAAAAGCCATGCACAATGGAAGTTCATATTCCCTCGCTCTTTCAATTAGTTCTCTCAGTATGTGGATATGATCTATTGTGCTGTAGCCACTCCTGAATCCAGCTTGTTCTCTCGGTTGAGCCATGTCCAATGTTACCTTCAAGCGGTGTGAAAGAACTTTAGTGAAAATTTTATAAACCACTGATAGGAGGCTGATAGGTCTGGAGTTCCTGAGATCCTCAATGTCACCTTTTTTATGTAGCAGGATCATTGTAGCATTTTTCCAGTCCTCAGGAATCTTCCCTTCATTAAGGCATTGAGTGAAAATTTGGGCGAGTACTGTTTCAATTTCTCCACTTGCTTCTTGTATGATGTCTACAGTAATTCCATCTTCTCCTGGAGCTTTTCCCCATTTCATGTTCTTGATTGCATGTGCAACTTCTGCTGGGAGGACTGGAAGAACTCTGGTACTGGTACCTTTCATGATGTCTGAAGTACATGTATCATCCCTTTCATATAATTTGGAGTAGAAATCTTTCACTCTTGTCAAAATTTCACCTCTATTTCTTGTTACAGAACCATCTTCTTTTCTCGGTGCCATAATTTGTTTTCTTCCCTTACTGAGATGTCCCTTTGCTATCTTTAGGCTTTGATTGTTTTCAATTGCTTTCCTCACTAGTTCACAGTTGAATTTCCTTACGTCTTCAGTGATACTTTTTCATACTGTCTTGCATAGCTCTATATATTCCACTTTGGAAGTCACATCTTCTTTAGTTGTCCTCATCTCTCTTCTCTTTTGCATCAACATTTTGGTTTTTCCTGATAATTTGTTCACATGCAACTGTTTTTGTTTGCATTCAACAAAAACAATCCAACTTGGAGGTATTATGGTGTTTTTTAAGGTTGGTTATGTCAATACATTTTGTTTGTCTCATGAGCTTGCCACGTTCAAGTTTAGTGTTGAGTTGCATCTTACATCTCACCAATCTATGGTCACTACCTGTGTTGAACTTGTTTAGCACACTGCAGTCTTCTATGACGAATTTTTTGTTACACATAATAAAATCAATTTCACTTGTCGTCCCATTTGATATTTTACATATAGGTGTGTGCAATGTCTGAAACAAATTGTCATGATAACATTCCATATTGATTTAACATCAAAGTGTATTATGTGGATAGAAAAAGCAAGCAGTTAAGTTACTGTATTTATTTGCTTTTTAAAGGAAAACAAAACTTATATCCCCTTTTTCCTGTGTTCATAGCATTATAGTTATAATACTAGCAACTGGAATTCTTGTGAATGTCATTGACTTGCAATTTTTGTTTTTAGATTTGTTCAACATTTCTGTTTGTTTTTCATTCATGCCTCGGTAGAAAAAAATTATGTGAAAAAAATACTACGTATCTCAGTCTTCACAATCTGTTCTGCAAAAGAACAGTTTTTTTTTTAATTGTGTTATACCAAGCTTTTAATAACCTACCCGAGATTGGCTGGCTGCCACCTTGGTCCAGTTTCCTGTTTGTTGCAATTCTGTCCATGGGTTTGAATGGGTAGTTAATGTTAGCTGTTTCTCACATTTTTTGTAATTTGTAATATTCATGTGTGCAAATTGCTGTATGCTGATGACACAATCCTGTTGGCAGGAGCAAATATGAGGTACAGAGTATGTTGTTACAGTTGTACCAAGTTTGTTTGAAATTCAAACTGAGTATAAATGTGGGAAAACTTAAACTAATGGTTTGTGAGTGAGGAACTCTTACTACTGAATACAAGATCAGTCTAAATAATACAGAGATTGATCAGGTAAATGAATTTATATATGTAGGAAACATGCTGTCAAGCATGCTTCCTGGGAATACAGATTAGATGGTTAAATTAGTAGGCAAATAAATTTGTCTTTCAAAGTCATACCTGCCTTGGGATGATTTCACAGGAGTGCTGGGCTCTCAAAAAGACTTGAACGGCTGTGTATGAAAGTGTAATTGTTTTTATTATGATGTATGGCATGGAAACCTAGGTACTGCAGAAGAGACATAGGACTCATTTGCTGGAGTGATGCATTTCTTATAAGGGGGTTGTAACAAGATATGTTCTGATCATGTGAGGAATGAAAATGTGTAATGTGAAGAACAATGTTGTTAGTAAGGTAGAGCCAAATATTCTTAGGTGTTTTAGCCATGTTGAACGAATGAGTGATGAGATGCTTACTAAGAGAAATTATTCGGCCCAAAGTAGTGGAACTGGAAAGTAGAGGAAAGTCAAGTAAATCATTGGAAGACCAGATTTATGAATGTCTGCATGAGAAAAAGAAAACTGTCTGCTCTTAAGTCATACATTCACCGGGCCAACCTTATTTGCAACAGCCATTCTGCTCTTCAACTAGAATATCATAACATCATCAACATTGGCAAATTGCATGACTTTCCACCCATCTTATTACATAGACTAATCAAGAGGTTTGAATCATAGAATGGATCTAGTTTACTGCCTGAACCTTCCACCACCCATCAGTTTGTTGGCACTTTGCTCTTTAGCCTGTCCTTCACTCATAAAGTTTGCTCTATTTTCAAGTCTTTTGGCTACAGGATTGCAGTCAAACCACCTCCACATCTTCTCAAACTCATCCTTAAGGACAGAGATCTCAATAAACCCCTAGATTTACAAGGTGTCTACTCTATCCCTATCAACACTTCCACAGGCGTTACCCACTATATTGGTAGTACTTACCGCAGCATAAACCGGCGTTGATGGAGCATATCGCTGATGTTAAGAAAGGTAGCCCTTCCACCTCCCTTTCAATTTTAACCTTCAGCGATACGTCCACAGCTGCCGATTGGCACAATGTTAAGCGAATCGCCCCGTTCAGCAATTGGCAGGTCCTCAGATACCGCAAAAGCATTGAAATCTACCTTACCCCTAACACCTGCAATACTGACGCACCTTTTAACATCCCTATTATTTGGAAAGCGATTTTGAAATCTATCAACAACTGACGCTTTTACCACGTGTCTCATTCCATGGCTGATGAAGGTAGAAGTCGCTACCGAAATGTCCTGCTCATAATTTTTCAACGTAACTTACGCATGTGATGATGATTTCACTGTAACTTCAAAGTTTAAAGCACCGGATAGCTTGTACACAAAAATCTTTAACAATACACTGAGCTATAAATTAGATGACCCAACGACCAGAAGAGAGAACACTTCAATTACTCACATAAATGGTCTTTATTGGTTGTTCCAGGAAAAGCATAAACATGCTGTACGGTACTTCAAATTAATCAAAGATGATCACATTCATGTCAGTTACAATACTGAACCTTTATCAACTTAGGTTCGACTTGTTTGCATTCAACAAAAACAATTTGCAGCAGTACTCTTCATATCATATATCATGACTACACAAACCACTTTTTGCTGCTTGTTTCAGCATTATATATATCTCATTCTTATCTGTCAACATACATATGTCATGCACTCTGGCCTCGAGACTGTTGCCAACATACATTCAGCAAATGAAAAAATATAATGTTAAAGTAGAAAACACTTTAAGAGAGCACCGGATAGCTTGTACAGTTTCGAGTATAATGAACGGTAAAAATTTATGTTTGAATCCTAAGGCAAAGATCCAATGAGTATACCCAGCGAAAAGTGTGAGAAGTAAAGCCAGTCATCGCATACAACAGATTTTAGGACAATAACATCAACAAAGACCGGAAAACACGTGCGTGAAATGTTCCCATCGCTAGAAAGGAATGCCAAGGTAAGCATTATCCGCTAGATTTTTGTACAAGTCACTTTGAAATATCGCACGTAAAAGAGAATAGTAGAATAATTAGAGCTATATAATAGTCAGAATTAGAACTACTAAGTGGAACTTTAAGAGAATGAACTGAAAATTTACATAGAGAAAGAAACTACAGGTGTGAATCAAAAAGTAAGGTCAATGCTCTCGTTACGATGGCAAGCAGAGCTGTGCCAGATTGCTATTTGGGGAAAGGAGGGCACATGGTAGATGCAATTGGTAATCTTCTAACCACAGTTACCCAGCAGTTCTAAGGGCATAAATGTGGTCGCTCATTTGTCGGAATGCTCCATTGTCAAACAGCGAAGTGTAGTGAGATTTTCGTGGGCTAAGGGTCTGCAACCCGCAGAAATTCATCGTAGGATGCTTGTACAATATGGGGGGACAAGTGTATGAGCCACAGACATGTGTAGGTAGGTACAAGTGGATAGAAAAAGTTTCAAGCTGGTAGAACAAATGTGTTTGATACAGCTCACTTGGGCCGTTCATCAATCTCTTGTACAAAAGACCATCTGAATCACATCGATGCACTCATTAAAGAAGATCGCCGGGTTACTCTGTCTGAGATCACCCAAAAGGTAAACATTAGCTATGATTCTACATTCTCAACAGTGCATGACAATGTCGGATGTCATACAGTGAGTGCCATAGCAATTGTCTGATGTGCACAAGCAGCAGGGCCTGGAAATTGGTAGATATTTTTTGCAATGATATGGGTCAGATTCCAGTATTCTGGAGAGGATTGTCACTGGGGGCAAAACATGGATCCATCATTATGACCCCGAGAGCAAAAGGCAAAGTATGGAGTGGAAACATCCAAGCTGCCCATGCAAAAAGAAGTTCAAAGTTGTCTCTTCGGCACAAAAATTAATTCTGACTTTTTTTTTTTTTTTACATCAAAGGACCCATCATTGAACACTATCAAACACAGGGTGACTCAATTAAGAGTCTGTCATATCGTGACTTGCTGAAAGACAAATTGAAACCAGCAATTCCCACAAAACGACGGGGAATGTTATCCAAAAAAGTGCTGTTGCTGCACAACAAGTCGTCCACATATGGCATTGGCAACTCAACAAACAATTAGGGAGTTGAAGTTTGAATTGTTACCACATCCTGCTTACAGCCCTGATCTGGTGCCATGCGACTTTCATGTCTTCGGGCCTCTGAGAGATACTTTGCGAAGCCGCCGTTTTTAAAGTGAGTTCCAGGTACAGGAAGCAGTGCATTGGTGGCTGCAAGAGCAACCCAAGGCACTCTTCTTTGCAGGAATCCAGAAGCTTGTAGACAGATATGAAATATGCGTTGAATGACAGGGGGACTATGTTGAGAAATAAGGTCATTGTTATCTATCTGCCTTTTAGTTTCTTTAATATATGACAACATTGACCTTACTTTTTGATTTACCCTCGTAAAAATGAAAATTAAATTAGAGCATGGATCATAATAGACATTTAATTCATCAATAGTAAATAAAATTTGGCACCATCAGTTTTAAACTTCAATTTGGTAGATGAGCTTTCTTGGAGGAGCTGACCTCTGAATCTCAAAGAACAGCATAGAGGTATGCATATGTTTGAGTGCATGTGTGTGTGTGTTTTACGTTCCACTGATGCTTATCTTGTTCCTTTCTCTTTCTTCAACTATCCATTGTCAGATGATTCCATTGTATTTATCATTTTTAAGTTGTCAGACTTTTGAATGAAAACTGTTTACATATTTCAGCTGAAGAAAGGTGACAGTGCTCAAACTGAAAAGAGACCGGCATGCTGAAGTATGTGTAAGATGTGGGAAATCAGCTGGGATTGTTACTAGTGTCCAGTGGCGTATATTCAAGGCTAGGTACGAATCCCATAGAATGCACAAATAAAAGTCAATTAAATATACACAAAAAGAAGCCAAATATCAACTGTATTAAGATATGTCGATCCTTTTGCTGCAAAAAAAACCACACGTGCGGATTCGCTTCTTTTGTCTAAGAGAATCAGTCTGGCGAATGAAGACCAACGGGGCTTTTCCTAGTGGAGGAATGGTGTCATTATAACGCTGCCATCTCTACAAGACCCTTCGCTGTTCTGATTCGAAGACCGTCCAAGAGTTTGCCTGCTAGCATTTCCATGACAACACCCATGAGCGGCTGAAGGGAAATGGGACATTACTTTGGGCAATGGTTTGCTCAGAAAAGAGAAGACTTAGACTACCTAATTCACTCGCATGTTCCGGCCGAAAACAGCACGTGTTTCGCGAGAATTGTTTCAGTTTGTGTGAAGTGTCAATGGATTAAAATTGGTGATATTATATCTTAAATTCGTGGCTTTGTTAGATTCGAACTGTTTTGATAAATGTTGTGAAAGATTTCCTGAACATCTACTGTCAGAACTTAAATAACTATGCTTCAAATCTTGATACAACTCGACTAAAAATGATCTGAAGGTGTTTTATTCCCTTGATGAATGCAAAAAGAAATCAGTAAAAGATATTACTTGTTACATAAAATTGAATAAATCGGACATAGTGTTTTGTGAGGTGTACAAATTAGCAGACCTAATATTAAAGTTCCCATCAACAACCGCAAATGCCGAAAGAAATTTTTCTGTGCATTAAAAATAATCAAAATATATCTTAGAGCCACAGAACGACATGTACCTTCAAGCAACTTGGCTGTTTTTTCATAGAGAAAAACATCCTTTTTAAATATGAAAAATTACTCGGAAGAAACTTTTCATGAAAACGTAACACTGAAGTTCACACAAAAGAAAAGAAGAATGGAATCCATTTACAAATAAAGTATTCAGAAGAAGAATAGAGTTCATGTACAAATAAGTGTTCAAATCTTAATCCTCACAATTATTTGGTATCATGTTAGCAATAGTATGTACCTAAAATTTAAAAAAAAAAGTGACTTCTATTACTGAACAACTAAAAATTAAATTTGGATTTTTTTTTAAATGGTACGGTGGGGTGGGGGACGAGTGAGATAGCCCTGGTCTCGGACCTAAGATACGCCACTGCTAGTGTCCTACCACACCTCTTTGTAATGCAGAGCGTTATCTCTCCGTTAAATGTAGTGAGGCTAAAGGGAAGGTCTACCAAACCAGCTGGCCAACTGGTCTAGAATATATTTAGGCAAAGCAAGGTACATTGCTCAGGCCTAAGCTAAAGTGTACAGCACCATGCTGAGATCTGAAAAGCACAGTTGTCAGTGTCCTTGGAGAACCAGACAAAATCCCATCTTAGCCAGCTGTTCATCCACTAAGGGAATGATAGTGGCATGTGTTTTCCTTCCAGCGTTATATATGCATGTGAGAAACATATCTAAAATTGCGAATTCCTTTACCTCCACAAAATTTCTGGATATGTATTATTTTGTAGACTTTTCAATGAGAATGATCATAATTTTTTTCCAAAAAATTTTGTGTCGAAATTACCCTATGTCTTATATGCCAAAGGTCATTATTATTATCGTTGTGAATGTATGTGTATATGAGGGGATGCTGAAAAGTTCTCGGCCTAACCCACTTCCTGTAATTGTAGCATTATTTTGTCACTGCAGCTCGAAAGAGTGTTCTTTTGTATCGTAAAATACCAATTTTCAGACTAATAGACTAATAGCCCCCCCCCCCTTTTTTTTTTTTTTTTGTGTGTGTGCAGTCCTTTGATGTCCTGAACTGAATCATGTCAATGCAAAGTGTTGGATTTTCGAATGTGGATCTCCAGGCTGTCATGAAATTTCTGTTCCTGCAGAAGAAAACTGCTACATTAAGTGACAAGTGCCCTTCATATTCCACTATGAAGAAATGGTGTGCCAACTTTCAGCGTAGAGACTTTTAAGACCAAAGATGTAGCAAGATCTTAGAGGCCTTCAACAGTGACAACACGTAAAATTGTTGATTGTGTTTATGACTCTATTTTGTCAAATTGGCGAATCTCTGGTAAAACAATAGCTGAGACTGGAGATATCCAGGGAATGTTTTGGGTTCATAATTTATAAACTCTTGGATATGCAGATGTCAGCAAAGTGGGTGCTCAAATGTTTGAACGCTGATGAGAAACTAAAACGAGTGGACACTTACGAGTTGGTTTTGCAGTATTTTGAGTGATCTGGTGATAATTTTTTGCAGTGACTTGTCACTGTTGATGAAACATGGTTACATCACTACAATCCAGAGATGAAACAACAGTCCCTGCAGTGGTGGCACTCCGGTTTGGGATTTGGAAGGTGTTTTACTAACTGACTATCTTCCAAAGGGCCAAACAATAAATTCTGAATACTATTTTAACTTACTGTGGCGATTAAAGGAGGCGTTGAAGGAAAAAAGGTGAGAAAAACTGCGGAAAGGTGTTCTCTTTTTGCGGGACAATGCATCGGCTCACAAAGCTGGCAAGTCAAGGGATGTTTTGAGGAATCTGGGATTTAAGTGCATAGACCATTCACCCTACTTAACAGACCTTGCTCCATCAGACTATTTCCTGTTCCCAAACCTTAAAAAAGTTTGAAAGGGAAGCATTTTTCAAACGATTCAGAGGTGATATCAGCAGCAGAGCAGTATTTGAGTGATCAGACTTCAGTAGTACATTTGCTCTATCTCAAAACGGATGTATGAGGAGCAAGAATATACATGGTTCTGTATTCAATATTGTAGTACTCTCGTTGGTACATAAACTTTCAGTTCAACATGTTATTTTAGTAACCCTTCAGATATAGGTTGTATGTTCCCAAGTTTCAGGTTTAATATCAATTTTGACAGTATACTATAGATATCAAGAATAAAAATATCCATAAGGCTTACCTTGCTGCTCCACTATCATAAAATTCTTTTGTCATGGCAGTGGAGCAGCAGGGTAAGCCTTATGGATATTTTTATTCTTGATATCTATAGTATACTGTCAAAATTGATATTAAACCTGAAACTTGGGAACATACAACCTATATCTGAAGTGTTAATAAAATAATGTGTTCAACTGAAAGTTTATGTGCCAACGAGAGTACTACAATATTGAATCAGACTTCAGAATTTTTTTTTGGAAGGGTTAAAGAAACTCCAGAAGCGCTGTGCCAAGTATGTTGAACTTCGGGGTGAATATGTGGAATAGTCTGTAAGTTTCATGGCTCTCTAGCCCATTTCCTTCTTGGTGAGGCCGAAAACTTACCAGCATCCCCTCCTATATATGCTGCTATAAAGACATGCTAAATGATTTTTAAATGTTATAGCATTATCTTAGGTACAGTAATTGATATTCTTCTGCACTTTTCGTTCAATGCCATTGTATTGTGTATGCTTGTATATAATATACTTCTGTGTTTATCCATTGTTAACTATGCATATGTTTTTTATGAGCTGAACATTCTATCATGCTAGACATGTGTATTTGTGCCTGTGTGCATATCCGTGCATTAGTGAGTTAATGATGTAAAGTACAGTTTGAGCACATACTTCATATGTTGTACATAGTCTTCTGAAATGGACATTGGACTATACAATTCTTTAAAAAGCTGAGTGATATAAAAAGAAAGAAAAGAACCGCATTTCAGGATGAAACATCACAATAGGCACATAAGATATCCACCAGGAAACTGGGGTGCAAATGCATTAGTGCTGGCTACCTTATTGCTGCTGCAAATTCTTCAGTTTGCACACAACTTTCATAGACAAAACACAAAAATTTTACTCATTCACAGTAGAATAAATACTGCAGAATTGTAATTTTGAGGCAGTTTTTGGAAAAATCCTTCCGTGTAATATACAATTTTTTTTTTTTTAACCTTAATTGGCAGGAACATACCTTTATTTTCAGTTTACAACGTAAGATGTTGCCGCATCTGCAGATTGTGTTTGCACGCTTTATGAGCTTTTGCTAAGGTCCTGTCTCTCACTTCTCCAATGGAGGGCAGAGGTTAGCTGTGTTAGCCCATTCACTTCTTTGACGATAATTTTTATTTTGATGGGCTCTTGGCAAAGCTTTATATGGTAACCTTACATTGAACATAGTTTTAAAAGATCAAAGATTTTATTCAAAAATTGATGAAGAAGTTCAAGGAATGAAGAAAGGAGCTGAAACTTCATAAAGGTATGGTACAATGCATTGGCCAATCTTAAAGAAGTAATTACTTTCAAAGTCTCAGTTGGGTACATGATTCATGTAAATCCTATGACACAAAGAACAATTAATGTGGTGAACAGAAATAATAGGAATCCAAATGGGATTCATAAAAGTTAATCCATGTACTAAATTTCAAAATCATACAGAATTATTCCATCAAGTGCAATGTAACTTCAATAATAGGTTGTTATTAGCACCATTTTATCTGCTTAATTAGATATCTTTGCAGATTTATTTAATTTTAATAAATTTTATGTATTTGCAGGAATTGTTGAATGTGATCGCTTGATGCTTTTCGAAGAAGCATTGCCTGGAAAAGTGAACTACCACAAGGATCAGCAATCAAAACTCTTCATGTGCCATCTGTGTCCATATTCTACAGTTCTTAAATCAGACATGACCAAGCATCAGAGAAAACATTCTGGTGAAAAACCCTTTAAATGTGGTGTTTGCAAACAGGCATTCTCTAGGAAAGATAATCTCAGAGCTCACATATCTGTTCATTATGGATACTCGTGTCATCGCTGTAACATTTGTGGTGCTACATTTCGAACTCATTCAAGGCTTACTGTGCATTTAAAACAACACACAATATAAGTTTAATGAGAAAAAGAATTGATTAACTTGTAGATTTTTCATTCTATTTTGAATTTTGTAATTATAAACATTCCTCTTATTAAATTTATTATGTGAAACTATTCCACTCACAGAAGAAAATTAGAAGAATGGTAATATAGTGTTATTGTATGTGTACACCAACAGGTTGACATACTTTATTTTCTAAGTGATATCTTCAATATGTGATACCAGATGTTTATGTTTAGTGGCATGTGTGAGTTTTATCTTGTTCCTTTATTGTATCTGTCAAAGCTGAATTGCTTGTACACATTGTCTTTGAAATGGAGTAAAACAAAAAGGACTCTTTCTCTCTCTCTCTCTCTCTCTCTCTCTCTCTCTCTCTCTCTCTCTCTCTCTCTCTCTCACTCTCACTCACTCACTCACTCATGTACACACATGCACCCGGAGGAGCTCTATTGACACAAACCCAGCAGGGTCAGGTGTGGAAAAGGGGCCCTTTAGGATATTTAAGTTCAGAAGTCATATTTAAGTTCAGAAGTCACACAGAAAAACTGGAAACTGTGTACTCCATGATGTAGTGCACAAAATATCTTGGTGGCATTGTTGGAACAAGTGAACTGGGGAGTTTTTAAATGCATTGTATAAAGGGTGCAGTATAATGAGGATTGTTTTTTGTCACATGTACCGTAATGGATGTGACATGCTACAGAAGTCAAGCATGTGTCAAGATGACAAATCTGCAGCGATACATTCAGTCGGTGTAGTTCAGTCAGTTAGAACAACTGGCTCCGGAGCAAGGAGGCACAGTTTCAACCCTTGTCACTGACAAATTTGTGTTTTCACAATAACCACAGGAATGAGGCTTGACAAATGTAAAGTTTAGGGGATGTGGGGATGTGTCTGACCAATGAGATTACAGTATGTTGTATGTCATCTCTCTTCTCACCCTTCTGTTACAAGCCTTCAGAGAGAGTGGAATCACCAACCCCCCCCCTTCTCCAAATCTCCTGTGCTAGGCAAGCTTGGAGAAGATGGTCTTATTTCATTTCTGCAAAGTTTATCTTATTCTTTATAGAACTTTATCTTATTCCTTGTATATTCTATCACATGAATTTTAAGCATTTTAATATTTGACCAAATTTGGTTACACAGTGCTGTGGACATGCCTACTTTAACAGAAGGTCAAATGAAAATATCTGAGCACCTTTGACTGGGGAGAGGGGAGGAATTATTCTTTCAGGGGATCCCAGGGAATGAAGTGTTGCCACTTGTCTGGAGCCCTGCTTCTGAAACTTCTTTTCTTCACATCTTAATGAAAAAAAAAATTTTTTTTTTTTTAAGTTTCTGCTTTGTTAAAAGGGACCTCATTTTACATGAACCTTCATCTATTTTCACATGCTGCTTCTGAATTTTCACTTTCTCATATCATTGATAATCAACATAAAAGTTCCTTCTGCTTATCAAAGCTCCTCAGTAAACCTTTTTCTTCGTGATGTAGTTACACACCTTTTTCTATATTATACTTAATTTTTTTTTCACTCATTGCTTTCTGCTTTCATTACATTTACATTTAATATACAGTATATGTCCAGCAGTGGATTGATAATGGTTGACAATGATGATGATGATGATGATGATATGTTATTTTATTCTGTTTTCTGTTGTAATCACAAATTGTTACAAAGATTCTTAATACATTGGTATCAGTTACTGATCATCATCTTGGAGTTGTCTATTTCAGTGGTTTTGTTGGAGCAACCATTATATGTGTTTACAGGTATTTCATGAGTTCACCTATACCATCTTCTGTTGTCTGTTATTTCCCTTTTTGGTTAGAAATTCCACTTGGGTTGTGATTTTTCCAATTTTCTTGGGGTGTGTGCTTGTTTTGGTCTTCATTTTAATGAAATTTCTCTATGTGTATATAAGCACTCTCATAGATTATCATTAACAGTAGTTTATTTAGTTCTCCTCCCTAACACTAAAGTAAATTTGATTCATGAAACACTAAATTCATACTTTATTGCACTATTGAAGGTCAGGTTCATGACTTATTCATTTTTTTTTTTTTTTAATTCTGTGAAATGAAATGAATCAATTTAGAGTTGAAGATATATTCTTCTCATAATACGTGGTAAATACGTCATGATAATTAACACAGCAATCAGACATCACCAAATTGACTGTAACCACTGCCCCACACGTGAATTAAATAACATCAGAAAACTTGAAAATCCCACCGCCGTGGAGCAAAAAATGAACCCGCATCCCCCGAGCCTGCCACCCACGACAGCGAATTTGTGAGTATCTGTGTGTTAAGAGCATCAGAATATTCTAATATATTGCTGCTCCTCTGTGGTGGAATTTTCGTTTTCTGATGTGCCCATGACAGCAAATTTGTGAGTATCTGTGTGTTAAGAGCATCAGAATATTCTAATATATTCCCGCTCCTCTGTGGTGGAATTTACAAGTGTTCTGATGTGATTTAATTCACATGTTAAACAGTAATTACAGTCAATTCGACGATGTCTGATTGCTGTGTTAATTATCATGACGTATTTAGACGTATTTACCACGTATTATGAGAAAAATATATCTTCAACTCTGAATACCTAAACAACTGGAGATTTACTTAGCAACGCTAGATGGCAGCAGGGTCTGCATTGAATAAGAACGCGGTCGGAGAATATTTTGATGCTCTTAACACACACATACTTGCAAATTCGCCGTCGTGGTTAGTGCAGTGGTCAGGGGATGCGGTTTCGTTTCCCGCTCCGCAGCGGTGGAATTTTCAAGTTTTCTGATGTGATTTAATTCCCGTGTGGGACAGTGGTTACAGTCAATTCAGCAATGTCTGATTGCTGTGTTAATTATCATGAAATGAATCAAGTTTTGAATCTTTTTGTTTTATTACCTGGTGAAGACGTTCACTTGTGACTTTGATATTTCCCAATTTTTATTAGTCCAATGGTATGTATGGAGAAAATTGTAAATAGGGTGTTCCACTCTTAACACTTTGAATTTTTATATCTTTATGTGACCCAATCAGCAACTTTGCATATTAGTACTGGTGGTCATACAATAGTTCAAGAACTTGGAGTGTTCAGTCTACACAGAATATATCACCATGGATATCTTTATAGTATTGCAAGAAATGAAACGATTCCATCACTTTCTATTTTCCCCCATAAAATGTCTTTGTTTCTGTTTTAATTTGATATTTTTCTTTGAATAAAGCTCATGTTGAGAAATGGCTTCCTAGTTTCTTAATTCAATTACTAATCTAAAACAACTATTATGGGAATTTTACTAGGAATTTTTTTCATTTAAATTGCAAATTTTCGGAGAAAATTCTTCTCCTTCTTCAGGCTGTCTTGTTATTGTCACTTCTTCCTGTCACTATCGCGGTTACGGTTAACCTTGACAGTTTAGGTTATTTTTCAACAAATCCTGCCAGATGTTAGGCAGGGAAAATCCTTTGCAGTCATTGATGATGGAATTTTGATTTTTCTCAATTTCTATTCCTTCTTTCAGCTTTCTTTTTTTGAAAATTGCTTTGGAAACTGATGACTTTAAGGGAATTCCAATCCATGCTGTGCCCAGTTTCTCTAACATGCCTATCTAATCCAGTCTTGTTGGAGCAATTTTTATAGCTGCTTTATGCTCTGCTATACGTGTTTCTAGTCTGCGACCTGTTTCACCTATGTAAGATAGTCCACAACTACATTTTACTTCATAGACTACTCCTTGCATTTTTAAAATACCTTCTTCTCTGAACTATTTTAGGGAAATTTTTTTTAACTTTGTTCTCTAAACTTGGAGCTAGCCTAATATTGTACTTCTTACTAATTCTCTTTAAAGACTCAAATAAATCTTTGTGATAAGAAATTTTTCTAGTGAATTTTACTTGTTGCTTTTGCGGGTTCTTTGTACCATTAAAATTCAGAAGCTTCTCAATTTCTTCTTTGATGTTTTTTTTTTTTCTCATCCAGGTGGGGAAAATGCATCTACTCTATGAAAATAGGTGTAGCTTGCTGTGGTAGCCTATCTCTGTATGTTTTTATATAACTGTTTATGGAATCACACAAGAGTGAACTATTTAATGGAAGCATAGTGATTGGCTAGTTATTTTACATCCCCAATGTCTGATCTTGAAACTCTATGCATTACGTTCAGTCTATTCTGCTTTTTTTATGAGGATACATAAAAAAATAAGTTTCACATAGCAACAGCTATCAGAGATACACTGCTGACCACCCAAAATGCAACACCAAGAAGGAAGCATCCGATTGGCCTGAAATTCGCAGCATGCGTTGCCCGCGAGAGTACATGCAAACAATTTTTATTGCAGGGCATATGCAAATCATGTGCGCCCGGCATGCCACCGAGAAGCACTATAACAAGGGTGCACAGAAGGCGGGGTGTAAGTAGTGGAAGTATGTTGTGCTGCCGGACCTGTGCGTGGGAAGCTTCCTGATGCCTCGTCGCAGAATATGGCAGTCATTCCAGCATGTTTTGGAGTTCGACAGAGGACAAATAGTGGCTTATCTTATCGAGACATCGGCACCATGTGGGACGACATCCAGCCACAGTGAGGCGATGGATTCGGTGGGTGCAGTAGGGACAGACGGAGCAACGTGAGCGATTGCCGCAGCCACGGCACACCACCGGACGAGAGGGCCGGCATGTTGTGCGGCGGGCATTGACGGCTCGCACCGCCACATCACAAACGTCAGCGCAGGAATTAGGGTGTGTTGCGCAACAACCTGTGTCAGCACGTACCGTTCGACGTCGTCTGCAAGAGTGGGGACTTGTTGCACGGCGCCCATTGCTCCGATTACCATTGACGTTACACCACCGGTGAGTGCGGTGGCAGTGGGCCGTTGAATGCCGCATCTGGACTACGGAATGACATGACTTTGTCTTCTCTGACGAATCCCACTTCTGCCTGCAACTCCACGATGGTCAGATCCACGTGTGGCAGCACCGCTGCAAGAGACTGTATCACGCCTGCATTATGCATCGCCATACCGGTCCGTCTCCTGGCGTTATGGTTTGGGCCGCAAGTGGATATCACACCCGCACCCCTCTGGTATGCATCGCCGGTACACTCAACAGCCACCGATACATCTCCGACGTTTTGGAGCCTGTAGTCCTCCCTTACGTGCAGAACCTGCCAGTGGCTACATTTCAACAGGACAATGCGCACCCGCACGTGGCACGCATTATGCAACAATTCTCCATGGCCCACCAGGTGTCACTGCTGCTGTGGCCTGCCTGTTCTCCCGATATGTCGCCCATCAAACACGTCTGGTCGCTGATCGGCAACCGAGTGGCCCGGCAAGCACCACCCGCGGCTACGCTTGATGAACTGTGGCAACGTGTGGAAGCAGCCTGGACCGACATACCCCAAGCTCACATCCAAAGCCTCTTTCGTTCGATGCCACGGCGTGTAATGGCCGTTATTGCCAGCCATGGGGGCCACACGAACTATTGATGTCTGCGTGTTCCGCAAGTTGCACGGGCCTGTAAGCTCAACGTTTCATCTTTGTATCTGTTGTTATGTGTCCAGTAAATCTAGCTTTGCTATCTCGTGTCCTTCTTGGTGTTGCATTTTGGGTGGCCAACAGTGTAGAAAGAAGGAAAGAACATGACTGCAAAGTGATGTCGTACTTTTTGTCATCTGCTTGGGGAAGGAGTGTGGCCCAACTCTGCTGCATAGTTTATTCCTTAACAATCTTTTATTGTGGCACAGCAGCTGGACTGTTACCCGAAATTGGAAGCTTGTGGAACAGTGGGTTTTGTATTGGCAAGGCATTTGAATCCAAAAGAAATCTATCGTAGAATGTTGGCTCCTGTCTCTTCAGGTGATTGAAAAATGGTGTGAGCGATTCAAAGAAAGAAATACGGATTTGACAGATGAACTGGACAGAGACAGACTTTCCACTTCGACCATTAATCACATTTCGTGCTTCGGGGATTTGATCAGGGATAACTGCGGCATTAAAATTCATGAAATTCTTGAAGATTTGGGCACGTTATATGGTAATGTACACACTATCATTCACAAGCACCTACATTTCAAAAAGTGTGCGCAAGATGGGTTCCATGATCTTTAATGGAACAGCAGAAAAATCAGCAGTTTGTGTCCAGTCTTTCATTCCTGCAGTATTATTCGGAAGGAGGCACAAATTTTGCAGCGCATCATCACTGATGCAATGAGACATGGATGCATCACTTGGCACCAGAAAGCAAATCTGCATCCATGGTGAAGAAACTTCCCAGCTCGCCAACTGCAAAAAATTTTAAAGCTGTTCCATCTAGCAGTAAAGTGATGGCAACTGCCTTTTTTGACTGTGAGAGGCTGGTCTACACAGAGTTCATGACAAAAGGGAGTATGATAAATGCTGCAATGTGCTGCAAGATATTGGAGAAGTTAAGGAAAACAATTAAGGATCGAGGATGAGGAAAATTGTCAAAAGGGATTGTTTTGTTGCACAACAACGCCACCCCGCACAAAGCTGCCGCTATGCAGGAGCTTCTTCACAATTTCAAGTGGGAAGTATAGCCGCTTCCCCTATACAGTCTTGATTTAGCCCCCTGCAGTTACCACTTATTCTCAAAAATAAAAAAAGGACCTTTGGGGGGCAAGCATTTTTCAAATGATGAAGAAGTTATGGAAACTGTGAAAGCATGTCTCTGTGAACTTGGAGCAAACTTTTACTTTCTCGGTATTGAAAAACTAGTTTCTCATTTTGACAAATGTTTATTAAAACTTGGCGATTATGTGGAAAAATAAAGAAAAGGTATATGTTCCAGAAATTATACTTTTTTGGTTTCTCATTGTTTAACAAAAAATGTGAAAAAGGTGAAACTTTTTTTTTCATATGCATATGTATTTGATTCTTTCCAGTACATTCAGTTTTCTTTCTCCTTAGCTTCAGTATCTTGTTTGCTTTTCAGTTCGTTCAGTTTGTTTTATATAGACTGAAAGCATAATTAATTACACCCACTGTGTAATGTCCTCTAACTTGAAATTCTCAACTGGCCTTTAAAGAGGAGGCAATGTTAAGTCTTAAAAGTGTATGGCTGGAAGCACATCTGATTCCCTCTCACTTCCTTTTCCTGTCATTCTAAATGAGAATTGAAGCTGGGATGTTGTTGATGGAACTCATCAACTACACCTGTTTTGCTTTTCAGCTATGGGAAGTTGTGTTCTGCTTTAGAAACATGATACATGCTAGTAATGCTTCAAGGATTACAAACTCTGTACATCTATTCAGCAATGTGTCTTGGAGAGTTGCTGGTAGCAGTTCTCTCTAGCAACAACATGTGGAGTTCCAGCCATCTTCTGTGAGTTTAACTACCAATCCATGTAGGCAAGAAATGACTTTACCAAGCTTTCCTGTGGATTAATTAGAATTGACTCTACTTAAGATTATCCAGAAGTTACATTGATATTCACACTCACTTAACATTCATTTTTCGAGTGGAATATATACATTATACATATCATACATATATATCATACTTAACATCCATTTTTGGAGCAGAATATATACAGGGAGTGGGATATATCACTAAGCTGTTCTCTGACATTCAGAGGTTAACTCCAGAGATAAAGCTCATCTGCTGGATTAAATTTTAAAACTGATGGAACTAGATTTGACTTACTGTTGATGCATCAAATGTCTCCATTTATACTGATCTTGGCACACAACTCAAGCTTCACTGACATCCATCTCATGTCTCATACAAGACCTTTTGTACTTCATACCCATTATCATGATAATAATTGATGACATGGCTATTCATAGACTTGAACTACAATTATCTCAAATTATGGGTTTTTACTAAGAAGTAAAAAGAATATTTGCTGTCAAATTTTTGTGTAGTATGCCTACCCTTCCTCAGGACTACATTTACAGTAGGTTTTGCCATATTTAGGTGGTAAATTCCAACCTTTCAAATAATTTAATGTAGTACCTCTTCTTCTCTCTATTTCTAGTCCTTCTGCCAATTTTCTTTTTAAAAAATGCTGTTGATGTGTCAGAATTTCTACAGTATCTCAAAGTACTTTGTGTCCTGTATTTTGCACGTCTGCCCAAACCTGTTTTGTGTGTCATATTTTAATTGCAGCTTTATGTTCTGCCAATCTGGTTTTAAGTTGCCTGCTTGTTTCTCCCACATAGCTTAGACCACCATCACATTTGATACTGTAGACCACACCTCCTCATAAAAGGATGTTTTCTCCTTTTTGCTTAAAATTTTGAAGGTAGTTATTAATTTCTTTTGTAATCGTAGAGGTCTGACCAGAAACTTCTCACTAATCCTCTGAAGTTTTTCAAACAGTCCTTTACGCTAAGTAATTTTTCTAGTTAATTGAAACTAAGTTTTCGATTTCGGATTGTTAGCACGTCTTTTGTAAAAAAAGATTGTGCTTATGTTACCGGTTAGTCCGTTCGTCCATCCGTACCCACGCTATTTCTGCAACTATTGGTCCGATTTGAAAAATTCTTCTTGCATTGGGAAGCTTGAAATATGCGAATGATGATCCTTTATTTTGTTTTGTTTTTTTACGATGTACAATTTTGCCGCTAGAGGGCGTAAATGCAGATGATGTGGAATTCAAAAATACGTTTTATTCCACATATTTGCTTCTAAACATCCGATTGAAAAAATTCTTTTATCTTTCGATTCCATTTATGTCGAAGAGTATTTTAGATATAGTTACTTTTACAAATTACGCATAGATTTCCCGCTAGGGGGCGTAAAAGTAAATTACATTTTTCCTGATAACTCTTCTTCTAAAACTCCGATTTGAAAAATTTTTGCTTCAGCGGATGCACCTCCTGATGGAAACTCTTTTGCATATAATTTCAAATTTTTGGTAAAGAATACTTTAGCCACCGGGGGGCGTAAGTGTTAATTTTTGCTTCTGATGTATTTGCCATAAAATCTGAGCTTCTAAAATATCGATTGAAAAAATTCTTTCTTGGACCGATGCCACTTTCATCGGTAAACGTTTTTGGAATAGTTTCTTCGTAAAATATTTCACAGTTTCTCTGCCAGGGGACGTAGATGTATATTTTATTTTTGCCAATATCTCTACTTCTAGAAGTCCGATTTGAAAAATTCCTTCTTTGTTGGATAGCGTTTTCAGTGTGACACGTTTTTCATATAATTTCAAAATTTTCAAGTGATTTATAGACTTTCTGCTAGTGGGCGTAGTGGTAAATTGGGTTTTTCCCTACATCTCTGCTTCTAAATCTCCGATTTGGAAAATTCTTTCTGCACCGGATACAGCTCCTGATGGGAAATCGTTTGCACATAATTTCTAATTTTTGTAAGAGAAAATAGTTTGGCCGCCAGGGGCGTAGACCTTAATTTCCGCTTCTGATGTATTTGCAGCAAAATATGAGCTTTTAAATTTTCGATTGAAAAAAACGTCATTTGTAGACTGATGGTACTCATGTCAACAAACCTTTTAGAAACTTTTTCTTCTTAAAATAATGCATGGTTTCTACGCCAGGGGCGTAGATGTATATCTTATTTTTGTCAATATCTCTACTTCTAGGAGTCCGATTTGAAAAATTCCTTCTTTGATGGATAGTGTTTCCAGTGTGACATGTTTTTCATATAATTTCAGAATTTTCAAGTAATTCGTAAATTTTCCGCTAGGGGGCGTAAAGGTAAATTGCTTTCCCCCCTACATTTCTGCTTCTAAATCTCCTATTTGAAAAATTATTTCTGCACCGGATACAGCTCTTCATGAGAAATCCTTTGCACATGATTTACAATTTTTGTAAAAAATGGTTTGGCCACCAGGTGGTGTAAGTCTTAATTTCCGCTTCTGATGTATTTGCAGCAAAATATGAGCTTCCAAAATCTCGATTGAAAAAAAGGTCGTTTGTTGACTGATACTACTCATGTCGACAAACATTTTAGTAACATTTTCTTCTTGAAATAATGCATGGTTTCTACGCCAGGGGGCGTAGATTTATATCATATTTTTGTCAATATCTCTACTTCTAGGAGACCGATTTGAAAAATTCCTTCTTTGTTGGATAGTGTTTCCGATGCGAAATGTTTTTTCCTATAAATTCAAAATTTTCAAGTAAATCATAGACTTTCCGCTAGGGGGAACAAAGGTAAAGTGCATTTTCTGCGCCATTTCTGCTTCTAAAACTCCGATTAGAAAATTCTTCCTGTATCGCATACAAGACGTGATGGAAAATATTTTTCACATAATTTCTAATGTTTGGTAAAGAATGGTTTGGCCACCAGGGGCATAAGTGTTAATTTCTGCTTCTGATGTATTTGTAGCAAAATCTGGGCTCCTGAAAACTCGACTAAATTTTTTTTTCTTGGACCGATACCACTCGTATGGGAAAACCTTTTGGAATACTTTCTTCCTAAAATAATGCATGGTTTTCCCACCAGGGGACGTAAAGTTGCACCTTATTTTTGTCGATATCTCCGCTTATAAGAGTCCGATTTGAAAAATTCTTTCTATTTTGGAGAGCATTTCTGGTGTGAAATGTTTCACATATAAATTCATGTTTTTCTTAACGCACAAGTCTGCAACCATAGAGCGTAAGCTCACAATTCCATTTACAGAAATATCTGAGAAATTAAAAACCCGATTGAAAAACTTCTTTCTTCCGTCAGGTACTATTGTTTTCCATACCGGTTCCATTGACTTTGAATAGCTTTGATAAATGTAATTTGCGTCAGAACGGATTCAAAAGACGTGCTTATTACACTCGAAAATTCGGAGTCATCTTTCTTATTTTCTTTTTTATTAAGAATTTTGGTGACTAGTAGAGAAAGGTAGTAATTATTTTCTTCCAAAACTTTTTTTAATTCCACCTTTTGAGAATTTTTTAAAAATTATGAAGAATTTAATCTAGTTAATCATAATTTTTCTAGTTAATTGAAAACTGAGTTTTGACTTTGGATTGTTTTCTTTTTTATTAAGGATTTTGGTGACTAGTAGAAAAAGGTAGAAATTATTTTTATCCAAATCTTTTTTTAATTCCACCATTTGAAAATTATTTAAAAATTTAAAACAATTATTTTTTCTAAAAATTGATTGGCCATATTTGTTTTTATGTAATTTGGATGATTTGACTGATATTCTAACATTTTATTATTGTAGGTAAGATTTTTATATAACGTGTTGTAGTTCATTATCTCTTTCTCGTTCAGACATTCCTGAATCTGGTCCTCCCATGATTTCCTCCTTAACCTTCTTCTATCTTTCTTTCCTGCTGCTTGGACTGAATAAATTCTCTTAGTAAATATCTCACCATTCATTCTGACAACATGGCCAACCACCTAAGAATATTTGTCTCTACCTTGCTTACAACATTTTGTTTCACATTACACTTTTATACACAGCCATTTGGAATTTGATTTGAAAACTTATCATTCCTGTAAAATTCTCCTAAAGCAGCTATGACTTTCAAATGGTGTCTATGACTTTCAAAGATGAATGACTTTCAAATGGTGTCTATGACTTTCAAAGATGAATTCACTCACCTACTGATTTCACCATCTAATTTCAGAGTGGAATTATTGCTGAAATTATGATGAAACAAGGTAACTAACTGCCTTGTGTTCTCTCTGAGGGGATGTTTTGAGCATATTTTAGTAACCAAAGAAAAATACAAACAGGTTTAGAAACTTTGCCTGCACATGCTAATAAAATGTCTCCTGTTGTTTGAAACTTTCATGTTTGAGTGTTCGAACTGTAAAAACTTAACACATATTAAACTGTGGAATCAAAAATTAGCTTTCAGCATAGACCTTTTCAACCAACCAAAATGTCAAAACGTTATGAGAAAACAATTAAACTATAGCAAATGAATGTAATCACAATCAAAAAAAATTCTGTACTTACAAATCATAAAATCAAATAGACAAAAGAAGACCCAGTTTCTCCAGCTGTCACTGAAGGCAAGCCATACCGATGATAGTGAATTGTGAAATGTGGCACAACATTTAGATTTTCAACAAAGTTTAACACGTGGAAAGTTTTTATAATTGGAAAAATCAAGTATGAAGGTTTCAAACAACATGAAGTTTGATTTAGTAGAATGTTTGTAACTCTTACATAGCTTTGTGAGCAATTTGTACCTGCTAATAAAAGGATTAACATCAGTATTTAGACTGCTGTGTAAGTGTGTGATTCCATGTTTTATTTTTATTATTATTATTGTCTATATCATCATTACAGTCCCTCGGGCAGTTCATATTCAGGAATGGTGTAGCGTAATTAGGGATCTTAGCCAGGGGTGTACCGTAAGCCCCTGCAACCCTGCAGTGCGGGGGGGGGAGATGCCCCATGAAACATTCTAAAAATGACTTTCCTGAAAAAGCACAGCAGGATTTTTTCAAGGTCGGCTGGTGGTTGAGCAGAAGGGGGGTAGGCGTGGGTCCCCCCCCCAACTTCCTGTGTAGGTCGTGGTACCGCAAGGACTGCCTCCTGCCTACCATAGTTCTAGGAAGAAAGGGTAACTAAGCTGTAAGTAAATCATTTTTAATACACATTTCAATATCATGTTATTTACTAGTGTTAGAAAGTCTTATACTTACAATTTTTTTTTTTTTTTATTGGCGATTAATGACTGCCGTGAGCAACTCAATGGGCTATAAGCAGTCGCCCGTCCCTAATTTACTGCTACTGGTTCCAGGGAAGGGAGAAAGCCAGGGCCATAACGCACACACAACATCCATGCCTCACTGGGATTTGAACCCGGACCCTTCTTGGACGAATGGTCATAAGCCAGCACTTAGACCACTGTGCCACCGGGTGACTTTACAAATTTTCACTACCAAAACTTCACTCTTAAGTGTCAATGAAATGACGCCAGCTCTGCTGTTGATATTAATAGTGACCTTAGCATGACATAAAATCTAACAAAATTCATATAGTCAGAAAGCGAATAAACATCTTGATCTTAGAATTACATTTTTCTAAATGTTATGAGTTTAGATATAATATTAAATTAAGGAGGATTTACATGAAATTGTTGTAAAATCAAGATTGATATTAAATTATTGGTAATTTGAATACAAATGCAAAATTGATTTTAAGCACTGAAATGAATGTGGATATAATATATGAAAATTGAATGATTTAAAAAAAGAAAGTGCTCCTAAATGTTTCTTTTGGAGGGGTGGGGGCTCCACTTTTTGTGGTTTACCAGTGATCTTAGCTAGGAGTGACACCTAGATAAAATGCTCCCACCCATAAACTTTCCTTACCCATCATAATAATGCTGCCAGTCAAAAACCCTTGTGAGCTATAATTATCTCATATACCTAACTGCTGTATTAGGTAAACATGGTGACATAAGCGAATTCAACCATAAGCAGATAGTCAATGCAAGGAAGTTGGGATTCTCAATCACTATGACTGCAGAATGTCAAGTTCCGATTTAGTTGTTTTAGAAATATGAGTGCTAGAGCCCTAGGGTGCATGGGGCCTCGGGCAAATGTTTTTTGCGAGGACCTTGTCTATATAAACAGTTTGATTAAAAAATGTATTAACAAAATTCATGGTCCCCATAGGAGGTATAATGATCTGTCAATAAAGGTTTTAAATAATGGGTAGAGGTTCATCATCTGATGAGTAGTCCAAGATTGAATTTGTTACTTCAGATATGTGAATTTGAAGTGATTAATTTCATTTTTCATTTTCATCTGTAATTAAACCATTTGGTAAAGAACATGAAGTTATGCAGATTTCATCTTTGTTATTCAAATGCTGGATACAATGAGAAAAACTTTATTTCCATCTTTGTTATCACTAATTAAGTCTTCATCAACTACAAAATTTGATTCATGCTGAACAAGCATATGCGCGCTTTCATTGTTTCCAGTTTTTTAAAATTTAAACGATGTCTTCTTTGCAGATCTTTTTTTTCAGCTTTCTTTTGTGAGGATCACTTTCTAAATGTCTATTTCTATTTCAACCTCATCTTGTACTCATTCTCAATTATCAAAAGGATTAAATAATAAAATTTTAATGTATTCAAAGTATATTTTTTAACATTATTTGTTGTGTTGGATGTATAAATAAATCAGAATGGAATGCTTGTACTGCCTTTATATTTCATAGTGCCCTGTTTTCTGAAACCTCAGGTACAATACCTATTTTTCAAATTTGTAGAAATGTAGGGGGGGGACGACCTGTAGAATTACTTTCACAGCAGAGTGAACATGCAGCATGGAATTTTTGTGCTTGATTTCTTTTTAAATGTGTGTTTTCTTATTCTGTAGTCACTTCTTGCTGTACCAAGTGGCTGAGAAAACATTTTTTCTGTTTATTTAAAGCAAAATTAATGGTCAAAAATGTGCAGAGAAAATAACTTGACTGGGAACAAAGAATGGCAATAGAGAGTTAATATTCCCATTTTGATTTTTTTTTTTTTTTTGGTAAACAAAAGAGAAAATGCTTGCTCTTTTTGTCTGTCATTACATCAAGAAGTGACTGAGAAATGGGAAGCTATATGTTTTCAGAGAAATTAAACTTTAAAGAGGTTTAACAAGTTCTGATGTTGCCATCGACACTTGGGAACTTTCTTAAATGAGTGCAAAACTCTGTAGCTAACATTATGATGGCACTCTCTTATAATATATTCTCAATCAGTTGAATAACTTTGATAATTCTCCGAAATTTACACTGGAAGTACAGCAAGATAACAGCCTGAACTTCAGAAGGGAAAGTCACTACAGAATTGTATAAAAAGTCTACCACTCTTACCATCCCATCTACATTGTAATAATGTCTGAATAAAATAGGTACACTAGATTCCTCAGAAATATTAAAGAACTGCAAAAAGAATTAAAAGTTATACTTTCAGGAAATAATTATCCTTCTACAGTAATCAGAAAAATATATAACAAAAATATGAAGTTAAATCAAAAACATTTAAGCAATAATATTAAGCTAATCAGGAAAGTTCAGAGAATTAGCAAAAAAGGCCATGTTGAACATGGTCTAGGCCTAAACAATGAAACTGAAAAATTATTCTCATCTATAAAGCAAAAATAAGGCAACACACAGCTACAAGAAGTAGTAGTTTACAGCACTGGTGTACACATGAGGAGGTTCTGCCAAATCTGGAGTACTCTTGACAACGCCTTTGTCTTTCGTTCATCAGATGAAGGAAACAAATGTTGATCCTTTAAAATACATTATTTAGACTACAGCTAAATTAAAACAAAAAATCTTTCTGCTGATGGTTTTATAAATGTATTATTTTCGTTATGATCAATTATTTTCCACTGTCTTAGTTCTAGTTTTCATAATAATCATTATTTTTTTGTTTTTGTAATCATGCCAAAAACTTGGTTCTAGTTTTTGTAATGATTGTTAGGATATGTATATACTTTGTAATATAATGCTTTGTACATCTGTTCCATCGATTTCTTGTTGGACCCCTCTCTTGGAGAAATTATGTGTGTGTGTTGTGTGTGCTACTGATTTATATTTTAAATTGCAATTGTAGGCAAACTGAGAGAACATGGTTTCTACATTCCTTGAAAACCTTGAAAAGTTCATTTTCAAGTCCTTGAAAGTACTTGAAAAAGTTCAAGACTCCAAAATAGTACTTGAAAAAAAATATTTTGTTTTTTAAGTAATGCTGTAAAGGAGCATGTGTAAAGTAATTGTTTGTACTAAACAGTTGCATAGGAGCTTTTTGTGTAGTTTCAGTGAAAGCACCAAGCTGATCAAATGATGCAGAACTTATGTTCAACTCATGGGAAAGCATGGGCAACTGGTACCTTGGTTATGACATCACTATGGAGTAAAACATCAGCCATGGGAACAAAATAAATGGAATGATGTATTTGCAAATCATGGTGTGCTTCTGTTGACTGGGATTTGGGATGCTTTCTTGCCAAAGGGTGAATACAAAGATAATGTACATTTTCAAAAAATTCCACAAAATAAAATGATTACAAAAAACAAAAAAACAAGGGGGCAATTCAAAGTTAATACAATAAACCAGCAAGGAGGCAGGGGATAATGGGCAGGTCATTGAAGGCATGTCCTTCCCACCCAGCTAAGTTTAATGGTTTGAACTTGGTAAAATACCTACCTACCAACCAACCAACCAACAGCACACACATATGATAATTTAGTTTTAAAAGTCCTTGAGAAGTGCTTGAATTTATTTTGCTTAGAAGAGTTCGAAACTTGGAGAAACTTAGGACCTGTGTGACAGAACACATGAAGCTGCTAGCTATATCAAATGTTACCAATAAAACAAGACTTGACAGACACATTCAATTAAATGGGACACCATAAAAATTCTATCACATCAACAGTACATTGCAAAAAGGATGTTGGAAAAAAGTCTAGCCAACAAAACAGGACTTGACAGATACATTCAATTAAGTGGGACTCCATAAAAATTATATTAGATCAGCAGCACCTTGCAAAAAGGAGGTTAGGAAAAGGTATGGAAATTAAAAGAAGAGGAGCCACATTTAAGGAGCAGAAAGGTTGGGTGTTACTACACAAGTGGCAACACCTACTCTCTTGACTCAGTCACAACAACTGGTTAAGAGTACAATCCAAAACATTTGCTGAATGATAATACACATTCATTCTAGCAATCCCCATAATATAAAAGTTAAATTTAAGGAACAAAAATTCCCTATCATTTAAATTTAGTTTTGTAGAAATTACTAAGGTAAATTACTTGATCATTTGTCAAATTTTTTGCACTCCAACCCCAAAATTTGATAGTACTTGAAAAAATATTCTTTTTTTAAATCAAGTTAAGTCAGAAACATTCCAGCAATAACATTAACATTAAGCTAACCACTATAAAAGTTTATTTCAAAAACTTCAGAAAATTAGAAAAAATATATATATAGCTGACTTTAGGCTTAAACAATAAAATTAAAAAATTCTTCTCTCCCATAAAGCAATGTTCGGCTACAAGGAGTATAGTGTACAGTGTAAACTGCAATTGTGGAGAAACCAATGTAAGACAAACTGAGAGACAACTTTGTATCCATGTAGCAGAACATCAGGGGCATATTTAGAGGTGACCAGGGGGCCTTGCCCCCGGCCCCTTTAATTTTATTTTGTTAAGTTTTGTAGTTAAAATGGTGCTTACATGGGGGGAATGCCATAATTTAATAAAAATGCATCAACTTACATTAGGAAAAAAATGCTTTAATTTTTCTTTTATTTTTCATTAACTTTAATGTTGTAGTGGTGGATTTTAAAAACTTCCATTTTTTGCCCCCCTCCCGGATAAAACCTCTATAAAAAAAATGTTACCAGTAAAATGGAACTACCCAGACACATTCAAAACACTTGACATTCAGTTAACCGAGATTTCATAAAAATTCTATCACATCAGTGGCACTTTGTGAAAAGGAAGTTCGAAGGTGTGGAAACTGAATGAAGAAGAAGAAGAGCCACAGTTCAAAACAAAAAAGCTAGCATTATCACATGAGGGGCAACTTCTACCTCTTGAGTAAGACCTCAAGAGAAGTTGAGTTCAACCCAAAAATTTGACAAACAATAGAAAATATTAATAACGAGGAACTGTGCACCAAAATGGTAAAACTATGCTAGTAATCCGATTTATTGGTGTAGGAATATATAAATAATTGTTTCCAAGCTTTCGCACATCAACCAGATGACTTTTTCAAGGAAGACAGCCAGAAATTGCAATCTGAATAATAGAACACTTTTTATGTGATCCCCCTACAATATCCGGATGGCTTTAAATGGTACTACATTGGAATGACCAAGCGTTCATTTAGAATCAGAGTCAATGAGCATAAAAGGGACATAAAATATGGTAAAGTAACCACAGCCCTATCCAGAGAAGTCAAATTCAAGTCTGCTACTCCTATGTGGGATGATATAAAGAAATTATCTACCTGCTCTACCCTTAAATGTACAGTCATTCAGGAAACCTTAGAGATCATTACTAACAGCAATACTTGCAATATAGCATCTCACTGGGGTTGCCACGAATTTGGAGCCAGTTCTTCAAGTAATGCCTTCTTCCTACCAGGGTACCACGTGTGCAACTAACATGATGCCTCGTGTCTTTAAATGAATATTACATTGTATATATTTATTGTCAAGTCACTGCATTCAAATTGTTAAAGCGTTCTATTATTCAGATTGCAGTTTCTGTCTATCTTACTTGAAAAGCCATCTGGTTGATGTACAAAAGCTTAGAAACGATTGTTTATATGTTCCTACGCCAATAAATTGGATTACTAACATAGTTTTACGATTTTCTAATAGAAAATGTAATTATCCTAGCAATCCCATAAAATGAAAGTCAAACTTAAAGGGCAAAAATCCTTGTTAATGCATGTAAAAAATGTAAGTTTTCCACATAATCTGAGTAATAGAGGCTCCCATGATTGCTCTTATTTCTAAGAATAAATTATTGTGGAACTACAAATTTTTCTTCAGCAGCGTGCATGTATGTGTAAGTACATAAGCTTTCATATAAAACACTTTGACAATGGCTTTAACAGAGTTTACTTGAGCATTTATGAAAATTCAGGAAAATGCAGTTTATTTTCTACCACTTTTTTGTGTACCATTATTATTGTTGTTTGAGGAAATACATAATTTGCACTCAGGGAAAATAATTTTCAATGAGAACTCTATGGTGTGAATTTCCATAGGACCTCAACTATATCATTCTTTCTGTCTGTGTGATATATGTAGCTACATCTCTACTAGTCACTTAACAGTGTTCTTGTTTTGCCCTTGTTAATATAATATCACTATAATTGTGCTCTCCATTTTGTTAATATAATATCACTATAGTTGTGCTGACTTAACAGTGTTCTTCATTTGCCCTTGTTAATATAATATCACTATAGTTGTGCTCTCCATTTTTAGTCCAATATGTACACTTCATTTCCTCATTTGTTAGGTCCTGATAAAAAGAAAAATGTGTATTCTAGAAATGAAATACCAAAATTATATTTATGGATTTGAATAAAAATTTTCAGACCCTGTACTGATATGTGTAGTTGTAATTGTTTTTGTTGTTACTGGAAACTATACTGTTTTTTTGTTGCTGTTTTTCAAAGTGATTTCAAAATTTACAGCATTGGTCACTTCAAAAGGTGCTGTCAGCATATAATAACATGATCTCTTTCATTTTGAAGAATTTTTCTGTACTGTCTCAGTACATTGAGAGTGTGAAAAATGTTTCACTACCTCAATATTAAAATCTCGGTGTCAATAAAAAAAATTTCTCTAAGTACTTTTTTTGTGTTTTCTTTGCTTTTATTATTGCATTCTTCTTCCTTTTTTTCTTTTGTACTGTTCATAAATTTTCTTAACCCTGATAATTTGTCAACAAAAATGTTAATTGCACTTATGCTGAAGTTCAAATCCAGTAGCTCTGATTTGTTGAAACATTTTTGTAATGCTGAAAGTAAAATTTAAAATTCATTCTGATTAATGATTAACTTTTAAAACTTAAAAATAAATAAAAAAGATGTGGTGGCTTGAGTATTACTATTTGTAAACCTTTCAGATTTCTCATTATTAAGCTTTCCAATTTTATGAGAATAAAATTTAAATGCTCATCAGAAGCACTTTGGCACTATTCAGAACATTTGGGTATGATCTTTGTAAGCAAGGCCACTTTAGCATTCTTGGCACCAAATGCAACAATACTTGTTGATGCTCCCCCCCCCCAAGTTTATGTGTGTGTGTGTGTGTGTGTGTGTGTGTGTGTGTGTGTGTGTGTGTGTGTGTGGTTTTTCAGCTGCATGTGGAAAGATGTACAATATAAATGAATAGTCATGTGTGTTGATTCCAAAGTCAGCACCAAAACCAACACTCCATTTTGTGCTTAACTTTAACAGTGCTCTCTTCTGATGATTTGGATTGTTTCAGTGGCAGACAAGGTTGTGTAATGTCACCATGGCTGTTTAATATATTTATGGATACATGCATGTGTGATGCCAAAATAGATAATACTGGTTTATGTCTTGGTGATATCCGTGTGTAGAGATTGCTGTATGCTGATGACGCTGTCCTGTTGGAAGAGAGCAAAAGTGAGTTGCAGAGTATGTTGTCCCGGATGTACAAAGTTTGCATGAAATTCAAACTGAGTATAAATAAGGGAAAAACCAAAGTTATGGTTTTTGAGAGAGGAACTGGTAGCACTGAGTGTAATGTAAGTCTAAATGGCACAGTGATTGACCAGATGAGTGAGTTTGTGTATTTAGGAAGCAGGTTTGACAGAGAGAACAAATTGGATGGTAAATTCTTCATTGAAAATCATGGCTGCTCTGGGAGGTTTTCACAGGAATAATGGGTTCTCAAGAGAGTCCCACATGGTTGTATATGGAAGTAATTGTTCCTACTCTGATGTATGGCAGTGAAACCTGGGTACTACAGAAGAAACGTTTCATTTTTTATTTCATTTCATTTATTTACTCTTTCAGTTGCCACTACAGCAACTAGGAAAAGGAGGGAAAAGGCCGTGAGGCCTGACATAGCCCTCCTCTCCCCAGAATACAAAAAACATAAAGCTTAGCAGAAAAGGCAAGCCAACACATATATGGTAGGTGCACGTACTTGCTCACAACCAACACATATAACAATGTGTTCCATCAACAATAGTCTTCGTTATATCTAGACAAACAAGTATCATATACACTTCACTACATAATCACATATATATTTATAAATAAACAACAAATAACGTTTGCACCTCACTCTATAATCATACTAACCCACATTTCTTCCATTTAGTCGAAATTGCCTATTGTTTACTAATTATTTCATAAGATATGCCTTTAGTTTTATTTTAAATAAGTTAAAATTATTAATTGATGTTAGTTCTTGGGGCAATGAGTTCCAGAATTTTGGGCCACTATAATTTATATTCATTTTAAGTTTCTCAGTTTGTGGGAACATTGGAATTAGTAGTGATCTATTCCTAGTATTGTGGTAATGAGTATGTATATTTAGTGTTATTATATCATTGTGTATACCATTTGTAATTCTTTTATACATTATTTTTCCCAAGTTATAATCATATAATTGCTTTATCGTTAAAATATTATATGTATTGGGGTTCACTTTTGACCGAATATATAAGATTGGTTGAAAATTATTTGATGTTTTAAGATCTATTAGTCTTATAAATCTATTTTGCAGTATCTGTAGTTTATTAATATTATATTGTGTGGTTTGTCCCCAGGTTAAAATGCAATAATTAATGTGTGTTTGAATTAGAGTATGATATATAGAAATTAATATTTTTGTTGTTAAGTTTGGCAAAGCACTACTGACTTTTCCTGAGATTATTTTAGATTTTTTAACATAGAAGTCATTTGTGTGCTGGAGAAATGTGTTACTTACGGTTGGTTTGTGGCAAGACATGTTCTGATTGTGTGAGGAATGAAGTTGTGTTGTAGTTGTGTGATGTGAAGCAAAATGTTGTTAGCAAGATGGAGACTAATATGCTTTGGTGGTTTTGCCATGTTAAAAGAATGAGTGATTAGATGCTTACTAAGAAAATCTTTTTAGCCCAAGTTGTAGGAAGGAAAGGCAGAGGAAGGCCAAGGAAGTCATGGGAGGATCAGATTCAGGAATGCCTACATGAGAAAAAGATCATGAGTATGAAGTATAGAAGATCTTGTGTAAGGCATGTGATGGATGTCAGTGAAGCCCGAGTTGTATGTCAAGATCGCTGTAAATGGAGAAGTTTGATATGGCAACAGTAAGTAAAGATTATGTGGTAGTTTGCATTTCTTTTTAGAGCTAACTTCTAAATCTCAGAAAACAGCTTAGTGATATGTATGTATATATGCAGTGACAGTGAGATTTTTCTTTGTCTCCGATTATAATACTGACGGGGTATTATTTTCATTTTTTATATACTCTACCATTTAAAAGAAAAAAGTCCTGCTCAGCTACCTTCTAAACTTGGTGCCCAGTACAGCAGCAGTGATCACATCACCCTAAAGCTGGGCCTAATCATAAGTGAATCTTAGATGTATACTTCATTTACAGCAATCTTACTGTATATACTAGTGTTTCTGTTCTATACTTCATATTCATTACATTACCTCTTCGAACCACTCTGTATAACAGAATTCATAGAATTTAGAATATGTAAAAATAATATGAGTCACCTTCATTTTGGCACCTTACCTTACTGTTATTGTCAGTCTCAACATTGTATCAAATCATATCAAGGTTCAACTTCGAAACCTTTGCTTTTTTATGTTGAATGGAGGATAGGAAATTAATTAAAAAATCAGATAAAGTAGGTGTATCAGATAAAACGAGAGATAAAAGGACTAAAACATTAAAAGCACAGGTAGTAGTGACCTTTGTCATTGTCCACATCTCCCTCCTTGACGCTATGTTTAAAAAAATTGCATATTCCTGTTTAAAAAGGAAATGTTAAGATGAGAAAATAAAATCCAGATTTTCAGATAAAATAAGGAAAGAGCTAGGATTTATGGTTAAACTTTAAAATGGATTTAAAAAATGGATATAAAAGAAAACACTGTGTTGTTACTACATCGTAGGCATTGTGAGTCACACTTCACACCAAATGCATTTCACCTGCTTCACTGCCTGTATCATCAGTAGCCAATGGCATTTAATTTCCCCATTCCGAGCCGTTAGATTTTGCACATACTCAGAATACACGAGACTCCGTCTCTCCCTAACATGGTGCCCCTGTCATTCTTTTCCTGAGATTATTTTAGATTTTTTTCTGCTTGGGGCATGTATTTTTTTTTCTCTTCTGAAAAATATCTCCATGCATGTGGTCAAACAACAGGAGTGTTGTTATTACAATTGTATTCTTTGGTTCTATTTATTTGGATGGCTTCTGCTGTATATATCTGATTAGCATTCTGCTGTCATCAATATTTGGTTAGAATCTTAGATGTTTAGCAGAAACATTTTGACTGATTCAAACAATTGGATTTATTGTTGAAAAGAATGGCATATTTTTTTTTTTATTCTCACACATCATAAGCAACTCTATAATAGTCAGTCAAATAACTTTCCATACATGTTGCCTTTTGTCACCCAGTTCCTGAGATCATTTTGGATTTTCCCCCAATTTATTCGGGGGGGGGGGTATTATATTTTTATCTTTTTCTTTTCCTTTTAAAATATGTCTATGCATGTGATAAAACAACGGGAGTATTGTTATTACAGTTATATTGTTTGTTTTTATTTATATGGATGGCTTCTGCTGTCAGTATTTGATTAGAATTTTAAATATTTAGATGATATGTCTTGACTGGTACACACACACAGTTGTGTGGATTTATTGTTGAAAATAATAACTTATAAACATGTAATTTTATTTGCTCACACAATATCAGTTCTATAATAATAGTCAGTTAAATAATTTTCCATAAATGGTGCCCTCTGTCACTGCATTTCCGAGATTTTTTTTTTTTTTTTTATTTTCTTCTATTTTGGGTGGGGGATTTTTGCCAGTTTTCTTTCCTCTTCTAAAATACATATGTGTCCATGCATGTGATAAAACGACAGATGTATTGTTATTACAATTGTATTATTTGGTTCTATTTATATGGATGGCTTCTGCTGTCAATATTTGGTTAGAATCTTAGTATTCTTTGTTTGTATCTACATGGATGGCTTCTGCTGTCAATATTTGGTTAGAATCTCAGATGTTTAGCAGAAACATTTTGGCTGATACAAACAATTGGATTTATTGTTGAAAAGAATGAATAGCATATAAAAATTTAATTATTAACAAGGTACTGTATACCAACTATACTCAAAATAGTATAACTATACTAGTAATCCAAATTTATTGGTGTAGAATAAAAATGTTTTCCAACTTTTCACACATCAGACCGATGGCTTTTTCAAGGAGGGTAGACTGCAAACTGAATAATAAAATGCTCATTTATTCTCTGGTTGAGTCGGCACATTCAAATTGTTTAAGCATTCTATTTTTCAGTTTGCAGTTTGATGTCTACCTTCCTTGAAAAAAACATCTGGTTGATATGCAAAAGCTTGGAAAACTTCGATTTTTATTTTACGCCAATAAATTAAGTTTACTAGTATAGTTATACTATTTTAAATAAAAATTTAATTTTATTCACACACACAATATGCAGTTCTATAATAGCCAGTTAAGTAATTTCCCATAAATGTTGAGCAATGACAAGTTTCATGGTACTTAAATTAAATATGTAAATTTTCCAGACATAGTATTGTAGTATTGTCATATAAATATTCCTGAAAGGGAGGATAAAAGTCACCCACATTTTCATAATGAATATGTCATCTTTATTGACATGAATTTTTGTTTAGCTAAACTCTGTCTGGTAGGTTTCAATAGATTATTGATATATGTATCCTTAACTGCCAAGCACTGACTGTAAGAAAATTGTAAACTGGCATGGATTAGGATTTTAATAACAACTGTTTCATATAGAGAGAGTAAATGTTCCCTTTCCAAATAAATCCCCAAAAGTTGTTAATTTTTATTTTTCTTGATTTTTGTGCTGTTGACTTTCTCTGAAAACAGATTTGTTATTGTTACAAAAATATACTCCACATTAGATAATTCATGATGTTCCATGGTCATTGAATTTTTGGGTTACTTTGCAAAAATCATCTTAGTTATGTGAAGACAAGTAAAATGCTCTGCCAAAGTTTGTGTTACTAAAGATGCAAAGCTTTTCCACCATGCTATAGCTTTTATTATTACCAGTAGATCACACTATTAGATGACCAAAAAGACATGTCCATTTCTAGTCACTTGTTTTATAGCAATACTGACCATATAGCATCACTTTTCAATAATTAAACTGCATCTTGTTTTACATGACTGTACTCCTACCTTGTAGGATGTTCTAAACTTCTAACCTTACGCACATATTGTTTAAGAAACATTATTTTCATTGGAAATTTAGTGGTTTTATTTCTCAGTTAAGTACTTCGTCTTATTTTGATTTTGGTGCATTTGCAACTTGTTTTTTTTTATGATGGAAATTTTCTGAAAGGATCATATATCCTGATAGAACAGGTAAGTGGCAAATTATGTTTCACATTTTTATTTATCTTTATTCTTTTTCAATTTTATATATGTATTGTGCTTTTTATTTTTTACTTCCTATGCTGAATTGCAAGATAGTAAAGAAAGTATTTTAAGTTCTATAAACAATACTCTCTCTCTTTATATCTATCTGTTTACACTCAGTAGAAAAATCTCTAGAGAAAGGGGTGATGGTCAGTTGACATAGATATCCCCTGTGCAGAGTGTGACAGACTAAACCTGAATGCGGACAGCAGGGCTTCCCAACAGTGTATATCACAATCAACAAGCAATCCAATTACAGTGCATGATGTCAAAAATACACAAAAATGCAGATATCTATGAAATGAAGATAAATTAAAATAAGACAATAGTGGTAATAGGGAAGGTTCCAAACAGGCTTTCCTTAAAATGGAAGGACAAAGCATTGAGCAAGTTAAATCATTTCGCTATTTGGGTCAAATTATTACTGAAGATACATGATGTGAAAAAGAAATTAGAATGAGACTGGGGATGGCAAAAATGGCTTTTAAAGAGAATCAAAGACTACTGATAGCCAAAATTTTAGATCTAAACTGAGGAAGAGAATTTTAAAGGCATGTATTTGGTCAGTAGCTGTCCATGGTTCTGAGACATGTACATTGAGGGAAGTGAAAAGGGGAAGTGAAAAGGCTGGAGGCATTTAAAATGTGGAGCTGTAGAAGAATGGAGAGAATAAGTTGGCTAGATAGAAAGACTAATGAGGAGGTCCTGGAAAGAATGGGAGAACCCTATCTGATCAACATGCTAGAGAGAAGAAGAATGTTATGGATAGGACACACATTGCACCATAGAGGCCCCATTCTGAAAGTTTTGGAAGAGAAAATTCAAGGCAAGAGAGGAAAAGGGTGGCCAAAGAATAGTTTTGTGGCACAGTTACTCCAAGACACTAATACTAGGACATACTATGACTTGAAGAGAATGGTGGAGAAGAACAGAGAGGAATGGAGAGACAGAGTACATCTACTAAACAACCTGTCCTTGGACTGAGTAACCAAGAAGAAGAAGAGCATGTGTAAACATAGTGATACAAATGACTGATCGTGGACGTATTATTGCCAAAGACGGACAGGTCATTCTATCGTCCAAATGGTAAGAACCCTTGTGTTCCCAAGGGCAACTGTATCGATAGTGAACTGCAAGTATGCCATCTGTGGACGTACCAGCAAACAAGCAGTAGCATACCACATGCCGTTGATGACCAGGATCGATGTAGACTATCCAAGCTCATACAGATTGACCACTTGGCAATGGCAGTGAAAATTATATCCAGGTTAAATGTTTGAGACCCAAGCGGCATCAGTGAGTGAATGGTATGGCACGTGCCGCATACCGTGGGTTATGAGCATGGGAGCCAGCGCCCTACTCTTGTTCCACTGTTGACTGCTCGTCAACAGACATTAAGCCTCCCCTGGTACTGGGAACATCAAAAGTGGACACCTGCAGAGTGGCACCGCCTCGTGTGGTCAGATGAATCCCGTTTTCGGCTGGCCGGAGAGTGCAGGTGTGGCGTCGACAGTGTGAGGCCTTGTCATGCCAGGTCGACTTTGTGATGATTTGGGGAGCCTTTTCATAGGACACATTGGGTTCCTTAGTGTATCTGAAGAGGTTCTTAACTGTTGTGCGCTTTCAGAATGTGCTGGCAGATCATCTACATGTTTTCATGGACTTCACGCATTCGTGGCTGATGATCTGTTCCAGTGGGACAGTGTGCCTCTCCACTATGCCACAACCACTCGAGCCTGGCTTGAGGAAGACACGTCTGTGTTTGGAACCATCCAGAGGCCCAAAAGGTCCCTGGATTAAAACCCTGTGGAAACTCTCTGGGATGCCATGGAGAGGAACATCAGATTCATGAATACTGGAACTACATCTCAGGTGGAGATGTGGACAATGCTGCAACAGGCATGGCTGGTATTACCTCTGGTAACCCTCTTGCATCTGATGGAGTCATTGCTGTGACATGTACAAGCTGTTATTCACACTAGAGGAGAACAACACACTATTAGATAGGTATCTTTAATGTTTTGTGCATTGAGTGTATATACACTGAGTACTTTCACTGAATTATGACAACCTACTTAACTAATATTTCACTGGTTCTGTTTTCACCCAGGGAATGGCTGCTACCCATGTGGCATCGACTGTACAAGGTATCTATGTACAGTTATGTGGGGATCAACATCTAAGTTGTTTCTATTGCTATCGTAGCCCAACAGATACACTATATTGACAAAAGTCACTGGACACGTAGAAGAGAAACCCAACATAGCATTTATTGACATGCATTAGTATGGTGTCGGTCCACCTTTGGCCTTAATGCATGCACTGACCCTTCGAGACATGCTTTTCACAAGATTTTGGAACACAGCGATAGGTATGCGCTTCCAATCAGTACATAAATCTGCTGCTGCTGCTGCTAATTGTTGCTTAGTAGTAGGCCTTGGTTCCAAACTTCTTATGTGGTGCTCTAATTTATCCCATAGGTGCTCATGGGATTAAGATTAGGGCTCTGTGCTGACCAGTCCACACACAATACGGAATTATTGTCAAATCATGCCGTAACAGTCCTTGCTTTATGGCTCGGCGCATTATCCTACTAGTACCAACAAGGCTCTATTCCATAATATTACCACAGATTTGGTAGGGCATAATTGTCCAGAATATCAAGGTAGATTTGCTCGTTAACAGGTTTGTCCACGATAGCCAATGAGCCGGGACCATGCCACGAAAAACACCCACACACGAGTACACTGCCAGCTCCAAACTTGACCGCAGGAACAGTACACTGTGGTAAATAGTGTTCCCCTGGCTGCTGCCATACCCACACATGGCCATAAGACTGATGGATCATGTATCTGGATTCATCAGTCCATAGGACCCGCTTCCACTGATCTAGGGTCCTCAATAAATGTTCTTTGCACCATGCTAAAGGACAAGTAGCATTCCGAGTGGAGATGAAAGAAGGCTTATGAGCAGCCGCACAACCACAGTAACCCATGGAATGAAGTTCTTTGCGAATGGTATGTGTACATACAGAGGTTCCAGCATTTTTACTCATTTGTACACAGATCTGGTGCAGTACTCCGTCGATTAGCTGTAACGACTCTCCTGAGGCTTCGGCGTACTCTATTACTGATTTTCTTTGGTCTGCTGATAAATTTTGCTGCTTCAGGCAAGTCATGTGTCTTCCACTTATTCAATGCATCCAAAACAGTTGACTTGGGTATGTTTAAACGCCTCTCTGTTTCTATTATGGACAACCCACTAATATAACACCCATTAATCTTTCCTTTCTCAAAGTCAGTTCTCTCCCACCATGACATTTTCACTCAACCTGATTGCGGTCAGCTGCAGGCTTGTTTTTATACTGATTGTGGTCAGCTGCAGGCTTGTTTTTATACTGATTGTGGTCAGCTGCAGGCTTGTTTTTATACTGATTGTGGTCAGCTGCAGGCTTGTTTTTATACTGATTGTGGTCAGCTGCAGGCTTGTTTTTATACTGTACCGTGCGTCTTAACAATGTAGTGGATCCGTTCATTTGCTTTTAAAGGGGTGTCTGGTGACTTTTGTCAATATAGTGTGCATGCTAACCATTCATTTCTCTATTTTGTTAGTTTTTTCTGTTTCTGCCATCCATACTTTACATCTCTATACCGAATTCATTTCATCAAAATAAGTGGCTCTTTTTTTCTAGTTGTAAATGCATTTATGGCATTTCTTTTTTTCTGTTTCACTGACTATAGCAGTATTTGTGATTTGGGTCATTATTTACAAAGGTGTTTAGATTTTAATATTCATTCCATAGGTAACCAGCTCAAGCCTTCCTTGCATTGCATTCCATCATCATCATCATCATAGTGCACTTAGTCTCTCTCTCCTTTCCAATTCTCTTATTTCCTTCTTACTGTCCTTCTTCATCCCAAACTTACATAACCTTGACTCCGAATTCACAGAACTGATCCCGCTTTCTCTTGCAATTTGTATATCTTCCCCAATAAAATTTTCCTTACTGCCAGCTAACTTTAAGTGCTCTCTTGGTCACTCACCTCCACAAGGTTATTTTAAAATGTTTTACATTTTTAAGGATCATGACATTTGCATTGCTGTCCCGGTGGTTCTGTGATCTAAGCACTGGCTTCTAACCATTTGTCTGAGTTCGAATCCCAGTGAGGCATGGATACCGTATTTGTCTTACTTCCCTGGAACTAGCTACCCTAAAGTAGGGATGACTGACTGACTGACTGTAGCCTGTTGAGTTGCTCGCGGTGGTCATTATACCCCCAAACAAGAAAAACAAAATTGTGGTTCACATTTCTGGTATGAAGTGGTGTGTCTGGCTGCCACACCTGGTGCTCCACGACATCCCACTGATGTTCAGTAGGGTTGAGATCAGACAAATTGGATGGCACTTGAGATATCGCATATAAGCACTGTATTCATGGAATCATTCCTGCACATGGCAGGCCTGTTGACATAGGCCATTGTTGTCTTAGAAAGCTTTCCCTCCTACAGGGTGTTTTTTATGTAAGAGCACCATTTTGATTTTATGCCATTTTTCTCTGAAGCATGTGACATCAGTTGTGAATTGATTGTCATTGAGTTCAGTAGCTGACAATTCATTATGGCGAGTTTGACACTGCAACAACATGTTTTAGCAGTTAAAGCATTTTATCAAAATTGATTGTCTGTTGTGGAGACCCAAGGAAAATTATGAAATGCTTTTGGTGTGCATCATATGCCTTCAGCAAAGCAAATGCAAAGTGTACTGAAAAATTTCAAAACACCAAAACACTCTATACACTGCAAGATGCGAAAAATCCTGGCAGACCACGTACAGCACAGCACATACCCATGAAAACATGTAGAGATGCTTTCATAGGTTTCTGCTGTACATGGTCCTCCGTTAAACGTTGTGCACAAGAGGCAGGCATTCTTCCAACTACAGTATGTAAAATTTTAAGAAAAGATTTGGATTTTCATCCATACAAAATTAAATTAACAAAACAGCTGCTAGAAAATTATCATGAACGTCATCGTGTATGGAGTACAAAAGTGCTACAGTTTCATAATGACAATCCTGCAAGTGTTCAAAATTTAATCATGAGCGACGAAGCTCATTTCGACATCAGTGGGTACATTAACAAATAGAACAGCCATTATTGGGGATCAGAAAATCCAAGGGTAATTCATGAACGACCTCTTCATCCCCGCAGAGCAACTCTTTGGTGTGTAGTATGGAATGGAGGCGGTATTGGACCATTTTTTTTCGAGGATGCTAATGAAACTGTGGTCACTGTAAATTCTGAACGATATTGTGCAACGTTAGAAACTTTCTTTCTACCAGAAATTGATCGACAAGGTTTGTAGCACATGAGATTTCAACAAGATGGCACCACATGTCATATGGCTCGTGTAGTGATGCAAATTCTAATGGATACATTTCCAGGCCAAATAACATCAAAATCTGGTGATGTTGATTGGCCCCCTTGTTCCCTTGATTTGTCCGCACCAGATTTTTTCCTTTGAGGCTACTTAAAGGAGCGAGTCTACGCTAACAAGCCGACAACAATTCAACTGCTTGAGCAAAACATTTGCAAAGAAATTGAACAAATTGTCCCCTAAATGTGCTCAAATGTTATGGAAAATGGGGTCGAAAGAGCTGTATTTGCTGCGCAGCCAGAGGCAGTCATTTGGCTGATATAGTCCATACACAGTGTTCAAAGTGAGCCGGTATGGCATACTGGAAATTAACAAAAATGGAAGTGAGCATACCTGCAGTTAAAAAAAGCATTTACCATCAAGGTATGTAATAAGTTATAAACCTGACACAAACTACGTAAAGAAATTGGGATGAAAGAACAAATTTTAACCCAAAAATTGGCAAATGACATTTTTAATGGATAAAATTGATAAATGATTAGCAGCTGGGACTGAAAGAGACCACAAACTCTTCAATGAAGGTTTTTTTTTTAATTATTACATTATTTTTTTAATATTATATACATTAATTTTTAATGCCAAAAAAAAAAAAAAAAAACAATTATGTGGAATGGTATTATTTCTTTTGAAACGTCCTATTTATACTATGTGGATCTATGGTCAACACCATACTGGCAGTTGCTTTGTGCCACTTTTACCACTGTCCATACATAATGTCATTACGTAAGTAAACCATTTGTAAAAACATATTACGTTGAACATTATTTATTTACAAGTTATGCAAAACAAAATGGTGCCTTACATAAAAAAACACTCTGTATTAATGGGAGTAGAACATTGTGACATGTGCGTGGTATGCAAGTAGTCCTTGGTAGTAGCCGGCTTTCATACCTTTGTCCACATGCGCCGGGATCTTGGTTCATGCCAGCCAAACATGTTCCTTATCTTACAACAGTCCTCACTAGCTTGAATGGTCAATGTCATGCATGAGAGATCCATAGCCTTATGTTGCTGACACCAAATATGGACTTTACCATCAGCAGAATGTAGTATATATCGTGATTCATCAAACAAACACACCTGTGCTTCAAATCTTCTGTCATCCAATCTACATGCTGTTGGCACCAGGGGAATCATTTATGTCAATGGACTGTTGTTAAGAGAGGATGGCATATACGCCATCTGCCAGCATTCCCATGCAACCTGGAAAACAGAGAAAACCTACAATTCTCAGGGAATTTGAAAATGGTTCCAAAAATCATGGAAAACACAGGGAAATTGACCTTTTTTCCTAAAAATCAGGGAAAACTCAGGGAAAATTGCCATTTATTTTAAAAGGGATATTTTCAAATAGAATTCATTGCTCTTTCCACATTTATAAGTGAGTCACAGAAAAATTTCTCATCGGCCACCACTGGGAATCGAACCCTGGGTCTTCCAGTTACGCACCTGATATGTTTCCACTGAGTGGAAAGAGCGATGACTTCTATTTGATGTTCCTGGTCCACGTCAACTGTGTATTTATCATTCATTCACCTTCTAGTTATTTGTTCAGTTGCTGTTGTTCATCTATGGTGAAGCGGGGCTCCAAAAAAGCAACCCTGCCATGTGGTTTGGCAGTTTGTTGTTTGTGAGTCTGAAGAATTTCGAGGCCGCTGTTGTGCAGTAGAAGCATATCCGGCACGTAACTGGAAGACCCTGGGTTCGATTCCCGGTGGCGACCGATGAGAATTTCTCCGTGATCACTTATAAACGTGGAAAGAGCGATGACTTCTACTTTATGTTCCTGGTCCACGTCAACTGTGTATTTATCAAGGGATATTTTATTTTGCCAAAAAAAAACTTTTCTTTTATCAGATATCAAACTTTTGTTTGCAATTACTTCCTGTCTAGAATTGGTAGACCTTGCTTTCAGTTACATAACACTTTCTTTTTATTTCCTAAAAAATGCAAAATTGAATTTAAAAAATTGCCTGCCATTAAGTAATTTTTCAATTTCTGCAGACAGTTGTTGTAATATGGAACAATTTTGCACAATGACTTGACATACCTCTGCTTGGGGAAACACTTCACAAGAGAACAAACCAAACAATGGGTGAAAGTGTTTTGTCTGTTGGTTCTGTTGCAAAATGTTTCTCTGAACAGGAGTCATTCCTTCATGAAGTTTAGCTGCTTTGTGTCACAGAAAAACTAAAACTAATTGACTAACAGATTTGTTCTTACATATGGCCCATTTCTAATGGCAATGTATTAACAAATTATATGTGGGTAGTATTCACAAAGGTTCACAGAATTGTGGTATGGGAAATAATGTGCACATTTAGTTGTTATTAGTGAAAACCAGGGTTATTTTATAAAGACAAATTACTTAAAGAATTTGCAAATGTATGCTTTGGTCAGAAAATGCATGAATGGAGTGAATAACAATTCATTGCAAGGAAATGTAGCAATTCATATAAAGAAAAAACTTATATTTATTTATTTTAATTGTACATAGTTTTTATCATTAAAGTGTATCGTGCAAGAGACTGCATTTGTTTTCAATTTAATAGCAATTCATTGCAACATGATAGCAATTGCCACTCTGGAAAATCTTTAAAAACCATCTGGAGAACCTGGAAAAGTCGGGCAATTTTTTTTATTACTTTTGAGTGGGAACGCTGTCTGCTCTTGTAGCCAGTTGTGCCTGCATACAAAATATGTCATTCAGGATATTGTCCCTTGTTGATCTATGTTGTATTGAGCCATCAACTGTGAAACTTTGCTGTGCTGTGACTGCCCTGTACAAGATTCAGTGCCATAGCTAGATGGGAAATAGAGGGGGCTCACCCCCACCCCCACAAGGCAAGCAAGCCTTCCCTGGAAAAATGGATGCTGTAAAATCTCTGAACATTTATTTTTGATTGTTTATGAAAATGACTTTTGTATTTCATTATAAGTATAAAAACTTTTCCTTATTAATTCGTGTTTTGCACATTTTAAGGAAAACTGCAAAATTGAAATGATACAGCACAAACAATGGATAACTTAAAAGAAATTACTTCTGGTAGGAACAGCACCACTAACGATTCTGTGCCACATGGGTACTAGATTTGTTGCTAAAAAACACAATGAAGAAGAAGCTCAGAGGTAAAAGTGGAAGGGTAGTTGCACATTTGGATGAAACACTGTAATCACTTGGTAAGCAACTATGAAGGTCTCTCTCTCTCTCTCTCTCTCTCTCTCTCTCTCTCTCTCTCTCTCTCTCTCTCTCTCTCTCTCTCTCTCTCTCTCTCTCTCTCTCTCTCTCTCTCTCTCTCTCTCTCTCTCTCTCTCTCTCTCTCTCTCTCTCTCTCTCTCTCTCTCTCTCTCTCTCTCTCTCTCTCTCTCTCTCTCTCTCTCTCTCTCTCTCTCTCTCTCTCTCTCTCTCTCTCTCTCTCTCTCTCTCTCTCTCTCTCTCTCTCTCTCTCTCTCTCTCTCTCTCTCTCTCTCTCTCTCTCTCTCTCTCTCTCTCTCTCTCTCTCTCTCACACACACACACACACACACACACACACACACACACACACACACAGTTCTTTAATCTATGCATATTCCTCTCTCACACACACACAGTTCTTTAATCTATGCATATTCCTCTCTCTACTCTTTTGTGTCAGTTCTTTAATATTCACCAATCTATGCATGTTCTTCTTTCTCTCCCATCTTAGTGGCTGACTGATGGCTGTCCAACTCCTATAGAGTGTAAAAGCTCAGATATGACATACAAAAGTCTTTAGATGTGATTTCGAAAAATGCTGAACACAATACACCCTTAAAAAGAGTTTGAACATGCAGGATCAATTAAACTTTGTGCAGTCAAAGATAGTTTTCCCTCTTAGTCTACAATGAATTCACTACAGTGAAAATATGTTCTTCAGAAGCATTTGATCCTGGCATAGTAGCATAAGAAATTTCAAGTAACTGTTGCGAGCGGTCGTAGTGAGCGATGGGTTTGCCTCCTCGGGCGCTCCGTGGTAACAATGGCACACACAACAGCAACTAGGGCCTCTGTGAATCTTGGAGAGGTGCAAGCTAGTTCTGTGTGACATTGGCGAAAAGACCCCAACTCACTGGGTTTTGTTCCAGAATCCTTAGGTTGAATGACCAACTGAAACCCTCAGCTGTGGGCTAATCCCCCACACTGATGTACTTACCTGATTAAAAAGGCAAAACGAAATATTAAGAATGACTCAAGTGTGGGATATGGTGGACCTACCACACTTGAGAAGGACGGTCCACCACGGAATCGACCTGGACTTTCTAAACGGCGTATGAGAAAGCAATCTCGGCTGAGTGAATGTAAGATTGGTGTATGGAATACTAGAGGTATAAATGGCAAGATGAGTGAGGTGATTGAGGAGATGAATAAGTATAGACTGGATGTGCTGTGTGTAATTGAAACCAAAAAGAAGGAAATTGGGGTAGAAGAAGTGAATGGCACGGTGAGTGTGTGGTCTGGAGTATTGGATAATATGACAGGACAATCTGGTGTAGGTATGATTTTAAGTGAAAAGATGAAGAACAACTTGATTCACTATAGTTGCATAAGTGAGAGAATTCTCTGGATTCGTTTGAAAGTGAAACTTCAGAGAATTGTAATTGTTGTAGTGTATGCTCCTTGTGACTCGGAACCTTCTGATAAGAAAGAAGATTTCTGGAATGAGCTAAAAGCTGTTTTGAGCCAGTTTGGTACTAAAGAAAAAGTTATAATACCAGGGGATTTCAATGCTAGAGTAGGTGTGCAGAATGCAATTTCTGACAATGTTCTGGGTAGGTTTAATGATCCTTGTGTGAATGATAATGGTGAAAGATTTTTTGAACTCTGCATTAAGAATGATTTGTGTGCATCTAATACATTTTTCAACCACAAGTATATCCACACATATACTTGGGAAAATCGTACTCTTGGTCAAAAGAGTGTGATAGATTTTGTTGTTTACGATCAGCGTTTGAAACACTTAGTTGTTGACACCCGTGTGATGAGAGGTGCGGATGTTGGTTCTGATCATTACTTGGTAGTGTCACGAGTGAAACTTAATGTTGGTTGGAGGAAAAGGAATAGGAAGAGACCCAGGATAGAAAGAATAAAGGTTGATAGGCTCCTTGAAGATCATCAGCGGTACTCTGACTTACTCAGAGAACGACTGAAGGATCTGAAATCTTGTGAGAGGAATGTAGAAAAGAAGTGGGAATGTTTTAAGAACTGTGTTGTTGCTGCTGCTAATGAGGTCTGTTGCACCACAATAGTGGGTAGCAATAGAGGTGATGCTTGGTGGAATAGTGAGATTGATGAGGCAGTAAAGAAAAAGAAGGAAGCCTATTTAGGGATGTTGCAAGGTAGAGTCTCTGTGGATGAATATTGCTGTAAGAAGTGTGAAGCTGCTAAGCTGGTTCGCCACAGTAAGACAAAAGATAGGAAACAGAAAGTGGAAAGGCATGAACTGGCTTTTTGGAAAGATAGAAAGTCCTTCTGGAAGTACATGAGACTTAGAAAAAATAGGGGAAACAAAGTTGTAAGTTGTGTGAAGAATGAGATGGGGGAAATGATATGGGAGCCCAATGAGTTAAGTGACAGATGGGGCGAATACTTCTGTGAGTTATTAGATCAGGAGAGCAAAAATGATTCTGAGACCGATGCAGATGATGTCACAATGAGGGATGAAAGCACAGGAGGGATCTCAAGAGAAGAAGTGTGTAAAGCTCTAAAATCTCTTCAGAATGGTAAGGCTCCAGGAGTTGATGGCATAACTGCAGAGATGTTGAAGTATGGTGGTGACTCTATAATTGACTGGTTAACTGATATTTGCCAGTTGTGCTGGGAGTTAGGAATGGTCCCTCGGGATTGGAAGGATGCTATCATTGTTCCCTTGTATAAGGGAAACGGTGATCAGACTGAATGCAAGAACTATCGTGGTATTAGCCTATTGAGTGTGCCAGGGAAAGTGTTTGGTAAGGTTGTTATTGAAAAAGTACGGGGTCTTACATCAGAGAAAGTGTGGGATTTTCAGAGTGATTTTATGCCTGGTAAAGGCTGCACTAACCAGATTTTTGCATTACGCATGATGATTGAAAAGTATCTGGCTGTTGGGAAGAAAGTTTTTACTGCATTCATAGATTTAGAGAAAGCTTACGACCGAGTCAATAGGACACTTTTGTGGAAGGTATTGAATGAATATGGTGTTACTGGGAATCTACTTAATAGTGTAAAAGCCATGTATGCTGGTAGTAGAGCTTGTGTACGAGTGAATGGTGTTTTATCAAAATGGTTTTCCATTGGTGCAGGAGTTAGACAAGGTTGTGTAATGTCACGATGGCTGTTTAATATATTTATGGACGCATGCATGCGTGAGGCCAAAATAGGTAATAGTGGTTTATGTCTTGGTGATATCTGTGTGTGCAGATTGCTGTATGCTGATGACACTGTCCTGTTGGCAGAGAGCAAAAGTGAGTTGCAGAGTATGTTGACTCGGATGCACGAAGTTTGCATGAAATTCAAACTGAGTATAAATAAGGGAAAACCCAAAGTTATGGTGTTTGAGAGAGGAATGGGTAGCACTGAATGTAATGTAAGTATAAATGGCACTGTGATTGACCAGGTGAGTGAGTTTATGTATTTAGGAAGCACGTTTGACAGAGAGAACAAGTTGGATGGTGAAATCAGTAGGCGAGTGAATTCTTCTTTGAAAGTCATAGCTGCTCTGGGAGGTTTTCACAGGAATGATGGGTTCTCTAGAGAGTCCCGCATGGCTGTGTATGAAACAGTAATTGTTCCTACTCTGATGTATGGCAGTGAAACCTGGGTACTGCAGAAGAAACATAGGAGTCATTTGTGTGTTGGAGAAATGCGTTACTTACGTGGGGTTTGTGGCAAGACACGATCTGATTGTGTGAGGATTGAAGATGTATTGCAGTTGTGTGATGTAAAGCAAAATGTTGTTAGCAAGGTGGAAACCAATATGCTTCGGTGGTTTGGCCATGTTGAAAGAATGAGTGATGAAATGCTTACTAAGAAAATCTTTTCAGCCCAAGTGGCAGGAAGGAAAGGTAGAGGAAGGCCAAGGAAGACATGGGTGGATCAGATTTAGGAGTGTCTGTATGAGAAAAAGATTATGAGTATGAAGTATAAAAGATCTTCTGTGCGGCGTGTAATGGATATCAGTGAAGCACGAGTTGTATGTCAGGATCGCTGTAAGTGGCGAAGTTTGATACGACAACAATAAGTAAAAATATCTGGAAGTTTGTATTTCTTTTTGGAGCTAACCTCTGAATCTCAGAGAACAGCTTAGTGATATGTATGTATGTATGTTGCACTGTAGATCATGTTTTCACTGTATGTAGGTCAAAGCTAACCTTATGCATTGTGCAAAATGTCCTATTTCTGCGACTTGGAAGAACCAGAACTTCTGGCATTCCAAACTGAATTCATTAGAGCAGAGTGTTGTGCATGCATTCTGCAGAACCAGGACTTTCCCAAGAAATTAGAACAGAGATGGGACCCATATTCATCTTGCAGAAAAGTTGTTTCAGTGCATGTTTATTCCATAGCTATACTATATATACATATAACCAAACAGTTGTTTTACCGTTCCAAATCACATTCTAAGAGTCTAATGATTTTATATTAATAAATTACATTACATTATTTCTCATTTTACAGTAACAAGTTATAAGATGCAACATCAATTTGCTTAGGGGTATGAATATAATATAATGCCTTGTTAATATTTTCCCTGCATGATTTCATGAAATAATAGGGCACAGATAATTTTTTACAACAATTATTTTCAATTAATTTAATATAAAGTCAAAAGCACCTAAAGGCAATTTTTAGGTAATCTAATAAAAATTTTTTGGTAATATCTAAAAGGGGTTTAATAATAATGTTTGTAAGTGTACGATTATATGATAAATGCACATTTACCCTACTCTTTTTCTAGGAAGACCACACTATATGGAGCACATTGTATGTCTATTCACAATATGAACATTGTGGACTTCGGTGTCTTTCAATTCTTTAGAGAGGTTGTTATCTAAAAAATTTCAATAATGTCATTAAATAATTTATGTGCTTAAGGAAATTAATGCTATTATTGAAAATTTATCTTACCTTTAAACCACATGATCAGATTTTATCTAACCTGTGTAAGGCCTCAACTGTATAAGATGCAGTAACACTGCCCCCCCCCCTTACACGCAAACACACAAGTGACCTTTTGTGGCTATTCTTCGGAAGAAAGTGTTTGTTGCTATAAAGATAATGACTTGTCTGTTGTACCCTTAATAACAAGTTTTGTATGCATAAGATTGCATAATAAATGTACACTTACCCTGCTTTCTTCATGGGAAGACCACTGTATGTTGCAGGTTGGTTATCTAACCTGACCATGTGGTTTTAAGGTAAGATAAATTTTCAGTAATAGCATTGATTTCGTTAAGCATATAATTATTTAATGACACTTTTGTAATTTTTAAATAATGATCTCTCTAAATAATCAAAAAATACAGAGGTCCATGATGTTTATATCATGAATAGACAAACAATGTGCAACAGCTAGTGGTTTTCCTACACAGAAAGTAGGGTATCAATCATATAATATTATATATCATATAATATTATAATATAATATATCATATAATATTATAATATAATATATCATATAATATTTTATGATATATATATATATATTATATCATATAATATTTATGCTATATATATCAGCATCATCATTGTCAACCATTTTCAATCCACTGCTGGATTAAGGTCTCACCAAGTTTCCTCCACAACGTTCTATCTTGTGCCAGTCTCCTCCATGTCACTCCCGCATACTTTCGAATTTTATCCACCCATCTCCCATGGGGTCTTCTTCTGGGTCTTTTCCTGTCCCTTGGAATCCAATCTAAAATTTTGGCTGTCCATCGATGGTCTGTCCTTCTGGCAGTATGTCCAACCCATTGCCATTTCAGGGATTTAACTCTGATCATGATGTCTTCCACTCTTGTCATTTTTCGGATCCACGAGTTCCTCTTCTTATCTCTCCTGGTTACACGAAGCATGCACCTCTCCATGTTCCTTTGAGTTGTCTGCAGCCTTTGTATGTCTCTTTTAGTTAAGGTCCACGTCTCTGCACCATACGTAAGCACTGGAATAATGCATTGATCAAACACTTTTCTTTTAAGACATAATGGCAATATATATATATATATCATATAATATTTTATGCTTACAAAAATTATTCTTAAGGACACAGATAAGTCAGTCTTTTTAGCAACATATACTTCCTTCTGAAGAACACACGAGAGGTCACATGTGTGTAAAAAAAGGAGAAAAAAACGGTTACTGGGTCTTACGTAGTTGAGGCCACTAGTTCTTACTCCAAAACATCATTAACTTCAAATTAATGATGCCAGATCAGTTATTAAGTTTGCAATAGTTATTGTATAACATATTGTGGAAAATGACTGTAATAATGAAATTATGTTTTTAAATATTTCGTGTTTCCTTTCACTATTCTTTATCTTCACTTTCTACAAATGCATGAATGAAACAGAAAATGAACATTGTCTAAACTTTTACTGTTTTTGGCTTTTCAGACTGCAGTGCCAGTGAGGAAGACTGTGTTGAAAGTGAACTATCCCCAGTGGAACTCATTTTTTCTGAAAAGAACTACTCCAGAGAAGAATCATCAAGACAGTTCGTATGCCATCTCTGTGGTTATTCAACTGTGTACAAAGGTAGCATGACAAAGCATCAAAGAAAGCATTCTGGGGAAAGACCCTTCAAGTGTCATCACTGTGAGAAAGGGTTCACCCAACAAAGCAATCTCAAGGCTCACATGTTTGTTCATTCTGGAGAAAAGCCATTCATTTGTGAAGTTTGTGGGCAGCGGTTTTCATTGAAACACCATCTTAAAACTCACATGGATGTGCATTCAGGGCATTGTTATCTGTTTTGTAATGTATGCAATGCATCTTTCCGGAACCATTCTGCTCTGTCCCATCATTTGAAACTCCACATAAAACAGAGCAGTTAATAATGCCTGACAGGAAGATTGTATTTACTGTGAACTTTCAATGAAGAATTGTGGTGTTTGTATATATATATAAAAAAGAAATCTTTAAACAAGAATATTTTAGTTATAACAAATTTTTAGATTTTATCAGAAAACAGATAAAAAATTGTCTGTGCTTTGTAACTTGTTTCATGTGTATTTTTTAACCAATAGTGTGTAGGTAGTACTTGAAATACATTCCTTCTCTATATTTTTAACTTTTTGTTTTTTTGATTTTCCACGAATGCCCTTAAGAATACCAGAAACATTGTTTTACTTATGCATGCTGTGTATATTCAAATCCAGGTGGATCACTTCCTCTGCAAGCAGTTTATGCTTTGGTTTTTAATGTATATATAGCTGCTGTCCTGTCTTCACAGAATCTTGATCTCTGTTGACGGTGGTTTTTTAGAAATAGTCTTAACAACAGATTCACAACTTTCACAAGTGCTTAAAAATTAGTCACACTGCCGCAAAAAACTACACCACCTTTCTTTCTTTTTTTTTTTTTCTTTTTTTTTTTTTTTTTTTTGGCAAATCCTTCTTAAGTTAAAAATTATGAACTTTTACATTTTCATTCTATTATTGTTTACTTTGCATAATTTTGGTAAACAGTTTTAGTTCCACTCTACCATTCCTATGTGTTGTGCCAAATCTCAGGTATATTTTTGCTTCCACCTATGGAAAGGTTTTCTGTATGGCACTTAAAAGTGCAAACATTTTCCTTTTTGTTTTTTAATGCATGTGCCAAAGGCAGTAGTTTTAAATATCTGTATGCACAAAATGTACTGTGTTTTCTAAACAGATTTTTTTTATCTGTATTACATCTACACTTCCTTTCAAATGATATCTGGACACCCCCGTTGTCATAATCCAATGAACCAACAGCCGAAACACATGCTTCAGATAGGTTAGGAAAAAAGACATATGGAACAGCAAAGATATGTTTTACTCATAGTGGCTTATATAGAGCCAAGCAAGGCCAGAGTAAGCTTTACTTATGTGGAGAGGTGAAACTTGAAATTTCACCCCTTTGAGTTTAATTAAAAGTACCCCACTTTCACTCAAGGGGTATACAGACCTTACTTTCTCATACCTCTGTTATAGGAACTCATGATCATATAAAAAATTGTACTTCCATTTTTTGACATAATTTCACTAAAAACTTTAAAACTAGGTAAATATCGAAAGCCAGTGACTGTAAATCTCAAGTAAAACATAAAAGTTATGTGAATGCAGACAATATAGCACTCCCCCTAAATGCAGAATGAAAAATTAACCAGCATAAAACCAATGAGTATCAGATGGTGAGCATAACAGAAAGTTATTGTCAGGGTAAGGCTTGAAAAAATTATATTTAAGGTTACACACTTAGTGTGACTTTCTGCAACAAAACACAGATGACTAATTAGAGCTTCATCACTATGTTGTATTCAGCAAGTTCACCAAGGTTAGGCTTATGCACATATTGATTGAACTACGATGAGATATCATAAAATCTCGCTATTATTCCGTTCTTCGCGTTTTTTTAACAAGGCCGTTGAAAATCACGATGTCTGGACCCCATGGCAATGTAATTATTCTTCGGGCATCAAGCTTAAAGTAATACAAACAATAAAATAAGAACCAAATATAAAGTAACCCTTAAAAGTGAGGACTAAATAAATAGAAAGTTACCTTTCGTCGGTCAGTAGAAGTTCCGTATTGGCTAGTTCCATTTGGTGAAATTTCACTATTACCATTCACATTCAACTGACACACATTCATCAGGAGCAACATGAGTAATTATGAGAGTTCATTAACCTCAAGTATCATTTGGGCAGTAGGTAGCGAAAGGGGGGTGACACTTCACCATGAATCACAAAATACCGCCCAAATGAAACTTCAGGCTAATGAACTCTCATAATTATTCATGTTGCTCCTGATGGAACACATGTCAGTTGAATGTGAATGGTAATAGTGAAAGTTTGCCAAATGCAACTAGCCAATAAGGAACTTCTACTGACCAACGAAAGGTAACTTTCTATTTATTTAGTCCTCACTTTCAAGGGTTACTTTATATTTGGTTCTTATGTTATTGTTTGTATTACTTTAAGTTTGATGCCCGATATTGCCGTGGGTTCTGGACATCGTGGTTTTCAATGGTCTTGTTAAAAAACATGAAGAATGGAAGAATAGCAAGATTTTATTATGATTTCTCATTGTAGTTCATTATGTAAGCCACGTAGTGATGTTCAGGGTGTTGAATCTTAACAGTTTGATCCGATGTTAATATGCACATATTGTTCTATATGCCTCTCTCTACTGTTTTGGACAGTTCCTTTCATGTATATAAGGGTGCCCATACTTCATAGAGTAGGTTACTTTGTACCCTGGTATATTTCATGGAATGCTGTATGCAGCTAACTAAAGTCTTTAAAAAAGAAAATAGTGAAGTGTATAGCTTTTGTATAGCTTTCTTTTTAAAGAGAGTTAGTATTACTGGGAATCTACTTAATAGTATGAAAGCCATGTATGCTGGCAGTAAAGCACATATACGAGTGAATGGCATTTTATCGAAATGGTTTTCTATTAGTGCAGGAGTCGGAGAGGTTGTGTAATATCACTCGGGCTGTTTAGTATATTTATGGGTGCATGCATGATGCCAAAATGGATAATACTGGTTTCATAGTGAGAATAATTGGCAGTGAAACACATAACACACAAAACATTAGAATAATTCTTGATGTCGACATATCACGCTTAAGTTACGTAAAAATTACAAGTGGTGGGATGTTTCAGTTGCGACTTCTACTTTCATCAGCCATGGAATAAAACATGTGTTATTAGCATCAGTTGTTGCCAGATTTCAAAGTAGATCTTGAAATCTCAAAATGTATATTTCAAAATAGATTTTGAAATCTGGCAACAACTGATGCTAATACCAGATTTCAAAATAGATTTTGAAATCCAACAACAACTGATGCTAATACCACGTGTTTCATTCCATGCCTGATAAAGGTAGAAGTCACAACCAAAACGTTCCACAACTTGTAATTTTTACGTAACTTAAGCGTGATATATCGACATCAAGAATTATTCTTATACTGGTTTATGTCTCGGTAATATACATGTTTGTGCAGATTGCTCTATGCTGATGACACAGTCCTGTTAGCAGTGAGAAAAAGTGAGTTGCAGAGTATGCTGTCCTGGGTGTGCAAAATTTGTATGAAATTCAAACTGAGAATAAATAAGGAAAAAAACAAAGTTACTGTTTTTGAGTTTGAGCAAGGAACTCTTAGTACTGAATGCAAGATAAGTCTTAATAACACAGAGATTGACCAAAGGAATAAGTTTGCATATTTAGGAAGTATGTTTAACAGATAGAAGAAATTAGATGGCGAAATCAGTAGGCGAGTGAATTCTTTATTGAAAGTCATAGCTGCTTTAGAAGGATTTCACGGGAATGGTGGGTTCTCAAGGAAGTCCCAAATGGCTGTGTATGAATGGGTGTAATTGTTCCTACTCTGATGTATGGCAGTGAAACCTGGGTACTGCAGAAAAGACGTAGGCTTTGTTTGTGTGGTGGGGAGATGCATTACTTATGGGGGAGGGGAGGGATTGTGGTAAAACATGCTCTGATCATATGAGGAATGAAGATATGTTGCAGGTGTGTAATATGAGGCAAAATGTTGTCAATAAGGTGGAGACCAATATTCTTAGGTGTTTTGTCCATGTTGGATGAATGAGTGATGAGGTGCTTATTAAGAGAATTTATGAAGCCCAAGTGGCTGGAAAGAAAGGTAGAGGAAGACCAAGGAAATCATGAAATGACCAGATTGAGGAATGTCTGCATGAGAAAAAGATTATGAGTATAGAGTATAAAAGGTCTTGTGTGCGGCGTGTGATGGATGTTAATGAAGCTCGAGCTGTGTGTCGACATCGTTGTAAGTGGAGACATTTGATTCACCAACATTAAGTAAATTTTAGTTCCATCCAGTAAATGTTTACTTGGCAGATGATCTTTCTTTGAGGAGCTAATCGCTGGATCTCAGAAAACAGCTTAATGATATGTATGTATAACTTTCTTTTTCAGTTACAAATAGCAATATACACTATCCACCAACAAGTAACTGGACACCTGTGATAGCAAAGGAAAACGAAGTTTATTCACCTTCAATAGTTGGTGGAGCCTCCACGAGCGGTGATTACAGCTGCGACCCTCTGGGGCATACTCTCAACAGGCGTTGTACGATGGCTAGCGGTATTTTCTTCCACTTGGCTTGAAGAAGACAGGTCAGTTTCTTCACCGATTTCGGACGGTGGGGGCGCCCCTTAAGTCGACGCTCCTACTCGTCCGAGAGATGCTCGATAGGGTTAAGGTCTGGGCTCTGCGCAGGCCAGTCCATTTGATCAACCCCATTGCCACCATACCAAGCCATGGTGGACCTTGCAACATGACAGGTGGCATTGTCATCCTGAAAGTAACATGGGTCCACCCGTAAAACTGCCACAACGTAGGAAGCGCATGGTCATCCAAATGGTGCAGTAGGTCTCGGCGTTGAGTCTACCAGGAATTGCGACCAAGGGTCCCATGCCATACCAGGAGAAACACCCCCATAGCATAATTCCACCGCCGCCGAACTTCACAGTTGGCACAATACATTCCGGCAGGAGGCGTTCTCCAGGCAGACTCCAAACCCAGACCCTGCCATCTGAACGGTAAAGGGTGAACTTTGATTCGTCACTCCAGAGAACCTGTTTCCACTTTTCAACGGTCCACTGTCGATGTTGTTTGAACCACGTTAGCCGAGCAGTGCTATTGGACTTGGTGATCAAAGGCTTGTGGGCGGCAGCACGTCCATGATAACCGAGCAGATGGGCTTCCTTACGGATGGTATTCATCGAAAGAACACTCCCAGATGCTTGTTGAAACTCCTCTTGGATGTGGCCCATCGATTTGGTGCAGTTCTTCCGAATTTCTCTGGCCAGCACCCGTCGGTCTCTGACTCCCAGTTTTGTGGGTCTGCCGGGTCGGGGCACATTCCGACAGTCATCTCTCATCTTTCACTTGCCAATCATGTAGGTCACTGTCGATTTTGGGTACTTCAACTCGCTGGATATGTCCCGTATATATATATATATATATATATATATATATATATATATATATATATATATATATTCTATAAAGAAGATACCTAAGCAAAAAAATACATATATAATTTTGACTCACACCTAATACAACATAGAAAAGGTTATGTATCTACCTGTGTGAGTAAAAGGAGAAAAGATAAAAAAATAAAATAAAACAACTGAATGTAGAAGGTGTCGAGAATACTGAGCCTTGGCTTTATCAAGGACCAGCAAAAACTCTGCATTTTCTCACTTCCACAAAGACCTAGTTGGAAATGGGTTTCTGCAAGGCCATAGATGCAAGTAACATTCCCACCTAAAATAGTTTAAAAAATATATATATAAGTCATGTCCTCCATAGAGTAGCATGACCTAGCACTAGTTAACAATTTCGCTTGCATCCATTAACCTTCATGGCCCGACCCATGCTCTTCATCTGTTACTATTAAACAGAGAGAAGAAGATTAAAGAGAACTCAAGCTGTGAGAGTGACATAATAAATAGAAATGATTTTCAGCTATAACGAAATTCCAAGTTCTGTTTGAGAGAGAATTTAAACCTGAAAAACAATGCAAAAGAAATCCAAATTTTACATTGCAATTAAAAAGGAAATGTTAATTTATAACGAACAGATTTTTGAAAGAAAACTTGAGTCTAAAACCCCCTACTCTACAACTTATGACAGCACGAAAACGAGAATAAGTTAAAGATAATAATTAACTAAAGAAAACTTTGTGAAAGTTATATACCTTAAACAGTTAGTTGCAATATGTACAAAGTATTTCAGCAGTGCTTTAAGTGCATAATTAATTAGTTATTAAGAACTTAACTACTTTGAAAAAACAGCGCATAGACAGCGCATAGAAAAGGAACAAGCTTAGCCTTCCTCTGTTCCTAGGTACCCCAAAAGACGCTCAAAGTTACAAAGAAAAGTAAGAGTTAAAACCCGCATAAATGTTAACAGACAAACCAATGCTTAAAAGCTGAAAAGCTAAAAAACGACAGAGAAAAGGTACATAAAGTACAAACATTGAACTTATAAAACCTAGAACCCAAAACAAGGAAGAGAGCTTACCTCTTGTGTGACAAAAACTTTTCTCCTTACAAGAGGAGAACATGGCTGACCCCTTCCGCCACTCCCTAGACGCTGGGGGGCAGTGAGGGTGGGGCTGATGGCCTCCTCATACAGCAAGAAACCAACGCGGAGATTTTAACCAGAGAAAAATATATAAAATTAAGACTGTGGATCTGTATGATCAGAATGAGCAGAATTAACTCTCCAGAATACATGAGAAATATTATAAAATACACGAGCAGTTTATTTAATAATCTTTGCATGTATTAAATCACCTTAGTGAGCTTCTATAGATTAATCAGAATCTTATTAATTTTAATGTTGGTTTTACTATTTTTAGTATAGCTATCCTAGTAATGAATAACTAGTTTTCTTTTTTATTTGTTTTTATTTTCTTTTATAAACAGATTTTTAAGCTTTTTTGTGATTTTGTTTATATTATTTAATTTTTTGTTTTAATAGGACCGTCATATCCATAGCACTAAGGTTCCTTTAGGTAGTTAATAGGCATCCTCTAGCCAACTTCCTTACGGCTTTGATTGGTCAGAATCATATTATTAACTGTGTAGAAAATTAAAGCAGATCTGCCAACCTTACTCTATTATTCAGAATAATTTTTCTTAAAGTTCTTTTGATGAAAGAAGAAGGAATTTCGTTCTCTAGAAAAACTTTCTAATAGTATATTAATGTGGTAATTGAAATCCAAATTGTTGCTGCAAATTCTTGAAATTCTTAGGACCTGAGAAATTAGTACATTCTCAATTACTTTGGTTGAAATGTTATTATTCCAGTGTAGATATTTAATTACTTTGAAAGGAAAATTAACTCTTTTATCAAAGAGGCTAATAGATGGGTTACCTCTGTTGAGCTTAATGCTTAAGTCTAGGAACTCAAGTTCCTGATTACTGTGGTTGGTTTTACATAAGTTAAGAGAGCTAGGATAGATATTATCAAAATCACTCTCTATAACTTCTGAATTATTGATACACAGCAGATCATCAATATATCTAAAAGTGTAAAGGTAGTTATCTGAGCAGGTGGGGTGATTTTTAATGAATTTATATTCCTTAAAGAACAGGAATAGATTAGCGATATTTGTGGACGTTGATGTTCCCATTGGAATACCGTTCACTTGCTTATAGAGAGTATTATTATATAAGATATGGTTATTTTTTATGCAGCAATTGAGATAAGAGTTCCAAGTTCCTACATCAACAAATTGGTTAAGTTTAAATTCTGCATACAGCTCTTTAAAGGTAGTGATTATATCTGATAGAGGCAGATTAGTATATAGGTTTTCAAAATCATAACTATTAATATCTAGGGGACAAACTTTGAGTATAGTAGAAATTACTTCTGCATTATTATTAATTAGCCAAAAATCTCTGTACATCAAGTTAGAACAGTTTCTAATGTGTTTCAAAACCTTCTTTAAGACATCTTCAAAAGCAAGATCTATTTTCTTTTTATGACTTCTTACTCCACTAGCTATGAACCTGAACTTTACAGGATCCTTATGAAACTTAACCGTTGCAAAAAGAAATGGAAATTCAGGCCCATATCTTCTAGTTTGTGGAATTTTAAGTTTCTTGAAGAATGCCTTAAACCGATTTTCTAACTGCTTGGTAGAATAACTTACGGGCTCGTATGTTACTCTATTATTGAGTTCCATAGTTAACAATTCAAAATAGAACTTCTTACAGATAATTGCAAAATTATTGCTAGCTTTATCCGTAGTGGTAAAAATAAATTGGTCTTGTAGTTTGGAGAGTGACCTTTTAGCTTCTCCAGAGAAAAGAGATTTCTGTCGAAACAAAAGTCCAGACCTGCCAACTCACCGGTGAAGCTATTGATTATATTATACTAATTAATTATGCACTTAAAGCACTGCTGAAATACTTTGTACATATTGCAACTAACTGTTTAAGGTATATAACTTTCACAAAGTTTTCTTTAGTTAATTATTATCTTTAACTTATTCTCGTTTTCGTGCTGTCATAAGTTGTAGAGTAGGGGTTTTAGACTCAAGTTTTCTTTCAAAATCTGTTCGTTATAAATTAACATTTCCTTTTTTAATTGCAATGTAAAATTTGGATTTCTTTTGCATTGTTTTTCAGGTTTAAATTCTCTCTCAAACGAACTTGGAATTTCGTTATAGCTGAAAATCATTTCTATTTATTATGTCACTCTCACAGCTTGAGTTCTCTTTAATCTTCTTCTCTGTTTAATAGTAACAGATGAAGAGCATGGGTCGGGCCATGAAGGTTAATGGATGCAAGCGAAATTGTTAACTAGTGCTAGGTCATGCTACTCTATGGAGGACATGACTTATATATATATTTTTTAAACTATTTTAGGTGGGAATGTTACTTTGCATCTATGGCCTTGCAGAAACCCATTTCCAACTAGGTCTTTGTGGAAGTGAGAAAATGCAGAGTTTTTGCTGGTCCTTGATAAAGCCAAGGCTCAGTATTCTCGACACCTTCTACATTCAGTTGTTTTATTTTATTTTTTTATCTTTTCTCCTTTTTACTCACACAGGTAGATACATAACCTTTTCTATGTTGTATTAGGTGTGAGTCAAAATTATATATGTATTTTTTTGCTTAGGTATCTTCTTTATAGAATGTGAATTCTGAATTTTCAAAACTGCTGCGTTGCGCGTTTTGATTTTCAGGTTATTTTGCACCCTTCGTTTTAAATTCTTAAATTCTTAAATTCTTAAATTCTAAAATTTTTTCCTTAGTCTTCAGTTTTGCTCTTAAGTATATATATATATATATATACACCTTTCTCGGAATCGGAGAGCTCTGAACTGCATGGCATCTTGCATGCGACTGGTTGCGTTGTTGTTTCCCACACGATATTTAGCGGCGGCGGCGGCCGTGACGTGTATCAGGACCACAGATATCGTCGATTGCAGGGGTGTCCAATTACTTGTTGGTAGATAGTGTATTTATTCATATATTGTACGTTTCTGTGTTTTTTATGCTTCTCAAAGTATGAATTTATACCCCTAGCACAGAAGTTCCCAATCTGTGCGTTGCGACGCCAGTCATGGTCCGGGGCATCACAACTATAAGGAAAAACTAAAATTTATAATTTATAGTGAAATGCAGCATGCAGATTTTCAAGATGTGTATGTATAGTTATTAAAACACAGCAGCCCTGTTCTAATGAATGAATTGTAAGAAAGAATGTTAAAGAAAAAGAAAAAACACCACATTTTTCTTGTTGTGAAAGCGCTTCCTTCATTTGAGTTCTGGACTGTAATGTTCTTTGAAAACTTGGCGTGTCGTTGTGAGGATCTCACTCCCCCTGCAGTCTGAGAATGGACTGAGCCAGGCAAGGTCAAACGATAACGTTCAGCCGCCGCATTGTTGGGCGGGCACTTAGTTTACTACGCAGTCTTCGTTCAATACATATGTAGCATGTATATACTTATTCATTAGAACAGGGCTGCTGTGTTTTAATAACTATGAACGTAGTTATTTCTATGTGAGTATGTGTTGGCTTATGAAAATGGAGAAGTTTTTAAATAAAAAACGTAGTGTAGAAGTTCTAAGTAGTTCTGAACAGTCGAGAAGGAACATGTCCAGAAATCATAATGGCATGTACTTGGATTTCTTTAAAAAATACCACAAACTTGAATTCGGGCAATTTTTTTTTAATTTTTGGTACAGAGGCATCACACGGAAATTGTGACGTGTAAAGGGCGGCATGGTCTCAAAAAGTTTGGGAACCCTTGCCCTAGCATACCGATCCTGGGAGGACTATGGTCATGGAACCAAGCTGATTAATTGTATTGTATTGCATTACCAGGCCCATATTTAGCATATAATGCCATTGTGCACTCATTTATTTTATGCCCCACCCACCCCCTCAAACACCAACATCACTTCTCACAGCTTTGACTAAGAGATATATGGTAGTGAAAAGTTATACAAAATACTTATTAATTTTCAGTTTTATTGAAATATTGCTACATAACTGAATAAACCATAAAAACTGAGAAATTTAACAAATTTATATAAATATTCTGCAGAAAAATATTCCTGTACAACAATTATTTTGATATCCTTGCTGAAGTCTGTTAAATAAAAAGTCTGAAGAAAAGATATATTGAAACACTAAAAAATTATCATTATGAAAATAATCTTCATTTATGGAATTTACCTCAGTTGTAGAAGTGATTTTCTCCTAGCCTTTGCATTTGCAGATGAATTTATTACTTCCTCAAATTCCAGTTTCACAGTAATGTCTGGTTCTGTGGCAAGTACTCTCAGATTGATGAGTCATTCTTGAGTTTGGGCTGATTGTAGAAAATGTTTAATCCTTTTTAGGGCTGAAAATGATCTTTCAGCAGAACAGTTTGTTTGCTAGAGTATTTTAAGTGCAGTGTACACATTTGGGTAGACATCTTTAGGGGTTTTTTTGTTGTTGTTGTTTGTTTTTAGCTAATATCTTGCAAAGAAATGGACATATTCGTGAAATTCCGTTTTTTGTTGTTGTTGTTGTTGTTGTTTGTCATCATTTGGGTTATACTTGAGATCGATGCAAAACTGAAGAGAAATTTTGGAGGATTAGTTGGGGGAAGTGTCATTTTTTGATCTGGGGATGATATTTCGTTTTTCAAAGCTTTCGAAAACGGAAGTTGAACGGAGTAAAAAATTTTCCAGTAATCATGATTTCTTTTTCTCGCGATGTTTCTTCTGCACAGTATTATTGTTAAGTATAATTTTATTCCATAAATATTTGCATTTCAGTTTGAAAATGGAAGAAAAATTCCAAAAACGGAAGCTGGCACAAAATTTTTCCTGTGATCTTCAGGCATGAGATTCTTCAGTGGATTCGAAGGATTCCGCCATTTCCATCGTCATTTCGATGGTTCTCGAGATCAATGCAGAACTGAACAGAAATTTGGGAGGGATTGGCAGTGGGGTTGTTTTCGGTCGGTGGGCTGAATTCCGACTTTCAAAACTTTCAGAAATGGAAATTAGACGGAGTGAATGTTTCTCCTGTAATTGTAATCATTTTTTCTCGCAATGTTTCTTCTACCCAGTAGTGTTGTTAAATATAATTTTATTCCATAAATGTTTGTTTTGCAGCTTCAAAATGGAGGGAAACTTTCCTTAAACGGAAGTCGGACAGATCGTAGATTTCGCCGGTAGTCGTAATTTTTTTTTCTCCGCGATGTTACATTTATCCTGTGTTGCTGTTAAATGTAAAAAATATATATATATATATATTTTGAATACAGTGATGTGCTCTAGCTTAATGATTACATAATATATTTCAGTGAACAATTTTGTCCTGCTCACACCGCGTTATATTCACGCTGTTTCGCAGCACGTTCTTATTTTTCATCCGTGCGGTTAAAAAGTTCAGCTTTTTTTTCCCTTCATCAGTCTCGTGTATGAATGGAACAGATTATAGCTTCTGATATTGTTCTTTCTTTATAGTGATTAGATAACTTCTGAAGTGGATACATTCTTCACTAAAACTATTTTCTATGTCAAAATTATAAATGACTTGAAGTTTTTCTGCAGCATCAAAAAAGAGTCAAGCTCATTTAAATTTTGAATTAATCTCTCTGTAGACATCAATTCTCTTCTTCAACCCATTTTCAAGATTCTTGGTTATATTAAAATATGTTGTTTTCATTTTTCTTCAGTCCTTCTCCTGGCCTTTCAGGCTTTCTGACTGTTTCTTTATGAGAAAGTTCTGGTTCACCTTCTGATTCTGACGATTCATAAAAAAGTCTCTTAAGTTTAATTTTATGCATTGGTCTTGATGCAATAGAAACAGTAGATGAAACATGTTTTCTGGCTGCTGACTTGAACAAGCTTGTTTTCTGTTAAGTCCTTGTGAACATGGAAATAAGTCCTTAGCTCAGATAGAAAAAGTAATAAGGTAGTTGTACAGTTCAACAATGGTGATGTCTATATCCTCATCTTGCAGTTTTTTCATAACTTCACCAAACTGATGAAGCAAATCCAGACGGGCAACATAAAAGCTACTTCAATACAGTTTAACTTTAAGTTCATTAGCTGCATATCTAACATTGCCATTCACATTTTCATTTGTTGAGATGGATTTTTTCATTTGCTGAAGTGACAAACACTGCTTCCCAATCTGCATTCAAACTGTTGCAGGCATCATCACATTCGCACCATCGAGTTATTGACAATGGTTTTAATGTCAAATTGGCAAAAACAAAAAATGTTTCCAAAGTGCTCCATCAGTCTGTAGAATCAGCAAGTAGTAGTATTCTGATTTTTTAGCATTCTTCATCATCAGGCCTACAGTGTTCATATTTGCTAATACCACTATAGTAAGAGTCCAGTCTGGGAGGGTTTTTTGTAAAATTTTATTTTCCCTTCCTTTTTTTTTTTTTCTTCTGCCTTTTACGATGTGCAGTACCACTTAACCTTGACTGTCCATCCATTTTAACTATAAATTATAACATAAACTAAATTTGTTTGCATTTATCCATTTTGATAGAAAATGTAAGATCACTGTGGAAATGTTTAAATGTGACTGAGTCTTGAAAAGAAACTGTTTAAATCAAACACCAACAAATAAACTCATTGCAAACAAGTAAGCAAAGCACACCACAAAGCAATAACAACTATAGATGAGCGATATTTCACTGCCTGTGATTTGATCATGGTTCTGCTACTAAAAACCTTAAATAAGAGTTATAATCCAACAACAGCATATGTTCCTCACTCTGTCATTACTACACAGCATGTTCTTCATGATTTATCATAGCACCATGTTACAGTGGCGGCGGAACCACTTGGGCCCAGTCAATAATTTCAACAATTTCAGCCAAGATTTTTGTTTTTATTATTTTTTTTATTTGGCATATGTGCAATGGCTGTGATGTGTCTTAGAAAGTTCCTCTAGGTAAATGGTTGGGTGGTCCTAATTCTCACCAAAGCACTTTAGGCATTGTTTTTCTTCTCTGTGTTCCAGGAAGCAAGAAGGTAGAGGGTGCACCACGATTCAAAATTTCGGGCCCGGTCAATGAGCTTTACTTTCCGTCGCCCCTGCCATGTTAACTGTTACCAAGTGAATTCTGCTCCTGTTACAGATTGCTGTTTGCTGTTGTGACTTGTCCTCCCTCCTGCTACCTGCGGTAGATGGCAGCTGCTTGCTCTTCGTGATTTTTTTGCAGCATTGTTTCTTTTGCATTTCATTGGGGAACTATTCAAATCGCCAGTCAGTGATGCTATAAGAGAATGGAAATGTGATGGTACTATATACCTGATCTGTAGTGGCACCATCACACAGTGTCTAGAACGCTAAGGTATTGCTACATGTACTCATAAGCTGTTTAAAAGTAATGTGGCTGGCTTATATAATACTTAATGGAAAAAGGGCATACACTGAAATGCACTATAATCCTTTTAGTATTCAAAATATGCCCTCAAAATCACAAAATATTTGAAGCATTAAGCTTTGTGAGTTCATAAAAGCAATATCATTACTTACTTTCATCTTTGCTTTATTTACATATATTTTAGTGGGCATGTGTTAACCCCAAATTTAATTTTCTTTCAGCTTTATATTATATTTTTAATTTTAGAAGACAAGTATTTCATTTCTTATTTAATGTTACTGTAGTATGCATTCAACTTGAGAAACAATAACTCACAAAAATATTTTCACCAGGTTAAAAATCCAAGCATTTAAACCATGAGCACATGAGCACCATTTAAGAAATAGTTTTATAAATGGTGCCCACATGGCCATGGTTTTAAGGCCCAGATTTTAGCCTGGATGAAGCATGGGTGGTGTGCATGCCTGTTGGCTCTGACGATGTTCCTTCCCTTGAACCAGAGGCCCTAAATTAGAGATGAGCAACTGCTTATAGCCCTAAGAGTTGCTTCTGGTGGTTGTTAAACCCTGAAAAAAAGTCTTTCAAGTGGTAGTCTTAATTTCTGCCCTTCCTGTCTTGTGCTTTCTGATAAGACAGGTTAGAGAGCCTGCCAAGTAATACTTAAAGGTTAGTATTTGTTAGTTGTATACCTTTTACAATGATTTCTTTGTTCTTATATTAGCAGGTGACATCTGTGCAACTAGTCTACATTATTTTGTTTACTGTTTCCTTTTTTTCTGTGGGGTTGCACTTCATTTGGTTTTTATTTGACAACAGGCAACACTTTGCGGGTTATAGTAACAATTTGGTTTTTCCCCATCATGCCACACTTTGGGTGTCATTTGTTTGGAACCTGATCATAATTCACATGTCAATATATTATAAGAGACTATTAATAGCATTACTTTAAACACTTAATCAAACATCTAATATGGGTCTTTTCTTCTGGAAAATATTTTATTTAAAAACACAAATTATCATAAAAAAAACTCTTCTCCTTCTTCAGGCAGTTTTTTGTTGTCACTCTTTCTCTGTCACTATCATGGTTGCGTTTAACCCCGACGGTTATAGTTATTTTTCAACAAATCTTGCCAGATGTTAGGCATGGACAAACTTCTGCAGTCATTGATGATGAAATTCTGATTTTTCTCAATTTCTATTCCTTCTTATAATTTTCTTTTTGAAGAAATCTTGCCAGATGTTAGGCAGGGACAAACCTCTGCAGTCATTAATGGTGGAATTCTGATTTTTCTCAATTTCCATTCTGGTAGTTTACATTTCTTTGTGGAGCTAACCTCTGAATCTCAGAGAACAGCTTAGTATATATGTCTATTCCTTCTTTTAATTTTCTTTTCTGAAATTTTCTTTTTTGAAAGAAAAAGAAAAGAAGGAATAGAAATTGAGAAAAATCAGAATTTCATCATCAGTGACTACATAGGTTTGTCCCTGCTTAACATCTGGCAAGATTTGGTGAAAATTACCATAACCATTGGTGTTAACCATAACCGTGATAGTGATGGAGAAAGATTGACAACAAAAGACTGCCTGAAGAAGGAGAAGAGTTTTCTCCAAAATTTTGCATTTTCAAATAAAATATTTTCTGGAAGAAAAACCCATGTTAGATGTTTGATTAAGTGTTTAATTTAAGAAACTGGGAAGCCAGTTTGCATGAGCTGTATTCAAACAATCATTACTATGTTGGAAGTTGAACCATAAATTCAATGCTGCTATCTGATGACCAGACCATGAATATTAATAATGAATTTAACTGTTGGGTCACAGTTTGATGTTTTACAAAAATCATGGTTTCCCTGAAGTAGCAAGTAGATGGCAGTTTGCTTGTAAATGGATGTTAAACATTTATTAATTGTCATGTTGTAGTTAACTAAAATACTCTCTACAAGGTTGCAAACTGTGCAAGCACTGTTGGTCTACTAATCACCTGGCAGCCTTTTTTATTTTAATTATTATTTCTATTGGAGGGCAAAGATTTAACCATCTGTGTTTTGCAGATGACATTGTACTGATTGAAGAAGATGGAATGAAACTAGATCAAATGATACAAGAACTGAATAGAGAAAGTAAAAGATATGGACTGAAGATGAACATAGAAAAAACAAAAACAATGATATTTGGTGCAAAAGAGATCAGGAAAAAGAGCAGTCTGGAAGGCAAAAAAAAATGTGGAAAAATTCACTTATCTCAGAAGCTATATAACATATGACTTAAACAGCAAAAACGAAATTTCAATTAGAATTGCAAAGGCTATAATACTGTTAAAAGACATGGATAAAATTTGGAAGAGCAGAGCTATTAGCCTCAAAACTAAGTTAAGCATTCTCGAGACATGCATCTTCAGCAGCATACTGTATGGATATGAGACTTGGACATTGACAAAGGAATGAGAAAGATGGATGCTTGCTTTTGGAAGAAAATGCTATCTTAAAATCTTACGAATTGGATGGACAAGGAGATAAGAAATGAAGAAGTGTAAAGAAGAATACAATAAAAAAAGCCCTGTTCCAAAAAATCATACAGGGAAAACATACTTTTTTGACACATATGCAGAATGGAAAATGACAGAAAGATAAAAGATATTGGTGTTTGGCTTAATGAGCAAAAGAAAGGCAAGAGGACACCCTCACCGTGTGTGGGCTGATGATATTAAAGACTGTTGCAGTGGAACTCTTTAAGAACTGAGCCACTCTGCAATGAACAGACTTCAATGGGACAATATAGTTAAAATGGCAACAGACAGCTACAGGAATTGTACCCATGGTTGTTGTTGTTGTTGATGATGATGAAAAATTCTTTTTACTGATATGATCATATTAGCATCCACTGTATGCTGTCTTTTTTTTTTTTTTTTTTTTTTATTTATGCACCCTGTGTTGAGCCCTGTTTTCAATTAACTGATTATTTTCGGGCTGTTCAACTATTTCTGATACTCTTATACTGTGGGAAAATAATGTAAATACCTTTTAGATCATTGATCAGTTGTAATTTCCACCTTATATTTCTCAAACAGATAATTAATCAATTGTAAATGGACTTTGTTGTTTGTAAATTACATATTTGAGGTTAAACGGGTGTATGTCAAACAATGGTAGAGTAAAAAGTCTCATTACTTTTAATGAGTGAGAAAATTTAGTGATTTCTTAGTAAACTATTGAGCAAAAGTTTTGAAAAGGTATTGGGATGCCTTTTTATTTATTTTTTTCATCCAGTTTCATTCTAGTAATTAATGACTTCATGGCTTCCTCTAATTACAGTCAGCAATGAAAAGGCTTAACGGGAATTACAGAAGATAAAAACATTTTAAGTACATTACCTCTCAAATTTTCAATCTATACACTAGATCATCTTCAGGAGTTCCTGCATCTTACTTCCTCCACAGGTCATGGCAAATTAACCAGGCTTGCCAGACCTATGGAAGAAGTAAGATGCAGAAACTCCTGACATTGATCTAGTGTATAGATCGAAAATTTGATAGATAATGTACTTTAAAAAATGTATCGTCTATAATTCCCGTTAAGCTTTTTCATTGCATCCAGTTTCATATTTTTAACAGAGAGTACCTGCATGGTAATTTTCAAAAAGCACAAATTCAGAAGTGGATCAAGTTTCCAAATCCAAGCAGAAATTTTATTTTTAATGAAACCACATGAGTGAAACTTATTTATAACCTAGAATTATTAACTGACCAATCAGATTTGCCTGAATTGCTAGTATTTACTGTCTCAACATGTAACATCAATAGAGATCCCAGATACATTGGAAAAAACTACGGGACACTTACGACTGATTGTGAAAGTTTAGTATGCGCATCCATCACATATGCCAGTCTTACACAATGATTTTAACTATTATTATTAATCAATCAGTCTTGCTCACTCTTGCAATACTTTTCTGAAGAATAAATATCATTTAACAATTGTTTGTAAGAATCATGTCATGAAAAGTTACACAATCCTTATTGAAGAATGATTTTACAATAAGTATTGATTTTATACACAAAGAAGTGGGATTAAAATGAACTTTCAGAAGACAAATGTGATGTACAATGGTTTTACAAGAAATGAAGATTTATCGATTGATGGAGAAAAGCTGGAGATAACAGACACGTACGTTTATCTTGGACAGCAGATATCAAGTGATTGTCACTTTCATGAAGAAATTAATCGGCATATAAAACTTGCCTGGAGAGCTTTTGGAAGAAACAGTATAATTTTCAAGAGCAGTATTCCATTATGTCTTAAAAGAAAAGTGTTTGATCAATGCATCCTTCCAGTGCTTACGTATGGTGCAGAGACGTGGACCTTAACTAAAAGAGACACACAAAGGCTGCAAACAATTCAAAGAAGCATGGAGAGGTGCATGTTTGGTGTAACCAGGAGAGATAAGAAGAGGAACTCGTGGATCCGAATAATGACAAGAGTAGAAGACATCATGATCTGAGTAAAATTCCTGAAATGGCAATGGGCTGGACATATTGCCAGAAAGACAGACCATCAACAAACAGTCGAAATTTTAGACTGGATTCCAAGGGACAGGAAAAGACCCAGAAGAAGACCGTGTGGGAGATGGGTGAATGAAATTCGAAAGTATGGGGGAGTAACATGGACAGACTGTTGCGGAAGTAACTTGGGGAGACCTTCGTCCAGCAGTGGATTGATAATGGTTGACAATGATGATGATGATACGATGATGGGCAAAACACGTAACAATAATAACAAATAAAGGTAACTTGATCACGCTAGTTATGTTACATGAAAAAAATCTTTTACAAGAAAGTTCGTAAGTTGCGAGCCGTTTTGCCCTCCGTTACCGTGAAAGCCTGGAAATTATTTTCAACTCAATGACTTGCAATTCCGAATCTCCACTTTACATTCTGATGATCTGGAGATCAATTCTAAGTTTTGGCAACAAAAATAGAAAAAATTCAAATGTCGAATCTGGCAACAATCTTAGTCCTCTATTGGCGTGATGAAGACCTAAGATAAGGTCGAAAGTTCCCAACTTACGAACTTTCTTGTAAAAGTTTTTTTTCATGTAACATAACTAGCGTGATCAAGTTACCTTTATTTGATGCCAATATACTTGATTTCAAGTCACATTATCCTTTATCTTCATCTTGCCTCGAATTCTCCAGACTCGCATGTGATTAACTGCCAAACTACATACCAGGCTGCTTCGGGGAGCCCCACGGGGTTCGATTCCCGGTGATGGCCGATGGGAATTTTCCCGTGACTCACTTATTAACGTGGAAAAAGCGATGATTTCTGTTTTGTGTCACTAGAGGCACTTGATGGGCCAGTAACCAAGACTGGACAGAGTTCAGAGGGTGCTGCTCCAAAACCGCATGCACATTTTCACTAACATTTTAATCATTTGCACGTCCCAACCTGTTGTATGTATCCTGTAAGTTTCCTGCTAATAACAGCAGACCTCCTTCTGTGGCAGGACATAGTGAGACACAAGAAACAACTTTTTGACTCCATGTTGGCTCTTCACTAATTGCAAGATCTCACTTGAGCCATTATTAATTCATGGTGTTGCAATTTTTTACAAACAGTAGTGTATTTTGACTTAACTGAAGAATGGTAAAAAGTACACAGAGCTGAGTTAGAAGAAATCCTTGCAGCAAATATTTACAGAAATAAGTAAATAAAAAAAATCTGACTTAAAAAAAAAAAAAAAAAAAAATCTTCAAAAAAATTATGCTACACTAAAGTTTATGAATCTTTTTAAAAAAAATTAATAAATGATTCAACAGGATAAATTTGGACGTAAGCACATAGGCAATGGGAGGTCAGCTAAGAAATATGATAAAACTTAAGGATGAGAATGAAATGTGAATACCATCATTTGAATGATGTGAGCGAATTGTTCACGATGAACAGAGGTTTATCATGAACTGTGAATGGATCTAAGCTTCTGCTCTTTTGGGCATTTTGCCAATTTCTGCTGTGGCCTCGCAGGCACTTTAGTCGTAAATGCAGGAATCCCTGCAAATCACAATTTGCTCAGCAATTGTAGTCAGGCAACCAGGAGTTGAAAAAAGTCATTCAACCATTCATTTAAATAATCACTCATGGATGACCCTTTTTGATGAATGATGAAGCATGAATGACTTATGGTATCACTACTGTACAAGTAAAAGTGAGTGTGGCTTGTTTTTACTACAACTTATTTTTTTTTTAAAGTTGCGAATGTTTTTTTTTGTTTTTGTTTTTGTTTTTTTTGGATAAATTGTGCTTTTCAACAGGCTTTCTCAACTGCAGTTCTATAATGATTATAGTTCACCACATGGGCAGGGATTTATACACACACTCTTCTGCTCCCACTCTCCAGTTTTCTCAGAGCCCCCCCCCCATCTTAATGCCCTCCATTTGTGTGTGTGTTCTAGAGCTGAGTTTGGGCTCAATTTTCGGAGCCCGAGCCTGTGATGTATCAGCCCGAACCACCTACCTGAGCCCGAATTTTATATTGCAAGATATAGCCCGGGCCTGAACGACCCGAAAACTGGCTAACCTATTCAACCATCAATAAAAAACATCTCCTTTTCCACACTTCCACTCTCGCCTCCTCCTGAAATTAGCCAATGTATTTCTCAAATGAGGAGTGGGGAAGGGGACCCTCTATCTATTTTTATAGTGTAACTGTACGATTTTCTTTGACCGTTCGTTTCCACCTGAAGTACTTCGGATGAACAGCATCCAAAATGATTGGGCAGTGCTGCAATTGTATGTTACTCAAATAATGCTAATATCACCGCGCCATAATGCACTGCAATGTGTATGTTGCTAAATAGAAATAGCGAGGAGCTACTGCATGGAGATAGGGAGTAAATTATCGTCGACATGCTATCAGCTATCCAATATCTATAGTTCTTGAAAAAGCTTTTTCTTCTCTGCAGGAACACACCAATGCACAGACTATGGCATTTTCTACCCAAGCCTGGAATAAATATCCATCTCAAATCCCTGCTCCCCAACCAGAACCAGTTTTCTGAAGAATTCCTTTTACCAACTACAGGGTGTTCGGAAAGTAACTGTGCACCTAGGCTACCGTTTTGTTTTCACAGTTATCAAGTGCATTATGTGCCACCGGAACGTAATAAAGTGGATTCTCCCAGTCGCAGCCGATCGCAGGAACCCATGGGCCTCACTGCGCGTGCGCAGTGAGCTGCTCGAGTGTCGGTTGCCGCATTGCGGCAGTTGAGTTCCAGAGGTCAACAGAGACGAGTGGTTGTTACTGTAAGTATCGAAGTTATCGTGTGTGCTGTTGTTGTTCAGTTTTTTGCACTGTCGTTCTTTCAATTGCGGAACGTGTGTTTCTGGTTGAATACGTCTTTTGAGAAGGCAATGAATACACCGATTTAGTGCGGCAGCAATTTGCTGCCAAATTCCCAGACACGCCTGTACCTCATCGTAATGCAGTTCGTCGACTTATTGAGAAATTTCGTGCGACAGGCTTGGTGTTCGACGCCGAACGAAGCGGGAGACCAACTAAACTTACCGATGGGAAGTTGATGGACGAAAGAAGACGAAATCACCTACAGCTGGTTTCAACAAGATGGCGCTACTGCGCACACAGCTCACACCTCTATGAAACTTCTGAATGAGGTTTTCGGCGAACGTGTCATCTCAAAAAACCTATGGCCCCCCCTCGCTCCCCGGACCTTACTCCACCAGACTTTTTTCTGTGGGGCGCAGCAAAATCTGCTGTGTATCGTGATCGCCCACGCACGCTTGATCAATTGCAAACTGCAGTAACTACGTTCATCAGAAACATCTCACAAGTAGAGCTGCAGCAAGTGTTTGCAAATAAACAGAAACGGGTTCAGCGCTGTATCGACGCTCGTGGAGATCACTTCGAACATTTTTTCAAGTGCATAGCTTAGGTGCACAGTGACTTTCCGAACACCCTGTAAAAAGTGCCTTATTTGCTAAATCATATAAAATCACATTTATATATAAAAAAATTCTCTCGCTCTCCCTCTGTCTAAGAGCCGGAGCCCGAACCGCAGTAAATATTCTACAGCTGGAGCCCGATTCAGGCTCGGGCTCAGCTCTGGTGTATTCACACACACATGTATATACAGGGTGTCCAGGCTAAAGGTATCCAAAAATACACACAAATTTCTCACATCTATTAGGTAGTAAAAATTTAAGTAAAATATAAAAATTTAGTAATTTGTTTTCTTTCTTTTTTTTTTTTTTTTGTTATTATACAGAGTATAACTTCCCAAGTTTTTATGCAGGTTAGTAAATTTCAATGTGGGTACCTTGTAGTTCAACAGATGCCAAAACAATACTCAAACTCTTGCCAAATGTTTTCCAGCATCTGACGTGTTATCAGAGCAACTGCTTCAATGAAGCATTGTTTCAAGTCGTCCAAATCTCGAACTTTTCTCTGTTACATATGGTGTTTAAGAAAGCCCCATGCAAAAATTCAAATGGAGTCAGATCCGGAGAGCTATGTGGCCAGGCAGTTGGACATCCAGTTCTGATACAATGTCCAGGAAAAGTCTTGTTCAAAAATGTGGTAACACCTCCATGGAAGTGTGGCGTAATACTATCTTGCTGAAACGTGGGGAAATCTGTAGAACAGCAAAGATACACAGCATATGAAGTTAAATGTGTCTCGTCACTGTGTGCTCTATGAAAAAAAGAGGGCCGATGACACCATTTTTGTGCACTCTTAGCTAGACATTGACTTTTCGTGTGTCCCTGCGGCACTTTCATTTTCAATCATTTGGTGAAGATTATTTGTACCCTATATGTGGCAATTGTGTCTGTTAACTTTCCTGCATACGTGAAAAGTGGATTCATCAGTGAATAACAACAAATCAAGATAATTGGGATTGTCATCAATATGACTGATCATCTCAGCAGCGAAATCGGCTCTGAAGCCATAGGAGTAACCACTGGGGAGACCAGGAGGATCAGGACCCCTCCAGATTTTCAGAGTCTGGGATCCCCAATGTAAATGACCAGAAAAAATTTTCGGGAATATAATGATATAATGCACTTTTTTATGATGTGAACCAACTAAATTTAATAATATAAGATTGTTATTTTTCGTAGAATGCAAACATGTGTATAATGTGTACTTAATAAAGCAGCTGTACAGATTGCTAATTCCTAATAAGCAAAGTCAGCTCTACAACTTTGTAGTTTACATTTCTGCCCTATCTATCATAGTTTTACAGTTGTGTTCACTAAGTTCCACAATTCGCCAACAGAGGCGCCTATGTCGTGCCCATTGATCGCACCTCAGTAACTGCTTTGCTTCTGCATGTGTGTGTATGGGGGAGTCACAAACTGTTTTATACAGTATGTATATATTATTGTATATATATACTATTAAGAAGAGACAGAAGCAAAAAAATTTATCAGGCACTAAAACAACAACAAAATACTCAAAAACCAACAGGTATGAGTAAAAAAGAAGATAAAGTAATAGCAACCTGAATGTAGAATGTATACATATAATCTGGGTGGGGGTCCGATCACTGTGTGTGTGTGATCGCCCCCCCCTCCCCCTCTGCCCCTAGATTTTGAAACTTGGTTACACCACTATCTGAAGCAGTGATCATTAAGGTGTTGAAAAGGTTGAATTTTGTACATGCAAATGGAGACGTTTGTGAACAATGTCATGGAGTACTGAACGAGTAATATGCAATTCCTTTCTAGCCTGTCTAATTGACTCACATGGGCTACTAGAGAATGACTCATGTACCCGATCCAGTTTCTTTGGGAACGCGCTTTTTTGAGCATTTTCCAATTTGTGAAACCAAACTTTTCATCTCTTTTAGAGTCTTATCCCACTGAAGAATGGATTTTAATGTGAGAGGATCCACATTCCATTCCCTTCATGCACACCACTGAACATGCCTAACTGATTTAAATTCAGCCAACCAAAGCATGCCCTTCACCTTTCCGTGTGGTGTCCTCATGTTGACTGAGGCAGTAGTCGTTCTTATGCCATTTTTGCATGTGTGCAACTACTGTTGGCACAGCTACACTAGTGACATTGAAAGTGTGATGAAACAACTCTTGGAGAGATTTCCTGTTGACTGAGCTTCAATTTGAGAAAATACAATGAATAGTTCTCACATTACAAGCCGTTATTTTTGGATATCTCTAGCTCAGACACCCTGTGTACTTTTTAATGTTAGACCTTTGTTTTCCAGTTAGCATTTGCACAAATTCCTTCTACAATATTGCAACATTTTTATAGCATCTACAATATTGCAATTCCTTTGAAGTCTATGTAATGTACTCCAGTTTTTTTTTATATGAACTCTGTTTCTTCTTTTGTTTCTCTTGTCTAAAGTCAGCCATTGCAACTACGAAATGCATCTGCTTATGTCTTTATTTTTGGCTGTTACAAATTCTGCAGATATACAGGGTGTCCATAAATGAAGTATACAACTTCAGTATGCTATTAAAAAATATGATAGAAAAAAACTTACTTTAAACGTCAAGAAACATGGCAAGTGTAAAAGGTTGTTAAGTCATACGATAGATGGTGCCAGGTGTCTCATGTAATGAAAAAACTTGATTTTTAGACCACCATTTTCCAGAATTTCTTTTTTTTTTTTTTCCTAAATTTCTTTTGGTTTGTAAATCCATAGAAATTTAGAAAAGTTGCACTCTGCAGGATGACCCAGCATTCCAAAGAAATAGGAAATAATGATCTTCATATTTCAGAAAATAATAATAATAACTATCAATTTTTAATGCTTTTGTTAGATTTTTAAGTGAATAAGGAGCAAAAATCACGAGTTTTTCCAGCGTTACCACGGTTCCATAATTAGACCTACGGTACTCTCAAATGTGTTTGACAGTGAGCATCCCACAGCATGTGATCGTCTACAAGAGAAAATGATGCCAGTTTCGTTGTATCTTATTTTCTGTCACAATGCTGGTAAGCAAGTACAGTTAAAAAAAAAGTCTTTACAACTATTTGCAGACTTCTACATATTATTTTGTTTTTCCTGTTATTAATGTATTTTTGGTAATTTTCCAAATGTACAACCTCAGACAATTATGACATGGATTTTTTTAAAAAATAGTGTGTAATGAAAACATGGATTGTTTTTAATGTTTCGTATCCATGGAGCCTAAATTTATAATGTTTTAGCAGCTAATCTATGGGTTATACACTGAGGGATCACTGAATTATGATCACCTACCTAATACTCTGTAGATCCTCCTTTCATCCTCAGTACAGCAGCTATTCAACATTGCATTGATTCAATCAGATGCCAGGAGCAGTTGGAAGTTATGGAACCCAGCTGTGTGTAATGCACCCTTCAATCCAGGTATGTAGGTGATTGGTGTTTCCAGATGCCACGAGCAGTTGGAAGTTATAGAACCAAGCTGTGTGTAATGCGGCTTTCAATGCAGGTATGGAGGTGATTACTGTATCCAGATGCCGGGAACAGTTGGAAGTTATAGAACCAAGCTGTGTGTAATGCGGCCTTCAATGCAGGTATGGAGGTGATTGGTGTATCCACATGCCGGGAGCACTTGGAAGTTATAGAACCAAGCTGTGTGTAATGCGACTTTCAATGCAGGTATGAAGGTGATTCATGTATCCAGATGCCAGGAGCAGTTGGAAGTTATAGAACCAAGCTGTGTGTAATGCGGCTTTCAATGCAAGTATGAAGGTGCTTGCTGTATCCAGATGCCAGGAGCAATTGGAAGTTATAGAACCAAGCTGTGTGTACTGCGGCCTTCAATGCAGGTATGGAGGTGATTGGTGTATAAAGATGTCGAGAGCAGTTGGAAGTTATATTGGGTTGTCGGAAAAGTCATGACGTATTTTGGCACTTTTTGTCGGTTGGGCGGTTTTGGAAGTACTAGAGGCATGTGCAGCTCTGTTATCGCTATGGCATTCGATGGATGCCAGTTCTAGCTGCAGTCTAAAAGGAATAGTGAGTGATTTGGTTGATTTGCAGAGATTTGACATCAAGTTAAAGATGGAAGACCAAACTGTGCATTTTCGCCATATTTTACTTCCGTAAAGGGAAGAACGCGCGTCAAGCTTGTGAAAAGTTGCGTAAAGTGTACGGTGATAACGCTCTACAAGAACGTCAGTGCCAGCGGTGGTTCACAAAATTCCGTGCTGGTGATTTTGACCTCACCGATGCTCCTCGGTTCGGGAGGCCAACTGAGGTTGATGGCGACCAAATGAAGGTATTGATCAAGTCAAACCCACGTTACACAAAACGAGAGATTGCAGACACATTGCACATCCATCATTCAAGCGTTCACGACCACCTGAAGAAGCTGGGATACGTAAGCAAGCTCGATGCGTGGGTTTCTCGTGAATTCAAAGAAGCTCAATTGACGGTGCGTATAAACATCTGCGATGTGCTCATTAAACATGAGAAAAACGATCCTTTTTTGAAGCGACTGATAACTGGTGACGAAAAGTGGATTGTGTACAGCAATGTGCTGCGCAAACGGTCTTGGTCCCGACGTACTGCTTCACCTCAAACGACATCCAAAGCAGACATTCATCAGCGGAAGGTTCTGGTCTCAGTGTGGTGGGATTTTAAAGTTGTTGTGTTTTTCGAGCTCCTACCACGGAACCAAACAATCAATTCGAATGTGTACTGTCGTCAATTGGACAGTTTGAACGAATCCATCATCCAGAAACGTCCAGAGCTTGTTCATCGTAAAGGTGTTGTGTTCGATCCCGACAATGCGAGACCACATGCAAGTTTGATCACCTGCCAAAAATTATCGGAGCTTGGGTGGGATGTGTTGCCACACCCAGCATACTCGCCTGACCTTGCGCCGTCAGACTTCCACTTGTTTCGCTCTCTTCAACAGTCCTTGCGTGGTATAACATTCAATTCAGATGAGGCTGTAAATCAGCACCTTGTACAGTTTTTTGCCACGAAAGACAGGTCCTTCTATGAATGAGGCATTCTGTAGCTCACTGACAGATGGCAAAAGGTTATCAAACAAAACGGGTAATATATAATTGATTGATCTTTGTTCTTTCTATCAATAAATGACCTTTGCAAAGAACATGGCTAAAATGCATCATGACTTTTTCGACAACCCAATAGAACCAAGCTGTGCATAATGCAGCTTTCACTGCAGGTATGGAGGTGATTGGTGTTTCTAGATGCCAGGAGCTGTTGGAAGTGATAGAACCAAGCTGTGTTTAATGCGGCCTTCAGTGCAGCTATGGAGGTGATTGCTGTATCACCTATCCAAATGCGGGGAGCAGTTGAAAGTTATAGAACCAAGCTGTGTGTAATGCAGCCTTCAATGCAGGTATGGAGGTGATTGGTGTATCCAGATGCCAGGAGCAGTTGAAAGTTTAAAACCAAGCTGTGGGTAATGTGGCTTTCAATGCAGGTATGAAGGTGATTCGTGTATCTAGATGCCGGAAGCCGTTGGAAGTTATAGAACCAAGCTGTGTGTAATGCAGCCTTCAATGCAGGTATGGAGGTGATTGGTGTATCCAGATGCCAGGAGCAGTTTAAAGTTATAGAACCAAGCTTTGTGTAATGCAGCCTTCAGTTCAGGTATGGAGGTGATTGGTGTTTCCAGATGCCTGATATGTCGTTCCATAGTGTCCCCATAAGTGCTTTATGCAATTGATATCGGAGAGTTCGGAGACCAATTGATATGCCGGAATTCCAAACTGTGTTCCTTAAACCATTCCTTTACAACATTGGACCTGTGACTTGGTTCATTGTCATCTTGAAAGACATTGTCGCAATTCAGGGAAAAGTGCAACATTCCTGGATGTACAGAGTTTGCAAGCAATTCACGTCAGTGGGCACCAGTAATACCTTGTTCCACATGCACCAGGGTCTAAGTTCCTTCCAGATATACATACCCCACACATGCAACTCCCTCCAATGGCTTGCACTGTGGAGACCATGCAGAATGGATCGAGTGCTTCATATTGTTTTCACCAAATATTGGGTGTGTGCAAAATTTCTACCCATTTTTGTAATAGATGCAAATTGCGATTGCAGCAGTTACGTCACAGATGACGCTGCGATGCCGAATTTTCAAACAGTAAAGCGTGTAGCAGAGCAATAGAGCATATAGAGGCACTAAATTTGTCCGAGTAAGTCATTCGTAATGGAAATCACGGACGGTCTAACATAGCATGCGATACGGAGCACATTAGACATTGTTTACTGTACGAGTTCAATAAAGGCACTACTGTAGCTACGGCATACCACAGCATCTGTCAAGTGTATGGGGAGGATGCAGTTGATGATAGTACATGTCGCTGTTGGTTTCAGAAATTCCGGGATGAAGACAGAAGCTGTAAAGATCAACCACATCCTGGACATCCATCCATGGTTTCTGACGAGTATGTGGAATTAACGGAAACGTTGTCAGTACACAGAACAACAGTTGAAAGACGGGTGCACATGCTTGGTTTCATCACCAAGTTCAATAACTGGGTTCCTCACCAGCTTTCTGCAAAGCAACAAGAGGAGAGTATCCGTACCTGTGTTTCTTTGCTTTCTTGTCACAGAAATGAACCATTTTGGGGACAAATTGTAATGGGTTATGAGAAATGGGTACTGTACCATAATGCAAAGAGTCGACAGACAGTGTGCTGAGGTTCAGAGCCTGCTCCATTGTCCTCAAAAGGAGGACTGCGTCTCAAAAATGTTTTGTTGAGTGTTCGGTGGGATGTCCAGGGAATAATCCACTGGGAGGTGTTGGCACCTAACCGAACGATAAATGCTGACCTCTACTGCCAACAATTCGACAGATTGCAAAAACAACAGACATCGAAGCGGCTAGCACTCGTCGATCGCAAAGGCGTGATCCTTCATCATGATAACACCAGGCCTCATGCTGCTTTAATCACTTGGCAAAAATTACTGGACTTTGGTTGGGAAGTGTTACCTCACCCGGCATATTTCCCTGACCTGGCACCTACAGACTACCACCTTTTTTATCATTACAGAACACCTTCACTCTCCAAACCTTCAATGTTGTGGAAATGGCATTTCATAATTTTTTTCTCTGAAACACAGGTTTTTCTGGCGTGGAATTTACCTACTCGTAGACAGATGGCAAGAGGTCATGCAGAATAATGGCAAATATGTGAAATTCTAGGTACGTTATTTGTTTTCTCCTCCTTTCTTTGTAGCCTACAAAAATGGGTAGAACTTATGCACACACACAGTACACACATGACCATTCACGGAGTGGAGTAAAAAACGTGACTTGTCAGACCAGCACACTGTTTTCCAGTCATCCAATTTCCAACTCGCGTGATCTTTGCACCAACAAGTCTCATGAAGATGAACCATGGTTAGGAAAGGATGTTGTCAGGTTAGTCTGCTGTTATAGCCCATATGTGCAAGCATGTAATGCATGGTCATGACAGATACTGATCCGCATTGACCTCTATTGTATTGGGTAGTCAACTGTTGAACAGTACTGCATCTGTTTGCCTGCACAAGTCGTCATACCCAGTGCTCGCCTCTCACATCAGCCTTTCGCTGTCCTTTGCAGTTTTACCTCTGGGTCATTGTTTGACCATTTTCACACCAGTACCGATACACTTTAACTATGGCGGCTTGCATACAACCCAGTAGTTCAGCCGTTTGTGAAATAGAGTCACCCACTCACCAAGCTCCCACAAGCTGTCCTTTCTCAAAGTCCGATAAATCCTTCCATTTACCCATCATGCTCCGAATTTTGCTACCTACAGCTCCCCTCACAGCTAATATATGCTACGTTAGTTGATTAATCTCATCCTCTCGGAAATCAAGTGGTCATCCACTTTTGGCCGCATCCACTTTTGATAGGGGTGTTTATAATCAGGGCTTAATTTCTAAAGAAAAAAGTACCAGGCCCCCCTTTTAAGCTATGTCATTAAGCATTGCATCATTACCAGTTTGATTGTATCCTGTCCTTTCACCCTATAAGAAGAGAGTGCTAAAAATAGCTGTGTCACCATGGCTGCAGGTCACACGACCAGAACTTTCCTGTGTGGTTAACACTGAAGACAGAATAAACAAAGCAAACAAACAAAAAAGTCCCTTTTGGAGCTCCAAAGCTCTCCAGCTAATACTGAAATATTCACCAAAAAGGAAGAAGTACCGGAGCTGAGCTCTGGTGAGCTCCGGCGCAAATTAAGCACTGGTTATAATTCAGTCGTCACTCAGTGTATGATGAAAATTACATTACATTTAGCATTGTTTTTGTTTTTTAAGAGTATATATAGCGATGCGAAACGTTTTTATATATTTGACAAATTCTATTTTCAGGATTTGTTATTCATGAAGATTATGACAGTACTGATTCTCAGTTTTCCCAGATAATCTCTGAAGAGCTATCAGCTTCAGGACAGTATTTCCACCGAGATGAAAACACCAAATCGTATGTTTGCCACTTATGTTTGTACTCAACCCTTCTGCATAAGGACATGATGAGACATCAGCGAAAACATTCCGGTGAGAAACCGTTTCGGTGTGATTACTGTACACAGGGATTTTCACGTAAAGACAACCTTAGGACACATTTGTCAGTGCATTTTGGGGAATCTCAACATGTTTGTATTATCTGTGGTGCAGCCTTTCGTACAATGTCACGCCTTTCCTGGCATCTTAAACTTCATACAAGATAAGATAACAAATAAAAGAAAGTAAGGGATTTTATTGGAATATTTGTGCCCATTTTATATTTATTATGCATATCCATTGTTGGATAAGATTGTTTCAAAGCATGCTTGTTAATATTGAAATGTATGATATTTCTAATCAAACTCTTGTTTTTGTATATATTACTCCTTTATGGTATCTGTTTTCAGCTAAGTTTTTTTTTTTTTTTTTTCGGTTTTGTTCTATAGCTAATGATGTTTATTTTTTAGGACTAGTAATTCATAAATTAAAATGAGAAATATTCATTCATGAGGCAACCTTAAGGGTTGTCTTATGATGTAAATGTGCTTTTGATTAAAAATACATAATATCTAAAGTATTGTTTACCTGATATTGTCAAAGTATTTTGCACGCTGTTGCTCTGTAGGTATGTGCTCCCGGACGAACCCCGCGTGAGACATCTCCTGACCTGATAAGTATAACTCTTTCTACTAAAATCTTTTAATTAATATAAATTTAAAATGTTTGATTGTGAGAATGAATGAATGTAGAACTGAAAATATATAACCTAATTGTTTTATTTCTAAAAAAACACGTAACAAAAAGACCTCTCAGGCCGGGAGCACGTGCCTCACAGAGCAACAACGTGCAAAATACTTTGACAATATCAGGTAAACAATACTTTAGATATTATGTATTTTTTAATTCAAATGCTTTATAACTTAATTCTTGTACAGTGAAAAAATTGATTTTACAGGTTTTATAGAGGTAATCTGTATATATATTTTATTGTTATACACGGTCGAGTCACATTATGGTGACCACCCACTAATATCCAGAGTAACCGCCGTGTGCAATGCGGACAGCAGCTAAACGGGCTCGAGGGTGTGTGGTGGAGGATCCATAGAGCGAACAACACGGTCAATGTTGTCTCACAGATGCTCAATTGGGTTTAAGTCTTGGGAATTAAGTCTTCATGGTGCTCTTCCCACCACTCTTGGACATTTCTTGCTATGTGACATGTCACATTGTCATGCTAGAAGATCCCACCTGCCCCAGGGAAGACAGTTAGCATTTATGGGTGTATGTGGTCTGCAAGGATGGATTCATAACAAATTCAGTCCATAGTGCCTTCCACAGGTATGAGTGGACCCCAAGAATGCCACGAAAACATTCCCCAGACCATAACCCTGCCCCCCATCAGCTTGTGTTCTTCCAGCAATGGTTGAAGAGTGTTTGTTCTCCAATGTTTCTCACCTTATACACCACCGTCCATCCGTTCGATGAAGCAGAAAACGTGACTCATCTGAGAAGGTAATTGTTTGCCAATCAGCGGAGGTCCAATTCCGATACTACCATGTAAATGTAAGCCTTTTCTACCGGTGCACTTTCGTTAGCATAGGTGCAGTGAACATCCGTCTGCATTGGAGCCCCATACACATCAGGTTCACTGAACTGTCATTTTAGACACACTTCCAGTAGCCTCCTGGTTCATTTGGCCAGTGCGTTGCTCCACTATAGCTTGTCGATCGGCCCTTTCCCACCTTTGAAGCTGATGTTCACCTCTCACATCAATGGCATGTGATGCTTCACAGTTTCTGCATCACTTATTCGCAATGTTGCCATTTCTACACTCACGGTACACTCACGTAAACAAACTACGCTGTTTCAGAACTACCGCTACCCTTGGCCCGAAAGCCGATAATCATCCCTTTTTGAAAATCTGATAAGTCGCTCCTTTTATCCATGACAGCAATGAGGGATATGTTTTCAGATTGCCTACAGCACACCTTATATACCCTCCAAGCCAGCTCGCAACATGTGCCTTCTTTCATTAGCTATGCGCTGTTGACGTCAAAAGTAGGAGGTGCTCACAATAATGTGACTCGATTGTGTATTTTTGATGTAGAACCTAATTCATTTCCAGGACTACATCACTGGAGTAATTGTTGCTGTTCAGTCAGGAATGCCCAACTGCGATTATCGTTACACGTTAGGGCGGTTCAAAGTCATATAAGAAAAAATCAACTTTCACAAATTGTTGGTGCTCATGGATTTTATTGTTTTTTCCGATGGGTAAACAATTCACAAAAAATTACAAACGAATCAGATTATATTGGGTTGTCGGAAAGTCATGACGTATTTTAGCCATGTTTTGCAAAGGTCATTTATTGATAGAAATAACAAAGATCAATCAATGATATAATGCCCGTTTTGTTCAATAACCTTTTGCCATCTGTCAGTAAGCTGCAGAATGCCTCGTTCATAGAAGGACCTGTCTTTCATGGCGAAAAACTGTACAAGGTGCTGATTTACAACTTGTGTGTAGTCTCGCGTTGTCGTGATCGAACACAACACCTTTACGATGAACAAGCTCTGGACGTTTTTGGATGATGCATTCATTCAAACTGTCCAATTGACAACAGTACACATTCGAATTGATTGTTTGGTTCCGTGGTAGGAGCTCAAAAAACATGACACCTTTAAAATCCCACCACACTGAGACCAGAACCTTTCGCTGATGAGTGTCTGCTTTGGATGTCGTTTGAGGCAAAGCAGCACGTCGGAACCAAGACCGTTTGCGCAGCACATTGTTGTTCACAATCCACTTTTCATCACCAGTTTTCAGTCGCTTCAAAAAAGGATCGTTTTCCTCACGTTTAATGAGCATATCGCAGGTGTTTATACGCGCCGTCAATCGAGCTTCTTTGAATTCACAAGAAACCCACACATCGAGCTTGCTTATGTATCCCAGCTTCTGCAGGTGGTTGTGAACGCTTGAATGATAGATGTGCAATGTGTCTGTAATCTCTTGTGTCATGTAACATGGGTTTAACTCGATCAATGTCTTGATTTGGTCGTCATCAACCTCGGTTGGCCTCCCGGACCGAGGAGCATCGTTGAGGTCAAAATCACCAGCACAGAATTTTGCGAACCACCGCTGGCACTGACGTTTTTGTAGAGCCTTATCACCGTACACTTTACGCAACTTTTCACAGGCTTGATGCGCGTTCTTCCCTTTACGGAAGTAAAACAGTAAAATATGGCGAAAATGCAGTTTGGTCTTCCATCTTCAACTTGATGTCAAATCTCTGCAAATCAACCAAATCGCTCAATATTTCTTTTAGACTGCAGCTAGAACTGGCACCTGTCGAATGTCATAGCGATAACAGAGCAACACATGCCTCTAGTATTTCCAAAATCGCCCAACTGCAATCGGGTGCCAAAATACGTCATGACTTTTCCGACAACCCAATATTTAGGACTGCCTCATCAAAGTTGAAGCTTTGCCGTATAGATTATATGGCAAAGTGCATTCTAACTTCATTGAATCTGCTTCCCATTTCTTCTTTGAAGTTTTGCAATTGAACAGCTCTTGCATGGCCAAGAACGTGGATTTGTGAGAAGACATTCTTTCCAGGAAGCAAAGAAAGCAGTAATGGCTCTTAAAGTTGTTAACAGTTCTTAAAGGGGCTCACTCTTGCTACCACTTTCAGTTCTCTCACTAAGCACAAAGATCAGAAACAATTCCTCTTTCAAATTGTGGAGGGACACTGGAAACACTTTCTGAATACCCAGAAAAGCACACTTTTCACAGAGACTGCTATTAACTGCCTTATGTTCTTCCATACGAACTTTTATACTTGTCCCCATTTCACCTATGTATATAGCTTAGTCCACAGGTATAGTCTATGCTATAGTCTTCCCCTTCTTGTAATTGGATGTTTTTTTTGTGTGCTGTTTTGGGGATGAAAGGAATTTTTTAACTAGTTATTCAATTCTGGAACAAGCCTAATTTTGTATTTGTCACTCATCTTTTTAGCACGTCTTTTGTAAAAAAAGATCGTGCTTATGTTATCGGTTTGTCCGTCCGTAGTCTGTAAACACGATATCTCTGCATCTATTAGTCCGATTTGAAAAATTCTTTTTGCGTTGGAAAGCTTGAAATATGCGAATGATGATCCTTCATTTCGTTTTTTATTTTATATTGTACAATTTCGCCGCTAGAGGGCGTAAATGCAGATGATGTCGAATTCAAAAATATGTTTATTTCCACATATTTGCTTCTAAACATCCGATTGAAAAAATTCTTCTATCTTTCGATTCCATTTATGCTGAAGAATATTTTAGATATAGTTACTTTTTTAAATTACGCATAGATTTTCCGCTAGGGGTGTAAAAGTAAATTACATTTTTCCCGATAACTCTTCTTCTAAAACTCCGATTTGGAAAAAAATTTCTTCAGCGGATACACCTCCTGGTGGAAAATCGTTTGCAAGTAATTTCAAATTTTTGGTAAAGAATACTTTGGTCACCAGGAGGCATAAGTGTTAATTTTTGCTTCTGATGTATTTGCCATAAAATCTAAGCTTATAAAATATTGATTGAAAAAATTCTTTTGTGGACTGATGCCACTCACATTGATAAACCTTTTGGGAATATTTTCTTCTTAAAATATTCCACAGTTTCTCCACCAGGGGGCATAGATATATGTCTTATCTTTGCCAATATCTCTACTTCTAGGAGTCAGATTTGAAAAATTCCTTCTTTGTTGAATAGTGTTTTCGATGCAAAATGTTTTTCCTATAAATTCAAAATTTTCAAGTAAATCATAGACTTTCTGCTAGGAGGCACACAGGTAAATTGCATTTTCTGCATTATTTTTGCTTCTAAAACTCTGATTTGAAAAATTCTTCCTGTATCGCATACAAGACCTGGTGGAAAATATTTTTCACATAATTTCTAATGTTTGGTAAAGAATGGTTTGGCCACCAGGGCGCATAAGTGTTAATTTCTGCTTCTGATGTATTTGTAGCAAAATCTGGGCTCCTGAAAACTCGACTAATTTTTTTTTTCTTGGACCGATACTGCTCATATGGAAAAACTTTTGAGAATACTTTCTTCCTAAAATAATGCATGGTTTTCCCACCAGAGTATGTAAAGTCACATCTTATTTTTGTCGATATCTCTGTTTCTAAGAGTCTGATTTGAAAAATTCTTTCTGTGTTGGAGAGCGTTTCTGGTGCGAAATGTTTCTCATATAAATTCATGTTTTTCTTAACGCACAAGTCTGCAACCAGAGGGCATAAACTCACGATTCCATTTACAGCAATATCTGAGGGATTAAAACCCCGATTGAAAAACTTCTTTCTTCCATCAGATACTATTGTTTTCCATACCGGTTCCATTGACTTTGAATAGCTTTGATAAATTTAATTTGTGTCAGAACAGATTCAAAAGACGTGCTTATTACACCCGAAAATTCGGTGTCATCTTTCTTGTTTTCTTTTTAGTTTTTCAAAAAGTCCTTTGTACTAAGTAATATTGCTGGTGAATTTGAAGTTATTTTTGTAGTTTCTTTTCTTTTGTCTTATTCCTAAAAATATTCTCTATGAATGGGGAGAGGAAATTGTTTTCCAACAAGATTATTTTAGTTCTTCTGTGTGGATGTCTTTCTGATCTTCTATGAAGACTAGAAACTTGTGCTTCTGCTTCTGTCTTACAGATTTTCATTGATACTTTAATCTGCAAGCACATGTGTGTTGTCTGTGTGAGGAGGTGCTGGTAAGTCCTTGGTTCTTCATAAAAAGAATAGAGTTGGAGAAAATGGTTTTAATACATTGTTCTACATATTCTCCTCTGATGTCAACACACTTCTGACACTGATGCTCTAGTTTCTTTGAGCTTCATCGGTAAAATTCTGGTGGCTGTGCATGAAACCACATCAACATCTGATGTGGCATCATAAATAGACCATAATTTTATTCTCTTGAAATGTTTCTTCAATTTTGGGAACAAATGATAATCAGATGGTGCATGAGCAAGATATTTCAACAGGTCAAAATGAATTTCATGAAATTTGCCAGCCGTGTGTGCCAAAGCTTTGTCCAGCAAAACAGAATCTATTTAGACAATTTCCTCCTGTGTTTGATTTCAGTTCTTGCTTTAGTTTGTCCATAAGGAATGCTAATACATTGTTGTGATGGTGACATCATTTTTTATGTAGTTCACTAGCACTACCCCATCCTTGTTCCAGAACACAGGTGGTGACAAATCTGGTGCATAAGCAGAATGTTTCAACAGTTCAAAATGAATTTCATGAAACTTTGCCAAAATTAATTTCATGAAACTTTGTTGTGTGCGCCAAAACACTGTCCTGCAAAATAGATCCCCTTTCGACAAATTCCTCCTGAATTTGATTTCAATTGTTGCTTTAGTTTTTCCATAAGGAATGTGTAATACATTGCTGTGATGGTGGCACCTTTTTTCTGGCAGTTCACTAGCAGCATCCCTATCTTTTTTCAGAACATGTGTGCCGTCACCTTTGCTGCAGACTTCCGAGCTCCAAACTTTTTAGGGGCAATGGGAAACACTGTGTCTCCTTTCTTTGGACTGTTCCTTGGACTCCAGGTTATTAATCAAGTCAAAAAACTATCTTTATTCTGCTTAAAAACATTGCAACATCACCTTAGCTGCTGCAACCCAATGATATTTCTGACCTGCAGTCTGTTTTTTCAGCACCCATTTGGCTTCCTTATGCCCAACACCTCACTGATAATGAACCCAACATGTTCATAAGATATCCCCAGGATTTCTAATCTTTCTTACAGAGATTCTTTGGTCTTCTAAAATCTTGTTGTGGAAATCATCCATATTTTGTGGAACAGTGATTACAACAAGCATTCCTAAACAGTCTTCATTCATGCTTAGTGCTGTCTTAAATTTGGAAACCCAGTTTTTAACTGTGGATGCTGATCGCATAATATCTCCAACATTTCACTGTTGATTTCTTTCACTGTCTTCCCTTTCAGGAATGGGAACTTAATTACCACACTGCTGTCCTTCACTGTGAACTTGACTTAAGAAGATGCCCTCTTTATTTCAGACCTGAAAATGAAATGGTTATTCACGTCACAATAGATGAAAATTGATCAAAAAGTTATTACAAGGTACAGGGGTTTATCAAAATAATTGAAACGCCAACTGCGACTAGAGTACACGCAATGTGCTGTTTGCAAATCATAGGGACGACATCACCTGTGATGTGAGGTATTTAAAGGGGTGCAGTATAAATGTTGGCTATCACATAGCAGTTCCACAGTCACAGGTGAAGCAGCTGTTGTGGAATAATTGTCAACAATGTTAGATCTCAGTGGCCTCAAAAAAGGTGTGATCATTGGTGTGTGCCTTGCCAGATCTTCAGTAACTAGAATAGCAGAAATACTAGGTGTAACACGAGGAACTGTATTGAAGGTTATGACTACTTATCAAAAAAGGACACTCCAAATATGCAAATTGTTGATGCCATGCAAAGATGTCAGGTAGGAATGAGCAGATGTTTGCATGGATTGTACAGTGAAAGCCCAAGATCACTGCACTGCACATAGCATCACCTATTTCCATCATAACAGTTCCTCGGGAGCTCCATTGTACCTGAGTTTATGGCTATGTTGCAATCCATAAACCTCTAAGTACAGAACAGCAGTGCAACAAAACATGCAACATTATAAATTTCACTAAATTATGGGTTTTACTCAGGAATAAAAGGAAATTACTTACAGTCGAATTTTTGGGTAGCACCCCTACCTTAAGACCAGATTAGCAGAGCATAAAGCTGCAATTAAAAATTTGACAAACAAAACAGGTTTGGATAGATATGTTCAAACCTGTTTTGTTTGTCAAATTTTCAATATTTTTGGACTGATATGTTCAAAATACAGGACATATGAAGTGCTTTGGAACTCTGTGGAAGTTCTGACACATCAACAGCACTTTTTCAAGAGAAAATTGGCAAAAAGACTGGAAATTGAGAGAAGAAAAGGTACAACATTAAATGATGTGAAAGGTTGGAATTTAGCTAATGAATGGCAACACGTACTATTGTGTAGTCCTTAGGAAGGGTAGGGGTGCTACCCAAAAATTCGACTGTAAGTCAATACGTATAAATCTATCAAGTAGCTTATTTACTGTTCATCACGTTAATGTTTAACTTTAGGTTCGACCTTTGAGTTTACGTTTGAAGGGTAACAACAAAGTAACTATTGCACAATATGCTGATACAATAACGGAAGAAGTCAAAGTATATATCCCACCTTTCTTGAGTTCGATTGTATAGCTCATTGGTCGTCAACCTGGTCCCTACCTCCCACTAGTGGGCGATTCAAGCTTTCATGGTGGGCGGTGGGGATTTTAGTCCATTTTTACAAATTTTGTTCTTCCTCCATATATCGAATGCATTGCTAACAACTTCGCGAGTTTGACTTTTTAAAATACGCTTTTGCAATTTACTTTTGAATTCCATCTCTAAACTTCGAATATAGATAATAGTTAAAACAAGGTAATCCTTAAATACAGAGTGCTGAAGATAACACATAACACATTTTATTAATGATGTAGATCACACACATAAAGTATTAATAAAAAGATAAATTTAAGTGTATATTTTTTACAAGCCCGTCCCCCTAAAAATTACTTCGCACTTGCGCTAAATTGAGTTACTGCAGCACCGGTGGGCGGTAAGGAAATTTTACCATCAACAAAGATACAAATGTGGGTGGTAGGTATTAAAAGGTTGACAACCCCTGGTGTATCTTGACATAATCTAACTTCTCAGTTGTCAGACGTAGCATTATAATGACTGTCAAATTTGCCTCCCGTTTTCATAATACTGGTGTATATCAATGTTATCCAGCTCTATCCCTCGCTATTTAGGTGCTGCACTTAAAACTCCTTCAGCGAACCGTAATTATGGGTGTACTGAATGGTCAGATTAATATCAGCAATATAAAACCATAAAACCACACAAGAAGTTAAAATGTTGATTCAGTCCTCCCTCATGTAATTTTTATCAGTCAACCTCAGACTAGTTTTGTTCTGTTTTAGTCACAGACATCTTCAGCGCATAGTTTGACGATGTTCAGCATGGAATAGTTGTCTCCTCTTGCAATACGTCCATCCACATCATATCTGACGCTCGCAACCTGTCTTCACATGTTATTGAGGGTGTGGCCATCCATTACATCATCCGTTGTTATGCTAAACATTAACATGATGAACAGTAAGTAAGCTACTTGATAGTTTTATACGTATTGACTATTATTCCCATGTATATTGCAGTAGGCAACTGCTAGATATTGAATCGACTGTAAGTAATTTCCTTTTAATAATAATAATATAATAATAAACAAAAACATCGCTCTTTCCACGTTTAGCAACGTACAGCAACCGAAAAATTGTTAGCATTGCTAAACGTGGAAAGAGTGATGTCTTTGTTTATTCACTGACAGACATCTTCAGGATTTTCACTTTAATTTCCTTTTATTCTGACCCATAATTTAGTGGAATTTATAGTGTATCAAGTCTAGGAATAGTTATGACATCAATTATTACCAAGTTTGAAAAATGTAAGGTGGTACAAGCGCACAAAATCTGGTATGCTTAAAGATGTCATGGTCTGAAGAATAACATGTCATCTGGTCTGATGAATTGTGCTGATGAATAACATGTCATCTGGTCTGATGAATTGTGCTGATGAATAACATGTCATCTGGTCTGATGAATTGTGCTGATGAATAACATGTCATCTGGTCTGATGAATTGTGCATTGCATTGTTTCCCACCACTGGTAAAGTGTACATCTGGTGAAAACCTACAGAATTGTACCACCCCAACTGTTTGGCTCTGACTGTGAAGCACGGAGGTGAATCCCTGTTGTTGTGAGGTGTCATGCCATGGTATTCTACAGGGTTGTGTCACGTATGCAATGTACAAATCCATTCTTGGGGACCACCTGCTTCCAATGTTGCAGGCATTGTTCCCTAATGACTGTCTCTGGTTTCGAGCACATAATGTGTTGTGCAAAATGTGTCAAGTTGCAATTTCCAGAGCATGAGGATGAGGTGCTGCAGCAGCTACCCTGGCCATCTCAGTCTCCAGACCTCAATATTATTGAACATTTGTGGGAATACCTGGAGTGTACGGTAGATCACACTTTCCACCTCCAACATCCTTTATGCAGTTGGGACATACGAGGGTTGTACCGAAAGTAATGCAAAAGTGGGCGCAACTTTTTCATTAACTGACAGAGGTTGTTCAAATTGTAAATGTTGGTATAGTAACTCTTCCTCTATACCTTTTTCTTCACTGCAGGTAAATAATGGATTTCAAGCAGAAGCAACATGCCATGATTGAGTTCTTGACGAAGGAAGGGTGCAGGCTGTCCGACATCCACTGAAGGCCACAGAATGTTTATGGAGATGACACCATTTGCAAGAGTAATGTGCACAGATGGATAAAGAAGTTTAAAGAAGGAAAAACCAGCATTAAAGACAAACCACGCAATGGGAGGCCATCATCACCTGCGACCACTGACACGAATCGTCAGCGAGTAGATGAATTGATTCACACAGAGAGACGAGTCACAATCCGTGAGCTTGTTGCACAACTGGAATGTGGTCACAATGCCATACAGAAGATGGTGGAAGACTTCGGGTATCGGAAAGTGTGTACAAAGTGGGTACCTCGGCGGTTCACACCCGATTTGAAGGAGAGAAGGGCGGAAGTCTGCTCTGATCTGCTGGAAGCATTTAAAGCTAATGAAGGCGCATGTTTTTCTGATCTGGTGACAGGGGATGAAACGTGGATGTATCTTTACAATCCAGAAATGAAGAAACAATTCATGGAATGGTGTCACACCTCTTCACCAATGCCTAAGAAGTTCAAGGGCCAACGATCAGCACAGAAAGTCATGGTGACTGTTTTTTGGGAAGACAGGGGAGTTGTTCTCCTTGATTTTCTGGAATGTGGCCGTACCATGACCATCGAGCAGTACATTGAGACACTCAAGAAGCTTAGAGAAGCCATAAGGAGGAAGAGACTGAAAAGGATGTTTATTTACTCTTATTTCTGTTACTGTATAGTTTGGGATTTATAATAGTATTTAGCTTTAAGGATTGATTTTTGGTTTGACTAAGTTTAGAAATTAATATATAGAGATTTTTAAATTTGGGTCATCATCACGATGACTCATGTGAAGCAGAAAGATTATTTAAGTATTTCTGTATTCAAAGAGTGGCATCAGGGGTGTTTTTAGTTATAACGTATGGGGGAGGTGACGTGGTAGTGGCTTTGGCATTAAGGGTTGGTGGTGTTCCATTTTATTTTTGGTTTCCTGGGGTAATAAAGGGTTTGGCATGGAGTGTGTGTTTTTTGTTGATGATTTTTCAGAAGTTGGTACTCCTGATGTTGATAGGAGTGGTGAGGGGGTGGTCGGGTGAGCGATTGGTATAATGAGATTAGGAGTGGGTGCGGTAGGTCATTAATTATTACTACAGTTATTAATATACGATGGTCTGGGGTAACAAAAGAGCAGGTGCCACTATTTGTCTGGTCGGTGTTGATTATAGTTATTTTATTGTTGTTGTCTTTACCTGTGTTAGCAGGGGCCATTACTATACTTTTAACTGATCGAAACTTTAATATTTCTTTTTTAACCCTGCTGGGGAGGGGGGGATCCTATTAATGTGAGTCCACACACATTTTTGGCAACAAATCAGGCGATCAGCAAATTAGGCTGGTCGGTGGTCCCCCATCCACCTTGCAGCCCAGATCTGGCGTCCTCTGACTTCTACCTGTTCGGTCCAATGAAGGTCAGTCTCTGGAGACAGTGATTTGATGACACAGATGAGGTGAAAGTGGCTGTGAAGAAGTGGGTACAACAGTTCACACCTGAATTTTTTAAAAAAGGATTTGTGAGTTGGGTTCAATGATGGCACAAATGCATCGCTTGTGATGGAGACTATGTTGAGTAGTTAGTACCTTTGTAAAGAGGAGTTACTCTACCAACAAGTGCAATTTGAATGACCTCCGTCAGTTAATAAAAACGTTATGCCCACTTTTGTATTGATTTCAGTACAACCCTCGTATTATACAGGAAGAATGGTCCCAAATCACATTATCGTACAAGCATGACTTGTATAAGTCTATTCCAAGTGGAATTGCTTCTGTTCTGAAAGCCCGAGATGGGTGCACAGCTTATTAGTAAAAAGTTCTGTACAAACAGTATGTGCTTCCATTATGATGCATGTGTAAATGGGTGGTATTACATTCAAAAAGAAGATAAATGAGACAGTTGTCAGCAGTGCCTAATTTATACAGACGAATGAATAATTAATACAGACATTTGACGTGGACGAGGAACATCAAACAGAGGTTATCGCTCTTTCCAATGAGAATTTTTCCGTGACTCACTTTTAAACTTGGAAAGAACGATGACCTCTGAAGTGCCTTATTTGTTAACATAAAGTGGGAGGATGTTTTAGCATGAAATTTTTTTCAGTCTTGGAAATGCTTCCCAGCCCATATCTCTATACACCTATTTTCTATATAATGAGTTAAAAAATAGTGTAAAATATAAAAATTAATATAAAATTATATTTTTTTATTTTATAATATTAATTAAAAAATTATTATAAAATTAATTAAAACATTAATATAAAATTATATAGGATATGCTTTATATAGATTTTACATGGAATATGTCGTGCTGTCAAAGAACTAAAATTTGCTAGCAGGAATATGCGACTAATAATATTTATATTTATCATTTTTTCAAGACTGAAATTTACGAGCTGAAATGCTCAACCGGACAAAATACTGACCTGTTTCTGAGGTATGCTAGAACAACTAAAGTTGTACTTCCTGATTTCAAATCATTTATATACTCGTATGAAGCTTTGCTTATGTAATGCTAACTTATACACTGGTATGAGCATTTGTTTGTTTTTATCAAGTTGTAGTTGTATTTTTAATTATTTCAGACTTTTTGTTTTTATAAATACTGTTTAAAATGTTAGTACTCCTGTAGTTGTGCTCAAAACTCCTGAAATTTAAAGTAACACTCCTGATGTGGAGGCTCTTGGGGTCGGCCTCAGGTCACAAAAAGTTTTCTTGCAACCCCCATTTTGAGAGAGTCAGTCTTGTGCCTCCCCACCCCTCACACACACACACACACACACACACACACACACACTTTAGAAAATTTAAATATGAATGTGAGATTTAATAGAGTCACTACGAAGTTCAAAGAAGAAGAACCAAGAGTTTTATACACATACACTGTTATACTCACCTTTTAAATTTGGCTGTGATTCTTTTCTGTGAGGAAGTAAAACCACAGAAAAGTGCTATCAATGTAGAGAACTCATTATATAACATTATTCATGTATCATCAAAGCGATTTGTAATATTTAAAAGAATTTTTTTTTAAAAAGAGGACTTGATTTTTAGAGAACTTAACATCTTCTCAAAAATATGCTTGACTGTGAATGGAATACAGGATTACACCATAATTAACTCTATAATTGACCCCATTGTGGAACCCAGCTGGCACTACTTATGCTACACCGAGGACTGGGGTTAGACTTGTTTATAACGAGGAGTCTCAACCCCGGGACCAACAGATTAAGACTTCCCACCTTGGCTAATCGTTAGTGATTCAGCTGGACTTTAGATCATCAGATCAGATAATATGTAGAGGATCTTAGGAAGGGAGTGTCTGACCCCATGTCTTAAACAACCCTTAGAAAATGGAATCTAGGAGATTTGGGCTAGAGTGTCTGATAAGAAAGTGACACAGAAAGAGGGAGGAAGACACCCTTATTTATTACCGGGTGGCAGTACCTGGTGCCCGATGGCTTAACGTGCCCATCCAACACACGGTGGATATTTAGTGGTTCGAGCATTTGTACCTGAGGTGTTCTCCGTGGCAGTCACGAACGGTGACCACTAGGTCACCCGCGGCCCTTCAGCTGTACTTGAACTCAGAACTTTATTTTATAAGGTCCCAAGCCGCGAAGGCAGTCCCCTTTTAATAGGGACTTTCATGAAATAGAAAGTCGGGCAATTATAACCTCTCCAATCAGAATGAATTTCTCTTAAGTCAGGGACAAAAAAAAAATCACTTCTGCAGTTCCCTTTACTGAAGCTTTGCTTCAGAATAAAATCATTGTCGGTATGTATATTCTGGGTAAAAAAAAGTGCCGGTATGAAATACTAGGAAAAAGAAGTGCCAGTATGCCCTACCGGCATACACCGGCCCATTTCAAGCACTGGTCATGCTACACCAATGACCACAGTCCTATACAACATTTGGCCCTCTACATGATTTGTAGATGTTCTGGAAGTCCTATAAAAGTACTGGAATTTCATTTTGTCCTGAAATGTCCTAAAATTCCGTTTGCAAGTCCTGAAATTTTATTCATTCCTGCTCTTTCTTTTTTTTTTTTTTTTTTTTTTTTTTTTTTTTTTTTGTCCCTTTGTGATGTTTTGTAGTTCGTGATTTCTTTAATGTTGTACTTATGTGTAGCTGTCAAGAAGGGACAGAATAAGCTCTTCTTATCAGTAGGGGTGAGACTTAAAATAATGCTACTTTGAGTTTCAAAGCTCCTCCCGCACTACCACTTAAATAATATTCAGTTTTTCCACCTCAGTTATGGGAACGTATTATGATCATTCAGAAATTGCACTTCAGGTTTTTGATGTAATTTTGATAAAAGTGTAAAAACTAGATAAATACCCTCGAGCCAGCAGTTGTAAGCAGTTTGTAAATGTATTGGGTTGGTGCGAACGAAATGTCCAGCGCAAATGAGCAGTGGAGACAGGCCACCACCACAATGGAATAGAACCACCCACAGGTGTTGTGGGTATTATGTCACAGAGTTACTATAAATAGCTAGCACGTGTGTGAAGAACAAAGTTCAGGTGTGGTTTGTTTGGATGTAACGTGGCTTGCAAAGGAAACGTGCACATGTTGGATTTGAGAGTCATCTTCCTGTATGAATTTAAACTGGGCCATTCTGCAATAATTGCCACTTGAAACATTAACAAAGCGTTTGGGGAGAATACATCCAACGAACGAACCATTCAGCGATGATTTGTGAAGTTTCGAAGTGGAGATACGAACCTGCAAACCGAAGCAGGTGGTCATCGACCTGTTGCTGTTTCTGACCATGTTCTCTTACGTGTGGGGTTGAAGCAGACCCCTGAGAAACGTGTCGTGAGATAGCGGCTGAGGTAGGTGTCCACCACACGACAGTTGTTCGGTGTCTGGCTGTGCTGGGTAAGATCAAAAAGCTAGACATGTTGCTGCCGCATGAGTTGACAACTGCCAACAAGTCTAAGCGTTTGGAAGTCTGCATGTCGCTGCCTGCCTGGAATAAATGGAAACCTTAACTGCATCGAATCGTCACCTGGGATGAGAAGCTGGCCCTTTGTGATAATCGGAAACGATCTGCACAATGGTTAAGCAAGGCACATGGCACAGCCTTCTGGACGGCATCCTAACCCACCCCTACACACCAAGAAGATGATACTCCTTGTCTGGCGGTCCACAGCCGGGATAATTCATCGGAGTTTCTTGGCGAGGCGCCAGACCATCACTGCAGAACATTATTGTGCTGAATTACACTAGATGCACTTGAAATTGCTGCAGAAACAACCGGCTTTGGTCAACAGACATGGTGTTCTGCTCCAGGACAACGTCCTCCCTCACATCGCACAACGAACGATGCTGACACTAAGTGCCTTGGGCTATGAAGCACTGCCTCATCATGCCTATTACCTGGGCTTGTCTCCAACAGACTATCATCTTTTTTGTCGCCTGTATCACTTCCCTCCGAGAAACAGTTCACGACAGACAACGAGGTTCAACGTGCAGTTGAAGACTTCTTCGGGTCCCAACCACAAGACTTTTTTCATTCCGGGATCATGGCTTTGCCGGATGGATGACAACTATGTGTCGATGCTGAGGGGGATTACTTGCCTAGGCAAGTTGTCCTATTTTACTGTTCTCGCCGTCCACGTGTACTGGTCCTTTACCGGACATATCATTCGCACCAGCCCAATAAAATATAAAATTTACATGAACATTGACAACACAGCAGAATGATAAGCAGAAAAGCGACTAATTAGCTTTTCATCCCTTGTGTGTTTTCAAAAGGTCAAGGAGTTTAGATATATCTGCATATTGTTCTATATGCATCTCTCAGCTGGTTCGGGGACAGTTCTTTTCATGTCTATGAAGGTTCGACACTTCATGAAGTTGCTCTGTAACCTGGTTAGCTACACAGGTGTCTAACGTAAATCTAAAAAGAAAATATTGATGTAATTGTTAACACGACAATCAGATATCTCTGAATTGTTTAATTTGCTGTTCATCGTGTAACATTAATCACATCAGAAAACCTAAAAATTATATTGCCCTGGAGTGCGAACCCGCATCTTTTGATTTCCATTCGAGCATGCTATCCGTTATACCACCCAGGTACCTTATTCAGAGACTGATTTCCCAATAGGCCACAACTAGGCCTGGGCCTTGGGAAGCAAAATTTAGGGGTGCAAAATTTTAGTGGTAGTAAAAATCAATAATTTGTTAAAAGTTCATAAAAATTACAAAAAAAATATTTAAGATTAAAATAAAAGTGGAAACTAACATTTAGTCCATAAATTGCTGTATACAAGATTTTGTTTCCAAATTCCTGTAATCCCCTTCCTCTTCGACTTGACAAACCATAGACAAACATATTTATCTTTTCACAACTTCCCTAGAATTTGGCAATTTTCAAAATTTCGATACTGTTAAAATGTTAAACAAGGATTTTTGCAAATTTTTAGCTGTTGAAGTAGGAGTATCGGCTTATATATGAGCATATACACTGATGAGCAATTACATTATGACCACCTACCTAATAAGCTTTAGGACTCCCATTTAACCCGCAATGCAGCAGCCACTCAGCGAGGCATTGATTCGATGAGGTGGCGATGGGTATCCTGGGGTATCTGGTACCATATTGTCAACAGCAGGTCCTTCAGTTCCCATTCATTCCGGGGTGGTGGTGATTTAGCATGAACCCACTTTTCCAAGTCGAACCACAAATGTTTGATTGGGTTCATGTCAGGTGAATTTGGAGGCCAGGGCATTAACAGAAAGTCACCAGCATGTTCCTCGAATCACTCCTTGAGATTCTGGCAGTGTGGCATGATGCATTATCCTGTTGGTAATGGCCATCACCAGCATGGAACACAGTTGCCATAAATGGGTAAACTTGGTCTGCAACGATGTTCAGATACCTAACAACTGTCAGGGATTGTGCTATTGGGATAATGGGGCGTAAAGTGCCCCAAGGAAACATCACCCACAGCATAACACTACTGCCACTGGCCTGTTTCTGCCTGACAGTGCATCCAGGTGCTATTGCCTTCATTGGTAGTCGGCATATCTGCTCTCGGCCGTCTACATGATGCACCAGGAATATTTATTCGTCAGACCAGGCCACTTTCTTCCAATTTCGATGATCTTGGGCCCATTTCATGCGTTGTTGGCGATGACGTGCAGTGAGCATGGGGACTTGGCTCGGTCTTCAGCTACACAGGCTCATGTGCAGAAGGCTGTGGTGAACTGTGTGCTGTGACACATTGCCCTGATCACCACTGTTGTAGCTGCTGGTGATTTGTCACACTGTGGCCCTGCGGTCACTGTGAACAATGCGCGACAGCCTCTGCTCCCCTCTGGCATCAATGAGCTTGTGGACAACACACGCCTGGACGAAGGTTCGTCGTTTGGCCACTGTGCACCACTTTTGATACGTACTCACTACAGCGGCACATGAATAAGCTGCGCTGTTTCCGAGATCGTAGTTCCGAGGCGCCATGCCATCACAATTTGTCCTTTACGAAACTCCGATAAATTGGCAGCTTTTTCCCATTCTGACTCCGAACACTACTAATCGAAAGTCGGTCCTCAGGTTGTATGTATACTGCTCTATGAACTTCACCTGTGCCACCGTTTGGTCTCCAAGCATGCTCATTTATCTAGGCTGGGGGTTGTCATAATGTAATGGCTCATTGGTGTATGGCACATTTGGTGTCTCTATTTTATATCATTGCAGTTTAGAATTAATGGACTCTCCATTAATGAGCACAAGTTATTCTACAGAGTACCTCATTAACTAAACCTATTGTTTCAGTAGGATATTGGCCTTTGTTCCGGCTCACAATGTTATGACCGCTAGCTCTGTTGTTAAACTTATCAAAAACGTTTTTTGTTTGGATATTTCATGACCACCATGTGTAACTCAGTGGGCTATAAGCAATCACCCATCCCTAATTTAGGACCACTGGTTCCAGGGAAGGGAGAGAGAGAGAGAGAGAGAGAGAGAGAGAGCTAGTGCTGTAAGACAAACACAACATCCGTGCCTGACCAGGATTCGAACCAGGACCCGTATCAGACGAATAAGCCACTGGTTCCAGGGACGAGAGACATCCAGTGCTGTAAGACAAACACAACATCCATACTTCACTGGGATTCGAACCTGAACCATCGCTTAGACCACTGTGCTACCAGGGTGAGAGTTTAAGAAAAGTAGGTTGCTGTTCAAATGTTCATAAATTTTCCTGGTTTTTTCCCAAATGATTTCAGTAGAAATAGAATCACCTTCCATTTGATTTTATGTAGCCCAAATAAGAAGTAACCTTGCCATTTCTGCAATCAGCAATCTATCTTTAATGCTCTGGTAGATCATCTGTTACTGTCACTGATGTAAATTTGTCTTTCTGTGTAATAATACACTCAATGGATAAAACATTAGACATGCCTACCTAATAGCATGTTGATCCTCCTCTAGTGTGAATAACAGCTTGTACAGGTTGAGGCATTGGAAGGTTTCCGGAGGTAATGCCTGCCGTGCCCGTTGCAGCCTTGTCCACAACTATGCCTGAGACGTTGGCCCCAATGATCAATGAATCTGATGTTCTGCTCCTTGGCATTCCAGAGAGCTTAAATTCGAGGTCCTCGGGAGTCACTGGATGGTTCCAAACTCAGATGAGTGTTCCTTGAGTCTGGGTGGTCGTGGTCCAGTGGAGTGGCACATTGTTCTGCTGCTGTCAGACACAGGATCTGCAAAGACAATGAAAGTGTGTAAGTGATCAGCCAGCACATGCTAGTAGCACGTAACAGTTAAGGACCTCCCCAGACATACTAAGGAACCTAATGTGTGCCATGAGAACCATCACAGAGCCACCACTACTTTGAACATAGCCAACCTAGCATGGAGGGTTCATTGCCTCACACTGTCGACGCCACACCTGCAACCCCTCCAACAGCTCGGTACAGCTGAAAAGGAGATTTGTCTGACCACACTATCCGGCACCACTCTGCAAAGATCCACTTTTAATGTTACCGGCACGAGTGAGGTGTACTTTATGATGACGAGAAGTCAACAGTGGCATATAAGTACAGTGTTGGCTCTGGATAGTCTACGTCAAACCTAGTCATAAATGCCATGTAGTCAGCCGCTGCTTGCTGAGTGGGTGCTGGTATGTCTATCAATGGTATACTCGTGGTACACCCTTGATAGGGTTGCCCTTGGGAACCCTAGGGGTCTTACCACTTGGGCGATAGAATGACCTGTCTGTCTTGTGCCAACAATGCATCCACGATCAAAGTCTTTCAGATCACCACGTTTACCCATGTTCGTCAATTGCAAAACACTTGGAAAGCCCTGATGCTGTCTGCCTATTTATTGCCTGTGTTCAGTTTGGGTCTGTTCCACTCTGCACGGGACGTGCCCGTGCCAACTGCCCATCACCCCTTTTCGTAATGTTTTGTCTACTGAGTGTATAATTGCACACACAGTTGGTGACGCCATGCCATATACAGGGTGATCATAATTAAAGTATCCCTAGTCAACACTCTGTAGAGGGATATCTAGCAGTCCAAACGCAACCAGATTTGGTATGCTGACAATTAAGGACAGGCGGAAGAGATTTCCGGAAAAAATAAAAAAACAGTTCCAAAAGTCACCACTAGGAGACTTCTGGCACTGCAAGCTGCGATAATATAGATAATTTTCGGCTCTTCGTGGGAAACGACACGAAAATCAAAGCAGAAATCGACACACGTGTTGCAGTCAAGATGTTTTATTGTCTCCAGTATTTAATTGCAGAAGGGAGAGATTGTGCAATTAAATACCGGAGACACCTTAGCGGTGCAACTGGTACTGCTCAACGTGGGTGCCATTGTTAAATTGCAAAACCTGAAGTCGATGAGCAGTGTGTTCAACAGCCGAACGTAACTGATTATTGTCTTTTCATTTCAACAGTGGAATCTGTTGAAATGCATCAAGATTTTGCAATGCCCAAATGCGACAGTTATGCGTGTTGACTGTTCCATTGAGGTGAAAATGTGCCTCGTCACTCCACAAGATCTCCCATGGCCACGCATCATCCACTTCCATTCTATCAAGGAAGGTCAATGCAAAGGTCAGTTGGGACCGCCAATCAACTGTTGGGTGTGGCTGATCTTGTATAGAAAAAAGTGCAACACCTTTCTCAGTACCTTCCACACGGTGGTGTAGGACACATCCAGCTGCTGTGACACTGCGCGTGCATCACTGAAACCTGGTACACATTATCCGTGAAGCAATCCAACAAGCGCTGTGGGGATATCTTCAACCACTTCTGGAGCTATAGGTTTGCGCCCTCGCCTTGGTTGAACACGTAAACTTCCAGTTTCCTCGAAACGAGCAATCATTTTTCTGAGAGCACATGAAGACAATGGATCTCGGGGCAAATTCTTACGACGTCGGAATTCTCGAAGCGCAGCGGCAACATTGCTCAAGTTTTCATAAAACAGCTTCACAAGAACAGCGCATTCTGGCAAGGTGATATCCATTGCGGTTGATGGAATACGAATGGCATTCACCATGCCTAGGACAGTTTTATACCCTGGAGTCGCCCGTAGCGCGTGTGCCTTATGCAAATGATACACTTTTTTGTCGCACGTAGCACCACAAAGAATCGTCAATTGTCTATATTGTCACAGCTTGCAGCGCCTGAAATCCCCTAGTGGTGACTTTTGGAATTTTTTATTTTTTTGTGGAAATCTCTTCTGCCTGTCCTGAATTGTCAGCATACTTAATTTGGTTGCATTTGGACTGCTACTTCTCTCCAGAGAGCGTTAAATAGGGATACTTTAATTGTGATCACCCGGTACTTTATTGTGTGCATGCATTCTAACACCCTCTTCGTATTTCTTAAAAATTTCTTGTTTCATTTGAAATTACCTTCCAGGATTTTTAGAATTGGGCATAATTCTAATGGGAAAATGCAAAAATACTCTATTAGAGAGCCAACTTTTTCAATGTTTACTTCACTAAACTGAAAACTGATTTGTGAGATAGTCATTAAGCTGATGTGATCATAAGGCTGCATTAACAGAACTGAAAGTCCTTGTGGAAGATAACTCATTAACTAAACTGCCCATTAATTGAGAGTCCACTGTACTTGCCTTTTATTTATTTTCATGTTTCTTCTGTTTTGTTACACTGATCTCCTATCTTGCTGTACACATTTTCTTTTCAGATTATATTAGACCAAGCGACTACAAAATTTCATCCCCCCAAAACTTACAGAATTTTACGATCCTTCCTGCTCATTCCGAAGAATATTTGCATGTGGACGAAAACCAAGAATCGTCTGCTTTGGTTTTGCCTAATTTTTCCAGTAAATCCTCAAGTGTTGAAGGTCATTATCATCTGGACAAGAATATGAATGTGTTTAACTGTCATCATTGTGATTATTTCACTTCACAGCAAAAAAATATGAAGAGGCATCAGAAGGTACATTCTGGAGAACGACCATTTAAGTGTACCCACTGTAACAAATCATTTCCTCGTGGAGACTCCCTTAGACGTCATCTTTTGGTTCACTCTGGAATGCCTTAAATTCATGTTGTACATCTTAAGCTTGTTGAATTTGACATTATTGTAATGCAATGGATGATCTTCAAAGCATGTTGAATTTAAAATTCTGTTTTTATAAAGTGTAATAAAATTATTATGCATGTTTAAGTCTTTTCCATCATGAGATTGAATCCTCTCTCTGTCTCTATATGTGTGTATGTTAATCAAGTGCACTGCCTATTGTTGGTTCATTGTGATTTATGAGGTAGATTCAAAAGTTCCCCAAAATTCTTTTTTACACAGAAAACAATATCATTACCAATATTTACACCATAGGAAGTCAATTTTTCATGCTGAAGGATATTAACAGTTTGCTGTCTTTACACGATTTTTAAAAATTACGGTTAAAATGATATATACATTAGAACATGAGCACTTTCAAGTCCACTGTGGACCCGTCACACCATCTGATGACAGGTCCACAGTGGACTTGAAAGTGCTCATGTTCTAGTGTATAGATCATTTTAACAGTAATTTTTAAAAATCGTGTAAAGACGGCAAACTGTGTTCTTAATATTTACACCACATTTCCTTCAAAATAGTTTCCATGGGCAACTAAACACTTTTGCCAGTGTTCATAACAGTGGTGACACCAACAGTTAAAAACTAGGCTAGGCAGGGTGCAAATTTTGAAGTGCATGGCAAAAAATTTATCATAAACTTTCTGTTCATGCAGATTTTACCCAACACTAATGATGTTATACCCAGTAAGAAAAGTTTTTAGGCACATACTGTGTGTAGCATATATATATTCATTGTATGTATTACCAGGAACCATGGATACGAACCTCCAAGTTACTATTTCTTCGCATTTTTAACTTGCTTACAACATTTTTTTTTTTTTTCACATTTTTTAATATTTGCTGTCATAAGGCTGTTTGTGAACTCTCTTTTTCTCTGGTCATTTTAAACTATAATTACGAAAATGGAATTTCAGACTATAATTATGAAAACTCTCTCTGCATTTCACAGAATAGTAGAACTCTTAATTTAACAAAAAAAAATTCATTTTGTATAACAAAATTTGTGTGAAATTGAAAAACTTGCATATGTTTATCCAAGTTTCCTAAAATCCTAGTTGGTTGCACTTGCCATGTGTTCTAACTGCTTAAATATTTTGGAGGAAGGTTAAAGGGTAGGCTCAAAGAAAAACTGGGTGGGATGAAATCCACCTGTAGCATCACGCCTGGTCTGTAAAGTTGTTTGAAGTATCCTGGAATCCATTCTTTAAAACCTTTTTCAGCTCCTTGGTTGCATTTTCTATGATGTCTTCAGCGTTTGTAAATCATTGCTCTTTTACAGCTGATTTGAACCACAGAAGCACGTAAAAATCTGATTATTCTCCAATAATATCACATTGTGCTGTGCAAGGTGCTGTTTGGCCATTAGGGATGGATCTGTATGTGCATTGTCATGAATAAGAAACCGACAGTTTGTTGTCCTATTTTCTGGATGTTTCCTTTGGATTACATCCATGAGATGACACAGAATAACAGCATACATTTCTGTATTCACAGTCCTCACTTCTGGAATAAATTCATAGTAGAAAAGGCCCTGACAGTCAAAGAAAACTGCCAGCATTACTTCTCCTTTACTCTTGTCCAAAGAATTTTCTGTTTTTGACGCGATGATGTTGATTTCCATTCACACAGAATTGACAGTAGTCTGTGGATCATACAAAGAATTGACAGTAGTCTGTGGATCATACAAAGAATTGACAGTAGTCTGTGGATCATACAAAGAATTGACAGTAGTCTGTGGATCATACAAAGAATTGACAGTAGTCTGTGGATCATACAAAGAATTGACAGTAGTCTGTGGATCATACAAAGAATTGACAGTAGTCTGTGGATCATACAAAGAATTGACAGTAGTCTGTGGATCATACAAAGAATTGACAGTAGTCTATGAATCATTGATTTCCATTCACACAGAATTGACAGTAGTCTGTGGATTATACAAAGAATTGACAGTAGTCTGTGGATCATACAAAGAATTGACAGTAGTCTGTGGATCATTGATTTCCATTCACACAGAATTGACAGTAGTCTGTGGATCATACAAAGAATTGACAGTAGTCTGTGGATCATACAAAATAACACCATCTCTCATCTCCTGTGATTATGTTGCTCAGAATATTGTTATCTTGATGAGCCATAGTGATTTGATCTCCACAAGGTTCATTTGAATTTGTCAAGAATGTCAATGCTGCATAAAATTTCTGATATATCAAAATGTGTTACTTCTCCATTTCAACAGTGTTACTATGACAGTTCGTCTTCTGATCATTTTAGTTCCAAGTATTCAAATTGTTTTGCTTCTGTTTGCTCTCATATATATTATGAAATCTGTTATCTGGAACTCCTGGGACTCCCAAGTTTTCTGCATAAGGTTTTTTTTCATAATCCCTCTCAAAAGACTTCAGTCGTTATTCTGACTTACTCAGAAAATGACTTAAGGAGCTGAAGTCTTGTGAGAGGGATGTAGAAAATAAGTGGGAATATTTTAAGAACTGTGTTGTCACTCCTGCTGAAGAAGTCTGTGGGGTAGCAATAGAGGTGATGCTTGGTGGAACAGTGAGATTGAAGAGGCAGTAAAGAGGAAGAAAGAAGCCTATTTGGCAATGTTGCAGGGTAGAGTTTCTGTGGATGAATATCACTGTAAGAAGCATGAAGCAGCTAAGCTTAGTGTTCTCCCTAGAGCCTTTTTGCTGGGTGGACCACCCAGCTAAATTTCATTTAATGAACACTTTTACAACATACATGATAGTAAGAGTGGAAAACTTACTTCCACATACACCACAAATATTGATGAAAACTACCTGAAATCTGGGTTGAACATGATATATTAGTTAAGAATTCTTTTTTATTTTACCATTTATATGCAATTGTTTTATGGTTTTTTTAATGTTATGTTGCATTAATGCCTATCACACTGCTAAAGATGTTTAATAAGTATAATAATGTTAAGCAAAACAATCATTCTTTTTCTTCCCAATTGTGGGAGGGTACATTAAAAGTACCATCCAGCTAAAATTTCTTGCCACCCAGCTGTACAAAATGTCTAGGGAGAACACTAAAGCTGGTTTACCAGAATTAGGCAACAGATAGGGAAAAGAAGGTGGAAAGGCATGAATTGGCTTTTAGAAAGTTAGGAAGACTTTCTGGAAGTACATGAGACTCAGGAAAAATAGGAGAACCCTAAGGAAAAATAGGAGAACCTTAACCCTGTTGGGGGGGAATCCTATTAATGTGAGTCCACACACATCTTTGGCAACAAATCAGGCGATCAGCAAATTAGGCTGGTCAGTGGTCCCCATCCACCTTGCAGCCCAGATCTGGCGGACTTCTACCTGTTCGGTCCAATGAAGGTCAGTCTCTGGAGACAGTGATTTGATGACACAGATGAGGTGAAAGTGGCTGTGAAGAAGTGGGTACAACAGTCCATACCTGAATTTTTTAAAAAGGATTTGTGAGTTGGGTTCAATGATGGCGCAAATGCATCACTTGTGATGGAGACTATGTTGAGTAGTTAGTACCTTTGTATAGAGAAAGAGTTACTCTACCAACAAGTGCAATTTGAATGACCTCTGTCAATTAATAAAAACGTTATGCCCACTTTTGTTTTGATTTCAGTGCAACCCTCGTATTATCAGGAAGAATGGCCCCAAATCACATTATCGTACACGCATGACTTGTATAAGTCTATTCCAAGTGGAATTGCTTCTATTCTGAAAGCCCGAGACGGGTGCACAGCTTATTAGTAAAAAGTTCTGCACAAACAGTATGTGCTTCCATTATGATGCATGTGTAAATGGGTGGTATTACATTCAAAAAGAAGATAAATGAGACAGTTGTCAGCAGTGCCTAATTTATACAGACGAATGAATAATTAATACAGACATTTGATGTGGACGAGGAACATCAAACAGAGGTCATCGCTCTTTCCAATGAGAATTTTTCCGTGACTCACTTTTAAACTTGGAAAGAACGATGACCTCTGAAGTGCCTTATTTGTTAACATAAAGTGGGAGGATGTTTTAGCATGAAATTTTTTTCAGTCTTGGAAATGCTTCCCAGCCCATATCTCTATACACCTATTTTCTATATAATGAGTTAAAAAATAGTGTAAAATATAAAAATTAATATAGAATTATATTTTTTTATTTTATAATATTAATTAAAAAATTATTATAAATTTATATTTTTTATTTTATAAAATTAATTAAAACATTAATATAAAATTATATGGGATATGCTTTATATAGATTTTACATGGAATTTGCCATGCTGTCAAAGAACTAAAATTTGCTAGCAGGAATATGCGACTAATAATATTTATATTTATCATTTTTTCAAGACTGAAATTTACGAGCTGAAATGCTCAACCGGACAAAATACTGACCTGTTTCTGAGGTATGCTAGAACAACTAAAGTTGTACTTCCTGATTTCAAATCATTTATATACTGGTATGAAGCTTTGCTTATGTAATGCTAACTTATACACTGGTATGAGCATTTGTTTGTTTTTATCAAGTTGTAGTTGTATTTTTAATTATTTCAGACTTTTTGTTTTTATAAATACTGTGTAAAATGTTAGTACTCCTGTAGTTGTGCTCAAAACTCCTGAAATTTAAAGTAACACTCCTGATGTGGAGGCTCTTGGGGTCGGCCTCAGGTCACAAAAAAAGTTTTCTTGCAACCCCCATTTTGAGAGAGTCAGTCTTGTGCCTCCCCACCCCTCACACACACACACACACACACACACACACACACACACTTTAGAAAATTTAAATATGAATGTGAGATTTAATAGAGTCACTACGAAGTTCAAAGAAGAAGAACCAAGAGTTTTATACACATACACTGTTATACTCACCTTTTAAATTTGGCTGTGATTCTTTTCTGTGAGGAAGTAAAACCACAGAAAAGTGCTATCAATGTAGAGAACTCATTATATAACATTATTCATGTATCATCAAAGCGATTTGTAATATTTAAAAGAATTTTTTTTTAAAAAAGAGGACTTGATTTTTAGAGAACTTAACATCTTCTCAAAAATATGCTTGACTGTGAATGGAATACAGGATTACACCATAATTAACTCTATAATTGACCCCATTGTGGAACCCAGCTGGCACTACTTATGCTACACCGAGGACTGGGGTTAGACTTGTTTATAACGAGGAGTCTCAACCCCGGGACCAACAGATTAAGACTTCCCACCTTGGCTAATCGTTAGTGATTCAGCTGGACTTTAGATCATCAGATCAGATAACATGTAGAGGATCTTAGGAAGGAAGTGTCTGACCCCATGTCTTAAACAACCCTTAGAAATAGGAATCTAGGAGATTTGGGCTAGAGTGTCTGATAAGAAAGTGACACAGAAAAGGGGAGGAAGACACCCTTATCTATTACCGGGTGGCAGTACCTGGTGCCCGATGGCTTAACGTGCCCATCCAACACACGGTGGATATTTAGTGGTTCGAGCATTTGTACCTGAGGTGTTCTCCGTGGCAGTCACGAACGGTGACCACTAGGCCACCCGCGGCCCTTCAGCTGTACTTGAACTCAGAACTTTATTTTATAAGGTCCCAAGCCGCGAAGGCAGTCCCCTTTTAATAGGGACTTTCATGAAGTAGAAAGTCGGGCAATTATAACCTCTCCAATCAGAATGAATTTCTCTTAAGTCAGGGACAAAAAAAATCACTTCTGCAGTTCCCTTTACTGAAGCTTTGCTTCAGAATAAAATCATTGTCGGTATGTATATTCTGGGTAAAAAAGTGCCGGTATGAAATACTAGGAAAAAAGAAGTGCCAGTATGCCCTACCGGCATATACCGGCCCATTTCAAGCACTGGTCATGCTACACCAATGACCACAGTCCTATACAACATTTGGCCCTCTACATGATTTGTAGATGTTCTGGAAGTCCTATAAAAGTACTGGAATTTCATTTTGTCCTGAAATGTCCTAAAATTCCGTTTGCAAGTCCTGAAATTTTATTCATTCCTGTTCTTTTTTTTTTTTTTTTTTTTGTCCCTTTGTGATGTTTTGTAGTTCGTGATTTCTTTAATGTTGTACTTATGTGTAGCTGTCAAGAAGGGACAGAATAAACTCTTCTTATCAGTAGGGGTGAGACTTAAAATAATGCTACTTTGAGTTTCAAAGCTCCTTCCGCACTACCACTTAAATAATATTCAGTTTTTCCACCTCAGTTATGGGAACGTATTATGATCATTCAGAAATTGCACTTCAGGTTTTTGATGTAATTTTGATAAAAGTGTAAAAACTAGATAAATACCCTCGAGCCAGCAGTTGTAAATATCTAGTATTGGGTTGGTGCGAACGAAATGTCCAGCGCAAATGAGCAGTGGAGACAGGCCACCACCACAATGGAATGGAACCACCCACAGGTGTTGTGGGTATTATGTCACAGAGTTACTATAAATAGCTAGCACGTGTGTGAAGAACGAAGTTCAGGTGTGGTTTGTTTGGATGTAACGTGGCTTGCAAAGGAAACATGCACATGTTGGATTTGAGAGTCATCTTCCTGTATGAATTTAAACTGGGCCATTCTGCAGGAATTGCCACTTGAAACATTAACAAAGCGTTTGGGGAGAATACATCCAACGAACGAACCATTCAGCGATGATTTGTGAAGTTTCGAAGTGGAGATACGAACCTGCAAAGCGAAGCAGGTGGTCATCGACCTGTTGCTGTTTTTGACCATGTTCTCTTACGTGTGGGGTTGAAGCAGACCCCTGAGAAACGTGTCGTGAGATAGCGGCTGAGGTAGGTGTCCACCACACGACAGTTGTTCGGTGTCTGGCTGTGCTGGGTAAGATCAAAAAGCTAGACATGTTGCTGCCGCATGAGTTGACAACTGCCAACAAATCTAAGCGTTTGGAAGTCTGCATGTCGCTGCCTGCCTGGAATAAATGGAAACCTTAACTGCATCGAATCGTCACCTGGGATGAGAAGCGGGCCCTTTGTGATAATCGGAAACGATCTGCACAATGGTTAAGCAAGGCACATGGCACAGCCTTCTGGACGGCATCCTAACCCACCCCTACACACCAAGAAGATGATACTCCTTGTCTGGCGGTCCACAGCCGGGATAATTCATCGGAGTTTCTTGGCGAGGCGCCAGACCATCACTGCAGAACATTATTGTGCTGAATTACACTAGATGCACTTGAAATTGCTGCAGAAACAACCGGCTTTGGTCAACAGACATGGTGTTCTGCTCCAGGACAACGTCCTCCCTCACATCGCACAACGAACGATGCTGACACTAAGTGCCTTGGGCTATGAAGCACTGCCTCATCATGCCTATTACCCGGGCTTGTCTCCAACAGACTATCATCTTTTTTGTCGCCTGGATCACTTCCCTCTGAGAAACAGTTCACGACAGACAACGAGGTTCAACGTGCAGTTGAAGACTTCTTCGGGTCCCAACCACAAGACTTTTTCATTCCGGGATCATGGCCTTGCCGGATGGATGGCAACTATGTGTAGATGCTGAGGGGGATTACTTGCCTAGGCAAGTTGTCCTATTTTACTGTTCTCGCCGTCCACGTGTGCTGGTCCTTTACCGAACATATCATTCGCACCAGCCCAATAAAATATAAAATTTACATGAACATTGACAACACAGCAGAATGATAAGCAGAAAAGCGACTAATTAGCTTTTCATCCCTTGTGTGTTTTCAAAAGGTCAAGGAGTTTAGATATATCTGCATATTGTTCTATATGCATCTCTCAGCTGGTTCGGGGACAGTTCTTTTCATGTCTATGAAGGTTCGACACTTCATGAAGTTGCTCTGTAACCTGGTTAGCTACACAGGTGTCTAACGTAAATCTAAAAAAAGAAAATATTGACGTAATTGTTAACACGACAATCAGATATCTCTGAATTGTTTAATTTGCTGTTCATCGTGTAACATTAATCACATCAGAAAACTTAAAAATTATATTGCCCTGGAGTGCGAACCCGCATCTTTTGATTTCCATTCAAGCATGCTATCCGTTATACCACCCAGGTACCTTATTCAGAGACTGATTTCCCAATAGGCCACAACTAGGCCTGGGCCTAGGGAAGCAAAATTTAGGGGTGCAAAATTTTAGTGGTAGTAAAAATCAATAATTTGTTAAAAGCTCATAAAAATAACAAAAAAAAATATTTAAGATTAAAATAAAAGTGGAAACTAACATTTAGTCCATAAATTGCTGTATACAAGATTTTGTTTCCGAATTCCTGTAATCCCCTTCCTCTTCGACTTGACAAACATGTTTATCTTTCTTTGAATAAAGCTCATATTGAGAAATGGCTTCCTGGTTTAATTGAATTAATAATCTAAAGCAACTTATGGGAATTTACTAGGAAATTTTTTTCATTAATAGCAAATTTTCGGAGAAAACTCTTCTCCTTCTTCAGGCTGTCTTGTTGTTGTCACTTTTTGCTTGTCACTATCATGGTTACGGTTTACCTTGACGGTTACGGTTAACCTTGACGGTTTAGGTTATTTTTCAACAAATCCTGCCAGATGTTAGGCAGGGAAAATCCTTTGCAGTCATTGATGATGGAATTTTGATTTTTCTCAATCTCTATTCCTTCTTTTAGTTTTCTTTTTTGGAAATTGCTTTGGAAACTGATTACTTTAAGGGAATTCCAATCCATCCTGTGCCCAGTTTCTCTAACATGCCTATCTAATCCAGTCTTGTTGGAGCAATTTTTTATAGCTGCTTTATGCTCAGCTATACGAGTTTCTAGTCTGCGACCTGTTTCACCTATGTAAGATAGTCCACAACTACAATTTACTTCATAAACTACTCCTTGCATTTTTAAAACATCTTCTTCTCTTTGAACTATTTTAGGGAAAAAATTTTTAACTTTGTTCTCTAAACTTGGAGCTAGCCTAATATTGTATTTTTTACTAATTCTCTTTAAAGCCTCAAATAAACCTTTGTGATAAGAAATTTTTCTAGTGAATTTTACTTGTTGCTTTTGTGGGTTCTTCGTACCATTAAAATTCAGAAGCTTCTCAATTTCTTCTTTAGGATAGTTATTCTCTGCAAGTATGACTTTAAGCTCTTCTTTATGGGCTTCTTTTTTATCTGCAGTAGAAACTATTTTATTAATTTTTTCTAAAAACTGACTTGCAACATTTTTCTTAATAGAAACTGGATGATAGGAATTGAAATCCAGTAGTCTTTTAGTATTCATTGGTTTTTTATACCAACTAGTGAGGAATTTTTCATCTTCATAATAGATAGTAATATCTAAGAAGTTTATTCTTCTTTCTTTTTGAAGTTCAATAGTGAACTTAAGGGAATCATCTAATTCATTGAATGAGTCTAGAATTCTTTCTGGAACAATTTCTGAGCTATCTATTATAAATAAGATGTCATCCATGTATCTGCTATATAAGCAGAAGTATGTGGGTTGTACTAGTATCTTTTCTTCTAGTTTTCCCACATAATAGTTAGCCAAGAGTGGGGAGAGTGGGGAGTCCATAGCTAGCCCCGATTATTGAATGAAAAAGTTTTCCCAAATTGAAAGTAGTTGTTCTGCAAAGAGAAAGTAAGCATTTCAAAAATTCCTACTAATAAAGTGACAACAAGACAGCCTGAAGAAGGAGAAGAGTTTTCTCCGAAAATTTGCTATTAATGAGAAAAAAATTTCCTAGTAAATTCCCATAAGTTGCTTTAGATTATTAATTCAATTAAACCAGGAAGCCATTTCTCAATATGAGCTTTATTCAAAGAATTGGAACAGAGTATGGGTCAGATACTTGGCAAACAATAAAGAAAGTTCAACATGCTACATTGAAGATGGAAAGATCCATAGCTCAAATCAAGTTCCTGAAAAATTGCAAGGTAAATAACTTTATTCCAAATTCATTTAGACTTAGAAAACCATTTAAAGATTTACTTTCAGCCAACTTCATAAGAAAAATAGAGCAAAAAACGTTAAAAAGAAGTATTGAAGCAAAATATAAAAATGTTGCTTATTATAAAAAAGTAAAAGTAGAAAATGAAAAGAAAATTTCTGGAATCTTAAGGGATACAGTAAAAGCAGAATTAGATGACTGGCTAAAAATTGGAGTAAGAAACAAAAATAAGAAATTTGTTAAAAAGCTGAACCTTAAAGAAGAGAAATTTTTGAAGAAAAACTATTCAAGTAAAAACAAAAAAACTGCAGTTCTTAGTCATGTGAAGGACAACACTGCTACTGGAGTTAGCCAAGAATTATTACAAGTGATAAATAAAGGAAGTAATTTCAATCTATCCAAAGAAAAAAATAAATCCAGAAAAATTGGTAATTGAATTGGAAAGCATCTGCAGCACTTTAGAAAAAGAGGACCAAATTAAAGCAGACCTCCTCAGAAAAGATTGCTACAATAGCCTTACAAAATTCCAGAAGCAAGTAAGGAAGCCTCAAAAATATTTTGATAATAGTCAATTAAAAGCTCTTAAAGATTTCAGAAAAAATGAAAGTATAGTTGCTGTGAAAACAGACAAAAATAAGTTGATTACTATTATGGATAAGAAAGATTATCTAGAAAAGATGGAAGAAGAACTAAAAAACCTATGTATGAAGAAGTAAAAGAAAACCCACTACCAGATTTGATTAAAAAAGTCTCTAAGCTTATTTCACTTCAAAAAAAGAAAAACCAGCTTCCAGAAAACTATAAACAATTCTCAAAATTACAGTTCAGATTACCTCAAATATATGGAATAGTCAAACTGCATAAAGAACACCAACCAATTAGACCAATAATAGACTCAAAAAACTCTATTCTTTCAAATCTAAACTATTTTTTAAAGTCACACCTTCAGAATCTTTTAAAAGAACCACCTAACTTGATTAAAAACTCAATGCAGCTCAAAGAAAAACTAGAACTTCTTCCTAAATTAGATTCTCCTATTATGGGTAGTTTAGATATAGTGTCTATGTATACGCACATTAATATAGATCAACTTATAGACTTTATAGCGGAAGACTTGGCAGACCTAATAGTTTTTCACAACAAGGAAAAAAACATATTAGTAGGAATTTTTGAAATGTTTACTTTCTCTTTGCAGAACAACTACTTTCAATTTGGGAAAACTTTTTTCATTCAAAAATCGGGGCTAGCTATGGGCTCCCCACTCTCCCCACTCTTGGCTAACTATTATGTGGGAAAACTAGAAGAAAAGATACTAGTACAACCCACATACTTCTGCTTATATAGCAGATACATGGATGACATCTTATTTATAATAGATAGCTCAGAAATTGTTCCAGAAAGAATTCTAGACTCATTCAATGAATTAGATGATTCCCTTAAGTTCACTATTGAACTTCAAAAAGAAAGAAGAATAAACTTCTTAGATATTACTATCTATTATGAAGATGAAAAATTCCTCACTAGTTGGTATAAAAAACCAATGAATACTAAAAGACTACTGGATTTCAATTCCTATCATCCAGTTTCTATTAAGAAAAATGTAGCAAGTCAGTTTTTAGAAAAAATTAATAAAATAGTTTCTACTGCAGATAAAAAAGAAGCCCAAAAAGAAGAGCTTAAAGTCATACTTGCAGAAAATAACTATCCTAAAGAAGAAATTGAGAAGCTTCTGAATTTTAATGGTACGAAGAACCCACAAAAGCAACAAGTAAAATTCACTAGAAAAATTTCTTATCACAAAGGTTTATTTGAGGCTTTAAAGAGAATTAGTAAAAAATACAATATTAGGCTATCTCCAAGTTTAGAGAACAAAGTTAAAAAAATTTTCCCTAAAATAGTTCAAAGAGAAGAAGATATTTTAAAAAATTGCAAGGAGTAGTTTATGAAGTAAATTGTAGTTGTGGACTATCTTACATAGGTGAAACAGGTCGCAGACTAGAAACTCATATAGCTGAGCATAAAGCAGCTATAAAAAATTGCTCCAACAAGACCGGATTAGATAGGCATGTTAGAGAAACTGGGCACAGGATGGATTGGAATTCCCTTAAAGTAATCAGTTTCCAAAGCAATTTCCAAAAAAGAAAACTGAAAGAAGGAATAGAGATTGAGAAAAATCAAAATTCCATCATCAATGACTGCAAAGGATTTTCCCTGCCTAACATCTGGCAGGATTTGTTGAAAAATAACCTAAACCGTCAAGGTTAACCGTAACCGTCAAGGTAAACCGTAACCATGATAGTGACAAGCAAAAAGTGACAACAACAAGACAGCCTGAAGAAGGAGAAGAGTTTTCTCCGAAAATTTGCTATTAATGAAAAAAATTTCCTAGTAAATTCCCATAAGTTGCTTTAGATTATTAATGTTTATCTTTTCACAACTTCCCTAGAATTTGGCAATTTTCGATACTGTTAAAATGTTAAACAAGGATTTTTGCAAATTTTTAGCTGTTGAAGTAGGAGTATCGGCTTATATATGAGCATATACACTGATGAGCAATTACATTATGACCACCTACCTAATAAGCTTTAGGACTCCCATTTAACCCGCAATGCAGCAGCCACTCAGCGAGGCATTGATTCGATGAGGTGGCGATGGGTATCCTTGGGTATCTGGTACCATATTGTCAACAGCAGGTCCTTCAGTTCCCATTCATTCCGGGGTGGTGGTGATTTAGCATGAACCCACTTTTCCAAGTCGAACCACAAATGTTTGATTGGGTTCATGTCAGGTGAATTTGGAGGCCAGGGCATTAACAGAAAGTCACCAGCATGTTCCTCGAATCACTCCTTGAGATTCTGGCAGTGTGGCATGATGCATTATCCTGTTGGTAATGGCCATCACCAGCATGGAACACAGTTGCCATAAATGGGTAAACTTGGTTTGCAACGATGTTCAGATACCTAACAACTGTCAGGGATTGTGCTATTGGGATAATGGGGCGTAAAGTGCCCCAAGGAAACATCACCCACAGCATAACACTACTGCCACTGGCCTGTTTCTGCCTGACAGTGCATCCAGGTGCTATTGCCTTCATTGGTAATCGGCATATCTGCTCTCGGCCGTCTACATGATGCACCAGGAATATTTATTCGTCAGACCAGGCCACTTTCTTCCAATTTCGATGATCTTGGGCCCATTTCATGCGTTGTTGGCGATGACGTGCAGTGAGCATGGGGACTTGGCTCGGTCTTCAGCTACACAGGCTCATGTGCAGAAGGCTGTGGTGAACTGTGTGCTGTGACACATTGCCCTGATCACCACTGTTGTAGCTGCTGGTGATTTGTCACACTGTGGCCCTGCGGTCACTGTGAACAATGCGCGACAGCCTCTGCTCCCCTCTGGCATCAATGAGCTTGTGGACAACACACGCCTGGACGAAGGTTCGTCGTTTGGCCACTGTGCACCACTTTTGATACGTACTCACTACAGCGGCACATGAATAAGCTGCGCTGTTTCCGAGATCGTAGTTCCGAGGCGCCATGCCATCACAATTTGTCCTTTACGAAACTCCGATAAATTGGCAGCTTTTTCCCATTCTGACTCCGAACACTACTAATCGAAAGTCGGTCCTCAGGTTGTATGTATACTGCTCTATGAACTTCACCTGTGCCACCGTTTGGTCTCCAAGCATGCTCATTTATCTAGGCTGGGGGTTGTCATAATGTAATGGCTCATTGGTGTATGGCACATTTGGTGTCTCTATTTTATATCATTGCAGTTTAGAATTAATGGACTCTCCATTAATGAGCACAAGTTATTCTACAGAGTACCTCATTAACTAAACCTATTGTTTCAGTAGGATATTGGCCTTTGTTCCGGCTCACAATGTTATGACCGCTAGCTCTGTTGTTAAACTTATCAAAAACGTTTTTTGTTTGGATATTTCATGACCACCATGTGTAACTCAGTGGGCTATAAGCAATCACCCATCCCTAATTTAGGACCACTGGTTCCAGGGAAGGGAGAGAGAGAGAGAGAGAGAGAGCTAGTGCTGTAAGACAAACACAACATCCGTGCCTCACCAGGATTCGAACCAGGACCCGTATCACACGAATAAGCCACTGGTTCCAGGGACGGGAGACATCCAGTGCTGTAAGACAAACACAACATTCATACTTCACTGGGATTCGAACCTGAACCATCGCTTAGACCACTGTGCTACCAGGGTGAGAGTTTAAGAAAAGTAGGTTGCTGTTCTGTTCAGAGTTTAAGAAAAAGTAGGTTGCTGTTCAAATGTTCATAAATTTTCCTGGTTTTTTCCCAAATGATTTCAGTAGAAATAGAAGCACCTTCCATTTGATTTTCTGTAGCCCAAATAAGAAGTAACCTTGCCATTTCTGCAATCAGCAATCTATCTTTAATGCTCTGGTAGATCATCTGTTACTGTCACTGATGTAAATTTGTCTTTCTGTGCAATAATACACTCAATGGATAAAACATTAGACATGCCTACCTAATAGCATGTTGATCCTCCTCTAGTGTGAATAACAGCTTGTACAGGTTGAGGCATTGGAAGGTTTCCGGAGGTAATGCCTGCCGTGCCCGTTGCAGCCTTGTCCACAACTATGCCTGAGACGTTGGCCCCAATGATCAATGAATCTGATGTTCTGCTCCTTGGCATTCCAGAGAGCTGAAATTCGAGGTCCTCGGGAGTCACTGGATGGTTCCAAACTCAGATGAGTGTTCCTTGAGTCTGGGTGGTCGTGGTCCAGTGGAGTGGAACATTGTTCTGCTGCTGTCAGACACAGGATCTGCAAAGACAATGAAAGTGTGTAAGTGATCAGCCAGCACATGCTAGTAGCACGTAACAGTTAAGGACCTCCCCAGACACACTAAGGAACCTAATGTGTGACATGAGAACCATCACAGAGCCACCACTACTTTGAACATAGCCAACCTAGCATGGAGGGTTCATTGCCTCACACTGTCGACGCCACACCTGCAACCCCTCCAACAGCTCGGTACAGCTGAAAAGGAGATTTGTCTAACCACACTATCCGGCACCACTCTGCAAAGATCCACTTTTAATGTTACCGGTACGAGTGAGGTGTACTTTATGATGACGAGAAGTCAACAGTGTCACATAAGTACAGTGTTGGCTCCCATAGTCTAGAGTATGCAGCATGCACCATACCATTCATTTGCTGACACTGCTTGGACCTCTGACATTTAACCTGGTTGTGATTTGTGCCCCTGTTGCCGCATGGTCAGTCTGTATGAGCCTGGATAGTCTACGTCAAACCTAGTCATAAATGCCATGTAGTCAGCCGCTGCTTGCTGAGTGGGTGCTGGTATGTCTATCAATGGTATACTCGTGGTACACCCTTGATAGGGTTGCCCTTGGGAACCCTAGGGGTCTTACCACTTGGGCGATAGAATGACCTGTCTGTCTTGTGCCAACAATGCATCCACGATCAAAGTCATTCAGATCACCACGTTTACCCATGTTCGTCAAGTGCAAAACACTTGGAAAGCCCTGATGCTGTCTGCCTATTTATTGCCTGTGTTCAGTTTGGGTCTGTTCCACTCTGCACGGGACGTGCCCGTGCCAACTGCCCATCACCCCTTTTCGTAATGTTTTGTCTACTGAGTGTATAATTGCACACACAGTTGGTGACGCCATGCCATACACAGGGTAATCATAATTAAAGTATCCCTAGTCAACACTCTGTGGAGGGATATTTAGCAGTCCAAACGCAACCGGATTTGGTATGCTGACAATTGAGGACATGCGGAAGAGATTTCCGGAAAAAAATAAAAAAAAAGTTCCAAAAGTCACCACTAGGAGACTTCTGGCACTGCAAGCTGCGATAATATAGATAATTTTCGGCTCTTCGTGGGAAACGACACGAAAATCGAAGCAGAAATCGACACACGTGTTGCAGTCAAGACGTTTTATTGTCTCCAGTATTTAATTGCACAAGAGAGAGATTGTGCAATTAAATACCGGAGACACCTTAGCGGTGCAACTGGTACTGCTCAACGTGGGTGCCATTGTTAAATTGCAAAACCTGTAGTCGATGAGCAGTGTGTTCAACAGCCAAACGTAACTGATTATTGTCTTTTCATTTCAACAGTGGAATCTGTTGAAATGCATCAGGATTTTGCAATGCCCAAATGCGACAGTTATGCGTGTTGACTGTTCCATTGAGGTGAAAATGGGCCTCGTCACTCCACAAGATCTCCCATGGCCACGCATCGTCCACTTCCATTCTATCAAGGAAGGTCAATGCAAAGGTCAGTTGGGTGTCCTTGTCACCGTCAATCAACTGTTGGGTGTGGCTGATCTTGTATAGAAAAAGTGCAACACCTTTCTCAGTACCTTCCACACGGTGGTGTAGGACACATCCAGCTGCTGTGACACTGCGCATGCATCACTGAAACCTGGTACACATTATCCATGGAGCAATCCACAAGCGCTGTGGGGATATCTTCAACCACTTCTGGAGCTATAGGTTTGCGCCCTCGCCTTGGTTGAACACGTAGACTTCCAGTTTCCTCGAAATGAGCAATCATTTTTCTGCGAGCACATGAAGACAATGGATCTCGGGGCAAATTCTTACGACGTCGGAATTCTCGAAGCGCAGCGGCAACATTGCTCACATTTTCATAAAACAGCTTCACAAGAAGAGAGCATTCTGGCAAGGTGATATCCATTGCGGTTGATGGAATACGAATGGCATTCACCATGCCTAGGACAGTTTTATACCCTGGAGTCGCCCGTAGCGCGTGTGCCTTATGCAAATGATACGCTTTTTTGTTGCACGTAGCACCACAAAGAATCGTCAATTGTCTATATTTTCGCAGCTTGCAGCGCCTGAAATCCCCTAGTGGTGACTTTTGGATTTTTTTATTTTTTTGCGGAAATCTCTTCTGGCTGTCCTGAATTGTCAGCATACTTAATTTGGTTGCATTTGGACTGCTACTTCTCTCCAGAGAGCGTTAAATAGGGATACTTTCATTGTGATCACCCGGTACTTTATTGTGTGCATGCATTCTAACACCCTCTTCGTATTTCTTAAAAATTTCTTGTTTCATTTGAAATTACCTTCCAGGATTTTTAGAATTGGGCATTATTCTAATGGGAAAATGCAAAAATACTCTATTAGAGAGCCAACTTTTTCAATGTTTACTTCACTAAACTGAAAACTGATTTGTGAGATAGTCATTAAGCTGATGTGATCATAAGGCTGCATTAACAGAACTGAAAATCCTTGTGGAAGATAACTCATTAACTAAACTGCCCATTAATTGAGAGTCCACTGTACTCGCCTTTTATTTATTTTCATGTTTCTTCTGTTTTGTTACACTGATCTCCTATCTTGCTGTACTCATTTTCTTTTCAGATTATATTAGACCAAGCGACTACAAAATTTCATCCCCCCAAAACTTACAGAATTTTACGATCCTTCCTGCTCATTCCGAAGAATATTTGCATGTGGACGAAAACCAAGAATCGTCTGCTTTGGTTTTGCCCAATTTTTCCAGTAAATCCTCAAGTGTTGAAGGTCATTATCATCTGGACAAGTATATGAATGTGTTTAACTGTCATCATTGTGATTATTTCACTTCACAGCAAACAAATATGAAGAGGCATCAGAAGGTACATTCTGGAGAACGACCATTTAAGTGTACCCACTGTAACAAATCATTTCCTCGTGGAGACTCCCTTAGACGTCATCTTTTGGTTCACTCTGGAATGCCTTAAATTCATGTTGTACATCTTAAGCTTGTTGAATTTGACATTGTTGTAATGCAATGGATGATCTTCAAAGCATGTTGAATTTAAAATTCTGTTTTTGTAAAGTGTAATAAAATTATTATGCATGTTTAAGTCTTTTCCATCATGAGATTAAATCCTCTCTCTGTCTCTATATGTGTGTATGTTAATCAAGTGCACTGCCTATTGTTGGTTCATTGTGATTTATGAGGTAGATTCAAAAGTTCCCCGAAATTCTTTTTTACACAGAAAACAATATCATTACCAATATTTACACCACATTTCCTTCAAAATAGTTTCCATGGGCAACTAAACACTTTTGCCAGTGTTCATAACAGAGGTGACACCAACAGTTAAAAACTAGGCTAGGCAGGGTGCAAATTTTGAAGTGCATGGCAAAAAATTTATCATAAACTTTCTGTTCATGCAGATTTTACCCAACACTAATGATGTTATACCCAGTAAAAAAAGTTTTTAGGCACGTACAGTATGTAGCATATATATATTCAATGTATGTATTACCAGGAACCATGGATACGAACCTCCAAGTTACTATTTCTTCGCATTTTTAACTTGCTTACAACATTTTTTTTTCATATTTTTTAATATTTGCTGTCATAAGGCTGTTTGTGAACTCTCTTTTTCTCTGGTCATTTTAAACTATAATTACGAAAATGGAATTTCAGACTATAATTATGAAAACTCTCTGCATTTCACAGAACAGTAGAACTCTTAATTTAACAAAAAAAATTCATTTTGTATAACAAAATTTGTGTGAAATTGAAAAACTTGCATATGTTTATCCAAGTTTCCTAAAATCCTAGTTGGTTGCACTTGCCATGTGTTCTAACTGCTTAAATATTTTGGAGGAAGGTTAAAGGGTAGGCTCAAAGAAAAACTGGGTGGGATGAAGTCCACCTGTAGCATCACGCCTGGTCTGTAAAGGTGTTTGAAGTATCCTGGAATCCATTCTTTAAAACCTTTTTCAGCTCCTTGGTTGTATTTTCTATGATGTCCTCAGCGTTCAGTAAATCATTGCTCTTTTACAGCTGATTTGAACCACAGAAGCACGTAAAAATCTGATTATTCTCCAGTAATATCACATTGTGTTGTTCAAGGTGCTGTTTGGCCATTAGGGATGGATCTGTATGTGCATTGTCATGAATAAGAAACCGACAGTTTGTTGTCCTATTTTCTGGATGTTTCCTTTGGATTACATCCATGAGATGACACAGAATAACAACATACATTTCTGTATTCACAGTCCTCACTTCTGCAATAAATTCATAGTAGACAAGGCCCTGACAGTCAAAGAAAACTGCCAGCATTACTTCTCCTTTACTCTTGTCCAAAGAATTTTCTGTTTTTGAGGCGATGATGTTGATTTCCATTCACACAGAATTGATAGTAGTCTGTGGATCATACAAAGAATTGACAGTAGTCTGTGGATCATTGATTTCCATTCACACAGAATTGATAGTAGTCTGTGGATCATACAAAGAATTGACAGTAGTCTGTGGATCATTGATTTCCATTCACACAGAATTGACAGTAGTCTGTGGATCATTGATTTCCATTCACACAGAATTGACAGTAGTCTGTGGATCATACAAAGAATTGACAGTAGTTTGTGGAACATTGATTTCCATTCACACAGAATTGACAGTAGTCTGTGGATCATACAAAGAATTGACAGTAGTCTGTGGATCATACAAAGAATTGACAATAGTATGTGGATCATTGATTTCCATTCACACAGAATTGACAGTAGTCTGTAGATCATACAAAGAATTGACAGTAGTATGTGGATCATTGATTTCCATTCACACAGAATTGACAGTAGTCTGTGGATCATACAAAGAATTGACAGTAGTCTGTAGATCATACAAAGAATTGACAGTAGTCTGTGGATCATACAAAGAATTGACAGTAGTATGTGGATCATTGATTTCCATTCTCACAGAATTGACAGTAGTATGTGGATCATTGATTTCCATTCACACAGAATTGACAGTAGTCCCATTCACACAGAATTGACAGTAGTCTGTAGATCATACAAAAAATTGACAGTAGTCTGTGGATCATACAAAGAATTGACAGTAGTCTGTGGATCATACAAAATAACACCATCTCTCATCTCCTGTGATTATGTTGCTCAGAATATTGTTATCTTGATGAGCCATAGTGATTTGATCTCCACAAGGTTCATTTGAATTTGTCAATAATGTCAATGCTGCATAAAATTTCTGATATATCAAAATGTGTTACTATGACAGTATGTCTTCTGATCATTTTAGTTTCAAGTATTCAAATTGTTTTGCTTCTGTTTGCTCTCATATATATTATGAAATCTGTTATCTGGAACTCCTGGGACTCCCAAGTTTTCTGCATAAGGTTTTTTTCATAATCCCTCTCAAAAGACTTCAGTCGTTATTCTGACTTACTCAGAGAATGATTTAAGGAGCTGAAGTCTTGTGAGAGGGATGTAGAAAAGAAGTGGGAATGTTTTAAGAACTGTGTTGTCACTTCTGCTGAAGAAGTCTGTGGTGTAGCAATAGAGGTGATGCTTGGTGGAACAGTGAGATTGAAGAGGCAGTAAAGAGAAAGAAAGAAGCCTATTTGGCGATGTTGCAAGGTAGAGTTTCTGTGGATGAATATCACTGTAAGAAGCATGAAGCAGCTAAGCTTAGTGTTCTCCCTAGAGCCTTTTTGCTGGGTGGACCACCCAGCTAAATTTCATTTAATGAACGCTTTTACAACATACATGATAGTAAGAGTGGAAAACTTACTTCCGCATACACCACAAATATTGATGAAAACTACCTGAAATCTGGGTTGAACATGATTTATTAGTTAAGAATTATTTTTTTTTTTACCATTTATATGCAATTTTTTAATGTTTTTTTAATGTTATGTTGCATTAATGCCTATCACACTGCTAAAGATGTTTAATAAGTATAATAATGTTAAGCAAAACAACATTCTTTTTCTTCTCAATTGGAGGAGGGTTCATTAAAAATACCATCCAGCTAAAATTTCTTGCCACCCAGCTGTACAAAATGTCTAGGGAGAACACTAAAGCTGGTTTACCAGAATAAGGCAAAAGATAGGGAAAAGAAGGTGGAAAGGCATGAATTGGCTTTTTAGAAAGTTAGAAAGACTTTCTGGAAGTACATGAGACTCAGGAAAAATAGGAGAAACAAAGTTGTAAGTTGTGTGAAGAATAGGATTGGGAAAATGATATGGAAGCCCAATTAGTTAAGTGAAAGATGGGGTGAATACTTCTGTGAGTTATTAGATCAAGAAAGCAAAGGTGATTTTGAGGCAGAAGCAAATGATGTCACAGTAAAAAATGGAAACACAGGAGGGATCTCACGAGAAGAGGTGTGTAAGCTCTAAAATTCTTCAGAATGGTAAGGCTCCGGCAGTTGATGGCATAACTGCCAAGAAGTTAAAATATGGTGGTGGTTGATTAGTTAACTGAAATTTGCCAGTTGTGCTGGGAGTTAGAAATGGTCCCTCAGGATTGGAAGGATGCTTTCATTGTTCCCTTGTATAAGGGTAAAGGTGATCAGACAGACTGCAAGAACTATCATGGTATTAGCCTACTGAGTGTGCCAGGGAATGTGTTTGGTAAGGTCGTTATTGAAAACGTACTGGGTCTTATCAGAGAAAGTGTGGGATGTTCAGAGTGTTTTTATGCCTGGTAAAGGCTGCACTAACCAAATTTTTGCATTACGCGGGATGATTTAAAAGTATCTGGCTGTTGGTAAGGAAGTTTTTTCTGCCTTCGTAGATTTAGAGAAAGCTTACGACCAAGTAAATAGGGCACTTTTGTGGAAAGTATTGAATGAATATGGTGTTACTGGGAATCTACTTAGTAGTGTAAAAGTCATTTATGCTGGCAGTAGAGCTTGTGTACAAGTGAATGGTGTTTTATAAAAATGGTTTTCTATATGTGCAGGAGTCATACAACGGTGTATAATGTCATAATGGCTGTTTATAATATTTGTGGATGTGTGCATGCGTGATGCCAAAATAAATAATACTGGTTTATGCCTTGGTGAATATCCATGTGTGCAGACTGCTGTATGCTAATGACACTGTCCTGTTGGCAGATAGCAAAAGTGAGTTGCTGAGTATGTTGTCCTGGATGTACGAAGTTTGCATGAAATTCAAATTGAGTGTAAATAAGGGAAAAACCGAAGTTATGGTTTTTGAGAGAGGAATTGGTAATACTGAATGTAATATAAGTCTAAATGGCACAGTGATTCACCAGGTGAATGAGTTTGTGTATTTAGGAAGCTTGTTTGACAGAGAGAACAAATCGGATGGAGAAATTAGTAGGCATGTGAATTCTTCATTGAAAGTTGTGGCTGCTTTGGAAGGTTTTTACTCGAATGATGGGTTCTCAAGAGAGTCCCTCATGGCTGTGTATGAAAGTGTAATTGTTCCTACTCTGGTGTATGGCAGTGAAACCTGGGTAATACAGAAGGAACATCGGAGTTGTTTGTGTGTTGGTGAAATGCGTTACTTATCAGGGGTTTGGGGCAAGACATGTTCTGATTGTGTAAGGAATGAAGATGTGTTGTAGTTGCATAATGTGAAGCGAAATGTTGTTAGCAAGATGGAGACTAATATGCTTCAGTGGTTTGGCCATGTTGAAAGAATGAGTGATGAGGTGCTTCCAAGAAAATCTTTTTAGCCCAAATGGCAGGAAGGAAAGGCAGAGGAAGGCCAAGGATGTCATGGGAGGATCAGATTCAGGAGTGTCTGCATGAGAAAAACGATTATGGGTATGAAGTATAGAAGATCTTGTGTATGGCATGTAATGGATGTCAATGAAGCCTGAGTTGTATATTCAAGATCGCTGTAAATGGAGAAGTTTGATATATCAACAGTAAATAAAAATTATCTAGTGGTTCGTATTTCTTTGTGGAGCTAACCTCTGAATCTCAGAGAACAGCTTAGTGATGATGATGATGATGGTCATCATCATGTGCCTAAACTCTGCTAAAACACACTGAGCACCACTAAGACTTAGATGCTCAAAAACACCAAGTTTTATGCGTTGCCATCCTAAATTATGGAAAATGATACCATCTCCCTCTCTCTCTCCCCCCCCCTCTCTCTCTCTCTCTCTCTATCTATCTGTCTATCTATCTATCTATCTATCAGTCAATTGAAATAAGTTATACATACATACCTACATATCCCTAAGCTGTTCTTTGAAATTCAGAGGTGAGCTCCTCAAAGAAAGACAAACTGCCAGATAAATGTTTAGCCGATGGAACTAGAATTCACTGTTGGTGTGTCAACACCTCGATTTATGGTGATCTTTACACACAGCTGGAGCTTCACTGACATCCATTATACAATGCACACAAGACCTTTTGTACTTCATACTCAATAATCTTTTTCTCATGTAGACATTCCTAAATGTGGTGCTCCCAAGATTTCCTGTGCCTTCCTCTACCTTTCTTTCCTGCCACTTGTGCTGAAAATTTTCTCTTAGTAAGCACCTCATCACTTATTCTTCCAATGTAGCCAAACCACCTCAGAATATTAGTCTTACCCCTTATGAACGACATTTTGCCTCACATTATGCAACACATCTTTATTCCTCACAAGATCAGAACAAGTTTTGTCACAAACCCTCTGTAAGTAATGCATCTCTCCAGCACACAAATGACTCCTATGTCTCTTCTATAATACCCAAGTTTCACTGCAGTTTCAATTCCATGGTGGACCACATCTTTGTGTCTTTTTAATCATAAAAGTACACCAGTACAGGGAATTAGCCCTGAGCTGATGGTTCCAGTTGGTTATTGCACCTAAGGGTTCTGGGACAAAACCCAGTGAGTTGGAGTCATTTGACCAATGTCACACAGAACTAGCTGGTACCTCAACAATATTTATACTGAAGCTTAAATATGTGTCAGCTTCCAAAATTCATAGAGGCTCTTGTTGCTGTCGGGTGCCATTGTTGCTCAGTGGAGTGCCCTGTAGAGGCAAACCCATCTCTCACTAAGATCGCCAAACAAGTTTTACAGGGATTTAAAATGGGAGAATTTATTACAAAAGAAAATTTAGCATTTTATTTTTAGGATTTCTGCTACAAAGATAATCTGCAACCCCAATGGCATGATCTGCAGTTTTTGCTGGGACCCTAGGCAACTGATCTGCAGGGAAGTGGGGAACATTCTTATTTTTCCAAGTTACACTTAGGGTTAGTCTCAGACACCACACAGGTGCAAGGCTCGTATGAAGGGTTACACTTCCTTGTTTAGATAAATCTTATTTTTTACTGTTACTGGGTCCTACCAAACAGAGAACAGTAATTGAATAAAATGCATGTAGGAAAAAATTATTTTCTCGCAGAACTTCTGAAACAATGATACAGATCCCCAGAAATGTTCTGTTAGTGAAGACAGCAGGGACAGGAGTACTCTTACTTTTTTCTAAGGAAAGATTGTTTCTGACATTTTGACAACAAAATACTTTTTAAAGGATATCATTACTCTAATAATTTTTCACGATAATGAAACTGTCTAAATGATGTAGCACCACAGATAATTTGGGACATTGAAACCAAGAATTATCAGCTCCTGGAGTTACATACATACATACATATCATTAAGCTGTTCTCTGAGATTCAGAGGTTAGCTCCACAAAGAAATACAAACTACCAGATAATTTTTACTTACTGTTGCTGTATCAAACTTCTCCATTTACAGCGATCTTGACATATAACTTGGGCTTCACTCACATCCATCACACGCCATACACAAAACCTTCCCTAAGTGGGAGATGGGTTTGTCTCCTTGCAGCACTTTGTGGTAACAGTGGGCTAGTTCTGTGTGACATTAACAAAAAGACCCCAACTCTGTTCCAGAATCCTTAGGTTGAATGACCAACTGGAACCGTTAGCTGTAGGCTAATCCCCCACACTGATTTACTTACTTGATTAAAAAGACACAAAGACATAATTATCTGGAGTTACTTGGGACTAATTTTAAATTGTTTTGCTCCAGAACATTACCAGTTTTGGGGGCATTCTACTGTAGATAAAAGTTCCCACAGTGTATGGAAAATCTGCTAATTCATCATACATAAATGGGAAATGAATTTCCCTGAAAAAAAATAATTCTCAAATGCATGGAAGGTGATACAAATGTAATCATTGGCACTGATGTGCCATATTTTCACTGTTGTTCATGTATCCACTCCTTCAGAAAATTTGAAAACTACATTGCCCTGCAACGGGGTTGAACCTGCACCTCCTGATTGCCAGTCGAGCCTGCTATCTGTTACACATCAGTGCCAATGATTACATTTGTATTGCCTTCCATGTATTTGAGAAGAATTATTTCTTCAGGGAAATTCGTTTCCCATTTATGTATGATGTTCTATGAAGCACTGGTACTTAAAAGACCTACATCTGACCCCGAATGCAAGAAAAGGTCGTTGGGACGCTGCAATGAAGCTTATAGTTGCTTCGACTAAAACAAAATCAGAAATGTTCTCAGATTTCTAAGTTATATTTGCTTCAGTTGTTTGGAACTTCCTTGTCCTGGATGGTTTAACAGATAGCAGGCTCAACCCATAATCGGAAGGTGCGGGTTCAATTACCTCTCCAGGGCAATGTAATTTTCAAGCTTTCTGAAAGAGTGGCTACGTGGACAACAGTGAATATATGGCACATCAGTGCCAATGATTACACTGCTAATTCAGCTTTTGTAAATGTCAGTCATTACTGTTTTTGCCATATATTTATTTAGACCTATAGAACCAATTCCTGCTCTGCATTCTGTCAATCCAGAAACTAAAATTTAGTGACACACACATACAAAAAACCATCACATCTGCATAACAAACTTATGCAACCCGAAGACATTACTGTGGTAAAATTGGGCAATTTAATGAAACCAATGTTCTACATACATATCGTTGAGCTGTTTTCTGAGATTCAGAGGTAAACCCCTCAAACAATCTGCCACATAAATGTTTAACTGATGGAACTAGAATTTACTTACTGTTGGTGTATCAAATGTTTCTGTTTGCAACAATGTCGGCACGCAACTCAAGCTTCGTTGACATCCATCACACGTTGCACACAAGACCTTTTGTACTTCACACTCAATAATCTTTTTCTCATGTAGATATTTTTAAATGTGTTCCTCCCAAGATTTCCTGAGCCTTCCTCTACCTTTCTTTCCTGCCGCTTGGGTTGAAAAATTTCTCTTAGTAAGCACCTCATCACTCATTCTTTTAACATAGCCAAACCACCTCAGAATATTGTCTTCCCCTTATGAACGACATTTTGCCTCACATCACACAACTGCAACACATTTTCATTCCTCACATGATACACCTGTTGCTTTTTGAGTAAAGCATTTTGTGTTGAACAGGAATTTTTTCCATTTTAATGTTCTAAAAACCCATAAAAACTGTAAGCAAAGTGCTTTTGAGAATTATACATTCACATAAACACAAAGGAATTGCAGTTCTTCATTGAAATGGAAAATTTCCTGTTCACAACATAAAATGTTTCATGCAAAAAAGCCACAGGTGTATGTTAACATGCCAAATTACTTTAGCAATGCCAAGTGATCAGGTGCATTAGTTACAGTTTTACTGATTCCACAGTTTTTTCTTTTCTTACAGCAGGTTTTTACAGTATAAAGAAGTTTTATAAAAGAAACATAGTAAACAGCATCAAGAAAGAAGCTGATATTCTACTTTGTTGGTTGAAATTAAAGTAAATAGATACAACTCACATGTAATCACACTGATGAATGTAGTCTTCAGATCCCATGAGAGCCTCTCCCTCTTCAATTATACTGGCTGGCCAAACCACTGAACAATATTTCCCTCATAATCAACCTTGATGCCTTGTCAAAAGATTGCCACCTGTACCTGAAAAATAAACGAATTTAACATTTTTACACTCAGAATAAACCTGTAACTGTAGTGAAGAAATAAAATAATATTACAGAGCCCAGGCCCATTTGTCATCTGGGTGTAGCCTGGAATTCTGGGTTTATGTAATATTCTAAACCCAGATTTCCGGGTTTTCAAGTTTTGTGTAGAAATTCGGTAATCCTCGATCATGTCATTTCTGAAAATGCTATGAAGTGCTTATTAATTAAAAGTGCCCTTTCAATATTAAAAACTGTTGTGCTTGCTGAAAGGAAGGCTACTTTTATCATTTTGACAACTGTATCTGTATCAAATAATTTCATTACAAAGGTTCAACTAATCCAGTGAGCTAATTGCAGAATTAACAAAAATCACTGTAGGATTACTAAAAGTTGAGTATAATTTGCTGTCTGAAGGATGATAGTTAAAATCTTTAATGAATAAAATACACTATCTACCATCAAGTAATTGGACACCTGTGATAGCAAAGGAAAACGAAGTTTACTCACCTTCAATTGTTGGTGGAACCTCCACTAGTGACAATTACAGCTGCGACCCTCCGGGGCATACTCTCAACCAGGCGTTGTACGACGGCTAGCGGTATTTTCTTCCACTCGTCTTGGAGAAGACAGGTCAGTTCCTTCACCGATTTCGGACGGTGGGGGCACCCCTTAAGTCGACGCTCCAACTCGTCCCAGAGGTGCTCGATAGGGTTAATGTCCGGGCTCTGCACAGGCCAGTCCATTCAATCAACCCCATTGTCACCATACCAAGCCATGGTGGACCTCGCAACATGACAGGTGGCATTGTCATCCTGAAAGTAACATGGGTCCACCCCGTAAAACTGCCACAACGTAGGAAGCGCATGGTCATCCAAAATGGTGCAGTAGGTCTCGGCGTTGAGTCTACCAGGAATTGCGACCAAGGGTCCCGTGCCATACCAGGAGAAACACTCCCATAACATAATTCCACCGCCGCCGAACTTCACAGTTGGCACAATACATTCCGGTAGAAGACATTCTCCAGGCAGACGCCAAACCCGGACCCTGCCATTCGAACGGCAGAGGGTGAACCTTGATTCGTCGCTCCAGAGAACCTGTTTCCACTGTCAACGTTCTTTGCACCACGTTAGCCGAGCAACGTTATTGGACTTGGTGATCAAAGGCTTGTGGGCGGCAGCACGTCCATGATAACCGAGCAGATGGGCTTCCATACGGATGGTATTCATCGAAAGAACACTCCCGGATGCCTGTTGAAACTCCTCGAGGATGTGGCCCATCAATTTGGTGCGGTTCTTCCGAATTTCTCTGGCCAGCACCCGTCAGTCTCTAACTCCCAGTTTTGTGAGTCTGCTGGTTCGGGGCACATTCCGACAGTCACCTCTCATCTTCCACTTGCCAATCACGTAGGCCACTGTTGATTTTGGGTACTTCAACTCGCTGGATATGTCACGTATGCATTGGCCATTTCTGTGATACCCGACGATTACACCTTTCTCGAAATCAGAGAGCTCCGAACTGCGAGGCATCTTGCATGCGACTGGTTGCGTTGTTGTTTCCCCACACAATATTTAACGGCGGCGTCCGTGACGTGTATCAGTACCGCAGATATCGTCGATTGCGGGAGTGTCCAATTACTTGTTGGTAGATAGTGTATTTACAAGTTAAAAAATACATACACAAGATCTTTCACAAGGGCAGCCCTTGCATCATCAGGTGAAGATTACATTTCAACATACTTCATGCGAAATTATAAATTGTTAGTGTCTTGATGTCATGATGTACAATGATGTTCATCAGTTGATGATTATTGGTCCCTCCCGTCTAACTTCTGAGTGTTACGTAGTCCATTTTTGAAAGGTGGTATTAGGTTAAGTTAACTGATTGTGTAGTGGGGGTTTTTAAGTCTTGAATTTATTCTTTGATATCATCATCATGATCATTGTCAACCATTATCAATCCACTGCTGGACGAAGGTCTCCCCAAGTTTCCTACACAAAGGTCTGTCTTGTGCCAGTCTCCTCCATGTCACTCCTGCATACTTTCGAATTTCATCTACCCATCTCCCATGTGGTCTTTTTCTGGGTCTTTTCCTGTCCCTTGGAATCCAATCTAAAATTTCGGCTGTCCATCGATGGTCTGTCCTTCTGGCAGTATGTCCAGCCCATTGCCATTTCAGGGATTTAACTCTGATCATGATGTCTTCCACTCTTGTCATTTTTCGGATCCACGAGTTCGGCTTCTTATCTCACCTGGTTACACCAAGCATGCACCTCTCCATGCTGCTTTGAGTTGTCTGCAGCCTTTGTATGTCTCTTTTAGTTAAGGTCCATATCTCTGCACCATAAGCAAGCACTGGAAGGATGCATTGATCAAACACTTTTCTTTTAAGACGTAATGGCATATTGCTCTTGAAAATTATGCTGTTTCTTCCAAAAGCTCTCCAGGCAAGTTTTGTACACCGATTAATTTCTTCATCAATGTGACCCTCACTTGATATCTTCTGTCCAAGATAAACGTATGTGTCTGTTATCTCCAGCTTTTCTCCATGAATCGATAAATCTTCATTTCTTGAAAAAGCATTCTACATCACTTTTGTCTTCTGATAGTTCATTTTTAATCCCACTTCTTTACTCTTGTCAGCAAGTTCCTGGATCATACTCTGCAGCTCTGATGGGGTAGTTGCAAAAATGACTATGTCATCAGCAAAACGAAGGTGAGTTAGATAATCTCCATTAATCTTTATCCCCTTGTTTTCCCAGCTCAGCGACTGAAAGACACCCTCCAATGTAGCATTAAAAAGCTTCGGAGATATGGTGTCACCTTGTCTCACTCCCTTTCCTACTTTTATGTGTGCTGTATTCTCAAACAGCCAAATCTTTGCACTTGCATTTTCATAGATGTTATTAATAATATTAATGTATGCATCTTCAATACCGCAGGATTTCAGACCATTGTAACTGCTGATGGTTTCACCGAATCAAAGGCTTTTTCATAATCGATAAAAGCCATGCACAATGGAAGTTCATATTCCCTCGCTCTTTCAATTAGTTCTCTCAGTACGTGGATATGATCTATTGTGCTGTAGCCACTCCTGAATCCAGCTTGTTCTCTCGGTTGAGCCATGTCCAGTGTTACCTTCAAGCGGTGTGAAAGAACTTTAGTGAAGATTTTATAAATCACTGATAGGAGGCTGATAGGTCTGTAGTTCCTGAGATCCTCAATGTCACCTTTTTTATGTAGCAGGATCATTGTAGCGTTGTTCCAATCCTCAGGAATCTTTCCTTCATTAAGGCATCGAGTGAAAATTTGGGCGAGTACTGTTTCGATTTCTCCACTTGCTTCTTGTATGATGTCTACAGTAATTCCATCTTCTCCTGGAGCTTTTCCCCGCTTCATGTTCTTGATTGCATGTGCAACTTCTGATGGGAGGACTGGAAGAACTCTGCTACTGGTACCTTTCATGATGTCTGGAGTGCATGTATCATCCCTTTCATATAATTTGGAGTAGAAATCTTTCACTCTTGTCAAAATTTCACCTCTATTTCTTGTTACAGAACCATCTTCTTTTCTCAATGCCATAATCTGTTTTCTTCCCTTACTGAGATGTCCCTTTGCTATCTTTAGGCTTTGGTTGGTTTTCAATGGCTTTCCTCACTAGTTCACAGTTGAATTTTCTTACGTCTTCAGTTATACTTTTTCGTACTGTCTTGCATATTCCACTTTGTAAGTCACATCTTCTTTAGTTGTCCTCATCTCTCTTCTTTTTTGCATCAACATTTTGGTTTTTCCTGATAATTTGTTCACATGCAACTTGTTCTTAGACCCAGCTAATTTTGTTGCTGTTTCCATAAGAGCTTTGGTTACTTTTCTGTTAACTTCAGAGATGTCCACTTCTTCCGATGTTAGGCCTTCTAAAGCAGAGAACCTGTTCTTCAGTTCCAACTTGAAGGTATTATGTTGTTTTTTAAGGTTGGTTATGTCAATACATTTTGTTTGTTTTATGAGCTTGTCACGTTCAAGTTTAGTTTTGAGATGCATCTTACATCTCACCAATCTATGGTCACTACCTGTGTTGAACTTGTTTAGCACACTGCAGTCTTCTATGACAAATTTTTTGTTGCACATAATAAAATAAATTTCACTTGTCGTTCCATTTGGATGTCTCCATGTCCATTTCCTGTGTGGCTTTTTCTTGAAAAAGGAGTTCAAGATGAAAAACCCTTCTGCCTCTGCAAACTCAACGAGAGTATTTCCACGTTGGTTTCTGTTGCCATGACCGAATTTACCTACTAAAGTTTCATTCTGTTGCTGTTGCCCTATTTTTGCATTGAAATCTCCCATAATTATCTTCAGGTGCTGCTTACCTTTATTATTTAGATGATGAATTTCCTCATAAAATTCTTCAATTTCTTCTTCAGGATGACTTGTGGTGGGTGCATAAGTTTGAATTATCTGAGCCTGGTATCTTCTCAAGAGTTGGATAACGAGTCGTGCAACTCTGTCAAAGGAACTTTCAACTTCTACAACTTTATCCTTCAGTTTCTTGTTTATTATAAATCCAACACCACTAGTTCTGCCAGTATCTGTTCCACGATAATAGAAGAGATGTCCACTTTTCAGTTCAATGAGATCTCCTTTTCTCTTTACCTCACTTAGCCTGATGATGTCCCACTTGATCCTTTGTAGTTCCTCTTCCAATTCAAGAAGCCTTGAATCAGAAGATAGGGAGCGTCCATTGTACGTAGCCAAGGTCAGCATCAGATGGCAGCCTAGTCCGGTCCTTCGGGGATTCTTAGCACCCTCTGCCTTCATGTCGCACTGGCCGCTGCCTTGGCCAGGTACATTCCAGCTGCCGGAAACTAAGGGCCAAGATTTAAGTTGTGGAGTCATTTTGGAGGGTTTGGCCATAACTCACCACGCTGGCCAAGCGGGTTGGTGAGTGTGGGATAGCATTTCCTCTAATCCGGATGGTATAGTTATACCGCTATTTGCGGTCGTCAGAGCCCCTTTAGTGGGAACAGGATGCACCATGAGAAGGCGGGGTTGACATTTGTCAAGGAGAGGCTGTGATGTTACGCATCACCTGACCTTACATTCTTTGACATAAACTGTGTTAAATAGTTATTTCCAAACATATGGCAAAGTAGTGGGAATGTCATCGTTACAGCACTGTCCACAATAGTGCTGGATGAACAGTGCTTCCGCAAACAATGTAGATCTTTTTTCTTTGGTGCATAGTTGAATATATGTATCATTCCATGAGGGGGGTGTGGGTTCCTTCCTGGACTGTGCTGGCCAAAGCAGTGTTAGAGGCACCTGTTCATGTTAAATATCGGTGTTTGGCTGTACGAATTCTTAGGCTTCGAAGGGTCGAGCCTATATACTAGCTATTGTTGAGCTCAGACTCTTTAATGGTATGCAATACACACCATATTTTTCATTCTCAGGCTTGACGTCCCAATCCCTGAGCATCAGCTGGAAAAGATTACTGGAGGACTTGGCAAATGAAATGCCGTGTTTCTTGCAGATGTGCAAGATGTGTGAGATTTGCAGCTGGTATTCAATCGTACCAACGTACGTAATAGTCTTATGATTGCTGATTAAAGTTGTGCAGACCTTTTTCTTGTGTTGAGCAATCAGAGCATTCACAAAGTTCCTATTGTACCCATTCTGGGTTGCAATTTGCATTATTTTTTCAAGTTCGGTTTTCAGCAATCACTGTAGGATGTTATGGCAGCAGGACTTAAGCATCCAGAACTAAACTGATTTCTATGGTTTACGTGAATGTTCTGAAGTGCAAAATTTGACTTCAAAAATGCAAAATTCAAATTTAATAATTCAATTTTTGAGAGATCTCTAACATCACATAAAATTCCAAAAATGCAATTTTTGAGAAAATTTTAAGATAATAGGAAAAAAATTGATACAAAAAAGGTGCAAAGTTAAATTTCATAGGCATTAGCAGTTAATTGTTGTATATCTAGTTAATATGATGTTGTGTAATATATAGACTTGTATTGTACATTATATTCATCATCATTGTCAACCATTATCAGTCCACTGCTGGGTGAAGATCTCCCCAAGTTTCTTCCACAAAATTCTGCCTTGTGTCACTCTCCTCCATGTTAGTCCCGAATTTCATCCACCCATCTCCCATGTGGTCTTCTTCTGGGTCTTTTCCTGTCCCTTGTAATCCAGTCTAGAATTTCGGTTGGCCATCGGTCGTCTGTTCTTCTGGCAACATGTCAAGCCCATTGCCATTTCAGGGAGTTTACTCTTATCATGATGTCTCTTACTCTTGTTATTTTTCTTATCCACGAGTTTGTTTTCGTATCTCTCCTGGGGACACCAAACATGCATCTCTCCATGCTCTTTCAGTTGTCTGCAGTCTACATTATATTTATACACAATAATATATATATAGTATACATTATTTATACATGTAGCACGAGGTCAGGGTTCAGAGGTTTTTTTTCTTTCATCTCACAATCACCCCTGAGAGCCTATTAAAGGAAATTATTAACTTTAATGGCCTATATCAGTGCTGTTGAACTGGCAGGCCGCAGATCAAAATTTTGCGGCCCACAAATGAATAAACCAAATTTCATTTCAAACTAAAAGGAGATGGCATCAAATATGTAATGTTGCATTGCAGTGTACATCAACTAACATTATGTGGGCCTAAGGAACTATCAAGTACAACAGACCATGTAGTGAAAATTAAGAATTTAATTTGTGGCAGAAAATGTGCTTGTACACATAGGAAATTCAAAACATTTTTAGATGAACTTGATACCAAATATGAATAAACAAAGTCATCGCTCTTTCCACATTTTCTTTAATTAACACGCAGCAGCTGAAAAATTGTTACCTGGACACTGCTGGGATTGTGCTCCAGATCTCTGGATAACTAGCCGAGTGCTTTTGCATTACACTATAGTGCCAACAATCCACGGCGCTGTGTGTGTTTATCTGTCAGCATCTGACTTCACAAATCCGTAGGGATGGGCTCAGCAACTGAGGCGTCTCCAACTGGTGGGGCTTAATGGCACAAGCTATTTAATTATAGCTAATAAATCTAATGGGCAAGAGCGATAGTGAAAATCTTCCTAATATGTGGTGACAATGTGAATAGACAAAGTCATCGCTCTTTTCACACTTGTTTCTGCACAATGGATTCTTTGGTTGAGTGCTGGAAAATGTTTAGTGAGATTTTTCCTTCTTTGGGAAGAACTATTTCTTTTTATTGAAAGAAATAAAATGTGATACTGGTCTAATATAAAAATCTCAGTGATGTTGCTTTTCTTTTGTTCACTAGATTTCCTAAATGATATCATGCAGAATTTTAAGGTGCTAAATATTGCTCTGTAAGGGGACGATCCAGATATCTGTAATATTTACAGTGAAATAGCTGTAAATATGACATATATCACCTTACATTCGTTTCCCCCAAAGAAATCATTATTTATAAACAATGGTAGGCATTGTAATGCTATTATTGGCATATTTTCACTGTATTCCATGTAACCACTTTCTTCAGAAATCTTGAAAATTCTCATCGTCCTGGAGCAGAAATCAAACCTGCACCTCCCGATTTCCGGTCGAGCATGCTAGTCCATCATTCGTTTCCCACCAATTGCTATGCACCAATTGTATATGATGTACTTTCATCACTGGAGTTAGTGACCTACATCCGACCTTGGATGTGAGAAAAGGTCGTGAGACGCTACGATGGGGCAGGAAAAGCTTTGACTAGCGCAAGTCTGAAGGTTTTGGATATCTACGTTCAGATGCTTGTAACTTTCTTGTTCTGGGTAGTGTAATGACTAGCATGAATCGTAAATTGGGATGTTCGACTCCCACTCCAGGACGATGAAAAATTTTTCAGTGTTCTGTAGGAAGTGGTTACATAGAATACGGTGAAAATATGTCAATAATAATAGCATTACAATGCCTAACCATGTATTAATACAGACATTTTACGTGGACCAGGAACATCAAACAAAGGTCTTCACTCTTTCCACGTTTATAAATGAGTCACGGAAAAATTCTCATTGGCCGCCACCGGGAGTCGAACCCAGGGTCTTCCAGTTACGCGCCGGATATGCTTCCGCTACACCACAGTGGCCTCGAATTCCTCCAGACTCACACACGCTAACTGCCAAGCCAATTTAGCAGGTTGCTTCTTGGAGCCCCGCACAATGCTGGGGATTCACCAAAGATGGTAAGCAGCAACTGAAGAAATAATTAGAAGGCGAATGAATAATTAATACAGACATTTTACGTGGACCAGGAACATCAAACAAAGGTCTTCGCTCTTTCCACGTTTATAAGTGAGTCACGGAAAAATTCTCATTGGCCGCCACCGGGAGTCGAACCCAGGGTCTTCCAGTTATGCTCCGGATATGCTTCTGCTACACCACAGCGGCCTCGAATTCCTCCAGACTCGCACACGCTAACTGCCAAGCCAATTTGGCAGGTTGCCAAATTGGCAATTATAATTCTTCATAAATACATGGTTAGGCGAAGAAATAATTATTTCTTTGGGGAAATTCGTTTCCCAATTGTATATTTATTATTTTTTCCACATATTCTTCTTTACCCAAACCAATTGCTTTTAACTAAAAATGTTTTTAAAGAGTAAGAAACACAACAACAGTAAATTATACTCAGAAGTATTTAAACACATTTCTTAGTTCATAAAAAATGTTTTCACTAGTATGTTGTGAATAAAGCGTTCAGCTTAAAATATGTATTCATAATTACCTTAAACAATAGTAACAGTAATGTTCTGGTGATAGCAGAACATTTTAAGTATTTTTTTCTTTTACAGGTCTAGAAAACCATTCCTTTCATAACCTTTATGTTCGTTCACAGGAAACTACTGTAACACAAGTGTTGTTTTTTAGCTATTTAGAAGCAATCACAAGGAGGAAGAAAACAAAACAACTTAGAATCCTTTTTTTCTTTTTCTTTTTTTTTTTTTTCTTTTGCACAGAAGATGACCGAGTAGCTAGATTTTTTTAATCAAGCAGGGAAAGAGGGAATTTCTGGCTTGCTAGTTTCTAAAAGTTATTTTAAATCTGTGTGTGAAAATTAAGCATAACAAGACAAGTGCAAAGTACAAATCCCTACATAGGTTGCACCCTAGGGCACCCACCCCCTAACCTTTAATCATTCCCTGATTAATGCACAGCCACTTACCTGATTGGATGAAGTACAGGGTGTCCGAGAATTATATAAAACAAAACATTAAACAGATAGAAAGAAACTGGCTGTACTAACTTATAATGTAACTACACAAGTTAATAAATTCTAATGTGAGATCCCTTGGTTGCTCGTAGTACGTCCAAGTGATACTCGATTTCGTACCATGTATTGGCAAGCATCTGAGAAGTTATGGCATTAATAGCAGCTGTGATACGCTGCTTCAGTGCCTGGAAATCAGTATAAGGCATCTGATAGACACGATCCTACACATAACCCCACATGAAATAATCCAATGGAGTTAGATCTGGAGAGCGAGGAGGCCACGGATTGGGACCACCACGCCCAATCCATCTGTTGGGGAAATGCTCATTTAGGCACTCACGTACACACGTTGACCAATGCGGAGGCCCGTCTTGTTGGAAAACGACGTTGTCATATCTTTTGATATGGGGTTTTCTAGCATATACAAGTAAATGTCACCATTTATGGGGGGGGGTTGCAGAAGAAGAAAGGGCCAATCACTTCTCTTTTTGATAGGGCGCACCACACATTAACTTTTGGAGAATCACATTCCAGTTCAATAGCAGCATGAGGTGGTTCACTGCCCCATATCCTACAGCTGTGATGATTCACAATACCTGATACATGAAATGTGGATTCATTACTAAAAATTACAGTACTGAGAAAGTTTTCGTCGTTTTCCACTCGATTCAGCATATCCACAGCGAAATCGTATCGCAGAGTGGGATCATTTACATGCATCTTTTGCACTATTTGAATTTTATGAGCATGAAACTTTAATTTCTTGTGCAAGATATCATGAACTGTCGATTTCGGAATGCACAGTTCTCTGCTTGCTTTACGAACGGATTTCCTGGGGCTTCGTCGGAAACTTTCATTAACTTGGTCAACAACCGTCTCACTGCTGATGCTAGGCCTATCGGCTCCTCCACGATGTTCCACATTGCCAGTTTTTTAATTCCTCAAGCCATAACACATATCGCCTTCTGCTGTACGGATGACATGACTACTGATTGCGCATTTCTCATACATTCCTCATCAGGCCACACCTAGCGCCATCTATCGAATTCTGGGAATAACAGTTCTGCAAAACAAAAATATAGAAACCGTGTTAGTAATATGTGAGGTAGAAAACCAGACAATGGTCATAGTTTTTTTTGTTTTTTTTGTACATAAGTTTGTAATGTGTCCAATAATTCTCGGACACCCTGTATTTCGACACAAAGATGTTTTCAATGCAATACAGATACGTAATTTGAACTGACTTCCCAGGTATAAAATCAAAATTATGCAAACTATATTGAGATATTCCAAACTAAGGAATAGGCGCCGACTATAGAGGGGATGACAAGATGAACCTACCCCTCCGATAATTTTACTGGGGGGGGGGCAGTGCCCTCCCAGTATTTTTCGTCCTGTTTAAATAATTATCTCTTTGGCCTCATAAAGTGGACCAAGATCCACCTTGTGAAGCCAAAGCAATTAATTGCAAAAAAAATTATAAATAACAAAAATTTATAAATAACAAAATAAGTAATAACTCTTTTCCCACATTCAACATTGGTTGTTTGATAAGAAACTGGATTGCCAGCCCCGTATTAAGTGTTTGACATATTCTTATGATATGTGGTAAATGTTTAAAACAATTATCAAAAATAAAATAAAGAAAAATACAAAAACGTATAACCTTTAGTTCCTTTATTTATCTATTTAATTTTTATGCTTTTTGTTCTGTTTGATTAATCCTGCTAATTTCTCATATATTTTTTATAAACATTTGCATTTAAAATCTCTGGATATTTTTATAACATCGTAAGCTAAATTTTATTTCTTAAAATATTAATATCTATGTCCAGTCTCGTAGTTTATATTTTTTTCCTCCTGATAGCGGAAGAGACCCTCCCACGTCTGATCTTTTCCCGCCTGCCCCCTCGCCCCAATAAATTGGTAACCTGCGGCCCTGAACCAAGGACAACCATGTTAGCTGAATTTCTTCATTGCTATAGATTTTGCTAATTCCATTGCTTCTTACTACCCAACAGAAAGGTGTTTTTCATTTAATATTAAAATTCACATGATAGCTTGGAAGATTATAAAAAACTCCGAATTTTGAATAACTTTGCCGTAGTATTCCCACAAATGTTGGCATCATTCCTTAATCCCAGTGCCAAGATTTACAAAAAATTTGGAACGCTTCACGAGTCATCCTTGCGCAGGGGCCATGCTAATCTTCTCTGTATCGTTCCTATTTTAGTATATGTACTGCCGAAGCAAGTACAATCGCTTTGCAAGGGGGAGTTCCTAATTTCGGTTGAGAGAACCGAACCCACAGCGCTATGAGCCTTTTGGCAGGTGAAAGAGAATCTAAGAGAGTTAGGAGCAGATTGCCCTGATAGAATAGCACGAAAGAAAAGTATGGAAATATTAGAGCACAAGGAGTAAACGGTTTCCCGTTAAGTAGTGAAGTTATAAGCTGCCCTACATACTTGCCTGCAACAACAAGCCGTTCCGAGCGATATTTCTCTCCGCAGAAAAATGCCCGGTACACCGCTGCCACAGATGAGTACAGGGAGAAAGAAAGGAAAGGACACGGGAAAGGGGGAACCTGAAAAAAAAAACCATCACACACAGAATAAATTTCCCAGAGGAAAATCGACGTTCAACACCGGATAAAACAAAACTGGCCATTTGCTCAGTGTTCCTCTCGGGTCCACTATTTGCTTGGTTACTCATCAGCCAATGAGAAAAGATTTTTCCCCATTGGTTTAAAATTTTTTCTCAGGTTTACTTTTGTTGATTCTTGCCTGACATGTCAGAGTAACCATAGCTGAGGTGGTGTGAACACAAGATTACACCTATCGAGATTTTTCAGTAAACAACAGAAAAACAAAAATATAAAAATGACCACAATCAGGGTTATTATTATTATTATTTTTTTTTTTTGTTATTCCTTATTTAAGGAGCCGGTAGTGTAAGGGCCAATCGTTTTTTTTCCCTCGCTATTTATCTGCTTGTTGCACATTCGTGTGCAACAGCAGAAAAAATTAAGTCCTGGTTTTTTTTTCTGTTTTTTTTTTAGTCAGAACTAAGGCGTAAGAAAAAAAAATTATTACAAAAGACAAGACAAACACCTTGTTTGTTAGCGGGAGAGATATTCAGTACAAAAAAGATAAATCTTTTATGCAACATTTTGCTTGTCCCTTAAAAGGGCCGTTTTTTTTGTTTTTTTTTTCCCAAAACTCCTGATATTCAATTCTTCCTTTCTTCCCATGTGTGAAGAATACCTTCAATCTAGTCCCAGTTATTTCTAATTTTTTTGGAAGTATAACTGTGAACTGGATTCTTTTCAGGAATTTTATTTAAAATAGCATTCGGTCTCTTAAAATTGTCAGTATCATTAACAACATAGTTAAGGGCCTCCCTGACAAGAGGATTGGGATGTTCCTTAGCTTTCTCGTAATATCTCTGAGCTAGATCATACATAGTATAATGTATAGAGTTAATATTTAGAATGTTACGGATAGCATTATTGGATGTTTTACCATCGAGTCCTACCATCAGACGAAGAGTTTTATTTTGAAACGAGGTAATATTAGTTTTTTGCTGCTTTCTGCAGTTACCCCAGATAGAACAGCAACAAGGTTTTTTTTGCTAAGACTTTAATTTTTAATTATGTGTTGGAGACATCCTCTTATTTTAAGAGCTTTAGCGAAGGTTTCCTTAATATGTTTGTTCCAATTCATATTATGATCCATAATGAGGCCTAAATATTTAACATCCTTTACCCAAGTTATTTTTTGCTATACAATTCAATTTCAAAGTCAGGATTGTAATTGTATATTTTGCGGGAGAACATAATTGCTTGTGTCTTGTCAGTATTAATTTTTATTTTCCAGTCTAGGAAGTAATTCTCCAGTTTTTCAACATAGTATTGCAACATAAATGTTGCTTGATTTTTATTCATGGAAGTATAGGCAAGTGCAGTGTCGTCAGCATAAAGTGCTGTAGTCAGATTCCTGTTGTTAAAATTTGGAAAATCTGAAGTAAAAATATAGTATGGCGTAGGAGCAAGTACACTGCATTGTGGAACACCTGCTTCAATTATTTATTTATTTATTTTTTGAAGATTTCTTCCCATTAATTTTTCCACAAAATGTTGTGTTTTCAAGATAAGATTTGATTATATGAATTATCTAAGGTGGGAAGTCATGTGCTATTAGTTTGTAGATAATTGCCTCGTGTGGACATTTATCAAAAGCATTAGCTACATCCAGGAATATAGCCGCTGTGTGCTTCTTATTCATTATTCCTTCTGCACATTTTTCAGTAACTCTCGAGAGCTGGTGCACTGTGTAGTGTTTGTCACGAAAACCTCCTTGAATAAATGGAATATCTGGGTATTCTTCACAGAACTGTTGCATCCTAACAAGTATAATTTTTTCAAAGATTTTTCCCATGGTTGGCAGTAACGAAATCGGTCTGTGATTTTCAGGAATTGCCGGGTTTTTACCTGGCTTGGGTAATAATATTACCTCTGCTGTCTTCCAATCATCAGGGAAATAATTTAATTTAAAGGCACAATTGTATATTTTAGTAAGGGTTTGCGCATACTCTTCCGGTAGTGTTTTCATAATTTTATTATTTATGCCATCTTTGCCCGGTGCCTTCTTATTTTTAAGGTTATTAATGTGAAACCTGACTTCCCTTTCACCAATGGGTAGTGGTTTTTCAAAGTCTAGAGGAACAAAAATATATTTTTGGCCCTTAAAAGGTCTCTTGTTTTTTCCTATCTTTTCAGTTTCTGGCGTTCCGTAACCGAGAGAGGTCGCAACACCTTTAACTTCAAGTTGCTGTTCGACTTTTGCATTTTTTGGTTTCCGGACCCGAGAGAGGTCGTAGCACCTTTACTTTGAGGTTGCTGTCTATCGGACGTAAGAGAGGCCGTAGCATTTACTACTTTTGGCTGCTGCTTCCTATGCCTTGTCCTCGGCTTTTTTTTTTAAATAACCTCTCTGTTTACTTTTAATTGGGGATGTTAACACAGGTTTTTTTTTTTACTAGTAAATTCTTCATAGAGTTTTTCACTTTGGGTGATGACTCTAGAATTTTCTACATCCTTCGCATGTTTAAAATAAGTATCCAGGGCCTTTTGCATTTTAATGGCTACATCAGTGTCAGGGATATCATTTATTTTAAACTGTTTTTCGAGTGAGTTTGCAAAAATTTCCGCTTTTTCTTCATCGGTTCTAACTACCGTCACATCTGCTTTCTAGAGGGGTGGGCGTAATCTGATATTTTTATTTTGCAGACAAGAAGTAAGGTTCCACAGGGTCATTATATTTTTTATCCGAATTTTCGGAACTGTTATGAATAATTGTCAACAGTATCTTTGTAAACGGGAGTGATATATATAGTAAGTGAAACATATTTCAAGTAAATTCATATTCAGTTGCTGCTTGGATTCCAAACGGGACGGTCGCACGTTGTGTATTCTCCCGCCAGTTATCTGTCTCTGCAACTTTTTGCCTCTTCGGAAGATTTCTTTCGTCGCATCTTAGATAGTTTCTGGGTTACCAGTGTATTGTAATCAGTCCGGTTAGGAGATCTTTTAGTAGCTAAGCTTTTTTCAAAGCTCTATTAAAAATTTTCCGAATCCACTTCTCTTCGTATTGCTGTTAGCACACCGTTGAAAATTTCGTTGCGCAAAAGGATTGCCGACGCTGAAGATGCAGGAATAGAATCTGATGCTGAACAAGAAGTTCACCGTTTCATCCCCCCTATAACTGGAATCTACAGCACAACTGAGGAAGAAAATGGTCTTAGAAGATCCAGGAGGATAAGGTGTTTACCTCCTGAGTTGAACACCAGTGTTCAAAAAAACACCAGAAAAAGTAAGAAGGTAAGTATGAGGTCTTTGGAACCTCAGTTGTCGGGTGGAGATACCGACGGATTCCCCTCTGGGGATGGTTTTTTTATGAAAAAGAAAAATAGATCAGATAATCCTGCGGGACCTGACTATTTTAAACTGTCGGGTGGAGATACCGACGGATTCCCCTCTGGGGATGGTTTTTTTTTAGAAAAAAAAATAGATCAGATAATCCTGCGGGACCTGACTATTTTAAATTGTCGGGTGGAGATACCGACGGATTCCCCTCTGGGGATGGTTTTTATATGAAAAAAATAGATCAGATAATCTTGCGGGACCTGACTATTTTAAATTGTCGGGTGGAGATACCGACGGATTCCCGTCTGGGGATGGTTTTGCTGAAAAAAATAGATCAGATAATCCTGCGGGACCTGACTATATAAAAAGACCTGACAGTGCTGCGGCATCAGGCTATTCCTGTGAGATTTTTCGCAAAAATAGTGTGAATTTGCGTCAGTCCACGGGAAAAAAAAAGGCCCTTTTTGGGGCCGACTAAAAAATTTTCCAAAAAGGAATTGGCCATTTGTACACTGCAGGAAAATGAAACGCAGTTAGAAAAGACGGGAACACAAATTCACAAGAGTAAAGCTGAGCTTTACGACAAAAAATTGAAACACAAAAAAGTTTCAATAAAAGTGAGGAAAAAAGAAAGGTTCGTAATGAACAGCCTCACGCACTGCAAGAAAGCAGTGACAGCTTCAAAATACAGGAAGCAAAAAAAGACACAGAATTATTAAAAACAGACTCAAATAAATATCTCCGTAATATCGATTTATTACACAGAGAGAAAAAAAAGGTTGCAATTAAATGCAACTTACCGAATTCTGTGTTAGAGCAAAGGATACAAAAACATCTCTCGAATTATCAAAACACCAATTTCCTTGATAAAATGAATGCAGATGTGGAAAAATATTTAGTTAAAAACTGCAAGAGAGAGAAAACTATAGAGAAAAGGAAAGTAAATTACTCCACTGGAAAGAAAGCGGGCCGCCCCGATGGCGCAGTGGTCTAAGGCGCTGGCCGCTGATCATTCGTCCGTAAGGGGTCCGGGTTCGAATCCCGGTCAGGCATGGATGTTGTGTTTGTCTTACGGCACTGGCTCTCTCCCTTCCCTGGAACCAGTGACCCTAAATTAGGGACGGGCGACTGCTTATAGCCCATTGAGTTGCTCACGGTGGTCGTTAAACCTCCAACCAAAAAAAAAAAAAAAAGAAAGAAAGCGGAAAAAAAGTTTCTCCGAGTGGAACCTTTCCCTTTTTCTCTGAGGAAGAAAAACGCCCTCAAAGTGGAACCTTCCCCACCTTTCCCTTTTTCTCCGAAGAACAAAAAAACCAAAAAAAAAAACCAGCCCGTTTAAGGGCATTTCTGTTTCTGAGAATGAAAATAACTGCATAAAAGAGGAAACCAATAAAACTATAAAGAATAGAAAAATAAATTACTTCGCTGGAAGACTTAGCAAAGAATTAAAGGAAGCGGAAAAAAAAAGTCTCTCCGAGTTACACGTACAACACTGCAGTTAATAAAGTTGTAAGCAACAACAAGGAAGAAATGCTTCGGTTAAATGCTATTACTATTGCCCAAGATAGTATTACTGTTAGCAGCATAGCCGTAGAGAAAGACGTCTTAAAAACAAACAAGAAAATGGACAGCGGAATGCTGCCTTGTGGGTGCACCACCTCGTTACCCTTGCCCATTTTCTCTGAGAAAGGTAAAAAAAAAAACCGGCCCGTTTGGGGGCCGTTCTTTTTCTGAGGATGAAGGTTTAATAACGGAAACAAATGGCCTTAACATTCTAATTCGGAATGCGCAGGGTATCAAAAGACAACACAGAGAATTTTTAGCCTACCTAAAGTACAAAAAATTGACGTTGCGTTAATTTATGAATCATGGCTAAGCGACAAAATTCAATTCAAGATACCCAACTACAAGGTTTATAGAAAAGACAAAACTGCCAAAAGCGGCGGAATTTTGATTGCGGTTGTTGATAGATTAGAGCAAAGTGAAACACCTTGCAACACTGAAGATGGTCAAGAAGCCCACTCAGTTATAATTAAAACCAAAAATAACCCGATCAAGCTTACGGCCTTTTATAATCATCCGTCACATACGGTTACCAGTGAAGCTCTGGACAAGCTTTTTGAAGAAGATATCCCCACCATAGTAGCAGGGGATTTTAATAGCAAGCACCGCTATTGGTACTCTCCTAGAGCTAATAAAAGTGGGAACAATATTTTCAGATATCTCTTAAATAAGAATATTGATCTGGGGGCACCTGCCGAGCCCACCAGAACAGCGTTAAGAGGAACTAGTAATGTGCTAGATTTTGCGCTATTCAAAAATAATAAATATTATTATGAAATCTATACTGCAGCAGCGCTCTCATCTGATCATAACCCCGTTCATCTACAGCTTTTTACTGACAAAACTGTAATGGTAACACCCAAAATGGTCACGAACCTAAAGCAATTCACTGAAAAAATTAAATTAGTATCACCTCCAGAAATCGGAGATTGCAATAGCAAAGAAGAAATTGACAATGCTATTGAAACCTTTAACCTTGCCATTAAAAAGGTTATGGAGGCTTGCCAAACTCCTGCCAAAGAAAAAAGAAACCCGTATTTCTTACCCAAAGAAATATTGGATCTTATTAAGGAGAAAAATAGGTACCGCAGTAAATGGCAAAGAACCAGAAATAAAAGATTTTATGACCTTTACTGCACCCTTAACAGGCAAATCAAAAGAGATATCACAAAGTTTGAAAACGGTTCATGGGGTCAATTATTAGAGGAAGCACATATTGACTACTCTGAAAATTCGAATAAAAAAAAATAAAATGACCCTGTGGAACCTCACTTCAAGTTTGCAAAATAAAAATATCAGATTACTCCCACCTCTCCAGAAAGCAGATGGGACGGTTGTTAGAACCGATGAAGAAAAAGCAGAAATTTTTGCAAACTCACTAGAAAAACAGTTTAAAATAAATGATATCCCTGACACTGATGTAGCCACTAAAATGAAAAAGGCCCTGGATACTTATTTTAAACATGCAGAGGATGTAGAAAATTCTAGAGTCATCGCCCAAAGTGCACAACTCTATGAAGAATTTACTAGTAAAAAAAAACCTGTATTAACATCCCCAATTAAAAGTAAACAGAAAGGCTCTTCTATAAAAAATAGAAGCACAAGGCATAGAAAACAGCATCCAAAAGTAGAAAATGCTACGGCCTCTTTTACGTCCGATAGACAAGTTAAAGGTGCTACGACCTCTCGCGGGTCCGGAACGCCAGAAACTGAAAAGATAAGAAATAAAAAAAGGCCTTTTAAGGGCCAAAAAAAATTTTGTTCCTCCTGACTTTGAAAAACCACTACCCATCAGTGAAAGAGAAGCTAGGTTTCACATTAATAACCTTAAAAATAAAAAGGCACCGGGCAAAGATGGCATAAATAATAAAATTATGAAAACATTACCGGAAGGGTATGTGCAAACCCTTACTAAAATATACAATTGTGCCATTAAATTAAATTATTTCCCGGATGATTGGAAGACAGCAGAGGTAATTTTATTACCCAAGCCAGGTAAAAACCCGGCAATTCCTGAAAATCACAGACCGATTTCGTTGCTCCCAACCATGGGAAAAATCTTTGAAAAAATTATACTTGTTAGGATGCAACAGTTCTGTGAAGAATACCCAGTTATTCCATTTATTCAAGGAGGTTTTCGTGACAAACACTCCACGGTGCACCAGCTCTCGAGAGTTACCGAAAAATGTGCAGAAGGAATAATGAATAAAAAGCACACAGCGGCTATTTTCCTGGATGTAGCTAAGGCTTTTGATAAATGTCCACACGAGGCAATTATCTACAAACTAATAGCACATGACTTCCCACCGTGGATTATTCATATAATCAAATCCTATCTTAAAAACAGAACATTTTGTGCAAAAATTAATGGGAAGATATCTTCAAAAAAAATTATTGAAGCCGGTGTTCCACAAGGCAGTGTACTTACTCTTACGCTATACTCTATTTTTACTTCAGATTTTCCAAATTTTAACAACAGGAATCTGACTACAGCACTTTATGCTGACAACACTGCACTTGCCTATACTTCCATGAATAAAAATCAAGCAACATTTATGTTGCAATACTATGTTGAAAAACTGGAGAATTACTTCCTAGACTGGAAAATTAAAATTAATACTGACAAGACACAAGCGATTCTGTTCTCCCGTAAAACATACAATTACAATCCTGACTTTGAAATTGAATTGTATGGTAAAAAAATACCTTGGGTAAAGGATGTCAAATATTTAGGCCTCATTATGGATCATAATTTGAATTGGAACAAGCATATTAAGGAAACCCTGGCTAAAGCTCTTAAATTAAGAGGATGTCTCCAACCCATAATTAAAAATAAAAGGCTTAGCAAAAAAAATAAAACCTTGTTATGGAAAGCATGCTTCAGCCCGGTGATTACCTATGGCTGTCCTATCTGGGGTAACTGCAGAAAGCAGCAAAAAAATAATATTACCTCGTTTCAAAATAAAACTCTTCGTATGATGGTAGGACTAGATGGAAAAACATCCAATAATGCTATCCGTAGTATACTAAATATCAGCTCTATACATTATACTATGTATGATCTAGCGCAAAGGTATTACGAGAAAGCCAAGAAACATCCCAATCCTCTTGTCAGGGAGGCCCTTAATTATGTTGTCAATGATACTGACAAATTTAAAAGACCGAAGGCTATTTTAAATAAAATTCCTGAAAAGAATCCAGTTCACAGTAATACTTCCAAAAAATAAAAAATAACTGGGACTAAATTGAAGTTATTCCTCACACGTAGGACGAAAGCAAAAAATTGAATAGCAGTTTTGGGTAAAAAAAAAAAAAAAAAAAAAAAAAGGGCCATTTTAGGGGCCGAGCAAAATGTTGCATAAAAGATTTAACTTTTTTGTACTAAATATCTCTGCCCCTAAAAAAACAAGGTATTGTTGGTCTTGTCTTTTATATTAAAATTTGTTGTTGTTTTTTCCTGATTAAAAAAAACAAAAAAAAAAAAAAAAAAAAAAAAAAGGCTCTTTTAAGAGCCGAGCAAAATGTTGCATAAAATACATCTTTTTTGTACTGAATATTCAGCTCCTAACCAAACAAGGTGTTGTTGGTCTTGTCCTTTATATTAAAATTTGTTGTTGTTGTTTACAGATTAAAGAAAAAACAAAACAACAACAACAATAAACGAAAGAAAAAAAAAACGGCTCGTTTAGGGGCCGAGCAAAGTGTTGCATAAAAGACATCTTTTTACGCATTAGTTCTGAAAAAAAAAATAATATTATTATTTAAACAAAACAGGACTAAATTTTTTCCGCTGTTGCACATAATTGTGCAGCAAGCAGGCAAGTAGCGAAGGTAAAAAAAAAAAAAAAAAATTATGAATGATTGGCCCATAAACTACCGGCTTCCTAAATATGGAATAAAAAAAAATCCTGGTTGTGGCTTTTTTTTTTTATTTCTCGGTTGTTTACTCAAAATGAGTATCTTAAACCTCGATCGGTGTAATTTTGTGATCACACCACCTCAGCTATGGTTACTCTGACATGCCTGTCAAGAATCAACAAAAGTAAACCTGTGAAAAAATTCTGTAAACCAATGGGGAAAAATCCTTTCTGTCATTGGCTGGCGAGAAACACTGAGCAGATAGCCAGTTTTGTCTTACCCGGTGTTCAAAGACGATTTTTCTCTGGGAAAGATGTTCTGTGTGTGATGTTTTTTTTTTTTTTCCAGGTTCCCCTCTCCCGTGTCCTTTCCTTCCTTTCCCCCTGTACTCATCTGTGGCACAGGTGTACCGGGCATTTTTCTGCGGAGAGAAATATCACTTGAAATGGCTTGTTGTTACAGGTAAGTATGTAGGGCAGCTTACAACTTCACTTCTTAACGGGTAACCGTCTACTCCCTCTCCTCTAATATTTCCATACTTTTCTTTCGTACTATTCTATCAGGGAAATCTGTTCCCAAATATCTAATATTCCTCTTTTTCATCTGACAAAAGGCGCAGAGCGCTGAGGGTTCGGGTCTCTCAACCTCAGATAGGAAATCTCTCTCTCTCTCTCTTTCAAGTAAATAGTGCAAACAAAGTATCACATCTGCTAGAGCAATTTTTCAGTAGTATTTAATAACATATCAGTTCGCAAACATTATGCCAAAAACATAAAATTGTGAATATATATATATATTGTAACTTCAAGTTATTAATTTACCAGAGCGCTTAATTTGAGTGAATGAACGAAAAGCTAATGGGATCAGCCAGGACTCGCTCGTGATAACATCAGAAATATTTATCCACATTCCATCCTACAAAGTTGGTTTGTTTATTTCCGTTGGTTATCGGTTTGTACTGTCAAGCACTGTGAATGATCGCTGGGTACAATGACACAAAAGGATTGTAAATAATTTTGATAATTTGAAACTTCTAGCAAACTGTTGCCCAAAAACATGCCTATGGCAAACCAGAAGTCCAGTAACTGACCTTCCCCTTCATTTTAAAAACGAAAATACTCAAATGTCAAAATTAGAAGCAGAATACAGGAATTTAGTGTTCGTACATTGGCAAAAGTAAAATCACTGTAATGTTTACAAAATAAACGGGAAGACGTTATGTAAAAGGTGAACTTAATCTGTCAGTGAGCAAAACCCTTCGGGCACACTGAGACAGCTTTCGGATTCAAAACCAACATTAGATAAACCTTGCCACCGGTCAACTTTTCATTCAGCCATTAGATGGCGCCAGATTTGCGATAGCCACATTATCTATGGGATACGAAACAAACATATATATTTACACTGACGGGAAAAAAAACCCAACAACACGAATAAATAGTTGTAGAGGAATGAAATGACGGCAATACATTTGTATAGGTAACATATTTAATCGATTAAGGTTTCAAGATCACAGCTTATTGTAAGCGCGAGAAGAGCCATTTTAAATGTGAAATGCTGGTACATTAATAACCGGTGTAACCGCCAGAATGTTGAATGCAAGCACACAAACGTTCATGCATTGGGTCGTACAGGTGCTGGATGTCAGTTTGTGGGATGGAGTTCCATGCCTGTTGCACTTGGTCGGTCAATACAGGGACAGTTAATGCTGGTTGGGGGGTGACGCTGGAGTTGTCGTCCAACGATGTCCCATACGTGCTCGATTGGTGAGAGATCTGGTGATCTAGCAGGCCACGGCAACATGTCGACACTCTGTAGAGCATGTTGGGTTACAACAGCGGTATGCGGACGAGCGTTATCCTGTTGGAAAACAACCCCTGGAATGCTGTTCATGAATAGCGGCACAACAGGTTAAATCACCAGACCGACGTACAACTGTGCCGTCAGGGTGCGTCGGATAACCACGAGAGTGCTCCTGCTGTCATAGGAAATTGCTCCCCAGACCATAACTCCAGGTGTAGGTCCAGTGTGTCTCGGCCGCAGACAGGATGATTGCAGGCGCTCACCTGGCCTCGTTCTAACCAACACACGGCCATCACTGGCACCCACGCAGTACCGGCTTTCATCAGAAAACAAAACACAACAGATCTCCACTCCGTCCTCCAATGAGCTCTAGCTTGACACCACTGACGTCGCAAACGGCAGTGGTTTGGAATAAGTGGAATGCACGCTACAGAGCGTCTGGCTCGGAGCTGTCCTTCAAGTAACCGATTTATAACAGTTCGTTGTATCACTGTGGTGGCAACTGCAGCTCGGATTGCTGCCGCAGACGCGGTATGATGCGCCACGGCCACACGGCGGTCTTCCCTCTCAGTAGTGCCACGTGGCCGGCCGGAACCCGGTCTTCTTGAGGCAGTACCTTCCTTTGACCACCGCTGCCAACAATCATGCACAGTGGCTACATTCCTGCCAAGTCATTCTGCAATATTGCGGAAAGAAAATCCACCTTCTCGTAGCCCTATTACACGACCTCGTTCAAACTCCGTGAGCTGTTGATAATGGCTTCTTCGTCTTCTTGAAGGCATTCTTGACTAACATCAACACCCTACGTCGAATCTCAACGATAACTAACGCTTACGAATGTTACAGCGCGTATTTACAGCAAACCTGCTTTGCATGTTCCGAGGGGCGCTACTAGCGCCACACGTATGCGCCGAGCGTGAAATTTTCATAGACGTCATCTTACAGATGTACTCTCACCGCCTACCAACTGTCGTTTATCTAACATAACCCCTTCTTGGTGTTGGGATTTTTTTCCGTCAGTGTATATATATATACAGGGTGGTTCAAAACTATATGTCAAAAATGTAAAGGCATTTAGAGGGGATCTAAATAAGCAGATTTCGTATAGGAATGTGTGTGCGGTAATGCCGCATTAAAGCGCCAGCACGTAAAGCAGTATGAATCACAGGAAACTGAAAAGACAAGTAAAAACAAAAGAAAAAAATTATTAACAGTTTACAAGAGGTGCTCGAAAGAGCGGCCACCAACAGCGATACAAGATTCACAGCGGCGGCGCATGGATCGGCGTACATTAGAAAAGACGTCAGGCATGTCGAGCACATGTCCAGCAGCAACAGACAAGCGGACAACAAGATCTTCTGCAGATGTGACGGGACTCTCGTACACGAGGCTTTTAATATGACCCCAAAAGAAGAAATCCAAGCAGGTTAAATCAGGAGAACGCGGTGGCCAGGAAACTGGTCCGTCCCGTCCTATCCAATGCTGACCGTAGACAGCGTCCAGGTGATTCCTGACGTTTCGGCTGAAGTGAGCTGGGGCTCCATCATGCTGGAACCACATTCGTTTGCGAACATCGACCAGAAGTTCAGGTAAGACCACCTGTAGGAAGATGCCGTATGTGTGGCCAGTTAAACGACTAGGTAGAATGTGTGGTCCTACTAAATTATTGTTCACAGTGCCTGCCCAAACATTAATGGAAAAACCTTTCTTGGTAGGCGTGTGTTATTGTGCCATGTGGGTTATCATGAGCCCACAGGTGAGAATTATGGATGTTAAAAATATCCGACAGCGTAAAAGTAGCCTCATCAGTGAATAAATCATCTGCAGGGAAGATTGGATTGGCTACAGTCTGCTGTAGGTACCAACGGGCAAAGTTGAGACGTGGAAGATAATCGTCAGGGGTCATTGCTTGCACTCTCTGTAAATGATACGGATGCATTCCGTCTTCATGTAAAGTCCTCAAAACAGTTGGATGGTTCACACCCAACGCACGTCCTACAGCTCTCGAGCTTGTCGGCGGATTATCCTCTACTGTGTTTAGTATTCTTTCTTCCACTGCAGGAGTTCTGCGATATCTTCCAATGCCAGTATCACGCATGGAAGCATAAAACGATCCACTCGTGCTTAACTCCCGATGAAGCCGCTCGAATGTTCGACGATCCGGCTGATTCCTATCCGGAAATCGCTCCCTATACATCCGTTGAGCAGCTAGTCCATTTCCTTGTGCAGCCCCATACATGAAATGCATGTCGGCCAGCTCCGCATTGGTGTAACGATGCATGCTGCTCGAGATCCGTGCGGAAAACGAAGAATCCAGCTGGCGAAGTGCTTCATCTGTCTGTCCGTCCGCCCGTCCGAAGTATTAAAACACGTAACACCTCCGAAAAATAACCGATTTGCACGGAAATGAATTCATTCTACTCAGGGATGCCTCACATCCACCAGATACGATAGAAAATTTAGTTTCTTTCCCCCGAAGTCTGTCTGTCCGTCCGTCCTGAAGTATAAAATAACGTAACCCCGCCGAAAAACAACCTATTTGCACGGATATGAATTCATTCTACTCAGGGACGCCGCACACCTATTAGATACGAGAGAAAATTACGTTTCAACTGTCCACTGTCTGTCTGTCTGTCTATTCGTCCGGAAGTATAAAAGCACGTAACCTCAACGAGAAACAACCGACATGCACGGAAATTATTTCTTTCTACTCGGGGACATCTCACACCTATCAGGTACGATACAAATTACGTTCCGTCCGTCGTCCGCATGTCTGTCCGTCCGTCCCAACGAACAAAAACCCGCAACCCCACCGAGAAACAACCGATTTGCACGGAAATGAATTCTTTCTACTAAGGGACCCTCACATGGAGGTGGAGAACTATCGATAGTTATGATTATCGACAGTTTTCGATGGTCAAAAAATAACAATCAATAACTATCGATGTGTGTTGGTTGATACAGTTTCTAGGGAGAAAATTTGTTTTCCGGAATGAAAAATTATTTCTGACAAGAATATGAGAAATTATGTAAAATATATTTAGCATTAAACGAAAGACGTAAAACATCCCACAAATTAGAAGATACACTGCAATCCAATATGGTACATAATATTTGGACACTTCAATCAAAACTAAAACTAAGCACTCATATTACAGATCTACTTAAAATTTCGCACAATATTATCCCGACAAGAAAATGGTTGTATAGAATTAAACTAATATCTAAATCTAACTATAACTACTGTGTTTCAGAGGACACTGTTCAACATTTATTTGTAGATTGCAATTTTGCGAAATATATCTGCGATTGGTTACAACAATACTTAAATTATAGACATAAATTTACTGCAGGCCAAATTTTGTACTATGTACCTAGGGACTACTCTGAATCTAAAAACCTAACAATTCATTATTTAATAACAATAACAAAATATAATGTATGAGAAAATCGAAATGCCTAATTTTACCAACAAAAATAAAAAAATACGGAGCTGATTAAAATGACTATTAAATGTGATCTCAGAAGAATACTGGAGTTTGAAACTAGAATGTTTGGAGCTCAAAAAACTTTTAAAAAAGTGGAAAGTATTAGCACCAGTAATATATAAAAATACTGAACAAAATAATAGAATGAATCATTTAAAATTGAAATATTAATAGCAAAAATGTGAAATGTAGTAAAACTGAGGGGTACAAATTAAAATCTTAAACACATACTGTACAATTTCGTACCTGATATTCTGTCGGTATTTAATTGAAAAAATTAAAATATAATAATAAAATCAATTTTGACTATATCAATGGTATTTTAATGATTTAGTGGTCATTACTATAATATAATCAGTCAAATATCTAACCATAATGGCATATCTTACATAAAAAATAATTAATTTGTAATAATATAATTAAAGAAAAACTGGATCCATTGATGTTTTTCCATCTTAGCTTTAGCATTTCCTGTATTATTGTTTAACATCACTTTCCTATTCTTTCATGTTTAAAACAAAAAAGGTTATTTGTTTACTCCAATTTTTTGCCATTTTTTAAATCTTAAATGCCTTTAACAAGAACCTCTTACTAAGTACATGTGGAGTGTTCAAAAAGGTGATTTCTAAATATATTGTATACTTCCTGTAACAAGCGGAAATTATTGTGCAGGCCCCCACCCTTTCAGTTGGTTGTCTGCTCTGTCTGGAAGTAAGAGAAAATGACAATTATTAAAGGATCCTCAAATAATAATAATAATGATGAAAGTATCCACTAAATGTCTTAATTTACTAAATGGATGTATAAATGTGTGTTTAAATGGAAAAATTAATAGATTCCTAAACAATTCTTTAACAGCCCCTCATGCGTCGGCCCTTAGTAAGAGTCGGACATGAGGTATAAATTAAAGAAACAAAATTTTTCTTACTTTTCCATATTGTCGAAAAGCTAAGCTCTGATAAGCTTTGAAACTAACCATTTCTTTGTCTTTTCTTCTTCCCCCCTTGTTTTTGTTTGGAGTTTAACTACCACCGTGAACATTTGGATGGGCTGTAAGCATTTGTCCGTCCCTGATTTAGTTCCACTGGTTTCAGGGAAGGGATAAAGAAGCCAGTGCTGTAAGACAAATACAAACAAAATATCTATTACTCACAGGATTCGAATCCGGACCCATCTCGAACGAATGGTCAGAAATCAGCCGTTAGGCCACTGCGCCACAGAGGCGGGAACCTACGTTTTGACGATATCCTCCCAAAGTGAGTGAGCAAAAGTCACGAAACAAATGTTGTGCCTGAAGAACGAGCTAATACGTGACTCCTTAATTCTTATTTTCTGTTTTATTGCATTATTTTTTTATGCTTCGCTTCACAAAAGATAAAGAAGAAAATTCTGCAGTTTTGTATGCAAAAACATTCTTTTGTATAATGCAAAAATGCAAAAATTGTTTGCAATTTTTTTTTTCTATAATGTAATATTAAATTTTTGGACCGAGCAGGAAAGAGGAAGATGATATAATGTTTGGTGTGTCGAAAATTTATCTTTATAATTTAAATATTGATGTAACCAATTCCAGATATGGTTTGAAAAGTTACAATCAAGTATGGGTAAGACGAAGGATCTAAGTGCATTTGATCGTGGGCAAATTGTCGGGGCCCGATGAATGGGTCACTTCATCTCGGAAGTCGTGCAGGCACTAAGATTTTCATGAGCCACTGTGTCACGGGTGCACCTTGAGTACATTGAATCTGGTAAAACCATCCCTGCAAGGGCAAAGTGCCGTGGACAACAGCGTGTGGATGAGCGGGGTCATCGTCGGCTAGCTCGCATTGTAACAGCGGATAGACGGACTGCAGTGCAAGAAATCACTCGGCAATTCAACGCTGGTGCACAAAAACGTGTAAGCAGCCACACCATCCAGAACCATCTCCTCGTTGTGTGGGGTATAGAAGCCATCGTCCCACAATGGTACCGCTGCTGACCGCACATCACAGGGTGCAAAGATTAGCATGGGAACGGGAACATCGCCACTGGACCCTAGACATGTGGGAAAATATTGCCTGGACTGATGAGTCCAGATTCACTTTGGTACATGCGGATGGCAAGATACGAGTACGCCGCAAACGACATGAAGCAATGGATCCTTCTTACCTGCAGGGTACTCTTCAAGCTGGTGTGGGTGGCATTACCGTCTGGGGACCGTTTACGTGGACTGAAATGAGACTCCTGGTACGTGTGACATCGTCCCTCACAGGTCAACGTTACCATGATATCCTGGACGACCATTTGTTCCCGTTTGTGCGTCTTCAACATTACACCATGCCATCGCTCCCGAATTGTATCCGAATGGTTGCACGAACATTCCACCGACGTGACCTGGCTTCCTTGGCCAGCTGGGTCACTTGACCTCAATCTCATCGAGCACATCTGGGATGCCGTCGAGAGAGATGTTCGAGGCTCTGAGCCCCCTACATCAAATCTTCGTGAACTGTGGGAGCTTGTTCAGAGGTCGTGGATCCGTATGACTTCCCAACGCTTTTAGGTGTCTTGTCGAGTCCATGCCGAGACGAATCGCCGCCGTCATCAGGGCGGAAGGTGGTGCTACACGTTACTAGACAGACATCTCTAATTCAATTACTCTTCAGTGTATATCTGTTGGTCTTATGTTGGGCCGGTTCTCAGGTTTTTTTTAAAAGAATTTTTTAAATTCTTTTTTTTAAAGAATTTTTTTAATTCCTATTTGGTTTTCAAACAGAGATTATGGACACCAGCAGAGAAGTTTTTCTATCCCGCGTGTGGGTTTCCTAAGCGTTTTACAAAAAAACCCTTCATAAGCATACGGACGTATGTCGATGCAACCACTTGTTGGTACGTAGGATACATGATGAGAACGTTAGTTCGAAATCATATGGTAGAGGGGTAATTCTATGTCAAGTGATCCAACAGAGATTGCTTGACCATTTAATTAACGACATCATAAGTTGCACAATCCCATTTATGGAGATCAGGAACAGACTCAAAGTAGATGCTCAAAATGGCGGCCACGTTGATGTTACGTGCATTTATACTTTCGGACGAATAGACAGACAGACAGACGGCGAACAGTTGGAACCTAATTTTCTCTCGTGTCTAATAGGTGTGAGGCGTCCCTGAGTAGAATGAATTCATTGCCGTGCAAATCAGTTGTTTTTTGGGCGGTGTTACGTGCTTTAATACTTTGGACGGGCGGACGGAGAGACAGACTTCCGACGAATAGAACGTAATTTCTATCATATCTGATAGGTGTGAGGTCTCCGTGAGTTGAAAGGAGTCATTTCCGTGCTAAACGGTTGTTTATCGGTGAGGTTACGTACTTTTATACTTCCGGACGGACAGACAGACGACGGACGGATGGAATGAAATTTTCTATCATATCTGATAGGTGTGAGGTGTCCCTGAGTAGAAAGGAATCATTTCAGTGCAAATCGGTTATTTCTCTTTCGAGTTATGTATTTTTATGCTTCCGGACGGACGGACGGACGGAAAGGCAGACTTGGAACGGATGGAACGTAATTTTGTATTGTATCTGATAGGTGCGAGGCGTCGCTGAGTCGAAAGTAATAATTTCCGTGCAAATCGGTTGTTTATCGGCGGAGATATTTTTTATTCTTCTGGAAGGACGGACAAACGGCGTATGTTGGAACGTAATTCTGCATCGTATCTCATGGGTAATTCGTTCCTGAGTCGAAAGAGACCATTTACGTGCAAATCTGTTGTTTCTCGGTCCAGTTATGTGTTTTTATGCTTCCTGACGGACGGACGGACGGACGGAAAGACAGACTTTAGACGGATGGAACATAATTTTGCATTGTATCTGATAGGTGTCTGGCGTCCCTGAGTCGGAAGAAATAATTTTCGTGCAGATGGGTTGTTTATCGGCGGAGATATTTTTTTTATTCTTCTGGACGGACGGATAGACGGCGGACGGATGGAACGTCATTTTGTATTGTATCTGATACGTGTGAGGCGACCCTGTGTCGAAAGAAATCATTTCCGTGCAAATCGGTTGTTTATCGGCTGATAATTTTTTTTATTATTTTGGACGAACGAACAGACGGCGGCCGGATGGAGCGTAATTCTGTTTCGCATCGCATGGGTAATTCGTTCCTGAGTAGAAAGAGACCATTTGCTTGCAAATCGGTTTCTTACTTGCTCAGATACGTGCTTTTTCGTGTGGCCGTAAAAACTGACATGTTGATGGTCCCTTAACAGAACGAGTCTTCGTTTCCTAGGTGATTTTTACATTTGCAATTTTTTTACGGTCCCCTTAAGGCTACAACAGTCGCTTGCAAATCGGTTACTTACTTGCTAAGATACGTGCTTTTTCCTGTGGCCGTAATAACTGACATTTGCAATTTGTTTACGGTCCCATTAAGGCTACGAGAGTCGACGGTAGTTCTTTCCGTGACACGCCGTCCTTGGTTGTACTTCTGGCCGCAAAGCTAAGCTGCATCTGCCGGTGGACTTCAAAGGTGCCTGTATTAGGACATTACCAGAGTGTGGAGCGATGGCTGGCAATAATGACTCTCCCGTAGAAACTGGAGGCCGTCTAAATTAGAAGGAACCTGTCCTCAATGCCCGTACACGAAAGGCACCTATCGGAAGAGATGCCACCCCACTACCTACTCCTAGTTGGAAGGACATTGTGGGCCAACCGCCACCTAAAGAGATATTCTTTTTAAACTGAGAAGGAGACACCATCTCTTTAAAGAGATTTCTTTTAAAGAGATGGTGTCTCCTTCTCAGTTTTTAAAAAATAGTAAAAAAGATAGAAAAGGGGAAATTAGCTTTGGCACTAGGCTTTTGAAAGCTCAAACCTGTCTCTTCCATTGCTATAAAGCTTTTTTTACTCTGTACAACGCCCCAATCGCAATTCGTACAGATACTCCGAAGATGTGGGCTTCTAACAATCTTCCGACAAACTTGTGCGAAACCCTATCGAAAGCTTTGATCTGGTCTGCCAAGAAGAGCCCCTTCTTAATGCCCTTCTCGGCTAGCTAAGTGATAGCATCTCTGATGCACCTAGTATTTCATTGCATCCGGCGCGCCCCAATACCACATGTCTGGTTATCACCAATGAGATGAACGGCCACCTTAGCAAGCTTGCTATTGATGACCCTCGCAAGGATCTTATAGTCCACTGTGGAGAGAGACACCGGTCTCCAACCACTTAACTCCCTCGACGGGTAGTCGGGGGTCTTGCACAGCCAAGTGACCATGCTCCCCGGGATACGACCCACCTGCACAATCTTGTTGTACACACTGGTAAGCCAGGGCGCTAACACATTAACAAACTTCTTGTAAAACTCCGACGGAAGACCATCACAACCCGGAGACTTACCTGGCGAAAGGGCCTGAATCGCCACATTCACCTCAGACACCGAGAACTCCTCTTAGACACTATCGAAGTCCTCGTCTGGGATCCTCGGCGTACCCTCCAACCACATATCCATGACGGCAGGATCAATTTCCTCCCTGGAAAAGAGATCGCCGTAATACCTAGAAGCTTCCTGCAGATCCTGCTTATTGTCCCTCACCTCTTTGTCAACATCGAGGGTGGCTTCCTAGTCAAGGTGGTGGTAAGCACGCAGCCCTTACCCTCAAGGGCACAAGCGAACAACTACACACCGCGCTTTACCACCAATAACTTCCAGGTTCTCCCAAACAGATAGTGCGCATTGTTTTTGAACAATGAGTATAAAAGTTGGTAAATGTGTATTTTGCGCCCTAAATTGTTTCATCGGAAAAATTTAACTGTGTGGGAAAAGTGCGACGTACAAAATTTTTTAAGCATATAAAATAATGGGGAAATCTGCAAAAATATAGCATTTGTAGGTAAAAGGAAATAATTTTTCCGAAGTATTAACCTTCGAGTAAAATGGTTTGTAGCAGTTGGTGTGGGAGGCTGAAAGCGATGCTAACGGCCACCACGTGAAGAATCCGTGCGTCGGAACTGAATTGCTAGTGAAACCGCGGAAGAATACAACAGGAGTGGGGTGTATTGTATTTTTGGGAAGAGGGTGATGCGTCGTGAAATCCTGCTTAAGTTCAAATCTGTTTCATTTCTTTTTTTATATTTATAAAGATATGAGCGGAATGTCGTTATTATTAGTTTCACAATGTCTTCAAATGGAAAGAATATAAGGAATGTAAATGAATGTACGACGGACGTTTTCAGGAAGAAGTTTTGGTTATGGTTTGGAAGATGTGCTGAGGTAGGTGATTTCTTCAAGCACTTCATTTGTAGTTCTGCTGTTATTCCGTACATCGTAGCTCACATTTTTTCCTCGTGAAACGGATATTTTTCAAAATAAACGATTTTCTTCAATTCACATATCATACTATGGCAGGTAGGCCTACAGCTTCATGTATTGTGACGGATAATAAAATTTTAAGCCCTGACGCAATCCAAAATGAAGTGTGGACACTGACGATTTTGTACTTAAGCTTTCTCAAAATTACCCTTAAAAAAAAAAAAACTTACAATGCTGCGTAAGACCGTCCTCTTTCCTCCCGCGTATTCTTACAAGGAGCTTCGATAACTACGTAATGGTCAACCGCTGCTTCTGTATTCTTCCGCCCGTTGCTTGACCTTCAGAACGAAGCTTCCATTCCCCGGACTGCACCTTCACGCCATCGCCGCTCCGTAATCTTAGGCCACCCGCACGTACTATTCCGAAACTTCGCACTCCAAGGTAAGTTTTTCCGGGAAAAAATTTCCTTTCATGTAAATATACTATATATTTTCGCATCTTTCCAAATTATTTTGCATGCTTAAAAAATTGTACGTAGCACTTTTCCCACACAGTTAAATTTTTACGACGAAATAATTTAGGACGCTGGACTACACATTTACCGTAATTCCTTTGGCTCTTCCACAACGTAACGAAACGCTGAACGATGCAGCGATAACGTGTCGCCATCTATAGTCGCTTTGGAAAACTAGTTTATATATTAGTCCAAACCCTAGATAGTAGAAAGAAATGTAACTTAAAAATAGTTGAACTTCGGTTGGGTCTGAAAATCTGAACTCAATCCGAAGTATAGTGAGACTCCTTGTATTGAATGAACATGAATACCCTCATGGGAAGGAAACCATCTGAATTAGGTTTAATTTTTTTGCAGTTTTTCTTATCTTGCTTTGCAGTTTTGGTAAACAGTAGATTGTTACTAAATTGGTTGAATCGTAGCCTACGGGTATCACGCTTGAATACATAGTATGCCGTGAAATACCGCTAGACCGCGCTACAGACGTGAGTTGATGATGACCGACGTAAGCCAATGGCTGCACGAATCCGATTGAAGGCGACTGATGCGTTTGCAGTGCCGTAAGCCAAACAGAACGTCCATGCCTCCCTTGATTCGACGCGGACCCATCTGGAACGGATGGTCGGTAGCTAGCTAGCCCTGAAGTCACTGAGCCATTGGAGCGTCTGCCCTGTTTAATCGAGTGACCTGAGTTGCTGGCGCTGACCAATTGTATGACATAAGCAAGTGGTCTGAATTGCTGACCGGTTGTTTGAGACCAGGCACGACGCTACGGGTGGGCGGCGGTGTCAGTACACTGAACTTTTCTTTGAGCACCTCCACCTTAGCTCCCCAAATATTTAAGCAGTTAGAACACACGGCGAATGCCATCATCTAAGATTTTAGACAACTTGGGTAAATGCATAGGGGTAGCCAGTGAAGAGGGGGGTTCTCGGGATCGAGCCCCCTTTCTTGAGGATAGATTGAGCGCGAATTTAAAGGTATATGCATGTATATATGAGGCTTTCACCAATGAACCAAATCCATGGAACTCATCCCCCCTTAAAACATTTCGGGCTACACCGCTGGATAAATATATGTGAACTTTTGGAATTCACAGAAATTCTGTTAAGCGAAATCAATTTATGTAAAATTTTGTTTTGTACTATTCTCTGAAATGGAAGGAATTCTCTGAGCGGTGTCTAAGAGAGTCCCAGAAAGACACCATTTCCGTAATTATAGTTAAAAAAGATATGAGAGAGAGATTCCTGTCATATTACCAACCAAAATTCATAACCTGCCTTATGACAGTGAATATGAAAAAATATAAAAAAAATAGTGACGTAAGTGAGCTAAAATGGCGACTAGTAGCTTGTTAAAGCCCATGCAGGTTCATATCCATGGTACCCAGTATTACATATACTGAATAAATACTACGTACGGTATGTACAAAAAACTTTTTATTTTACTGGAAATAACATCCTCGGCGTCGGGTAAAATCTGATCAGATCATATTTAGAGGATTTTAGGAAGGGAGTGTCTGACCCCAGGTCTTAAACAACCCTTAGAAATAGGAAGCCATGAGATTTGGGCTAGAGTGCCCGATAGGAAAGTGACACGGTAGCGAGATAAAAAGGGGCAGGAAGACTGCCTTATTTATTAACGGGGGAAGGGTCTGATTTACGAGAGGGTATTCGGTGCACGTGCCAAGGTCCCCGAACCTTGAGGGCCCCAAAAATATAGGTATGTATTGCTTTGTATCAAGCTGATTCATAATGTTCATGCACTGGAAAAAGTCAAAATGGTAAATTCAGATCCGTATGTTGAAACATATGGAAATGACAATTTAATTTCTACATATAAATAGAACACCATATTATTGGCAAATTAATGTCTTAATCTGCCAATATTACCTATGTAACCGGTCACTTGCCCAGGGCCCCAAACTGCTTAAGTCAGGCCCTGGCCAGCATAAGGGGCACTGTGGATATTTAGTGGTTCGAGTGTTCGTACCTAATTGGGATCGAACCCGAGCCTAACTTGGAAGTTAAGGCTCGGCAAGACGTAACTAGAGCCGCCATATCTTAAGATATAAAATGCAATGCACAGAAGCCGACATACAAGCTGATGCCGGACAGACTGCGCATGCGCATTTTTGTTGACTTCAATTTTGGCAAACGGTCAGCCCACAGCTACTAGGATACAATATGCAATGCACAAAAACCAAAATACAGGCCATTAGGATACAAGATGCAGTTCACAGAAATCAACATACAGGTTGATGCCGGAGTAGACCACGCATGTGTATTTCTGTTGACTTCAGTTCTGGTAAAGAACAGTCAGCCAAACTACTAACAGCACGTGATTGTTATCTTCCCGGTGCATAATCACTTCGCAAATCGGATATGTTTAGTTTTGTGAAGCCAATCGGTTAGTTAAGGCTTTTGTTTGTTTTTGAGAAACATTTTCAGTAATGCCAAATACTGAAAACACAGTAATGCCTAATACTAAATGGCAAATACAGTAATGCCTAATACACTGCTGGACAATTGCCAAGGACGGATCATAAACGGCTATATAGCGTATAAAAAAGTAAGTGTGGTTGGATGCCAAGTGAAATAAAATAATGTCAGAATGCCAGGACATTACAAGAAAGACAATTTATTGTGCTCTGAAATCTAGAAGGCTTTGGAACGTGTTCAAGGGACAAACAGGCCATTTTGTGCAGAATACGTAAACGTGAAAAAAATGCAGTTACCGTCCGCAGGCGTTCCGGCGTAAGATGTCAATAGGGGATATGGCCACCATGGAGGGCGATGCAAGATTCCACACGTCGTGTCATGCTTTGCACAACATTATCAAGCAGCTGTTGGGGTAATTTATCCTATTCCTCTATCAGTGCACGGATGAGGGTGTCCTTGTTTATTGGAGGACATTGGCGACCAGCAAGACTCCTCCCCAAAGCATCCCACACATTTTCAATGGGATTTAGATCTGGAGAACGTGCTGGCCATACGAGGCGTTGAATATCCTCGCTCTCAAGACACTCCTGGACAGCGACTGTTCGATGACATGTTGCGTTGTCGTCCATGAAAGTGAATCTATCACCGACAGCACCACGGAACATGCGAACATGAGGTAGCAGAACATCATTGATGTATCGTTGGCCAGTCATAGCCCCAGTTGGAAGCACATAGACGGACGTACGGCCATTGATCATGATGCCAGCCCATACCATGACACTGCATGTCGGATATCGGTCCCTTTCCTGTATGTTTGCTGGACAATATGCAGTACCACTATCACGCCAGATCAGTTGTCGTCCACAATCAGACGATAGACTGTATCTACTCTCATCTGAGAAGAGGACAGCAGACCAGTCATTATCAGTCCAATTGCGATGTTGATGGCACCATTGCGAACGGGCGGTACGGTGACGTCTGGACAATGGGATGCACAACACACGACGGCGGGCGTATAGTCCTCCTTCATGCAAACGTCTGGCGACAATTTTTCGGGAGATCTGCTTGCCAGTAGCAGCCATAAACTGATTTGATACCTCACTAGCTGTTCTACGCCGGTGTCTTTTTGTTGATAGCACTATGTACCGATCTTCTGCAGGTGTCGTACTGCGAACACGACCTCCCCCGTGACGTTTGCTACACTCTCCATTTGTTTGAAATGATTTCCAAAGCCTTGAAACAACACTGTGGCTGACGTCGAACTCCCTGGCAACATCTGTTATTTTTCGCCCTTCTTCAATCTTGCCAATAATACGGCTACGCGTAAAATCATCTAGGTGATGTCAGGAAGACATACTGAAAATTGCAAGTTCGTCAATTGATTCTTTCCCTTTCAACTTTGCGTTTGAACAAGAACGGTCAATACGCGTCAAATCCTTTATATCTCTTATCAGCGCTATGACGTCATGAACAAGTTCGGCAATCCAAAATTTGCATATGCACAACACGTCTTACTGTATCCCGCACTTATGCTAATTTCCACATTTTCCTGCCTTTCATTTTATGGTTGCTATCGTTGCTATTGTCATTCGTCCTTTGCAATTGTCCGGCAGTGTACTATCCTTACCAGCAACTCTTCTCAAAAGGGTCTCCAAGACCAAAACAAACAAAAGGTGAGAGAGCGAGCATCCCAGCCTCACTACTCTTTGTACCTCAAAGAGGGGGAGATACGACCGGCAATAATGACTCTCCCGGAGAGGTCCCTAAACAACACACCAATCGCACTTCGGACAAATACTCGGAAGCCGTGGGCTTCAAACAATCTCCCGACAAACTCATGCGGTACTCTATCGAAAGCCTTGCTCTGGTCTGCCGAGAAGAGCCCCATTTTAATGCCCTTCTCGCCCAGGTAAGTGATAGCATCTCTGACACACCTAGTATTCCATTGCATCCGGCGCCCCGCGATACCACACCTCTGGTTAGCACAAAGGAGATGAACGGCCACCTTAGCAAGCCTGCTATTGATGACCCTCGCATGGATCTTATAGTCCACTGTGGACGGAGACACTGGTCTCCAACCACTTAGCTCCCTCGACCGCACATCGGTGGTCTTGCACAGCAAAGTGAACATGCTCCTCTTTATGGTCCCTGGCAGATGACCCCACCTGCACAATCTCGTTTTACACCCTGGTAAGCCAGGGCGCTATCACTTTAACAAACTTCTTGTAAAACTCAGACAGGAGACTGTCGCATCCCGGGGGCTTTCCGGGCGAAAGGGCCTGAATCGCCACTCTCACCTCAGACACCGCGAACTCCTCTTCGATATTCTCCAAGTCCTCGTCGGAGATCCTCGGTGTACCCTCCATTCACATATCCACGACTGCAGGATCTATTTCCTAGCCGGAAAAGAGATCGCCGTAATATCTAGCAGCTTCCTGCACGATCTGCTTATTGTTCCTAACCTCAGTACCTTCAATGTCGAGAACTTCCAGGTTCTCGCTCTTCTTCTTCGCCTCGACCTTGCGGTAAATGTCCCGTTCCTGATCAAAATTCCTAATAGCACCTTGAAGTTGAACTTCAGAGCCGATACCTCGATAAACGTCGAAAATCTCTTGACTGATCTGGGTAATGATTCCCAGGTTACATCCGTCCTCAGCACCCCTCAGAGCCGCGTTCATGATGTATATCAGAAACACCTGAGTCCCCCGCTTAGCTGTCGCCAGCTCCTTACCCCGAGCAACTAAGGTACTGCGGACCTTGTCCTTTGCTCTCTCCCAACCGCCAATCTCCTCATCGGTGACCGTCACTGCACCCGCCTCCAAGATCAAACGGATACGCTTCAACGTCGTCTAACATTGAAACGTTTAGACGCCAAGGTGTCGCTCTCCTCTCCCTCGGCGCCGGCACACAGACGTCCATCACGACAAAGCTGTAATCAGAGATAAACAACGTCTGTGAGTTAGGGTTAAAAACCTCGGCTCCCGTAACCTAGTCCATCTTCGAGACCAACAGCATTCCGGTGCTAGGTGAACCCCGGGCTTTTGCGGGAACACATGCCTCGACACGTCCATGAGTTGCTGGTTCTTAATCAGACCCGTAAGACCTTTTCTGTAATGCTCTGACCACCTGGGAGTACTCAACCGGTCGATATGGTTATACACCTCCGAGTTGAAATCCCCACCGACGACCAGGAAATCTTCGCTACCCCTAAGGAAGAACGGCAGCTGATCATAGAAACCGCTACGGAGGGGCCCGTATCGGTTTCTATTTTTTCAATCCGCTATTAACCGAAATAGCCACAACGCGACTGTCCCCATCTGCGTGGTGCTACCCTCGTAATGTGACTTGTCGACAATTGCCAGCCCGGTGTTCCTAACGAACACAAAAACTTACTACGGGTCTCCCTGACGGTTAACCTTCTGATACTCGACTAGAGATGAGCGTTATTTCACTACCTGTGATTTGATCACGGTTACCGAAAAGTCACAGGTAGCGCCTGCTACTGAAAACCGTGAGTAACATTGATCGTCCAATAAGCGTTCCTCACTCTGTTATTGCTACCCATCATGCTCTTCGTGATTTTTCACAGCTCCGTCTTAACTGTTACCGAGTGAATTCTGCTCCTGTAGCTGTTACTCGTTATCTGCTGTTGCGTTTGGCAGCTGCCTGCTATTTGTGATTTTTTCACAGCGTTGTTTCTGAGCTCATCGTTCTCGCTGTGAGTGGGGTTAAAATTTTTTGAATTCAGAGAAAATAGTGAATTGTGAACGTTACTTAGTAAATCTTTAGTAGCTTCATCCATTTCAAGGCTGAAAAAAAATGCTGCCTCGTTTCTTTCAAAGTTGTAACATACCATGTTAGGTACAAAAGAACAGTGTGTTTTAGATAATCTGAATCCAAAATTTAACTAACCGCGAAAAACGTATAAAAGAATTACGCATAATTCAACTGAAAAAGCCGTAAAAACTACAGCAAAATATCAGAATTCGCGCAGAATTACCTATAAAAGTTTAAAACAAGTTTAGGACATAACGGACTTTTGGGCACAAATCTTTAGGGGTCGTACAAAAATTGCAGTTTCTTGGCGCTGTGAGGGGAATTGAATGGAGATAACGTTCCCAGTAAGACAAACGACAATTACAATTGAATTTTTAAAAAATTACAAAGCACAAATTTTGAAGATGAAAATCCGTTTGGTGTAAATATGAGAAGGACAATATCCGAAAACTTGAAAATTTCGTCGTCCTGGATCGGGATTGCATAGCACATAATCATGAATATGGATTACATCATATTCATGATTACATAACACATTTCTTAGGTTTGAACGAAACAAAGCAATTACATCAGAACTCATACTATGTTCGGAAAAAGACGACAAACAGGGATTTTTTTTATAACGCTGCACTTTTACTTAGGTACTAAATGTTTACATAACATTTCAAGTTATTAATATTTCTCTCTTACTTAATTAGGCACTAAATTACTATGCCTCATTCGTAGGACCTTTTGACAGTCTTTCTTCTACCGATGTTATATTCATAAAGTTTACGTATCAACTCAAGGTAATAATATTGCGCTTTTACTTAAGCACTAAACATTATTTCACAGGACCTATGCCTTTTTAACAGTTTTTGTTCTATCGATGCCACATTCATAACAATTAGGTATCAACTCAAGTTAATAATATCCCGCCTTTAATTTTTCACTAAAAACTTTCTCACGTTCCCTAGGTCTAGGCCGTGGCCTTTTTAATAGTTTTTATTCAATTAATGTCGTATTCACAACTATTACTTATCAAGTGAAGTTAATAATATTCCGCTTTTACTCAGGCACGAAATATTCATTCGTTACCCTCTGTCTAGGCTTTTAAAATAGTTTTTACTCAATGTCATATTCGCAACGTTTATGATTCAAATAAAGTTAGTAGCATTGCGCTTTTACTTTGGCACTAAATGTTATTTCACAGGCCCGAGGCCTAGACATTTTTAACAGCTTTTGTTCTATCGATGTCACATTCATAACAATTCCGTATTAACTCAAGTTGGGTGTAGGATCTCAGATCAGATCTTCAGTAGAGGATTTTATGAAGGGAGTGTCTGACCCCAGGTCTTAAACAACCCTTAGAAGTAGGAAGCTAGGAGATTTGGGCTAGAGTGCCCGATAGAAAAGTGACACAGAAGATAAGTAGAAAGGGGAAGGAAGACGCCCTTATTTATTACCGGGGGCCAGTACCCGGGATCCGACGGCTTAACGTGCCCATCCGACGCACGGCGGATATTTAGTGGATCGAGCGTTCGTACCTGCCGAACCTGAGTCCTTTCCGTGGCAGTCACGAACGTTGCCCACTAGGCCACCCGCGACCTGGGTGTAGGAGAACTGGCCACAAACATTTTAAGGGGCCGTATAAAAATTACGTTTTTGACCGCCTCGTGGCCACGACCCCACAACAGAGGTTGGTAATCTAAGTCATATAAAGCTTCCGTAATTTCGTCTTTTCTTAATTGCGATAATTAATGTAATTCTTTACAACAAATGTTTGATCTGCATCTCAACAAAATATTTTAGGGTTTTCAAACTACAAGTCTGACAATTATCAGAGTGCATGTGACTACTCGGCAACAAAACTGTCGGGGGGGGGTTATACCAAAAGTGAAAAATATAAAAAAAAATCTCGTCCGATCGGGAAATTTTCAGCATTTACAAGCTACAACTCGTCGACACATTATCTAAACACATATGCCTACTCTGGAAACCTATCGGGGGGCGGGGGGGGAGGTGCCATACCAAAATTGTAAAATATAAAAAAATTCTCGCCCGATCGGGAGATTTTCAGCATTTACAAGCTACAACTCGACACATTATCTGAGGGCATGTGCCTACTCAGAAAACCTGTCGGGGGGGGGGGGGGGGGGGTAATACCAAAATTGTAAAATGTAAAGAAATTCTGGTCCGGTCGGGAGATTTTCAGCATTTATAAGCTACAACTCGACCCATTATCTGAGCGCATGTGCCTACTCTGGAAACCTGTCGGGGCGGGGGGGGGGGGTTAATACCAAAATTGTAAAATATAAAAAAATTCTCGTCCGATCGGGAGATTTTCAGCATTTATAAGCTACAACTCGACCCATTATCTGAGGGCATGTGCCTACTCTCGAAACCTGTCGGGGGGGGGAGGGGTAAAACCAAAAGTGTAAAATAGTAAAATATGAAGAATTTATGGTCTGATCGGGAGATTTTCAGCATTTACCAGCTACAACACGACACATTATCTGAGCGCATGCGCCATATTATACACTGTTTATATACCCCTCCCCCCCCCCCCCCACACACACAGGTATCCTGAGTAGGTACACCTCAGATAGTTTGCTGAGTTGTAGCTGGTAAATGCTGAAAATCTCCCAATCAGACGAGGAATTTTTCATATTTTACACTTTTGGTATTAACCCCCAGCCCCCACCCCGACAGGTTTGCTGAGTAGGCACATGCCCTCAGATAATGTCTATTTGTAGCTTGTAAATGTCAAAAATCTCCCAATCGGACGAAAAATTCTTTATTTTTTACAATTTTGGTATCCACCCTCACCCCGACAGGTTTCCTGAGGCAGCAGATGCCCTCAGATAATTCGAGACGCTTTTCTCCTTCCTGGTATAAACAATATCCTGATATAGAGTAAAGCATTGTTAAAGATACTGCTTATTGCTTTGAGTTTGTTTTCTTTTCACTAAAGGTCCAGACAGGGAGAAATTAGATTGTACTTGGAATGAAACAGGTGTAAGGCAATGACACAAAATGAAGAGTGTGGGTAAATATAAATTAGGAAAATTATCCCAGCATTTCTCTTTTAAAGCTCACAAAGCTGCACTAGTGGATTGTTGCCATTTTTCACAAAAAGATAAACACGTCAATATTCTTTTAGACAAAAATAAAAGGGCTAGTGTAATTTTCAAGAAGAACATGATAAAGAATTTAATACTAAAGTTTTAAATATTTTATTTGATGTTGCCAGAACATTGGCCAGGCAAGGCATATTGCTCTTTGTGGAAATAAGTCAGATGAAAATGGGAATTTTCATCCAATCGTAGTTTAATTTATCGTCATTGCTTGATAATGAAGAAATGGTTAGATAAAAAGAGACTAGACAAAACCCATCGGAATCGACGGTTAGTTTTTTTTTTTTTTTTTCTGAAAAGAATAAACTCATATAATGTATTTATTTACACATTAGAAAAAACCCTGCAGAATTGACAATCATCACCTTAGATTTCACTGTCTCTACTTTGCGTTTCAGTGTTCCACTCTCCAGCGACATCAAAGTCCTGCTTCAAATAAAGATTTTACTGAGTGAATTGGTTTTTAAATTGAGCTGCACTTCCATCAGAAAAAATTGTTAACTTTTCTATTTCTGGAAATTTGGCCTTTAATGTAGCTATAGCAATTTTTAAGAAGGCCCACACAGCATTTTGGTAATGGTTGAGCTCATCACTTATTACAGCTACAGTATGCTTAATATTTCATGCACAACTGGTAAATATACAGTAGTTATTTGCTGGTGCCTCCAGTGTCCACTCTGGATTTCATCTTGGGAGATAGTACTGTAATTTTCAAAAAAATCAATTTGGAGCAGACCTTCATTTGGTGACTGAACTGTTCTTACAAAAGAATGAATTTTATAATAATGTAACTGATTATGAAGCACAGTTCTTCAAACAGAACCATCAATCTCAACCACTTTTTGAAACCATCTATATCTTTCCATGTTACAAATGTGTCTATATGTATCTCTTCAACACACATGCAAACATCACTTTTACAGTCTGTGCAAAATCCAATCATGCAGTTCTCATTTTGAATGCTGCAGCACAAAACACTCATCAGTTCTATTTCATTTGAAGGAAACTTTGGGGAATTGGAATTTTGCTGGCCAAGGATTGTATAAAAAAATGTAAATTTGCATGATATTTGCAAGCACATAATTCCGTGGTGTTTACAAAATTAATGTCACATATCCAGGACACAGGTCGTAAAACTTAGTTTTTTAATTAAAATGTTCTAATTTTCATTTTTGAACTGTGTGAAAGCATCACTTATAGTCATTAGCATGTGTCTTTTTTGTATTAAATTGTGCGTCCTTGATAGTGAGTCCTTTATTGATTTCACACATTTCCTGGTACCTGTCTACTTACAATATATCATTATGGCATAAAAATCTTTTCTTTTTCTTTGTGCTATCTGATATACAGCGTGAAGTCTTTTCTTTTTCATTAAACAGAGTTGTGGCAATGTCAGGCAACACCTCAGTACCAAAGTGTGACACCTAAGTGAGACTTTCAATAATGTCACACACGTCACACCTCAGTTGAGGTCCAAGAATTAATTTTTTCTACATGACTTTTTCTACACTTATTCAGACTGCTGACAGTCAAACTTCCACAAAGTTTGAAATTTCTACACAAAGGGTATGTTAGTATAAACTATCTTTATGGTCATTTCAGTCACCAGACTAAAAAAAATGACGGTCAGCAGACTAAAAAAATGTTTTTAAATTTTCAATTATTTTTAAGTGTAAAATATGTTATTACAAAGTGTTTTGGACTCTGCTACATCTAGCAAATACAACTGCAAGTGAAAAACAGTTGTCAAAACATTTCCAGAACTGGTATTAGAATTGTCTAATTACTAAATGTAAATTCTACCTTTTGTTCTGGATGTTTAAGACTGAAATGCAAGGAGACAATGATTTATATAGCATTTTTTGTTGTGAATTCAAATTCTATGTAGTACTCATACCTTCAATTTGATGTATCATAAATAATAATATGATACAATTTAATTATTTTTTTCCTGTTTGTCCACTTTTTCATGGAATGGCTGTAAAGAATTCTTCTTTTGAGGAGTGTGTAATCATTGCTCTTTTGATTGAAGTTTTAATACTATTGTATTTCTGTGTGTATGGATGTGTTGAATTATATGGAATCAGAACAGGAATAAATGACTGTTTTCTATGTAGTCTGTATTGTAGTTGGTCTCTTTGCTTGACAACTTTAACATCAAGGAAGATCAAAGTATTCTCCTCCTCATGTTCTATTGTCAACGTTGGATAGATATTACCAAATTGCTGAGTTAATGATTCAAGTTCATAAATACTCATTCGTGACAAAATAAAAATGTCATTCACATATCTACAGTAAACCAAAGGAGTTTCTTCCATTGTACAGATTATTTGTTCCTCAATATTGCTCATAGTCACTTCTGCAAATAGATTTGACAGAGGGGAACCCATTGGGCCTCTATTTTTTTGTTTGCAATGTTCTCTTCAAATTTGAAAATATTGTTTTCATAAATGTATAACAAAACTGCTTTTGATTCTTGAAATTGTGTGTTATTAAGATTTTTGTCCTGTTTTAATTTTTTAATAATGTTTTCAATTGCTTCCGGTACAGTGGTACTTGGAAAAAGGGCCTTGACATCCATACTTGCTATAATCCTGTAGATCTTGGTTTACATTTTAAATTATATAAATAAACTCATAAGTATTATAGTTTTTACAGTAAATTGTGTTTTCACATTTTTTAGATGCGCGTTGATCTCAAAGTCAATGCCAAAGACAAGTCTTTTTTCGTGCTTAAATATTGTAACACTCTATTGTGATGTTTAGAATCATAATATCAGTACTCACAGCTTCTTATTTTGTTTCTTTTTCTGTATTCAAAAATTACAAAAAAGTAGTTCAGCTCAGGGTTCCCCCTGAACTTGATGAACAGGTAATAATTTGATGTCATGGCTATTTCTAGACTTGATGTATTACAAATTTCACTAAATTATAGGATTTACTTGGGAATAAAAGGATATTACTTACAGTCGAATTTTCAGGTAGCATCCCTACCCGTCCACAAGACTACACTATAGTAGGGTGTTGTCATTCGTGAGCTAAATACCCCTTAGGTTAGTAGGTGTCCAACCTTATGCTGGAATTTAGCTCACGAATGGCAACATCTACTATAGTGTAGTTTTTGAGGAAGCCTAGGTTTTTTTTTCATTGGAAGTTTAACGACCATTGTGAGCAACCCAATGAGCTATAAGCAGTCGCCCGTCCCTATTTTAGGATCACTGGTTTCAGGGAAGGGAGAGAGCCAGTGCCATAAGACAAACACAACATCCATGCCTCCCTGGGATTCGAACCCGGACCCCTCTCGGACGAATGATCAAAGGCCATCGCTTAGACCACTGCGCCACCGGGAGGCTTTTTGACATTAACTCTGCTGTATATACTATTAGAATGCTAGTTACTTTATTTCCTGTAGACTCTGCATTCTTCTGTATGGAGGTCTAGTCCACAATTCGGTAACACATTTCTTATGTTAATTATTAACTGCTGATTTAGGGTCGTGCCAGTGTGGCAATTCCCTCCAAATAATACACACACATGCAAGCTATAGATATACCTTCACAGAAATTTCCCCAACAGGGAGGTAATCAGTTGCTTAAATTTAGTCTTATATTTGTCCACAATTTATATAATCCCCCCCCTCTCCATTCCCTACAAAAATAATCAGGTATTAACCACTTTACAAAATCTGATAGATATTATGACTATGACTACCGACTGAAATTTCTGTCAGAGAACTTTACGTGGGCTGTGCCCATATCTTCTGTCGGAAAATTATAAAGTTCATAATTTTGTAATCTGTGGCAGACAGTAGTATCTCAGTTATACATTTTACTATGGAATGGCTTAAAAAACATGTGACTGAAATTTCAAAATATTAAATACTATTGTACAATTTTAAATGCTTCCAAAAAGAAAAAAAAGGGGAAGAGGGCTCGCAATTTTAGATTATGCTAATGAATACTTTGTTCGCTACCTGTCCATTCTATTTTGTTCTTGCCTGTCTATTTTGACCTTTAATTTTTTTTTACATTATAAAACAAGGTAAGAAATTCTGCATGATTTCATATTTTCAATATATGAAAGAACTCTTACCTTTGAAATATTAGGTAGTAAATCCGAATGTGTTCTTATATTCAACACCCTTAGAACACATTATTTACTTATAATACTTGGCCCTTTTCAAAGAATTTTGTTCACTAGTTGATTTACCATTAATGCTGGGTAAAATATCACTACTTTCTGTTTGTTTTAATTTTTTTGAATTTGGAGAAATTTGTGAATTGTGTGTGAACATTAAACGATAATTTTTTTGTTGCTTCGTCCATTTCAAGGCTGAAAAATAAATGCTGTCTCATTTTTTTCAAAGTTGTAGCACCATGTTATGTATAAAAGAACTGTATATTTGATAATCTGAATTCAAAATTTAACCTATAAATCGCATAAAAGAATTACGCATAACCCAACTGAAAAAGCCATTATAACTACAGCAAAATATCGGGGTTAACGCAGATTTATGTTTAAAAGTAAAAAACATATAACCCAGGATCCGCTGTATTATCCGTTCCATTAAGTGATTCTGCTATCAGTTACTTTACTCGTTCGTTAGTCGTTACTGGTGCACGAATTCACGGGGAAGAGAAACAAATAACAGGTCCTAAACTGTGATTCCAATCACAGTTAAAAATCACTGTTACTTTTGAGTAGCAGTCACAGTTAGCGCCGTGAACACCAAGTAACAGGTAAGCTCATCTCTATACTCGACCAAACCTAAGAAAACAGGTTCGGTGGTCACATAACAGATTAAAAAATGGCGCAGTCGGTAGGAGAGGATTTCATTCACAAACTTTATTATTATATATATTCTTTAAAATTATATAATGCAAATTATTTCCAAACATTGAGTATAAAAGTTCGTAAATGTGTACTTTAGCGTCCTAAATTATTTCATCGGAAAAATTTAACTGTGTGGGAAAAGTGCGACGTACAATTTCTTAAGCATACAAAATAATGGGGAAATCTGCAAAAATATAGCATTTGTAGGTAAAAGGAAATAATTTTTCAGAAGTATTAACCTGCGAGTACGATGGTTTGCAGCAGTTGGCGCGGAAGGCTGAAAGCGATGCTAACGGCCACCACGTGAAGAATCCGTGCGTCGGAACTGAATTGCTAGTGAAACCGCGGATGAATACAACAGGAGTGGGGTGTATTTTTCTGAAGACGGTGATGCGTCCTGAAATCCTGCGTAAGTTCAAACCTGTTTCATTTCTTTTTTATATAAAAAGATATGAGCGGAATGTCGTTATTATTAGTTTCACAATGTCTTCGAATTAAAAGAAAATAAGGAATATAAATGAATGTACGACAGACATTTTGAGGAAGAAGTTTTGCTTATGGTTTGGAAGATGTGCAGGGGTAAGTGATTTCTTCAAGCACTTCATTTGCAGTTCTGCTGTTATTCCGTACATCGTAGCTCACATTTTTTTCCTCGTGAAACGGATATTTTTCAAAATAAACGATTTTCTTCAATTCAGATATCGTACTATGGCAGGTAGACCTACAGCTTCATGTATTGTGGTGGATAATTAAACTTTAGGCCTTTACGCAATCCGAAATAAAGTGTGGAGACTGACGGTTTTGTACCTACGCTTTCTCAAAATTACCCTTCAAATAACAAACTTACAATGCTGCCTAAGACCGATCTCTTTCCTTCCGAGTATTCCTACAAGACGCTTCGGTGACTACGTTCTGGTGAACCGCTTCCTTGTGTATTCTTCCGCGCGTAACTTGCCGTTCTCAACCAGGCTTCCATTCACCGGACTGCACCTTCACGCCATCGCCGCTCCGTAATCTTAGGCCACCCGCACGTACTATTCCGAAACTTCGCACTCCAAGGTAAGTTTTCGGAAAAAAAATTTCCTTTCATGTAAATATACTATATATCTTCACAGCTTTCCTCATTATTTTGCATGCTTAAAAAATTGTACGTAGCACTTTTCCCACACAGTTAAATTTTTACGACGAAATAATTTAGGACGCTGGACTACACATTTACCGTAATTCCTTTGGCTCTTCCACAACGTAACGAAACGCTGAACGATGCAGCGATACCGTGTCGACATCTATAGTCGCTTTGGAAAACTAGTTTATATATTAGTCCAAACCCTAGATAGTAGAAAGAAATGTAACTTAAAAATAGTTGAACTTCGGTTGGGTCTGAAAATCTGACCTCAATCCGAAGTATAGTGAGACTCCTTGTATTGAATGAACATGAATACCCTCATGGGAAGGAAACAATCTGAATTAGGTATAATTTTTTGCAGTTTTCTTATCTTGCTTTGCAGTTTCGGTAAACTGTAGATTGTTACTAAATTGGTTGAATCTGATAATATTATAATGTATTCAGTGAATTATTTAATTATTGTGGAACATCATAAATTAAAAAGAAAGCACACTAATACAATAAAAGAAAAATAGAATCCATTTATATTTTTTTATCTTCATCTTTTCGTACTATCGTGTTACACTACTTTCCTATTTTTTCATAATTTAAAAAGTTATTCTGTTTAGCCTAATTTTTACCATTTTTTTAATCTTAAATACCTTTATCATGAACTTCTTACTAAGTATATGTAGAGTATTCTAGGAGGTGTTTTATAAATTGTATACTTCCTGTTGCAAGCGGAAATTCTTGTGCAGGTTCCCACCCTCTCAGTTGGTAGTCTGATCTGCGTGGAAGGAAGTGAAAATGGCATTTTTAAATTATCCTTACTAAACAAAATTTAAAAAGTTAAAAGAAAGTATCTATTAAACCAGATCTTTGTTTGAAGAAAAAATTATTTGTTATAAATAAATATAACAAGATCTGTAAACTCAATGCACCGAGGTTGTCTTATTTATTAACTTTTTTTTTGGGGGGGGGTGTCTTTCCAGTGCAAGCGGCAAAATTAAAACGGAATTTCGGTTTTTATTTAGCCATCAAAATAGCTTAAAATCTAGTTGCTACACAAAACCCTAAGTTTCATTGCATTTGTTTTTCACTAATAGAATCAACGTATTGTTTCACTTGCCCTCGAAAAACACCGCCCCCTAAAAAATTAATAAATGAAAAGACTTATAACATTGAGTTTACAGATCTTGTTCTATTTACCCAGTGCAAATGCCTTTTTTTACCATCGCAAATACCTGTTTCAAATAGTTGGAAAGAACATAGTTTCAACTGTTGTAGTTTCGTAAGCATCTAAGTACGGGAGATCACCGTCACGTTAAATAGCACCAGTCCACTAGGTAAGGCGGTCACGGCAAGGTCTTCCTGTGATGACGTCAAGAACTGGTGCTGCGACCTTGTTTCAGGGGGCGTTGATCTAACCCCCATCCTTCGGGGTTAATCTGTCAGGGCCCTTAATGTAGCATAAGTAGTGCTCGATGTTGGTTAATGATCAAAAACAACCAACCATAGATGATAAAAATGGAAAATATTGGTGTAGTAAAGCTGTATTCATGTGATCATCGTTCGGATATCTTACCACCACTCTCCCCCCCCCCTTTTTTTTTTATCTTTGATTACATAAATTTAGTTTTGTATATATTACGGTTCTTTTTTCCTGCCAATAATCGAGTTTTTATTTGCAATGAAATTTCTAAGTCGTTGTTACATTGTATGAGTTACTTTAACTTCATAAAAGTTTTTAGTAAGGGATAACTTTTCTTTATTAGCATTTAAATGGTGGTACCAGATAGATAAACATACTATTTACCAATCTGAAGGAGTACACCGTGTTTGCTCATAAGTCATAACTAAAGAATCGTATATTTCAGTATGCAGCTTTGCCGTGAATTCCAGGCATTATATTACATTATAATATGTAGTTCCTTTTTTTTCGCTGGATGTATGTATCATATATGTAGGCGTTTTAATCCTAACCCCAAAACATTCCCTTCAAAAACAATGCCAATATTAATTTTTTCTTAGCTCATGATTTCCTTTCTACCTGACGTAATGCATAACAACTGTGGAAAACGCCAGTGAACAGTAGGGTTTCAGCACCCCACCGTCTCTGCGGAAAGGATGGGAACTATCAGATGATTCCTGCTTTTCTCCCGATACGACAGGCCGCTTGCTCGATCGAGTTGGGCCGTGGTAATACTAATGTTATTGCATATATTTACTCACCAAAATCAAGGACGGGCGGGATATCAGAAAACAGCAGCAGCAACAACAACAAAACTGCTATAAGCAAATAGTCATCAAATCGAAGGAAACCACTGTGGAACAAAGAAAAGCTTCACTTCCGTAGTCCTCCTAAAGTGTTTTGAAAGGAAGGTTCGTTGCGGTGGCAAATTCACGGGCGGAAGACTACAAGTACGTTGTTGCCAGGATGGCGCTCCATGTTGTAATGCTACGCTACAGAAAAGAAGTCTTCATAACCCCCCCCCTTTGTTGTTGTTGTTCTATCCTCAAGGGTAATTTTGTGCAAGCACTGCTAAGAAATTACCAAATATAGTTGTGTAGGAGAAACAATCCTATGCGGGTGCCAAATTGGCGTCTGAGCTTCCTTTTCAGTCTCATCCATAAGTTTTCCACATTCTGGGTATAAATGTCGGAAGCATCAGGCGCGCCCGACATTTCATAGTTTTTTCGACAGTGTTTTGTGATTGTTGCTAAAGTTGTAAAGAAGTGTGGAGTTGTTAACCTCCACACTTCTTTACGAACTGCATCAGCTGTAAGAATTTCATAATCTGGCACAATACGTCATGTAGCTCTAGTCCTCCCTGCCATAGTTGGAAAAAAAAAAAAGAAAAAAGAAGGAGGATAAATGGTCTATAATTTGCTAAAGATGCGTATCAGTGCTATAGAAACTCAGCTGCGAACAAGGCGTTAACAGCAGAGCCAAAGTGCACTGGGATACCAAAGCAGCTGCGAATGGACTCCGCGACGTTTAAACCAGAACCAAACTTTCAGTATCCGACTTTTCTAAGCAAGCAAGAAAGGTGCATTCGTACATTCTATTTCGAATCAGGGAATGATATGCGAAAGAACGAAAATTTCTCTACAAGTGCTTTAAAAATGGTGAGAAAACATTGGAAAACTATATTCTGCAACGTATCAGTACAACATGGATCGCTTTCCTGCATGGAGGCAAAAATGTATTACTTGTAGTCTTCCGCCCGTGAATTGGCCGCCACAACGAACCTTCCTTTCAACGGAGCAAAGTTATGTGTACTTTAGCGTCCTAAATTATATCGTCGGAAAATTTTAACTGTGTGAGAAAAGTGCGACGTGCAATTTTTTAAGCATGTAAAATAATGGGGAAAGGTGAAAAAATATAGTATTTGTAGATAAAAGTAAATAATATTTCCGAAGTGATTGTTGCTAAAGTTACAGTCACAAACACTGTCAAAAAAAATCTATGAAATGGCTGACGTGCCTGACGATGCCATCATTCATACCCAGAATGCGAAAAACTTATGGATTTGGCACCTGCGAGTACGATGGTTTCGAAGAGTACGTGCGGTAAGCCTAAGACGACAGAGCGGCGACGGCGTCAAGGTGCAGTCCGGTGAATGGAAGCTTCGTTCAGAAGGGCAAGTAACGGGCGGAAGAATACAGAAGAAGCGGTCTTACGCAGCATCGTTAGTTTTTTTTTAAGAGTAATTTTGAGAAAGCGTAAGTGCAAAATCGTCAGTCTCCACACTTCATTTCGGATTGCGGCAGGGCTTAAAATTTTATTATCCGTCACAATACATGAAGCTGTAGGCCTACCTGCCATAGTATGATATGTGAATTGAAGAAAATCGTTTATTTTGAAAAATATCCGTTTCACGAGGGAAAAATGTGAGCTACGATGTACGGAATAACAGCAGAACTACAAAAGAAGTGCTTGAAGAAATCACCTACCACTGCACATCTTCCAAACCATAACCAAAGCTTTGGGTTCAACCGGAACCAAAACTTCTGTCGTATCTAAATTCATTAACATTCCTTAATTTCTTTCCATTCGGAGACATTTTGAAACTAATAACGACATTCTGCTCATATCTTTCTCAAAAATTAATAAAACAAGTTTGAACTACTTCTACTTGCGCACGATTACAGGAAGCATCAAACTCTTCAGAAAAATACACTCCATTCCTGTTGTATTCTTCCGCGCATCCACTAGCAACTCGTACTCCGTTCCGAAGCACGGAACCTTCACGTGGTGGCCGTTAGCATCGCTTCAGCCTCCCGCACCAACTGCTGCAAACCATCGTACTCGCAGGTTAATACTTCGGAAAAAAATCTTTCCTTTTATCTCAAAATGCTATATTTTTGCCAGGACTATAGAAGAGAAGGGCTGGTACGTAGAGCTAACTCCCCTGAAGCCGGAAGTTGGAGGTGATGACGTAGTCATTCTGCAGCAGTAGCATGGTGGTGGGTTCTCTGAAGCCACTGCCGCACGGAAACTGCGGAATAATCAGTGGAAAAGGTAAGAAAAATTATGTCCTGAAGCCCTGAAATAAAGGGAACGAGAACGAACTAAACTCTCTGTCATCATCTTTATATAAAAGAAACAAAATATTCTTTACACATATGTTTTCATCATTACAGTATTGGGCATATCGAACTGAGTCGTAGTGAAAACGCAGTTGGCACATTTCTTCGAAGTTTTTAATTTGACTTTTCTAAAGCACTTGTATTTGAATCTTGCTTTTTAACTGCTGAATTTTAGGAAGTAAAAATTTAAAAGTGGCCCATCTTTTCGTATTTGAATCCTGTTTTTTAATTGCTGAATTTCAGAAATTAGAGATCTCCTAAAGGTGGCCCATCTTTTCGACCGTTGAACAGAAACTTTGTGATATCTTTTTTTTTTTTTTTTTTTTTTTTTTTGCCGCCTTATGATTTGGAGATCTTTCTCAAATGTTTTATTTTTTCCCTCATTAAATTATCATTACAGTTTTGTAAAAAAATTGCAGTTACGGCATTCTGTCATCTATACATTGCAACTGGTTTCGCATTTCGTACTCCAGCGTTCGTGTTACTTTTAGTTAGTTTTCTTAACTAAAGGTGAAAAAATTACCAGATAAATTTTCTTCCGGCTTAATTCACTTAATTGTCCCAAAGCACTTCGAACATATTTTTTTCCCCCTGTGTCTTTGGGACCTCTGCGTTATTTTTTCAGAATATAAAGAAGGTACGTTTGCGCTGGACACAGCGTTTGATTTTAGTACCTTTCGCAAAGGCAACCCAAGTAATCAATTATTCATATTATCTTCGTAATCACAATGACGAAATGTTCGCTGCAAATCACTAACATAGTCCTTATTTATTATTTTGCCAGCACTGGTTTATTTCGGGGAAAAGCAAGCAAATAATACAATATTTTGTCCTTTCCGATACCTGTTTATTCCGACACGTTTCAGCGGAACACGAAGACATTTGTTAAAAAAACAAAAAGGCGCACGAATTACGCAGCTAAACTAACTATTTATATAGATGCATACAGTAGATGCACTATTAAATATTCACACAATTAATATTTTGAGATGTACACCAATGGCGAAGCGTGGTGCTCTGCGTTGGGGAGATAAAAACATTTTGTTTACATTTTTTGCAGTTAAAGTAATGCATATAGAAATAGCATGCTATCAAGGATGCATGTAATATTCATGTGAATATTTTAGTACCAACATAATGTTTGCTTTGCCATTGCATGCGGTACTGTATCTTTAAAAACTGCTACGTAAATGCAATTTTTTGCACAACTTGCCGAACTTAATCACAAATCAGACCCTCAGCAAATTAAACTGTTGCCAAATCGGGCCAAGTTAGCTAATGCGCTTCTGGTTTCGAAATGCACTGTTGCCAGGGAAATTGAGTCCTCACCCGGAAGTCTCATGAAGCAGATGGAGAGAGCGGTCTTTGGCTTCATTTGGGCCGGGAAGAAGACCGAAGAGGTGACTCGGGCGGTCCTTTACTGTCATAGGTCGGAGGGGGTTTGGAAGACAAGCACCTTCCGACGTAGCTCAGTGCACTCCAGTTTAACAGTGTGAAGGGAGCCCTGGTCGCCGAACACCCGTGTGGACTTTTGGCCTCCTATTTCGCGGGGTGGGACTCGTCCAAATACGTTCCCGTCCACAGATTTGTTGGCCCCCGGCGCGAGAGGATGTATAGGTCTTACCAGCTTGGATGTCGCCTGCAGGACTTTGCGAAAGCTGACCGCGCCGGGAAGAACACGCAGCAGATGTACATTGACCTGCTCCCTAGGCCTAGGGAACACGTCGTCAAAGATTTCCACGTTCCTAGGAACTTCTGTATGAGAGAGGCTTGGATGAGCATTCACTCGACGGGTGTGGACTGCAAAAAGAGGGACTTTAGGTGGCGGTTGGCTCACAATGTCCTTCCAACCAGGAGTAGGCAATTTCGGTGGGGTGGCATCTCTTCAGATAGATGCCTTTCGTGTGCGGGCATTGAGGACAGGTTCCATCTCTTTTGGGCCTGCCCCGTGGCGCACAAGGTTTGGCAGGGAATCTGGACTTTGGCTTGGAACAAAAGGCTTGACGCCCTCCAGTTTCACCCGGCTAATGTGTTTTATCTACATCCTGCCCCGGCGGCGGGCAGGGAGGTCTGGAGGAGGATTATCACCGAGGTCTGTTATAAGATGTGGAGGGAGAGGAACAGGGTTCTGCATTCTCGGACGGCTAACTCGGGCTTCTCTCCGACAACGGTTATCCTTCAAGTCAAGTGTGAGCTCCGAGACAGGGCGAGAGTGGACGCCTGCAATTTGACCGACCGAGCCTTTAGGTATCGGTGGGAGACTTAACCTCGGATTGTTACCGGGACCAAGAACAACTACACCTTTCATTGGGGTAACTTACCCCCTTAGTTTTGGCCCTTGAAGCCCGAGGGATCTCTCGGGGAGTGTTCGGCTTTTTCTAGTGTTATATTTTTGTGAATTGTGTTTGATGAAGGGTGTGGAGGTTCGCCTCCGACCCTTTCATCGGCGGTTTAATCTGTCTTCTCTCCGTTCGAGGTCAGCGGCGCTGGCCGCTGACCGAGACGGCAGGAGCCTGTGTGAGTCGGGGGAGTGAGTGTTTTTGGTTCTGTCTCTGCTCTTTCTCTTGTGATGTGGTATGAATGGATGGTATCTGAAGGGAGGGTGTTGTGTATTTGCTGTTTGTGGTGTGCCGGTTCCGTGTGGAAGTAGGCCGGGGAGGCACCTGCCATAGGTCCTGTGAGTGCCTTGGTGCACCCGTTGGCCCGGTGTCCTCTCTGACAGTCTCCCGTCCGGGTCGCTGTCACTTGGTCACCTCTGAAGGGGACATTTGTCCGCCTACATGGACGTTCCAGGTGTACCTTCGGGCTGCACCCGCCGTTCTAGGTGACCTCGCCGGCTCGTTGTGTGCGGGTCCTTTCGAGTTCTTCGGAGGATCTGTATTACTCGGGGATTTGTCTGGTGTTGCTTGTTGGGCCGTGGTGGGAGTGTGTGTAAACATCAGTGAACCATGCCTAGGTGTTTATTTTGGGCGTGGTGAACAGTGTGAAGATGTGTTGCAACAAAGTTCGTGAATGGGGGAGGGGACGTCGTGCGAGAGCACATTAGGGCGCTCCTTCTTCCAGCCCCCATGATTTGGGGGTCTTATGGGAAGACAAACCGATCCTGAAGACGAAAAAAGAAGGTAATGATTTCCATTTCATAAAACTTAGACCCACAAAAATTGGTATTTTTTTTACTGCGGATTGTGATATATTTCGGTATATTTTTATATTTACTTATTTAGACAAACTAATACTATACAGATTTCACAAGGGTAAGGAGTGGTAAGCGATGGCTCCTGATCAGGGGTCCGGGTTCGAATCCCCGTGAGGCATGGATGTTGTTTGTCTTACGGCACTGGCTCTCCCCCTTCCCTGGAACCAGTGGCCATAATTTAGAGACGGGCGACTGCTCATAGCCCATTGAGTTGCTCTCGGTGGTCGTCAAAACTCCATTCCAAAAAAACAAAAACAGTACTTTTGCGGGTTATTTTTGTTTTAAGTTCAAATGATTTGTTCCCATATCCGTGTTCGTAAGGAAAGAAAGCCTTGCTGAATGCTAATATTTTTGTGAGGAAGATGAGGGTAAACACAGCTTTGAGATTTCTGGACGTGTCAGCTGTAATGCTTTATGGGCCTCACCCTTGCAAAATAGAACTTTTAAGAACATATGAACTGCTGCTCTGAATCCAAAAAATGCAGGATTTGATTGCACTCATGCACAATGAAAATTTTGTTAAGCGTTTACCCAAACTTCTAAATATTTAGAGCACTAAACATCGTTTAAACACACACACCTGGTCCCTAATAGAAATATTAAGGTAGACAGCGGATTTTCCAGCAGATACGTAACTAAATCAGAAGAATCATGAACTTCTTGTTCTCACATTGCTCGGTTAAAAATTAAACACACGAGACTGACAACACGTTCATTAGTCAGTCAGAAGTTCCACTTTATAACAAAAACAAACCTATGAGCAGTGATTACTGGCTTTCTCTGCTCAATGGCCATGAGCGGAGATTCCCGACCACAATGCACCGAGTAAGGAGCAGCATCCGTTTTCGTTTGAAACTAGTCTTTTCGCCTCCACAGACCGCCACAGAGCGCTAAAAATAACTTTCCCGAAGAAGCAGCTGTACTTGTATGTTGATCTGTGAGACTCATGATTTCGAGTCTCATTTTTCATTCCAAGATAATACGATTGAAAGGAAATGTTGGACATAACGTAATTTTGCAAATTAATTGTCCAGCATTACATTAATCAGAGATTTCTTTCCATTGTATTTGTGAAAAACTAAATAAATATAATAAATAATAACAAAATCAGTTTTGGCAATTTACTCTTGGGTAGACTTAGTCTCAAAGTCTACCCCGACGCTTCGCCCCTGATGTACACTAATAAATATATCGCTAACGATGAAATAATCTAGTTTGATGGAATAAAGCGCAAGCCAGAAAACTTTTCTCGCAATGACATCCTAGCAGCACTGGAGATGACCAAGCAGCAGTGACGTCACAACTGGCCCCCAAGCTTACTCATGAGGACCGTGTTGGCATTCGGTTTCACAAAGAGACGGACCAGCCCTTATTTCTTTTATAGCCCTGTATTTTTGCACCTTTCTCCATTATTTTGCATGCTTAAAAAATTGTACGTCGCAGTTTTCTCACACAGTAACGTTTTTCCGACGGAATAATTTGGGATGCTAAAGTAATCATTTCTCTTCTTCCTACACATTTTTTTTTCTTTTTCAAACCTTTACTTTAGTGTTATACCCGAACTGAAGTTAGCGAAATAAACTGTATAATACACATAAAAACTTTATTGCTCACCGCTATTTGCATTGAAAAATTAAAAATTAATAATAATTGTAAATCAAATTTCATAATTTTTGCCTACCTTTTCAAGCTGAAATCTCCTGTTCGCTGCTACCGCTTAATGTGAGTAGCGTTAGAAATTACAATTTTAGTCCCTTAATGACCTGTAGCAGAAGTAAACTGATTGCTATGGCAGTTTGGGTTGTCGACTTTAAGGCATCGACAGTGGTATACAAATCAGAATTGAAAGGAAGCCGAGTAACAGCTTATATTGTATATGCGTGAATGAAATTTACAACAAAGACACGTAGAAACCTAAGTTATGGATAAGGCAAGAAAAATGCCACTTATTAGAATGTTGTAGGAAAGTGAAAGATGCGAAACAAAAAAAATCCCGAAAATGATGGGTATGTGTCGTATACGTCTTCCACTTGTTGAGAGGTCAAAGTTCAAATGGATAAAATCACGTGGCTCGTGGTTATTTCTGGAAAGCCCAGCTGTCAATCAAAGGTAGTTCGGTTGTAGGTCGATGGTGCGCTACAATGGACTTCATGAGTTTCAGCTTACAACAGCTTGTGTCCTCTCTCTATATCCTTACTTTATGACTAGTACCTCAGGGTCGTGTATAATGTTTTGCAGTTGTGGGACAATACTTGGTAATCGCATATACGGTCCTTTATGTGACGTCTCCCATTCGACCAATGAGAAGCGTTGTTAGAAAAGGTATTTCCTTCCACTGTGATTTCTTGTACGCTTTACTCCTGAAGTTCTCTTTTTGTTGTCAATTAGTGCTTGCGTGGGTTGAGTTGATAATTAGCTCAATTTAGCAGTTAAAATGAATTTTGGTTTTCGTCATTCCATTAATGATTGTTTTTATACATATTCAAAAATGTAGTGTAGTTCACAATCTTGGGCAAGCCCAGTTAAGTGATATTAAAGGTGTGAAGGAGGATGTTATGTTCAAAAGGGGAAAAAATTTCAATGTTGAAAACAGGATATCATTTGATGGCATGCCATTTATTTCCATTGATCACTGTACATTAGAGTGTCATCAAGGTCGTTCAGTGAACAAAAGTAAGTTGAAGGCAATCCAAGATCACGACTACTGGTATAGTAAAAGCAAAGTTCAAAAAAAAAAAAAAAAATGAATTGTACAGCACAAATCCAACTGAAAGAAATTTTGGACGGATATTTTCCCACCTGATTTCATGCTTGTCTCTCGTGAGAATTCCATTAATAACGATGTTCAAAATCACACACGTTTTTGGCACTCGTGATAAATTTTTATGAAGCTGTTTTCATCCACCAATGGAGTGTTCGGATATCTGCCTAAGTGCGAAATGCTGATAACAAACCCGGTAAATAAAGCACAATTAAAGAAATATTGATGAATCATGCTGTAAGCCATGGAATAACAAACATATTTCTGGTATAAACAACACTGAGAAATTGTTAAATCAGAATTCCTAACAGTATTCATTGAAAATAAGAAGATATTCGGAGCTAAAACACTGAATAAAGCTGTAAACTTTTCAACGAACAACCACTTTCTCGTCAACGTGAAAGAAATCACAGTGGAAGGAGATACCTTTTCTAACAACTCTTCTCATTAGTCGAATGTGAGACGTCACATAAGGGACCGTGTATGCGTTACCAAGTAGTGTCCCACAACAGCAAAACATTATACATGACAGTGTCTTAAAGTTTGCAGTGGTACCTTGCGATGCGTTACTTCGCGGGAGGGAGCCGGTCACCCGGGAAAACAGCTCCGAGGTGTTTTCCTTGGGGAAATGTGACAATTCAGTTCCTTTAACATACGGCATTGTAATTTTTTTAATCTTCGTATTACATTTTGAGTTAGAATACGATTTCACCAGGGTTAAATACACTACATGGGCAACAGCTTGTGATAGGAATATAACTTTACTCTTTAAAGAATTTCATAAAAACATCTTGAATAAGAAGCGGATGCATTTCGTCAGCGGTTTTTAGTTGGAAAAAAATATTTACATAAATATTCAAAATGCTTGTTATAATCTTGAACTTCTTAGGTCAATTATTTCAAGTTAATGCTCGTCTCAAAAGATGAGTGAATATTCGTACAACGGCTTTAAGTTTGGGCGTGTTCGAGATTTGTTGCAACAAAGTTCGTGTATTTGTGGAGGGAATGTCGTGCGACACCAAATTTGGGCGCTTCCCTCGGTTAACGTGTATGGTGCAAAATTCAGGGACGAAAAATTTCAAAAAACTGTGACGTACATCTTATTTGAAATCAAAAACGAGGTAAAATTAAAAAAAAAGTTCATTGATAGACTTATTTTTGAAAAAAGTTTTACGTAAAATTTACCTCTCTACACGGTACGCCGAAATCCAGTCAGCGGCGACGATGACGCTATGACTGCCGCTAAAGCATCTGCCACGGCTGCCCGTGGTCTCAGTGGAAGCATCCCGGCAAAACAGGTTAGGCCTAACCGTGCAGCGCGACCTACAGCTTGGCTAACTGTGGTGAGCGCGGAAGGATACTCAGACACATGTACAGTGTGGCTCCGCTTTCACAAGCCGTAAATCACCGGCAGGTCCAGCTCAGCTTCGCGGCCTGAAGTGATAGCGAGGACGGCGTGTTACGGAAGGAACGACCGTCGATTCTCGTAGACTTAAGGGAATCGTACACAAATTGCGAATGTAAATTTTTCAATTAGGAAACAAAGATAGGTTCTCTTAAGGGACCATCACCAAAATGAAATGTGACTGATTACGGCAACACGAAAAACTGTGTTTCTTAACAAGTAAGAAACCGATTTCCAAGCAAATGACATCTTTCTACTCAGAAACGAATTACTCATGAGATACGATACAGAATGACGTTCCTTCCGTCCGCCGCGTGTCCGTCCGTCCAGAAATGACTTATTACGGCCAAACCATGTTTCTTAACAAGTAACCGATTTTCAAGCAAATGGTCTCTTTCCACTCAGGAACGAATAACCCATGAGATACGATACAAAATTACGTTCCATCCGTCCGCCGTCTGTCCGTCCGTCCAGAAGAATAAGAAAAATATCTCTGACGCGAAGCAACCAATTTGAACGGAAATTATTTCTTTCGACTCAGGGACGCCTCACACCAATCAGATACAATACAAAAATCGTTCCAATCGTCCCAAGTCTGTCTTTCCGTCCGTCCGCCCTTCCGGAAGCATTAAAATGCATAACTCAAACGAGAAACAACCTATTTGCACGGAAATGGTCTCTTTCCACCCAGGAACGAATTAACCATGAGATACGATACAGAATTACGTACTGTTCGTCTGTCCAGAAGAATAAAAAAAATGTCTCCGCCGAGAAACAACCGATTTGCACGGAAATTATTTCTTTCGACTCAGGGACGCCTCACACCTATCAGATACAATACAAAATTATGTTCCATCCGTCCCAAGTCTGTCTTTCCGTCCGTCCGTCCGTCCGTCCGGAAGCATACAAATACATAATTCAACCGAGAAACAACCGATTTGCAGGGAAACGAATTCGTTCTATTCAAGTACGCCTCACCCTAATCAGATATGATAGAAAATAACGTTCCATCCGACCGCCGTCTGTCTGTCCATTTGTCCCGAAGAATAAAAGCGCATAACTTCACCGAGAAACAACTGATTCGTACGGAAATTATATCTTTCTACTAGGGGACACATCGCACTGTCAGGTACGTTACAAAAATACGTTCCGTCCGTCGGTAGCCTGTCTGTCCGTCCGTCCGAAAGTATAAATGCACTAAACCCTAAAGAGAAATAACCGATTTGCACGGAAATGATTCCTTTCTACACAAGGACGCCTCACACCTATCAGATATGATAGAAAATTTCATTCTATCCGTCCGTCGTCTGTTTGTCCGTCTGTCCGTCCGGAAGTATGAAATCACGTAATCCCACCGAGAAACAACCGCTTAGCACGGAAATGAATTCGTACTACTAAGGGACCCTCATATAGAGGTGGAGAACTATCGATAGTTATGATTATCGACAGTTTTCGATAGTCAAAAGATAACAATCAATAATTATCGATTCTGTGTTGGCACAGTTTCTAGGGAGAAAATTTGTTTTCCGGAATGAAAAATTCTTTCTGACAAGAATATGAGAAATTATGTAAAATATATTAAACATTAAACGAAAGACATCCAACAAAATTAGAAGATACACTGCAATCTAATATGGTACATAGTATTTGGACACTTCAATCAAAAAGAAAAGTAAGCACTCATATTAGAGATCTACTTTTTAAAATTTCGCACAATATTATCCTGACAAGAAAATAGTTGTATAGAATTGAACTAATATCTAATCCTAACTGTAACTACTGTGGTTCAGAGGACACTCTTCAACATTTATTTGTAGATTGCAATTTTGCAATATACATCTGGGATTGGTTACAACAATACTTAAATTATAGACGTAAATTTACTGCAGACCAAATTTTGTACCATGTACCTCTAGACTGCTCTGAATCTAATAATCTAACAATTCATTATTTAATAACAATAATAAATATAATGTATGGAAAAAACGAAATGCCGTATCTTACCAACAAAAATAAAAAAATACGGAGCAGATTAAAATAGCTATTAAATGTGATCTCAGAAGAATACTGGAGTTTGAAACTAGAACGATTGGAGCTCAAAAAACTTAAAAAAAAATGGAAAGTATTAGCACCAGTAATATATAAAAAAAGGAACAAAAATACTAAACAAAAAATAGAATGAAGCATTTAAAATTAAAATATTAATAGCAAAAATGTGAAATATAGTAAAACTGAAAAGTACAAATTAAACTCTTAAACAGATATAATTTGTTCCCGATTACTGTCAGTATGTTGTTGGAAAAATAAAAGATATAATAGTAAAATTAATACTAACCTTTGCAGTGATATAATATATTACTCAATAATATAATACATATTCAGTCGAATATCTGACCATAAGGCATAACATACATAAAAAATTCACTAATTTGTAATAATTTAAAGTAAAACTGGATCCATTGATGTTTTTCTCTCTCATCTTTAGTATTTCTTGTATTCTTGTGTAACATTACTTTCCTTTTCTTTCATGATTAAAAAAAGATATTAATTGTTTACTCAAATTTTGGCCTTTTTCTTTTTACCTGGAATGCCTTTAATAAGAATCTCCTACTAAGTACATGAGGAGTGTTCAAAAAGGTGATTTCTAAATATATTGTATACTTCCTGTATGTAATAAGCGGAAATTCTTGTGCAGGCTCGCACCCTCTCAGTTGGTTGTCTGCTCTGTCTAGAAGTAAGAGGAAATAACAATTATTAAAGGTTCCTATAATAATATTGAAAGTATCCACTTAATTTACTAAAAGGATGTATGAATGTGCGTTTAAATTTATCACCATGTATTTAAGAGAGAGAATAAGAATCAGGGCAAAAAAAAAAATATGTATATATATATATATATATTTCAAAAAATAGATATTTTTAGGTGGGGCCAGGCCCCACTGGCCCCTAATGACGAACCGCCCCTGGAGGTACGTAGCTTCACTCACCTACCACCCAAGTTTATATCCGGTGTTAAAGAACCTCTGCAGACGTCATGACATTGACTTTGGCTCAAAAACTCTTAATCTTTTGCATCTAATAAGGAGTGATCGTGACAAGGTGAGTGTGGAAAACATGCATGGAATTTATTCCATTCCTCTATATCCCCATGAACCATTGCAAACAAACAAAAATTATATATCGGTTCTACCAGGAGGACATTAAAGACTAGAATGAATGAACACAAGTATGATCTCAAAAATGGTAAGTTAACTACGGCTTTAGCCCGTTGTATTCAGGAAAGACAACATTATCCACAATGAAAGGACGCAGCTATACTGCAAAAAGCAACTAATAATAATTCCTTACTCTTGTGCGAAAGCTTACATATTATAGCTAACACTAAATTTTGCTGTAATGATAATTTGCCTAGTTATATATCACAAACTTGGAGATCACTGATACCTCATGGACAAAACTCGATTCGGGATGTTAGGAATATATGACTGTTTATGTAAATCACTCTACGCAACAGTACTGATCACGTGTTACGTATTTACTTTATTTAATGCCGGTCTCCGTTCCACCCTTTGTCAAAGATCTGATGATGACGCCAAAGTGGTAGTCGAAAGATCTCGTGTGGTCATTTTATTTCATTTATTTTAACTGTAAATAAATGTTTTTAAATTATTCATCTCTGACCATTTGTCTTCATATATCGTGCAACAATGGCTTGCTCCTCGTTTATTCCCAAAGTATCAAATTGCACGAATATTCTTCAAGTGCCAGAGAAAAGACAGAGCATCGACAGTTGTAGCTGATTGGCTTATCAAGGTGCAGTAAACACTTCCTGAATGCCACATATCCAGTACGATGGATTGGACGCGGCGGACCTGTGGCATGGCCTCCACGCTCACCGGACTTAAACCCACTGGACTTCTTCTTCTGGGGGCACATGAAATCATTGGTGTACGAGACGCCTGGGGACTCCGTGGAAGATCTCGTCACGAGAATCGTTGTTGCAGCGGACAGGATAAACACGACACCAGGAGTCTTCTAGAGGGTGCGCCAGTCTTTCATTCGCCGGTGTGAATTGTGTAACGGCACCCGTGGCCACCACTTTGAGCATCTACTTTGAGTCTGTCCCTGATCGCCTTAAATGAGATTGTGCAACTTATGATGTCGTTAATTAAGCTCTGTTGGATCACTTGAAATGGAATTACCCCACTACCATATGATTTCGAACTAACGTTCTCATCACGTAGCCTACGTACCAACAAGTGGTTGCATCGACATACGTCCGTATGTTTATGAAGGGGGGTTTTGTAAAACGCTTGGGAAAGCAACACGCTGGATAGAAGAACTTCTCTTCTAGTATCAATAATTCCTGTTTGAAAACAAAACAGGAATAGCGGGGGTATCGCTCAATACAACGATAGTCCATGTGAAATGCGTATAAGTACGTTTAGCAGATAGAGAAAACTGAAAACAGTAAACAAAAAAGACAGCGCATAGTTTAGTACCAAGCCGCCATACATTCGTAGAAGTAGGATCGGAAGAGGATGAAGTTCCAACTTCAAAAATTCTTTGAAGAAAAAAACAACAACCCGAGAACCGGCACAACATAAGACGTACAGATATACACTAAAGAGCAATTGAATTAGAGATGCCTGTCTAGTAACGTGTAGCACCACCTTTCGTCCTGATGACGGCGGCGATTCGTCTCGGCGTGGACTCAACAAGACACCAGAAGCGTTGGAAAGCCATAGGGATCTACGACCCCTGAACAAACTCCCACAGTTCACGAAGATTTGATGGAGACGGCTCAGAGCCTCGAACATCTCTCTCGATGGCATCCCAGATGTGCTCGATGAGATTGAGGTCAGGTGACCTAGCTGGCCAAGGAAGTGAGGTCACGTCGGTGGAGTGTTCATCCAACCATTTGGATACAATTCGGGAGCGATGGCACGGTGCGTTGTCTTGTTGCAGGATGAGGTCCCCAGTGGGATGTTGAAAACGCACAAACGGGAACAAATGGTCGTCCAGGATATCATGGTAACGTTGACCTGTGAGGGACGATGTCACACGTACCAGGGGTCCTATTTCAGTCCACGTAAACAATCCCCAGACGAGAATGCCACCCCCACCAGCATGAAGAGTGCCCTGCTGGCAAGAAGGATCCACTGCTTCATGTCGTTTGAGGCGTACTCGTATCCTGCCAACCGCATGTACCAACGTGAATCTCGATTCATCAGTCCAGGCAACATTTTCCCACATGTCTAGGGTCCAGTGACGATGTTCCCGTGTCCATGCTAATCTTTGCACCCTGTGATGTGCGGTCATCAGCGGTACCCTGGTGGGACGATGGCTTCTATTACCCATAGCGAGAAGATGGTTCTTGATGCTGTAACTGCTTACACGTTTTCGTGCACCAGCGTTAAATTGCCGAGTGATTTTTTGCACTGCAACCCGTCTATCCCCTGTTACAATGCGAGCTTGCCGACGATGACTCCGCTCATCCACACGCTGTTGTCCACGGTAGTTGGCCCTTGCATTGATGGTTTTACCGGATTCAATGTACTCAAGGTGCACCCGTGACACAGTGGCTCGTGAAAATCTCAGTGCCAGCACGACTTCCGAGATGGAGTGACCCATTCATCGGGCCCCGACAATTTGACCACGATCAAATGCGCTTAGATCCATCGTCTTACCCATACTTGATTGTAACTTTTCAAAACATATCTGGAATTGGTTACAACAATATTTAAATTATAAAGATACATTTTCGACTCACCAAACATTATATCATCTTCCTCTTTCCTGCTCTGTCCAAAAATTTAATAATACATTATAGAAAAAAAGTTTTTGCAAACAATTTTTGCATTTTTGCATTATAGGAAAAAATGTTTTTGCGAACAAAACTACAGAATTTTCTTCTTTAGCTTTTGTGAATCGAAGCATAAAAAAATAATGCAATACAAACAGAAAATAAGAATTAAGGAGCCACGTATTAGCTCGTTCTGCAGGCACAATATTTGTTTCGTGACTTCTGCTAACTCACTTTGGGAGGATATCGTCAAGACGTAGATTCCCGCCCATGTTGTGCAAAGGTCTAAGGGCTGATTTCCGACCATTCGTTCGAGATGTGTCCGGATTCGAATCCTGTGAGTAATAGATATTGTGGTTGTATTTGTCTTACAGCACTGGCTTCTTTACCCCTTCCTGAAACCAGTGGAACTAAATCAGGGACGGACAAATGCCCATCGAATTGTTCACGGTGGTGGTTAAACTCCAAGCAGAAAAAGGGTGGGGGAGAAGAAAAGAAAGAGAAATGTTTAGTTTCAAAGCTTATCAGAGCTTAGCTTTTTGACAAAATAGGAAAAGTAAGAAAAATTTTGTTTCTTTAATTTTTACCTGATGTCCGGCTCTTACTAAAGGGCGACGCATGAAAGGCTGTTAAAGAATTTTTTAGGAATCTATTAATCTTTTACCTAATTTTTCCATTTAAACACACATTCATACATCCTTTTAGTAAATTAAGACATTTAGTGGATACTTTTATCATCATCATTATTATTATTATTAGAGGATCCTTTAATAATTGTCATTTTCTCTTACTTCCAGACAGAGCAGCCAACCAGCTGAGAAAGTGGGCGCCTGCACAAGAATTTCCGCTTGTTGGAGTAAGTATACAATATATTTAGGGATCACCTTTTTGAACACTCCACATGTACTTAGTAAGAGGTTCTTGTTAAAGGCATTTCAGATAAAAAAAATGGCAAAAAATTGGAGTAAACAAATAACATTTTTTTTTAATCCAGTTCAATATTCTTTAATTATATTATTACAAATTAAATAATTATTTTTCTGTATGATATGCCATTATAGTTAGATATTAGACTGAATATATATTATAGTCATCATCATCATTGTCAACCGCTATCAATCCACTGCTGGACGAAGGTTTCCTCCACAACGGTCTGTCTTGTGCCAGTCTCCTCCATGTCGCTCCCGCATACTTACGAATTTCATCCACCCATCTTCCATGTGGTCTTCTTCTGGGTCTTTTGCTGTCACTTGGAATCCAATTTAGTAGTAATGACTACTAAATTATTAAAATACCCATGATATGGTAAAAATTGATTTTATAATTATATTTTTATTTTTCTAACAAAATACTGACAGAATATCGGAAACAAAATTATATGTGTATTTGTACTATTCAGTTTTATTATACTTAATATTTTTGCTATTAATATTTTAATTTTAAATGCTTCATTCTATTATTTTGTTTAATATTTTTGTTCCTTTTTTTATATATTACTGGTGCTAATACTTTCCATTTTTTAAAAAGTTTTTTGAGCTCCAAACGTTCTAGTTTCAAACTCCAGTATTCTTCTGAGATCACATTTAATAGCTATTTTAATCTGCTCCGTATTTTTTTATTTTTGTTGGTAAGATACGGCATTTCGATTTTTCCATACATTATATTTTATTATTGTTATTAAATAATGAATTGTTAGATTATTAGATTCAGAGCAGTCTAGAGGTACATGGTACAAAATTTGGTCTGCAGTAAATTTACGTCTATAATTTAAGTATTGTTGTAACTAATCCCAGATATACATTGCAAAATTGCAATCTACAAATAAATGTTGAAGAGTGTCCTCTGAACCACAGTAGTTACAGTTAGGATAATTTCGGTATTAGTTTAATTCTATACAACCATTTTCTTGTCGGGATAATATTGTGCGAAATTTTAAAAAGTAGATCTCTAATATGAGTGCTTAATTTTCTTTTTGATTGAAGTGTCCAAATACTATGTACCATATTGGATTGCAGTGTATCTTCTAATTTTGTTGGATGTCTTTCGTTTAATGCTAAATATATTTTACATAATTTCTCATATTCTTGTCAGAAAGAATTTTTCATTCCGGAAAACAAATTTTCTCCCTAGAAACTGTGCCAACACAGAATCGATAATTATTGATTGTTATTTTTTGACTATCGAAAACTGTCTATAATCATAACTATCGATAGTTCTCTACCTCTATGTGAGGGTCCCTTAGTAGCACGAATTCATTAGCGTGCAAATCGGTTGTTTCTCAATGGGGTTGCGGCTTTTTGTTTGTTGGGACGGACGGACAGACACGCTGACGACGGACGGAACGTAATTTTGTATTGTACCTGATAGGTGATGATAGACGTCCCTGAGTAGAAAGAAATAATTTCCGTTCAAATCGGTTGTTTCTCGTTGAGGTTACGTGCTTTTATACTCCCGGATGAATACACAGAGAGACAGACGGCGGACAATTGAAACATAATTTTCTCTCGTACGTAATAGGTGTGAGGCGTCCCTGAGTAGAATGAATTCATTGCCGTGCAAATATGTTGTTTTTCGGCGGAGTTACGTTATTTTATACCTCAGGACGGACGGACAGACAGACTTCGGACGAATGGAACATAATTTCGGTCATATCTGATAGGTGTGAAGCCTCCGTGAGTAGAAAGGAGTCATTTTCGTGCTAAACGGTTGTTTCTCGGTGGGATTACATGCTTTTATACTTCCGGACGGACGGACGGACAAACGGACGACGGTCGGATAGAATGAAATTTTCTATCATATCTGATAGGTGTGAGGCGTCCTTGAGTAGAAAGGAATCATTTCCGTGCAAATCGGTTATTTCTCTTTAGGGAAATAATTATTGATTTCTCTTTAGGGAAAAAGTTCATTTATACTTCCGGACGAACGGACAGACAGGCGGCCAACGGACGGAACGTATTTTTGTAACGTACCTGACAGTGGGATGTGTCCCCCAGTAGAAATATATAATTTCCGTACAAATCAGTTGTTTCTCGGTAAAGTTATGCGCTTTTATACTTCGGGACAAATGGACAGACAGACGGCGGACGGATGGAACGTTATTTTTTAACATGTCTGATTGGTGTGAGGCGTACCTGAGTAGAACGAATTCATTTCCTTGCAAATCGGTTGTTTCTCGGTCGAATTATGTGTTTTTATGCTTCCGGACGGACTGACGGACGTAAAGAAAGACTTGGGACGGATGGAACGTAATTTTGTATTGTATCTGATAGATGCGAGGCGTCCTGAAACGAAAGAAAGAATTTCTGTGCAAATCGGTTGTTTCTCGGCGGAGATATTTTTTTATTCTTCTGGACAGACAGACAGACGGCGGACGGATGGAACGTAATTCTGTATCGTATCTCATGGGTAATTCGTTCCTGAGTAGAAAGAGACCATTTCCGTGCAAATCGGTTGTTTCTCGTTTGAAGATATTTTTTTTATTCTTCTGGACAGGCAGACAGACGGCGGACGGATGGAACGTAATTCTGTATCGTATCTCATGGGTAATTCGTTCCTGAGTAGAAAGAGACCATTTCCGTGCAAATCGGTTGTTTCTCGTTTGAGTTATGTGTTTTTATGCTTCCGGACGGACGGAGGGACGGACGGAAAGACAGACTTTGTACGGATGGAACGTATTTTTGTATTGTATCTTATTGTTGTGAGGCGTCCCTGAGTCGAAAGAAATAATTTCCGTGCAAATTGGTTGTTTCGCGTCGGAGATATTTTTCTTATTCTTCTGGACGGACGGACAGACGCCGGACGGATTGAACGTAATTTTGCATCGTATCTCATGGGTTATTCGTTCCTGAGTGGAAAGAGACCATTTACTTGCAAATCGGTTACTTGTTAAGAAACATGGATTTATCTGTGCCCGTAATAAGTCACTTGTGGACGGACGGACAGACGGCGGACGGAAGGAACGTCATTCTGTATCGTATCTCATGAGTAATTCGTTTCTGACTAGAAAGATACCATTTGCTTGGAAATCGGTTTCTTACTTGTTATAAGAAACATGGTTTTTCGTGTTGCCGTAATCAGTCGCATTTCATTTTTTGATGGTCCCTTAAGAGAACCTATCTTCGTTTCCTAATTGATATTTTTACATTCGCAATTTGTGTACGATCCCCTTAAGGTTACGAGAAGCGACGGTCGTTCCTTCCGTGACACGCCGTCCTCGCTATCACTTCAGGCCGCGAAGCTGAGCTGGACCTGCCGGTGAATTACGGCTTGTGAAAGCAGAGCCACACTGTACTGCTGCATGCGTCTGAGTATCCTTCCGCGCTCACCAGTTAGCCAAGCTGGAGGTCGTGCTGCACGGTTAGGCCTAACCTGTTTTGCCGGGATGCTTCCACTGAGACCACGGGCCGCCGTGGCAGATGCTTTAGCGGCAGTCACAGCGTCATCGTCGCCACTGACTGGATTTCGGCGTACCGTGTAGAGAGGTAAATTTTACGTAAAACTTTTTCAAAAATAAGTCTATCAATGAACTTTTTTTTTAATTTTACATCGTTTTTGATTTCAAATAAGATGTACGTCACAGTTTTTTGAAATTTTTCGTCCCTGAATTTTGCACCATAATCTACACGTTAACCCTTCCCTCTCCCAGCCCCATGATTTGGGGGTCTTTTATGAAGACGAGTTTCTCGGGACAGTCGTTCAGCGACCTCGGCCTATGTTCTGGAGATTTGCACAAGTCATCGTGGATTCCTTCTGTTGTTAGAAGTCCCCTGGAGAACTTTTCAGTGGATTTTATAAGCGATTTTTTTCCATTTTTGAGAAAAACTTTGCCACGTCAACGGCATTTTTTCTTATGCCCTCTTTGTTAACTTTCTCAAGTGCTGTGTTTCTGTTGCTTGTTTCCGTGGATACAGTGATAGATCACTGCACAGGCGCAGGAAGCTTGCGCCTGGTTCCACACTAGGGATGATCGACATCGGTGGAAATTTTCGATGTATCGGTGAAAACCTCCCATGTTTTTGCTGATAAGCCAAAAAATTCGTTGTTCTTAATCTGCAGCAGTAAATACGCAAAAGATGTGGAAAATCTCTGTTCAATATACAGTGATTACTCACCAATAACATCAGGTAACTAATAATATTTATTAAAATGCTCGATGCATTAGTAGAAACCTCTATTTTTGTTCGATGCATCGGTGCAAACCTCGATGTTTTGCTACTAAACTGAAAAACTCACACTTTTCCACCTGCACCAGTAAATGGGCACACGATTTGTAAAATCTCTCTTTAATATAACAGTGATACTCACCAGTTCAACAACCATTAACAAAATATTTCTTAAAACGATCGATGCATCGTGAAAACCTCGAAGTTTTGCTAATAAACTGAAGAATTCGAACTTTTCCATCTGCAACAATGAATGGGCTATCTATTTGTAAAATCTCCGTTCAATGTAACGGTGATACTCAACAATGCAACATCTGGTAATGCAATATTTGTTAAAACGCCCAATGTATCAGTGGAAACCACGATGTTTTTTCGATGTATCGGTGTAAACCATCGGCCTTGCTAACAAGCCGAAGATTTCACACTTTTTGATCTGCAGCAGCGAATGGGCATATTGGTGGGCAAAATCTCTGTTCAGTATAATGGCGATTGCTCACCAATTCAACCCCAAGTAACTAATAATATTTCTTAAAAGCCTCGATGTTTTTTTGATGCGTCGGCTCACATGCCTTCGAGGAAAGGATCTCGGTTTTCGCCAACGATCAAGTAAAACAACCAATAGGAAGGTGATATTTCTTTTCTCTGTATAGTTATGAATGCAACAAAAAGAAATGCGTTTACTTTTCGTAGAAGATATTCTCTTCCAGTTCGAAACATCGGTCGCGAAACCTCGATGTTTTTTCGATGTATCGGCTTCTGCGACATCGAGGTTAAAACATCGATCATCGGTGGCAAAACATCGAGGTTTTTTGCCCATTCCCATGCCACACAAAAACAAAAAAGAAGACTAAATATTTTTTAATTGATATAAGTATAAAATAATGACAAAGGCATATTATGTCGTGCCCTGTGATGTTATTTTCAGAGGGCAACAGTTTCATGTTACGAAAGGAACTGCGTTCACGCCGCGCCGGTGGCGCAGTGGTCGTCCGAAAGGGGTCCGGGTTCGAATCCCAGTGAGGCACGGATGTTGTGTTTGTCTTACGGCACAGGCTCTCTCCCTTCCCTGAGCCCAGTGACCCTAAATTAGGGACGGGCGACTGCTTATACTCCAACGAGTTTCTCACGGTGGTCGTTAAACCTCCAATAAAAAAATGAGTTCGTAAAATCACGCAATTCATTGATTATTATACGCTTTTTAAAACACCACAAATCCCGCGCGGACAAACTCTCCTCCCAACCCTGACTATTGATTCGTTCAGTATACCTCCGGAATAACATGCTAAAGTTTTGTCGCAATAGAAGCATTTTTTGTCAAGTTATGAGGATAACGGCCATGGAAAATATCTCGTTCCTGTGTCCTGACCTTTGATCCTATTACGATTACATTAAACAGAACCGATTCAGTATATTTCCGGAACAACATACTGAAGTCTTGTCGCAATAGAAGCATTTTTACTCAAGTTATGAGGATAATAGCTGTGGAATAAATCTCGCTTCTGTGCCTTGACCTTTGACCCTATTTCGATTATATTAAACAGAAGTGGTTCAGTGTACCTCCGGAACAACATGCTAAAGTTTTGTCGAAATAGAAGGATTTTTAGTCAAGTTGTGAGGATAATGGCTGCGAAATAAATCTCGCTCCTGTGTCCTGATCTTTGACGCCATTTCGATTATATTCAACAGAATGGGTTCAATATATCTCCGGAACAACATGTTACAGTTTCGTAGAAATCGAAGGATTTTTACGTACGTTACAACGCGTTAGGGCAATGGAATGAACCCCTTTGGCCCATTTTCAATAACTTTCGTCCTCAGGTGAACCCTATCACATACAAAAATTTCATCGAAATTTTTACGCGAGCTATCGTGCGTGCGGACGGACAGACAAACAGACTGACAAAGCTGTAGCATATACGCTTCTTCAACCTAAGGTTGGAAAGCTTATTACTACAATAGTAATCAAGACAGGCGCAGCACCTGAGCAACTGTGGCTGTCACCCCAAGTGAGAGCCCCCAGGCAGGGCTTTGTAAGTGAAATAAATATCCGTTAGTGGAATCTAAGAACATTTAAAACATCGGGAAGCCAAAAGTCTAGTGTCTACTATTCCCAGGAGCTGTATTTCAAGGTAGCAGAGGACGTTCCCTATGCCTAAATAATTGTGCTTCCCCGATAGTTTTAGCTCTAACGTAAGGGAATATGGTTGACCAACAACAAATCCTTGAATTGTTCCTGTCTGCTCTAATCAATCCTACAACAGAACCCTAAATTTGATCCACAGTACGGACTACGGATGGTAGAGGTCTTGTTTGCGCTTTCCAACCGTAGGTTGAAGAAGCGTATATGCTCCAGTTTTGTCTGTCCGTCTGCCCGCACGATAACTCGCGTAAAAATTGTTCGATTTCGGTGAAATGTTAGTATGTGTACAGTGCCTAGAAGAGATAGTGTGTCGTGCTCGCAGAAAAACTTGCTTCCCGGAATCATGAAAGCGGTAGATGGCGCTCCCATCGGATGTCACTTCGCTTTTCTGGGAGGAAGGACGACGAAAACGCACAAACGCACATCTTTCTATGACACACACCTAGCTCATCAGTATTATGTGTACTTCTTGAACGATATATTTTATAAGCAGATCACTTGAGTATTTACACATCATAATGGCATTAACAGCTGTTACTTTTCTCTTAACTGTTAAAAGTGCAAATCTCTTGCGCTCACTTTTAGCAGTATAAATCTACAACTCTATTTTCCTATTCTTCTTTCAACCTTTCCAATCAGGGGACCCTACCCTAAATCTATCTACTTCTTCTTCGCTCCATACAACTTAATGTGAATTGGACCTAAACCTTTTAAAAACAAAAAAAAACAACTTGAGTATTTACGAAATAATTGACACACCTCTTTCACCCCCCCCCCCCCAAAAAAAAAAAAGAACGAACGAACGGGGTGCTCAAGATACGTTAATAAGCGTATCATAGTTTAAGTTAAGCTTTGCATTGTGCTAACGTCAACATTAATGTTAGATATTTCGGAAGTTTTAATCATGGGTTACATTATGAAAAAACACTGGAGACCAATATGCAGTTTACAATCACTGAAACAACTTACAGTATAAAATAAATATTAAAAAGAAAGAAAATGTGTTGTCCCTCAAAACCTTAACGGGAAAAAAGGGGGAATTTATTCTCAATGAGACATCGGGTTTATAATTTGCATTCCAATAATCCAATTAGGTCTTGAAATTCAGTAACCTAAAAACTTTATAAATTATTCAATAATGTACTTCATTTTTCAGCAATGAGTGACTAAATTTCTTGGTGAGAACATGGGATCAAGATAAATATTGAAACTTAATGCTTTCCATTTAGACAGCAAAGAGTGATATATTATTTTTGCAGGATTTATAGCCAGTATTACATCCTGCCACAAAACAGCTGCTTTACGATTTCCGTTTTCTATGTTTTTTTTATTATTTGCTAATGCAGAATTTCCCAGTCCTTTCATTGCTGACATTATTTCCCTATGATCTTATAACTGTTGCAGTCGATTTCAGTACTGCACTTAAGTTTAACCACACAGTAGGTTTAACGCGTGACAGTAAATACTTGATAAACTTCTACATCTTCACGAATAAAAAGTTACTAATTTCGGAAATAAATTTTGTTATAAACAATCCACAGTTGAATAACACTAGCACCCAAACACCCGAATAAGCCTATTGCGTTTTAGCGATCAACTGTTAAATTGCAGTTACTTTTCACAGTTAAGCAAAGGAGAAACATTTAATATGAAATCTTTTAATTTCCGAAAATCATTTAGTAGTAAAGCGCGTGTATGAAGTCAATTTAGATATGACCAACTTAATTTCCCATTTTGATTGACAGAATTGGTACTGAACAGTATGGCATTTTGTTGTGCTAACAGAGGAAACAATTCTAATAGAAACTCGGAAAAGTCATCTTTCGGAGAATATGCGCACAGGTAAAAAGCCTTACCAACGTGTTGCATGTTCCGAGAAATTTACTCGAAAAAGTGATCTTTCAGAGCATTTACTCATACATACGGGGGAAAGCCTCACCAAACAATTTGCTCGAAAAATTTATCTTTCGAAGCATTAACTCATCTAGACGGGTGAAAAGATTCCATTTATTAAAAGTTTTTTGAGCACCGTTATTTCTGGTTTCAAAATTCCAAATATCTTCTAGTCACATTTTATGGTAATTTTGATATTCTCTGTATTTTTAGATTTTCGTTCAAAATATAAAGCGTTTTGTTCCTTCCAAATGATATATTTTGCAATTGCAATTATTTACATGATGCATTATTAAATTTTTAGATTCAGAGCAGGAAAAAGGAAGATGATATAAGATTTGGTGAGTCGAAAATTTATCTTTATAATTTAAATATTGATGTAACCAATTCTAAATGTGTTTTGAAAAGTTACAATCAACGAATAAATGTTCTAGAGTTTCCTCTGAACCACAGTAGGTGCACGAAGTATTTACTCATTCACATCAAGGAAAAGCCTCAAGAATGTGATCTATGCTCCAAACAATTAACAACCCATCCTCCTTCACACAGGTGAAAAGCCTTATCAATGTGATGTGTGCTGTTAGAAATTTGCTCAGAAAAATCATCTTTCAAGGCAGTTACTAGTTCATTCAGGTGGAAAGCCTTACCAACGTGATGTATGTTCCAAGCAATTTCCTCGGAAAAGTAATCTTTCAAGGCATCTGCGTGTTCACGGGTGAAAAGGCAAAATCATAATATCTCTATGATAAAATAATATTACAGCTTAACATTAATTTCCGTACACTATCATATTCTCTTCATTTTAACAGAGCAGATATCTGTAAAACGTCACTAAAATTAGGTTAAAAGCCGTCACTAAACTTAGATTAGCATACACACAACTTTAAAAACTATGAAATTACACGGCGGTTTTACCCACAAAATGAGAAAAACACTGGTACTTAGCTCATCCCCCAGAAGTCAGCCGAAATGTTTCCTAAATTCTAAAAATGTTCAAGTAGCCGTAACGCCCTAAACATTGATAAATGCACTCACTAATAATATCGTTGAGAACAGTATATCAACGATTAATATAATAAAGAAGGGCAAATTTATTATTAAAAGCAAATTCCCAACTTCATGCTTCGCACAGCACTAACAGCTATTGCATAGTCTGCTCATGTCCGGCTTAAGATGGCTGTCGTGACGTTTCGCTGGCTTCAATTGGATTGCATTACGCCAACGGAGAGTGCTTTCTCCCCTTATTCCTACCTCCATGAAAGATACTGACAAAAAGATTTCCCTTAACTAACCCTTTATTTTTTGAAAATTTAAAGTTTCGTAAGGCGGCAAAAACTTGGCAAACAAAATTCCCACTATTGAATAGCATGAAGCCGATGCCAGCGCCCTCTGTCATTTTATGATGATTGGTCACAAAACCGTGAGGGACATCTTAGGGAACACGTCACACTATCTCTTCTAGGCATTGTAGGATGTGGTAGGGGACAACGAGGGGACGAACCCTATTGAAAATGGAGAAAATGAGGTCAAAGATCAGGACATAGGAGCGGGATCCATTCCATCGCCCTTATGCGTCATAACTTATGTAAAAATTCTTCGATTACGATGAAACTTTAGAATGTTATTTCGGAGGTATACTGAACCAATTCTGTTTAACATCATTGAAATGGGGTCAAAGGTCAGGGCACAGGAGCGAGATTTATTCCACAGCCTTTATCCTTAAAACTTGAGTAATGATTTCTGGTATGTCGGAAAGCGTATCATAATCAATGCATTGCATGATTTTACTAACTTGTGTGTAATATATTTCGTATAATTTTCTTGTTACTGGCAAAGTTAAGTCTGTTTTTCTTGAATGGAAATTTATATATTTTAACGAATTTGATATGAAATTTCCTTATCAATCACAGCGGGGCTTTGACAAACGTTTTGTTCTGGCATGTAAAAGTACTTATATGGATCAATCACACGAAAGGACCTCGGAATAACTTTTGGCAACGGGGCAAGATATCAGGATATATATCTTTTGGTTAGCTCAAATTGTGCTTTTGTAAAACAGGACGTGATTACGTCACTTGAACATGCTACAAATAAAAAAATTATATCGATAAAATTTGAATAAATATAAGCAATGAATTTTATTTTTATATTATAGGGCTTTTCCGTAAAAAACGTATTATAAACGATGTTGAACTGCACTGATTTGAACAACTCCATATCAGTATAACTTCCGAAAAGGACTGTAGTCCTTACGTTATATATCAAACAGCATAAGTATAATATATATATATATATATATATATATATATATATAAAAAATTCTCTCTCCCACTTTCATTTATCTTCTTTAGAGAAAGATGGATTCCTGCTGTTTTTTAAAAATGCAATATCTTTCAGTAATTTCAGGACAACTTCTCTTCGCTTATAGCGACAACTGTAAAGTTGGTACTTCATGAAAAATTTTTGTTCTCATAGCGAGGAGAATTCAGAGTTGTAGATGGTTAATAATTAAAATAGAAATAATATATATATATATATTTTTTTTTTTACAAGTATTCTGGGGGCCGCGGATGGCCTATTTGTCAACGTTTGTGGCTGCCATGGAGAAGTTGTCCTGAAATTACTGAAAGATATTGCATTTTAAAAAACAGCAGGAATCCATCTTTCTCTAAAGAAGATAAATGAAAGTGGGAGAGAGAATTTTTTTTTATATATATATATTATACTTATGCTGTTTGATATATAAAATTTGAGCTAACCAACTTCCTGAAAAGACAACTTCAGGACAACTTCTCTTCGCTTATAGCGACAACTGTAAAGTTGGTACTTCTTGAAAAATTTTTGTTCTCATAGCGAGGAGAATTCAGAGTTGTCGATGGTTAATAATTAAAATAGAAATAAGATAATTTTTTTTTTTTTTTTTTTTTTTTATGTTTTACAAGTATTCTGGGGGCCGCGGATGGCCTATTTGTCAACGTTTGTTGCTGCCATGGAGAAACCTCAGTTTCGATCCCAGGCAGGTACGAACGCTCGGATCACTAAACATCCGCCGTGCTTCGGATGGGTAAGTTAAGCTGTCAGACCCCGGGTACCCCCCCCCCCCTCCTATCCTTTCTAACTCGCTTCCGTGTCACTTTCCTATGGGGCGCTGTAGCCCAAAATTTCTAGCTTCCTATTTCTAAGGGTTGTTTAAGACCTAGGGTCAGACACTCCCTTCCTAAAATCCTCTACATATGATCTGATCTGATCTAATCCAAACATTAATCCGATTTCTGATTACGGACATAAACAGAGCGCGAAACGGAAATTTTGAAGTGCCGGTATGCTCATATTTATCTAAAAATCTTCCGGGAAAAATACCTTTTCCGGAAAATCTCCAAAACTGAAAAAAATTAAAAATAAATCCCTGAAAAAAAAACTCCTTTGTGTGAAAATGTAATTAACAATTCCGTGGAACATTATTGCACCAAAAAGCAAAAACGATGTCGATCGATTTCATTTGGACGTTTTGTGAATCCATCGGGCACTACTTATGCTACAACGAGAATTGGGGTGAGACTTGTTTATAACAAGGACTCTATAACCCGGGGCCAACGGATTAATGAGACTCCCAAACCTCGGCTAATCATTGATTCAGCTGGACTTGAACCCAGAACTTTAAAGTCCCGAGTCGAGATGACAGCCCCCTACATTAAGGACTTTCATGAAGTAGAGAATCGGACAACTAGAATCTCCGCAATCAGAATGAATAGCTAGTGTTTAATTTAACACTAGCTATTAATTTATAGCGATCTTACCACCCTAAAAAGAAAAAAAAAGTCCGAAGTGGAAAAAAGTTTAAACTCATTGCTGCAAAACTAAAATTTGTGTTTATTCTATCACTCCCAATTCTTCATTCTATGAAGGAGCTCTTTAAGTTGAATATTCTTAATTAATGATACATGGTAGCCCAATTTAATGATAACTTATTTGGTTACAGGTAGTAACAATCTACAGTATTAACGAAGCAGTTTGTTACTTGTTAATTATAACTTTTTTTGGTTACAGATACTGACAATCCATCTATTTGCATATCAGTTTCCTTATGAGGAGTTTCCCAGCAGCAGAGAAGATGGCCCTGACTTTGCACCAAAGAATGATCATATGTAGATAATTTTAGGAAGGGAGTGTCTGACCCTAGGTCTTAAACAAACCTTAGAAATAGGAAGCTGGGAGATTTGGGCTAGAGTGCCCGATACGAAAGTGATACGGAAGCGAAGTAGAAAGGGAGAGGAAGACGCCCTTATTTATTACCGGGGGCCAGTGCCCATCCGACGCACGGCGGATATTTAGTGGATCGAGCGTTCGTACCTGCTGGGATAGAACCTGAGGTCCTTTCCGTGGCAGTCACGAACGTTGCCCTCTAGGCCACCCGCGGCCCGCACCAAAGAATTTTCATCGTCGGGGATTATATTGGAGCACGCAAAATCCACATCAATTTGTGGAGACCCCTCTGCATGCGCAGAAACTTGGTGTGTGGTGTGCTGTGATAACATGAAGGATCAATGGCGTAACCATGTTTCAAAATCTGGGGGAAGGGGGTCCGATCACACATACACAGTCATCGGAACCCCCAGTTTATATGTATACATATATATACATACTGTATTAAATAGTTTGGGAACCCCGTCCCCCCTCTACACACACACGCAAGAGCAAAACAGTTGCTGAAGCGCGATCTAACGGGCACAACATAAGCGCCTCGGTTGGCGAATTGTGGAACTTAGCGAACACAACCACGGCTAACTGGGTTGGTCAACTATTGTTGTTACAGTTGATAATCCCAGTTAGCCGTGACACAACCACGGCCCTACTCCATCGAGCGAGCGGTAACGCTAAGCTTAATCGAGTCGGGCTGTGGCGCAACTGTTAAACCATGATACATAAGACAGAAATGTAAATTACAAAGTTGTAGAGCAGGCTTATTAGGAATCGATATCGCTGTTTTATTAAGTACACATTACACACGTGTTTGCATTCTACGAAAAATTACAATCTTATATTATTAAATTTAGTCGGTTCACATCATAAAAAAGTGAGCATTATATCATTATGTTCCCGAAAATTTGGAAGGTCCTTTACATTGGGGATCCCCGACTCTTAAACTCTGGAGGAGTCCTGACCCCCCCCCCCATGGGCCGCAGGTGGCCTAGTGGGCAACGTTCGTGACTGCCACGGAAAGGACCTCAGGTTCGATCCCAGGCAGGTACGAACGCTCGATCCACTAAATATCCGCCGTGCGTCGGATGGGCACGTTAAGCCGTCGGACCCCGGGTACTGGCCCCCCGGTAATAAATAAGGGCGTCTTCCTCCCCCTTTCTATTTCGCTTCCGTGTGACTTTCCTATCGGGCACTCTAGCCCAAATCTCCTAGCTTCCTATTTCTAAGGGTTGTTTAAGACCTGGGGTCAGACACTCCCTTCCTAAAATCCTCTACATATGATCTGACCCCTCCCCCCTCTTTCCAGTGATTACGTCTATGCGTAGGATTATAGGATTATTAGCACTTTTTCCCACGAAACCATAAACTCAGCTCGATGTATTGCAAACATTTTCAATCAACTTACCAACGAGGAGAAGACATATTGTTACTTTCTACAAGATGAAGCTACAGCTCATAGTGCCCACCATTCAATGAATGTGATTTTTGTGATGTTTGCGGTAGGCTGTGATGTGAGTCGTGACCTCTGACTTGCTCGAATCCCTGATCTATCTGTGTGTGACTTTTACTTGTGGGCGCACTAAAGTGTCAGGTGTATTCCGATAACCCGAGAACTCTTGAAAACCTTCAAACCAACATCTCCGCTGAAAATTGCTGAGATTTACACCACAACAACTTGAAACTGTGTTCCAAAACATGCTGCGAAGAACCAATCTGTGTCTTAATAATAAGGGCGCTCATTTCCAACACTTGCTGTTGGAACTGTCTTGGACACTACAACATTAAATAAAAATTGTGCTTATTTGATTTGTTCATTTGGTATAGTTTTGTTTGGACCACACTGTATAAAAAAAATTACTGGCATCTTTAGTGGAATGATCTGGGGTTTAAGCAAAATGTGATCATACGCTAGTAGCGCACCGACATCCCCCCATAAAAATAATAGCAATGACCGTAAGATCAAGGTACTTAGAAGGTACCTTGCGGAAGATATTGTGCTATTAATAAAATAATACATAGTTAATTCATGCATACTATATATTGCATGCACACGCAAGATATGTTCTTTAAATTAAGAAAAAAATAGTTAAAGCATGTGTATTGTTTCAGTCCTTGTTGAGAGGAGTTCCTCCTGGAAAAACATGAGCTTCAGGTACGAGGAAGCTACGGGGATATGTGGGAGTGGGCTAGTGGATTTCGCTGTATCTTTAGTTATGCTGTTACTTTAATCGGTGGGGGATGGACTTTGGGGGGGGGGGTAAATACATCTGCTCGGTAAAAGAGCCTGTGACCTTGCTGAAGGTTGCGGTGACCTCTGATCCTTTGCCCTTCAAACAGAGTTACTTAAGGTTCCTAATGGCTATACAGGAATTTTCTTTTCATAGCAACTGCTCCCTAGATATTCATCGAAACAGGGGCCTGCTGATAGCCCTCGGAACCCCGGCATTGCCGGGGGGGGGGGGGGGCTCGCGGCTTCGGGGCCTCTTGCATCAGCAAAAATATTTTACGAAGTTTTTCATATGAAAGTGATTAAAAAAAAGCAAGTAATTTTTCACGGCTAACTTGAATGAAATAAAGAAAACCAATTTTTGGCATTTTTCGCCCAATAAATAAGATAAATACACTGGCGGAAAGTGAAAAAAGAACACCAAGAAGGAATTGGTGGACGATCATGAAATTTACATATGTTAATGAGGTCGAGATTACGTAGGTGTGATGTTAATTTCTGAACCAACCGGTGAGCGCTTAAGCCACAGCACGGCATAATATGCAAATTATCGTCGGTGGTATTTAAGGAGTACGGCGAAGTGAATGTAATCAGTCGTCGGTGGTATTTAAGGAGTGCGGCGAAGTGAATGTAATCAGTCGTCGGCGTACGGACACGTGCGAAGACCCTGAAGAAGCTGCAATGCCTGGACATGAAAGACGTGTACGATTTCAGCAGTTATCGGACTTAGAGCGAGGTCGTCTAGTCGGACTCCGCGAGGCCGGGTGGTCGTATCGTCGTATTGCGGAGCGAATTAGACGGGAAGTATCGGTGGTGGTACGATGGCGGCGTAGATGGTTCGAGGAACATTCCCACACGAGAAGACGTGGAACCGGGAGTCACAGACGGACTGATGAGCGGACCGATCGACGCATAAGAAGAGCGGCGTTCTCAAGCAGAACATCGACTGCGACGCAAATCCGAGCAGCCGTGGCACCTGAGGTGACTGTGCGAACAATCCGCAGCCGTCTACTGGATGCAGGACTACGTGCACGTGTTCCTCTGGCATGTGTACCTCTAACTTCAGCCCACCGTCAGGAACGACTGCAGTGGTGTCGTCAACGTCTGTACTGGAGAACGCAATGGCGATCTGTCGTGTTCAGCGATGAAAGCAGATTCTGCTTGGGAGCCTCCGATGGCCGTATGCGTGTTCGCAGACGCACAGGGGAGCGTCTCCACCCTTCTTGCATCCGCCAGCGACACACAGGGCCTACACCTGGTCTCCTGGTGTGGGGAGCGACCAGCTATCATTCCCGTACACAACTAGTGTTTGTACCGGGTACGTTAAACAGCACCTCCTACATCATTCAGCCCGTTGTTGTGCCATTTGTAAGGTCGGTCCATCGTGGTGTTTTCTAGCAAGATAACGCACCCCCACACACCACGTGCAACGCAACATGCACTTAAGGGTGTGAGACAACTTCCATGGCCTGCACATTCACCGGATTTGTCCCCCAATGAGCACGTGTGGGATTTTATGAGACAACGTCTTATCCGGTCTCCACGGCCAGCCACGACCATCCCCGATTTACGCGTCCAGGTTCAGGATGCTTGGAACTCAATACCCCAAACTTACATCCAACATCTGTACGACAGACTCCATGCCAGAATTGCACAGTGTGACGCAGTTCATTACGGTTCAACCTCGTACTAACCATGTTACATGGAAATGTTATTTTTCAGTTTACTAGCAAATATAGCTATATTTTGCCATAATGTTTTGATCACGTTATCCTTTGTATTCCGTTATTATGCTGTATAAATTTCGTTGGTATCAGACGTCTCCTTCTCGGTGTTCTTTTTTCACTTTCCGCCAGTGTATTCAGAAACATTTTCGCGGTTTTAATTTATAAAATCTGGATGACAGGAAAGCATCCGCTTTTTTTCCAGAGGATTTGAGACCCCTTTTTACAGCCATTTACATGTACTGTATATTAGCAAGACAATGTCAAAGAAATATCAGTTCAATGAATGAAATGTTTGCACCAATGAGGATAAGGTCACTTGCTTTTAACCTCGCTTCCCTGACTCGTCAAAACAAACCACTTGAGAATTTGTTTATTAGCGTCTAGCCACATCACGTGCCGTCTAGGGACAGAGTTTCAGACGCATTTTTGTCTGGGTGAAGGGGTGAAATTTGGGGACTTCGTTCGCAGGATGCGCTTTCTTGCTTTAACTCGGCGGTCTTAAAGAGCGTCCCAAAAATACAGCTTTGGCCATATTATTTTCGGAACAATACTTTCCTATAGCCGCTATGAGTGAGAAAGAAAAAAACCACATATTATTTGAGTAAAACTCGAAGAGGCGTAATTTCAAGTCTCGCCCTCCCAGATAAGAAAAGCTTGCTAAGGTCCTGAACATACACGTGCCGCCCCGGTGGCCGCAGTGGTCTAAGGCGTTGGCCTCTGATCATTCGTCCGTAAGGGGTCCGGGTTCGAATCCCGATCAGGCATGGATGTTGTGTTTGTCTTACGGCACTGGCTCTCTCCCTTCCCTGGAACCAGTGACCCTAAATTAGGGACGGGCGACTGCTTATAGCCCATTGAGTTGCTCACGGTGGTCGTTAAACCTCCAATCAAAAAAAAAAAAAAAAAAAACATACACGTGACCTCACCGCGCCTTAGAACTGGAGCTTTCAGAGCAGTACATGTCATACTTTACTCAGACACAAAACATTAATAATAGGGACCTACGTTCAGGCCTTTTTAACAGATTTTATTCCACCGAACTAAAAAATAAAATAAAATGTAATACATTTATGAACAAATTATAAAAAAAATGTTAAAAATATATATTTTCAAATGTTAATGTTCACTGTTAATTCTCTCCCCGTATAGGTGAGTTTTTAATCAGCCTTGATAAAGCCACACGTTCGTGAGCCAAAGCTCGGCTATGTAAATTTTGCTTTCTACGCCAATAAAACTTACGGATATTGTGGGTATATTAGTGGTATTATTTATTGTTTCTCTTAAAAATTATAAGTTGTTATGTAGACCAATTAACTTAGAACAACGTCCCGCCACCGAAAAAAAAAAAAGACAGGTAGGCTCAATTCTGATTTTCTGATTGAGCCCTCAGTTTGGAACGTAGGACTACAACTAGCAGAGTTGAAATAAGCTAGTCGAGAACTGCTTCAAAGAGTTTATTTAATTTGTTATAGTCAACACACAATGATATGAAAAGTAGCTTACATAATTTTTTCAAATAATGCTGGATACATTGCGAAATACAAAGCAGATCGATGCACGAATTACCTGACGTGGTGCAGTGTCTTCTTGGGCTTCTTACATTCCTCATCACTTCATCTCGTTTTGATTTTCTTCACTTTTGCTTGCGTTCATTCTGCGAATTCCGAGGCACTGTCAAAAATGTTAAACCGTTCACAAGAAAACAATTTAAAACCACTGCGATATGTTCTTTATATATTTGAATATATCTCGCCGAGAACTTTAAAACAATACCACGCACATTCGTTTTGCACTCGCGGTTGTCCAGAAAAACCGCGATTTTGTCAAAAGCGTTCATCGGTTCACAAGAAAACATTTTTTTTAAATGTTCAGTTCAACCACTGCGAAATGTTTTTCATATATTTGAATAGATCTCGTCGTGAGCTTTAAAACGATTTCACGCACAGCGGTGTTGCACTCACGGTTGTCCAGATAATCCGCGATTTTATCAAAAGAGTTCATCGGTTCACAAGAAAATATTTTTTTAAAATGTTCAGTTCAAATCACTGCGAAATGTTCTTCATATATTTGAATAGATCTCGTCGAGAGCTTTAAAATGATTTCACGCACAGCGGTGTTGCACTCACGGTTGTCCAGATAAACCGCGATTTTGTCAAAAGTGTTCACCGGTTCACAAGAAAATATTTTTTTTAATGTTCAGTTCAAATCAATGCAAAATGTTCTTCGTATATTTGAATAGATCTCGTCGAGAGCTTTAAAACGTTACCACGCACAGTGGTGTTGCACTCACGGTTGTCCAGAAAAACCGCGATTTTGTCAAAAGTGTTCATCGGTTCACAAGAAAACATTTTTTTTAATGTTCAGTTCAATCACTGCGAAATGTTTTTCATATATTTGAATAGATCTCGTCGAGAGCTTTAAAACGATACCACGCACAGTGGTGTTGCACTCACGGTTGTCCAGATAAACCGCAATTTTCTCAAAAGTGTTCATCGGTTCACAAGAAAACAGTTTTTAAAATGTTAGTTCAATCACTGCGAAATGTTCTTTGTATATTTGAATAGATCTTGTCGAGAGCTTTAAAACAATGCCACGCACAGTCATTTTGCGCTCACGGTTGTCCAAATAAACCGCGATTTTGTCAAAAGTGTTCATCGGTTCACAAGAAAATAATTTTTAAATTTTTCAGTTCAATCACTACGAAATGTTCCTTGTATATTTGAATAGATCTCGTCGAGAGCTTCGAAACGAAACCACGCACAGTGGTGTTGCACTCACGGTTGCCGAGATAGACTGAGTGAAACGCGGCGGCACACCCAGAAATATTGCCTCACCTTCACTGCTCACAGACAGCAGGGGAGTGTCGCGCGCACCATATATTTCTCAGTACGTGAATTGGATTCCATCCTGTTTACGAATATGCTAACACGATTAGTGTGCGTCTCGTTTTTTCACGCTATAAGGATTTCAATTGGGACCTATTTTTGTCACATGCGGTCGACATTAAGTCGCCCCATACTATCCGCGGAGTTAGACGTAGTCATACGGCAAAATGAAAAATCAGCGGTCTCAGCATAAAATGTTGTTAAAGAATCTATTTAAAAACACACGATGCGCTGATTATTTTTCACAGTTTGCCAGATATTATATTGTAAGCTACTGTATAATTCAGAGAGCTACAGACTTAGTGCTGATATGCTGCCATCTGTCGGACGATGTGAAAGACGGTGATAGTGTTTCGCTACTATGGGTTGTCGGAAAAGTCATGACGTATTTTAGCCATATTTTGCGAAGGTCATTTATTGATAGAAAGAACAAATATCAATCAGTGATATAATGCCCGGGGTTTTTTTTCGATAACCTTTTGCCATCTTTCAGTGCGCTGCAGAATGCCTCGTTCATAGAAGGACCTGTCTTTCGTGACGAAAAATTGTACAAGGTGCTGATTTACAGCCTCATCAGAGTTAAACGTTATACCACGCAAGGACTGTTGAAGAGAGCGAAACAAGTGGAAGCCTGACGGCGCAAGATCGGGCGAGTATGCTGGGCGTGGCAACACATCCCACCCAAGCTCTATTAATGTTTAGCGGGTGATCAAACTTGTGCGTGGTCTCGCGTTGTCGTGATGGAAAACAACACCTTTACGATGAACGAGCTCTGGACGTTTCTGGATGATGGATTCGTTCAAACTGTCCAATTGCCGACAGTACACATTCGAATTGATTGTTTGGTTCCGTGGTAGGAGCTCGAAAAACACGACACCTTTAAGATCCCACCACACTAAGACCAGAACCTTCCGCTGATGAATGTCTGCTTTGGATGTCGTTTGAGGCAAAGCAGCACGTCGGGACCAAGACCTTTTGCGCAGCACATTGTTGTACACAATCCACTCTTTGTCACCAGTTATCAGTCCCTTCAAAAAAAGGATCGTTTTCCTCACGTTTAATTAGCATATCGCAGATGTTTATGCACGCCGTCAATTGAGCTTCTTTGAGTTCATGAAAAACCTACACATCGAGCTTGCTTACGTATCCCAGCTTATTCAGGTGGTCGTAAACGCTTGAATGATAGATGTACAATGTGTCTGCAATCTCTCGTGTCGTTTGACTCGATCAATGCCTTGATTTGGTCGTCATCATCCTCTGTTGGCCTCCCGGACCGAGCAGCATTGTTGAGGTCAAAATCAATAGTACGGAATTTTGCGAACCACCTCTGGCACTGACGCTCTTGTAGAGCATTATCACCGTACACTTTGCGCAACTGTTCACAAGCTTGACGCGCGTTCTTCCCTTTACGGAAGTAAAACAGTAAAATATGGCGAAAATGCACAGTTTGATCTTCCATCTTCAACTTGATGTCAAACATCCGCAAATCAACCAAATCGCTCACTATTTCTTTTTGAGTGCAGCTAGAACTGGTACCTATCGAATGCTATAGCGATAACAGAGCTGCGCATGCCTCTAGTACTTCTGAAACCGCCCAACCGCCATCGGGTGCCAAAATACGTCATGACTTTTCCGACAACCCATATTTTGACTGTCTCTTAAAAGGACTGTTAATCGCGTTCCTTCTCCGAAATATTTAATCTGAAGGAAAAGTAGTTTTATTTGTTCATGAATCGGAACCTGTCTATCTACCAGAGTAAATCAAGTAACATATAATGATTTCCTGACGGCAGTGGAGTCGGGTCATTATAGCATCCGGGTCTCAGCCCCGCATGAAATTGAATTTTTTTTTTTTTTAATTGGAGAAATTCTGAAAGGAAGTCGGTGTTGGTAATCACTTCCCAGATTTTCTGAATGCAAGTGTGAGCCACTACAATAGCTGAGTAATTGGGTAACACATTACAGCATTCCATAGGCGTAGCGTCAGGAGAGCACAGGGGTCATGTGGCCCCCCCAACTTAAAATTTCAGAAGAAAAAAAAATAGTCGTTTGTCTTTTAAATGTTATAAAGCGTGACACAGCCAAGGGAACAACGATGCGCAATAGCGAACATAGTTATAACTGCTTTCCAGCAGTTATTGCATGCACAATAGCATGCAATCATCTGGTGATGGTTTTCATCATCAGATAACTGCATTAGGTTCTTTCAAAAACATATTATTTTTATCCTCATTAGGGCGAATCAACGGAAGCCTGGCACACCAGTAGTAGGGGGATGGGGGTTCCGGCGCATGCTTAGTTTTTAGGCGGTGGCAACACTTTGGGTCACGTGGTAAGAAGAAACCGTCATGATCTGGGAGGGACGTCACATGTGGGCGTGGTCCTTTTTTTCTGCATGACGTCACCTACCACGTTCTCGTCAAAGCAACTTTTAATTCTCAGATTATCTTTTTTTGTCCGCCATTTTTTATTTTGAAAAAATCGAATGAATTTATTTTCGACAAAGCAATGAATACATGTGGAACTGGGTAGATACGAACCCGGGCCGTTCATGTGGAAGTCAAATGCTCTACCAATTCGGCCACCAAATCGTTGGTAGGGTTGGTCGAAAGGATTAAGACATGTGGTTGCGTATGGGGGAAGACTGCCTGAGGGGATTTGCAGTTGGCCGTCTTACGATGAATACAGGAAGGAGGGCGTATGACTCACTCAAACAAGTACGGACAAGATTTTTACAAACACACGTGTTTCACCACAATGACGGAGGATGATTGCAGCGCCATCTGTTGGTCGTTTTAGGAATGAGCACATGAGGAGGGCGTATGAATCATGCTAACAAATATGTACATGTTTTGCACATGAACGAACTTGCATTTGGAACTTACTGTTTTCTTAGTGGCCATTTTATGAAATGGAAAGAAGGTTCTCTTGTCTTATTGGTTGACGAGAGCACTCGATAGGAACCTGAACTCGATATTCTTCACTTCCGTGTCGGATCCTTAGTGCTTAGGACGTCTCTCTTTGCTATTGGTGACCTGAGTGGATACTTCCCACTAAGATTTCATCATTTACAAGTCTTCAGGACCATTTAAGTCAATCAGGTAAGGGATAATATTTTTACTTTTTCCAAATGGTGCAAATTTTTTTCCTACATTTGCAAAAATATTCTCTGTCGAAACACATGTTTATTTGTCCGAATAGAATTAATACTTGTGATTATGATTTCTTTTTTTCACTGAAATTTTAACGTTTTACGAAAAATAATCTGAAAGACATGAATTTAGTTTTTCAATTAGAAATTTTAATTCTTTTTATCTCTCCGTTGCCTAATTAACTATTCTAACTTACAATATTCTGTTTGATAGGAAATTAATGAGCAGAAGTGCTGTACTTAGCGATAAAAAGATTTTTTGGAAAGAAATTACTATTCGTTTGTTTTTATTTTTATTTTATTTGGAAATAACGGAAGTGTCAGAGAAATATTCATTTTTTGTTCAGTCAGACTAGTGACGTTTTTTCGAAACATAATTTTTTCTTTGTTGGGCGACAGAACATAGGAAACCTGTTAACGTTTACTTTTTAAGATAAGAAATTAAAGCTTTGTTCAAGTTATTAGTTTATTTGTTCAAACTTTTCTGTATACAAAATTTTTTTACGTTAGCTATAATCAACTGTGATAAAATTAATTTACCTACGATATTTTTTTTACGGAAATATGCTTCGGCTTGTAGGGATTACGATTTTACAAAAACTTGCTCTTTTTTCCCTCAACTACTTTATACACCGTGTTTGAATTAAATTTATTAATGATTATATTTCGTACCTGTAGGGAAAAAATCTAAGCTGCATTTTTTTATTTTATATATCACAATGATATTTCAAAATGAAAAAAAAATTCAACTTTCATATTCGTAGTTTTAGAGTTATTTTTTTAAACTAAATATATTTTCCAAACCATAATTTTTATTTTTGATATTTTATCAGAAGGATATTTGAAAGAGATTTTTTAAAATTACACTTCCCGCAAATAAGTTTTACCTTAAAGTAAAAAAAATCTAAAATGTTGACTTTTGTTTTTAGAGTTTTCATCAAAGTGATTTTCGAAAGCAAAAAAAAAAAAAAAAACACTTTTCCTGTTTATTTAACTTCCTTTTGCGTAATTTTTGAACTAAATTTTAAACTAAATAGATTTTCTGTAAATAACTCAGCACTGAATGTAAAAAAAAATTCTAAACCGTAATTTGTTTTTTGGTTATGCATTGGTACGATTTTTGAAAGGGATAATTCTTCAACTCCTTATGAGTAATTTCTTCACTTAATTTTTTAAACTTAAATATTTTTAGCAAATCACTTTGACCTACACGTAAACATTTTTTTAACCTCGTTTTTGCTTTTGAGTATCACTGTGCTCCAGTGAAATTTTGAAAAAAGTGAATGAAAGTCATATGTTATTTTGAATTGATACTATTTCGCATGAAGTGAATGTTCTTACACTGGCAATTAATTGTATTTAAGGCTTACAAAGGGTACACAACGCCGAATTTATTGTTTTTTCACAGAAGAGTACAGCTATGGGTAAAAACTGCCAGAGACCGGTCAATGAAGACATGTTTCCGGATCATTCCCAGGTTAGAATTTTTTAATCACTTACTAATTCTGAAAAAAAAACTTGCACATAAGCTATTTACCATTCCATTAGTCATATATAGCATTTTCGCGTATGTGAATTAGGATGTGTAACATTTTCATTAATATATCTGTCTCCTACTCTTTATTTGTTTACATAGTTCCCTTACATGGACGAAGATGAGATCATATTCGCCGAAAATCCTTTTCCTGAAGACCTGATTGAAGTTCTAGAATCATCACTGTTTCCTTATGTGGATGAAGCAGAGCTAATCTTCGCAGAAATTTCTATGCCTAACCAGGTTGGCGAAGGCCTCACTGAAGGGCTCGAAAACCAACAGCTTGATCACTCACGCGACGATGATCTAGCTGAGCCAGGCCCTAGTGGACTGCAACCACCACAGAATGCAAACGCAAGGGTGATTTTTTTATATTTTTACCTTATTGTTTAGAATATGATATATACCCGTACGTGTAATAATAGGATTTTGTTTATTCAAAACATTTTTTTTTTTTTATCTTTACAGAAACGGTTTCTAGATGATGAAGGTCCTGAAAAGGACGACAGACTATCTGATGAAGGTCCTGAAGAGGACGACAGACTACGCTATATCCTGGTTGAAAAACATCGAAGGATGAACAAAAAATTCAATGCCCAGGAAAGTACATTTGAAGCTCGTGTTTCTGGAACTAATAATTCTTGCTGGGGTGACTTTCTTCTTAATATTATGGCTCAACTCAACAGGTTAATATCTGAATTAATTAGTCAGACAACTGCGGGACTGAACTCAAATGATTTAATCCGATTTTGTTTTTTCTCGCAGTGGCTAGATAAACCAATCAGCACCTGTTTGATGAAAGTCTCTGATGTTTCAGTGGAAGCCATCTTAGCAAAAATCATGCAAGTCCTTCAAAGCAAAGATGAGATACCACTGGATGAGACTTTTAAGGTACCTAGTTATTGTTTTTATTGTCTCTTTTACAGATGATTAAACATATCACTCTTCTTTTTTAACTACTGCCACTTTAGGCTTTTTTACGAATATGACTTTTCAGTTGCTGCTGGTAATAATCCATACGTATATTTAATTCTCATATCCGTGTACTCACTTACTTTTCACATGTTAGCGCTAAGCATTTTTATTCATTGAATCTAGTAAATGTTACTTTGAAAAAAACTATATTTTTGATGGTTATTTTTAATGTTGTTTCAGGTAGATATTATTACTCTTCGTTTGCCGAGAGGTGATGGTCGAACTAATAAATCTGTGGTCAACATAAAGGTAGATCGCAAAAGAAAACAATCCATCTTTGCTATTCCCGAAGGTCTCTGCTGTGCAAGAGCCATTGTCTTAGGCAAAGCTATTTTGGAGTGCCACCCCAGTCTGAAAGCAATCAAAGATGGAAGAAGGGACCTTCAACGATTTTTGGCTCAAGAACTTCACGAAAAGTCTGGAGTTCCAATGGGACCTTGTGGTTTTTCTGAAATCACACAGTTTGAGCGGTATCTGGATGTACAAGTCTTCGTAGTATCAGCTGAAAATTTCGACAAGGTGAGTTATATGTTATTTTTTGAAGTAATCACGGGGAAATAATTTTATGATGGATTTGAGTTATGGAGTACTTTCAGCTTCCTGAGGTTTTGCTCTAAAGTGTTCACCAGTTAACGTTGGTTTACAAAAATCAGTTTCAACCAAGATGAAATTTTTTCCGAATACGATTATTTCTCATTTTACTATTAGAGTTTATATTGATTTAATTTACAAATTAATTTCCTAAAAAAATGTTGCATCTTACTAGGTTGTTTACAAGGGACTTCCCAGACAGAAGAAAATTTTCCTGTGGCTGCATGGAGGGCATTACGATTTCATAAAGTCGATGACTGGATTTTGGGGGCATAGCTATTTTTGTGATGCATGTGACAAGAGTTTTAACGAAAAACAGAAACACAGTTGTGATTCATATTGTGGAGTGTGTTATTCCACCAGTTGCTCTTCAACACTATCAGGCCGAACCTGTAGTTTTTGCAACAGGTATTGTCGATCATTGAACTGCTATGAAAGGCACAGATCAGTCATGGGTAAACAACAACTGTCACCTTGTGATCGGCTTTATAAATGCCTGTCTTGCCACAAATTGTTAGAGAGGAAGAAACGTCATCCGAATTTTCATCAATGCGGGGAGGTAGAGTGTGTATCGTGCAAGAAATATGTGATTGCAAATGAACATCGATGTTATTTACAGCGCAAAGCTGTTCAAAAACCCATTGACAAATACATTTTCTTCGATTTTGAATGCGACCAAGATAGCGGTGAGCATGTGGTAAATTTGGCAATTGCTCAAGATTTTCTTGGTCGTGAATCCATATTTCAAGGATACGATGCACTGGACCGTTTTTGCGAGTTCCTCTTCTCCTCCAAGCACCATGGATATACAGCCATTGCTCATAACATGAAGGGTTATGACGGGCAGTTTGTCTTAGGATACCTTCTCAAACAAGGAATGAAACCCCATGTTATTCCAAACGGGTCAATGATAATGTTAATAGAAGTGCCACCCCTCAAGATCCGTGTCATCGACTCTTACAATTTTCTACCGATGGCTCTCTCAAGATTGCCGAAAACTTTTGGGATGGAGGAGTTAAAGAAGGGATACTTCCCCCACCTCTTCAACATAAGGTAGGTAAAATCAGATTTTTTCTTTGTCTTGGAAACTTACTTAACGTAAAAATAAAAAAGAAATTCTAATATGTTGTTGGAAAAAAAAAAGGATGTGATATAACAGATATTTTTGCGGGAAAAAAATTTCTGAAAAGAAAAAGCAATAGTATTTAACTTTTTCTTAGAAAAAAAAAACAAAAACATTTTTTCTGCATAAGTACATAAAAATCGTTGCATACTTATTTAAAACCAATATTATTTGCGGAAATCAAATTTTATCATTTTGTGCAAGTAATATGTAACGAAAGTATATTGGTATCTATTATTTTTATGCAATTTGTTTTTCAGAGGTAATCAAGACTATGTGGGTGCCTTACCTGATCGTTATTTTTATTGCCCAGACTCCATGTCTCCTGAAGGTCGAGAAACTTTTTTAGCGTGGTATGAGGAACGAAAAAAACATCCTTTCGATTTCAGGAAAGAAATTGTCGAATATTGCAGGTAAATTTTACAATTTAAGATTAAACGTGTATATAATGCTTCTTTCTTCCAATGTTTTTTTATTTGATCAGGGTCATTGGTTACAGCAGTGTCTTAGTGGGATTTTGTTTATTTCAGATCTGATGTTGACATACTGCGAAGGTGTTGCATCGATTTCCGAAAGGAGTTTCTCCAAGTGAACAATGCAGATCCCTTTCTGTACACCACCATTGCTTCAGCGTGCATGGCTACCTACAGGGCTAACCACATACCAGAAAAATCCATAGCCCTTGTTCCTGCTAGAGGTTATATTCGCAGGGTGAACCATAGTCAATCTAGTATTGAATGGCTATCATTCACTGCTCATTCTGAGAATGTAACCATCGATCATGCTCTTACTGGGAAGGGAGAGCGGTTAGTCCTTGGGTGCTATGTTGATGGATACTGTCCTGAGACCAACACCGTCTATGAATTCCAGGGTTGTTTTCATCACGGATGCAAGAAGTGTTTCGACCCAGAGACTGTGAACCCTTTGTCCAACATTCCAATGTGGGCGTTGTACAAGAAAGCTCAAGAAAAAAGAAAAAATTCATAGATGCTGGATATAGATATGTAGAGTTATGGGAGCATGAATTCAACGACATGAAGAGATCCAATGACAGTTTGAAAGAATTCCTGGAAGCTCATCCAGTGATATCACGACTGAATCCAAGAGATGCTTTTTTCGGTGGAAGAACCAATGCTTCACGTTTGTACTACGAAGGACAAGCAAAATACGTAGATTTCACCAGCCTATACCCTTGGGTGAACAAATACTGTGAATATCCCCTGGGTCACCCTGAAATAATAACGGACAATTTCTGCGCTCTTGAGTCATATTTTGGTCTAATAAAGTGTAAAATTCTCCCTCCCCGCAGTCTTTTTCACCCTGTGCTACCTTACCGGTCCAAAGGAAAATTAACATTTCCTCTGTGTGCCACGTGTACTGACCTCCGTCTGAGTGAGTCATGTACTCACACTGATGAAGAAAGATCTTTAATTGGTACTTGGGTGACAGAAGAAGTAAAAAAGGCATTGAATGTTGGATATGAAGTCTTGGACACTTACGAAGTGTATAATTTTCGGCAGAGGTCAACTGAGTTGTTTAAATCATACATCAACACATTTTTAAAACTAAAACAAGAGGCATCTGGATGGCCAACGACCTGCATATCAGATGACCTAAAACATCAGTATGTGGAAGAATACAAAGTTCATGAAGGATTCACACTGGATCCATCTAACATCAGCTTCAACCCTGGGAAGAGACAGGTGGCTAAGTTATGTCTCAACAGTTTCTGGGGGCGATGGGGAATGCAGGAAAACAAGCCTCAGCTGTCCTACTTTGCAGAATTGAAAGAGTTCAACAAAATGTTATTGGATGAGTCCATAGAGGTAAGTGCTATTATTTTACGAATTCGTTTTCATAACAACGCATTGTAATGAATATCTCTGGTCATTGAAGAATATTAATGCTTTTTCACTAATTTCCGTTTCACTTTCCCCCCTTTTTTTAAGTTAAAGGACGTGTATTTACCGACAGAAGAAGTTGCAGCTCTCCACTGGTGTTATAAAACAGAATTTTCCCCACAGACAGACAAGACCAACATCTTCGTGGCAGCGTTTACAACAGCTCATGCCCGTCTGAAGCTTTATTCATGGTTAGAAAAACTAGGTGAAGCCGTGCTGTATTACGACACTGACTCCATAATATACGCTTCTGATGAGTTGAATGATCCGCCGACTGGTCCTCATCTGGGAGATTTCACAGATGAACTAGGAGGTGAAACCATCAGAACTTTTGCATCTGGTTAGTATTTCCTCTCACGTAGTTTTTGCTTTCATTGTTTTTACAGCCATATATATTTTTATTTTTTGTGTGGTTCTTTTACAAGCACGTATATTTTCTGTTGTTAATTTTTCGAATGTGTGGGTGAGAGAGAGAGAGATACAGAGGGAATGAATGAATATTTTTTTAAGCATGTGCATTTGATAAAGTTTCCTCATTGTCTTTTCTTTTCAACTCTTAGGAGGCCCTAAAAATTATGCTTACCATACCAGTGGAGGGAGCACTGTGTGTAAAATTCGTGGATTCTCTCTCAATTACAAGTCATCTTTGTTTCTCAACTTCGAAACTATAAGAACATTTGTGAACCGGATGATTGGTCCACTAGAAAATGAAGAAGAAAGTTGTGTAGTGTTGCACAATACAAAAATTACACGAGATGCTAAAAAACGAAAAATTTTGACAGTTCTTGAAAAGAAAAAATACAGATTAGTATATGACAAAAGGGTCATAAAGAATGATTTTATAACATACCCATATGGATATTAAATGGGTATGCTTTATGTAATTATCTAAATCAGAATAAATAATGTCTATTTTCTCTTTACGTGTTGTGTTTTTTTCTCTAGAATTAATTTACATGATACTGAATTTTAGTTTGAAACATGTTTTATTTAATAGGAAATCCACTGAATACATTTTTTTGGTTTTGACAGAGATTGACCAACTTGCAATTTTTCTTTTTTAACAAGAAAATGTTTATTTTTTACATATTTCGATGGTAAATTGACTTCTTTAATAGCGTGAATAAATTCAAGAGCTGCAGGAATGGGTCTTTGCAATTTTTTATTTCTCAGTAAATTGTCCACGAGATCAACAATGTTTGAGTTGGGAAGAACTTTGTCTTTATACACGAATTCTCCATTAGAAGTCCATGAAATAATTTTTGAATTTTTTTGAAAACGTCTAAAATATTATGAGCATATCTCCTTAAATTTTTAGGTACAGTCTGTAACACCAGATCTTCAACATCACTATCTTTTGTTGGTGAAACATCAGTTTTAACTTTTTCAGGAGGTCCCCTTACATCAGCCGATACATCCAAGAGTTCTTCAGATGAATGATCTTTCGTTGAAGAGTTTGTCATAGGTGGATTTAAGAGGGGCACTTGGATTCTTTTATTAAGCACTTGATTATATAATTTAATTTTAACATCGACAGGTTCTTTACTCAGTAAGATTTTCTTCATTTCTTTATCGAGGTCAGATAAAACTTCGTTCGTAGGCACATGTCTTGAAACTCTCTCCTCCGGGACGAGCACCATTTTTCTGGCGTATTCCATCTTATTTGTTTAACAGAGTTGTTAAAACACTCAGAGCTGCAGGTATTAGCACACCTAAGAATCCACCTTTCTGAACCAAAATTCTTCTTTTCTTGAACAAGGGAAAATTTTTATCAGCTAACTTCCGTAGCGTGTGTTTATGTCCACGCAATTTTCCCTTCTGATGAGGTGAAAGGGGGACATTGCCTTTTAAAGTGTTCAAAGCACATTCACATATGGCTTTGATTCCACTATTTGGCAGTTTCCTTAAAAAATCTTTCAAGTGTTTTTTAGGACAAATCTTAATCAGACGCAGCTGCTGAATGTGTTGCTCCGATAATGCCATGACGAAGAATAACGAACTTTATAACACACTAAAGCTTTTAACCACTCCGCGTATGTGACTGCTATATGGAGAGCACAATGGTTTTTATCAGTTCGATGATGAACTTGACACCGCACTTGGACATCAAGGAGGTATGTCACATTAAGACAACACAGAGCATCTAAGTCGTAAAAGATGATACCTGTTAACTTTTCCAAGTACTTGCATTTACTTAGTCCTTTGGCACAGAAAATATCAGTTTCAGTACAAAAGGAGCGGAAAAACTGTAAAAAGACATTGTACTCTTCGTTTCCGCTAACCCATGGAATGTGATGTATATTTCTAGCCGTCCAAAGGCACTGAGCGTTTTCCCTTGGATGCAGTTCGTAGAAGGGGGAACGGTAGCAAAGGAGAAACATGAGATACTTACCCCGTCTGCAAACAACCTGCAGCGAGCTCTTTCATTACGAATTCTCCATTGTGAAGGAGAAATCTTTCTACGTCGACGACGACCGTCTTCATGGTAAATGAGGTGTTAATGCCGTGGTTGATAAACATATTGAGTTTCTCCCGGCAGTATATTGGTGCGCAAGCGCATTTCTTCCGGGGTGTTCGGTTTGAGGTCTATCATTAAGTAGCTGAATGGACATTTCGTAGCATCCAGATACACCTCTTGAAAAAATTTCACTTTGTTAGGGTACAGCTGTCTTCCTAAATGAGTGATTTGATTCACATCTCTACGTGACTTAAACAAAAACAAATAATGAGCATTAAGGGAAATTTCTCTCATTTCTTTGCCTTTATGGAAAATATTTTGGGTAATGAAAATAACGGATACATTATAGTGATGACTACCCCTTGTAAATAAATGGGTTAGCTTTTTATCATTCCCACATTCTGCCATCAAATCATCTATAATAAAAAGCGTGTTTCCTTTCAAATAATCCTTGAAATTTGTAGGGATACCGTCGACAAAAGTAACATCAGGTATTTCATCATATAATGTTTGATGAACGCCGTAGAACCAAACCACGTGTTGCGGTGATGGGTAGATAACTTCCACTTGATGTTGTAGCAAACGTTTCACAAAGTGAGTTTTTCCACAACCCGTGGGACCCGCTATCAGAGCTGTGAAAGGATGATGTAGCTTAGGCACTTCCATATTGACAACTAAATGAAATAACAGGAGTCGACACAATTTAAAGACATGACGCATAAAATAGTGGTAAATCAATTTTCATTATTCATATTCTAAATTTTGGTACAATTCCAAATTTTTTTAACAAAATGATAAACACGTACATCGTTTGTTTCACTTTTATAATTAAATTTGTTTACAATGGAATATAAGCTTTTTTCGCGACATCTAGAATATAAGTAAAAAATACAAAATTGGCCACACACAGCCGTAAATGAACTTTGGAGAGGTACATCATTAAAATTCACATAGGTAAACTTGGAAACGAATCGGAAAATAGGTCCGTCAAAATATTCTGGGGGTGTCCATAGGAATCGAAAAATTCCACAGTTATCGGATTTGGCATAAACATGGCCAGCCAGTGTTTCCCGGGACTCCCATACTGATCGGTATTCACAATGAGGCAGGCTGGGAATTTGGAAATTCTCCTAGGAAGTCTGTTGCAGGCAAACACACCGACGAAGGAACGACGCGTCACATGATCTTGCTTTAGAATCCTCGTAATTTGCACGCTGTTCATTCCTTTTAATTAGCAAAATCACAAAGAATGCTTCTGGACTTGGAAATTTCGATAATATTCTGGAACTCGGCGTAAATCAGCACAGAAATGGTTTTTGACAAAGCTTTTCTAAATTTGATTTCCACTCTTAAATTTCCTTGCTGGATCAAGTTCATATGTCCACCATCACATAAATCGGGACTAAGATCAAAAGCATACAGCGTGTAACCCTTGGAAAATTCTTCACGGTTGATGAAAATTCCTCTGTCTTGCCCCAATTTCTCTGTTCCTTGAAATAGGCTATGGTAAGAACGAACTGTATTTCCCGTTTTGAAGTTGGGTTCTAGCGGTTTATGGGGAACGGGTTGACCGTCGACGTACACGGCGATAAAGTTTACGTCATAATGCTTGAACTCGAAGGGGTTTGACTCATATGTACCATTAAAGGCATCGTTGTCCACACAGCCGATGACCAATCTCTTTGGCATTTGTCCAAGGAATACGTTGTCTTGCACGAAGGACATGCTTCCTTGAGAGACGGAATACACTTTGCATAACACACGATCAATGGGGTACTTGGCAGGAGATTTTTCTAAAGCTTTAGCATGACCGATTGAAACACCTGGACTGACTTTTACTTTCCTCACAAAAATCGAAGCATGTTCAATCATGACTCTATAACTGGGCGACTCAGATGACGAAACGAGGCAGAAATCAGGTTTGCTTCGAATCAGTTTGATTTTCACGTCCACCAAATTCAGTAACAGTTTGTTTTGATAAAACAAGTCACAGTGCAAGGTTCCAATCATGTCCAACGTCTTGCTGTCTTTTATAAGTTCGTAGCGTTGATATAATCCTTTATTCGTTGCAGCACTCGTGGGGTTAACTTCGTTCAGATGCCCAGCCGTATCCTTATAAAAACATTCGCAAGACAAGTAGGTTTTCTTTGCTTCTTCTCCATAATTCAGTAGAGTTTCAATATAAGCTCTGTACGGATATGTGTTGCTTGACGACGAAATCACTCTTTCGTTTAAACTGACGTCGACTTGAGAAAACAGAGAATGAAGGAAGCAGTTGATCGGACCAACAGGCTCTTTGTCGGGCAGAACGGAATTGTCGGATTTCACGATTTTTACTTTCACGTATAGCTGAGACGAAGATAAGTCCATGTATTCTTCACCACTCCCAGAAATATTGAATTCCAAAGGGCCTCCATCCCTAATGTTGGCTAAAGGATGGTATTCAACCCATTGTCCTTTTTCTATACTCGTTTGCGTAGGCGGTAAAGCAAATAAATCCAGTTCCGACTTTAAACATACGGATGAATGACTGTGAATGAGAGCCATGGTTCAGAGATCAAAAATGTCATGTGTTGCCCTCTTGGCTTTCTTTGAAGAAATGATGTGTTTCTTTGCCTTTCTCTTCCTTTTAACGCTTCCACCCAACATTTTCTTCACTTTGTTAGCGGCTTTGTCGCTGAGTAGTTGTCCTGCTTCTTTAGCTCGTTGTTTGGCTGCTGTCTTCACGTCCTTGCCTTGGATTATGTCATTGGCGAGATCCACACCCGTGCGTAGAACTTGTTTTCCAAGAGTTTTAGCGCCTTGCTTGAATAACGGCACAGCAGCTCTAAATAACGACCTAAACAATCCTCCAAGTCCGTAACCTTTCTGTAGTGGTACACCTTGGTAGTAAGATAAACCTTTTCCAGTTTGAGTTACGTAATAATCCTCGAAGGATTTCGTACAACAATGGTACCGCTCGTACATGATCACAGATGCTTGAGACGAAAATCAAGTTTCACGATCGCTCTCCCGCGTTCAAATGGCACTAATTGGCCTGTGTGATTCCTTATAACGATTTCGATGGTTTGGAAACTTTTTCTTGCGAGAGGCAAATAATGAGGGTGGTCGTACAAAGCGCTTGCCAAGTCTCCATCTTCTCCGGTCACTTTAACAATACGAAGGAGAGGTGCATACATGTCTCCCACGGGCTGAGGTTCTACAATATCGCTGTATACGTATAATAGGGAAAGCGACGAGTTGAGGTCGGCTACAAAATTTCCATGAATCGTGAGATCACTCCCTTCTGTTGCTGAATATAACCCGGGTTGGAAACCTAGAATTTCAGCAATTCCGGGGTATAACTCCAGTTGAGTACCACTCATTAAAGCTGTTTTGACACGTCTCGTTGTTTTATTGTAATACATGGTAATTTTTTTCGTCCAGTGATGAGACATGGCTTTCACTACGTCGCTCACAGAATCATAATATCCTGCAGGGATTTTTCCCGCTTTCAACTGACCTGAACCAACATCGTAAGCAAAGGAATTCGAGTTAACATTCACATTGAACCAGGAATGGGGGTAGATGAGTTCGACGAGTCCCACTTCCCAGTCTCCATTCAGTTCGATAGGTGAAGGAAGACGAGTAATGAAATGGGATATTTTATTGTCAGAAAAGTAACCTAGGGAGCTGTCGCTGGGTAACGTTAAATAGAAACTCATCTTTCATACTGAACGTCTGAGGTAAGTACTTGAACTTTTATATGCTCACTAAATCGTTCGATGGTATCCATGAATTAAACTTATCCGGGTAGCCTCTAAATTTAACAAAATATTCATATTTGTTTTTCCGTTTCCGTTTCTTCAGAACCATTTCGATTGGGAAGTGGTCATTTTTCTTAACTTTTTGCAGTTCTTCGGCGTAAAAGGTGCCACCAATGTCTTCTCCCAGTAAATCTTTAACTTTATACACTGGAGGTGATCTAGCGATGCGCCGGGAAACATTAAATACCTCCTCTGACCAATTCGTTTCATACCCCTTTTCGAACTGTAATTTGGTTTTAGATAACCTTACAGTATCACCTATATCGAATTTATAAACTGGCTGAGTTTCAGTTATGTCGCCATATAAGTTATTCCACACAACCTTTTGGTTTTCTAGATTGACATTCACTGGTTCCATCTTAATACTTCGATTATACGTTGCATTGTAACTATGCATCAATTTCTGTAAGATGTTAATATATGTGTACGTGTTTCGACTTGTAAAGTACTTCCACATTTTTGCTTTTAGAGTTCGATTAAACCTTTCTATTACACTCGCTTTTGTCTCATTACTGGTAGTAAAGAAATGGACGTCGTTTTGCTTCAAGAAATTCTGAAATTCTCGATTTTTAAATTCAGAACCTTGGTCAGTTTGCAGGTTTAATGGTTTGCGTTCTTTAAATATCTTCTGGAACACTTTGATCATGGATGACCCAGTCTTTTGCAACATAGGAACACACCATGCATATTTTGAAAATACGTCAATGCATGTTAATAAATATTTATATCCGTTATTATGTTGTTTCAGATTGGTCAAGTCAACTAAATCAGCCTGCCACTGTTCATCGATTCCCCCACAATGACTCGATTTCTCTGAAATTGTCTTCTCGCAGGTTTATGAAGGGTGTAAGGTTTCTCCCCCTCAGCCATTCCTCGATCTCTGTTTTCTTTATTTTTCCGTTTACAGCACGGTACAAAGCATTTACTCCACCAAAACTTCCGGGCTGACCTGGATCTAGATAAGTCTTTTTCAAGAGGTCGTGATTCTCCATTACAACAACTGATTTCAATACTTTCAACGGAAACATTAAAACTCATGCTTACAGTAAAATGCACATAGCACAAATGACACAAATGGGTACTTACATGTGATTTTATTGATACATAGGGTCTTCCAAAATGTACAGATTTTTAGCACTTTCTAATACATCGCAAATATTTAAGTGATTAAAAAAATTCAAATAAGTGTTTTTCGACATGAAAAATGAGTCGTTCACAAATTCATGGCCAATCCATTTTAGATCCAACTTGGCTACAGCTTTATTGAACAATGCATACACTTTACCTTTTCGAGTTGAAAATTCGCAGGCATGTCCTAATCCATAGCGATCTTCAATTTTGCACATAAGACAGTCAATCAGTCCATCGATGGTTGAAGTAATGTTTTTTTTAACACAAGCCTCAGCGTCTTTTTTAACACAAATTCGCCATCTACGGACTCAACACTGCTATGTCCAGTTTTTTCAGCCTCGTCGAAAACGATCTTCTGAAAGGACGGTCCAAACATTAGTTGGTGAATGCTTGTCCTAATATCATCACTATATTCATTGAGTTTTTCCCATTGGTCTTCAGTCAGGGGTATCCGGTTACGATATGCTGATAGGAATCCGTTGTTCACACCAATGCATTGAATATGCAGATGATTCACGTTGTTTTCTTTGTACGTTGTCAGAAACAGTTGCTTGATAATGCAGTGAGTCAAGTCTGAGTCAGCGGGATTGATGAACAACATCGTTTCAACGAAGTGTTCCCACAGATACGGCGTCATCACCAGTCCCCGTGTAGTCGGGTAAAAATGCAAGTTATCGCATTTGTACACACGAAGATGCACTTTGACACGGTCTTTAAAATCGGTAACAACAGCAAACACATCAGCTCCGAGATGGAAGTGATGATTAGGTATGTTACTCAAGGTAAAGCCCTTAGAGGAGTTTTTGTTTGAAGAGGATGCCACACTTTCTACAGAATTCATCTTTCCAGAAATATCGTCGTTACTACGCTTCATAATGGATAGACACAACAAACGGAGTAGAGACGTCTTAAGCGCTAAGAATCCTACAACGAAGTGAAGAATATCCAGTTCAGGTTCCTATCGTGTGCTTTCGTCAACCAATAAGACAAGAGATTCCTCCTCCCACGTCATAAAATGGCCACTAAGAAAACAGTAAGTTCCAAATGCAAGTTCGTTCATGTGCAAAACATGTACATATTTGTTAGCATGATTCATACGCCCTCCTCATGTGCTCATTCCTAAAACGACCAACAGATGGCGCTGCAATCATCCTTCGTCATTGTGGTGAAACACGTGTGTTTGTAAAAATCTTGTCCGTACTTGTTTGAGTGAGTCATACGCCCTCCTTCCTGTATTCATCGTAAGACGGCCAACTGCAAATCCCCTCAGGCAGTCTTCCCCCATACGCAACCACATGTCTTAATCCTTTCGACCAACCCTACCAACGATTTGGTGGCCGAATTGGTAGAGCATTTGACTTCCACATGAACGGCCCGGGTTCGTATCTACCCAGTTCCACATGTATTCATTGCTTTGTCGAAAATAAATTCATTCGATTTTTTCAAAATAAAAAATGGCGGACAAAAAAAGATAATCTGAGAATTAAAAGTTGCTTTGACGAGAAGAACGTGGTAGGTGACGTCATGCAGAAAAAAAGGACCACGCCCACATGTGACGTCCCTCCCAGATCATGACGGTTTCTTCTTACCACGTGACCCAAAGTGTTGCCACCGCCTAAAAACTAAGCATGCGCCGGAAACCCCCCTACTACTCACACCTCGTAGTTTTGGATATATTAGGCATGTAAGAAAAACCTAAGTTGTGGAACTAATAGCAATTGAACAGGAGCAATTTTGGAGAACCTATCTCCGAGAATCCCGCCCCCCCCCCCAAGAAAGAAATCAGTTTTACACTTTTTTACCCACCCTCCAATTTTTGTTTTGGTCACACTACGCCTATGGAGCCTGCCATATCCGCTTACAAGAGCACAATGAATACCTCGTTTTGATAGAGGAGACATCCGTCAACTCGTCACCTTGATGAAGCTTCTGATATCAGAATGAATGTGCAGATAAGTGCTGAACTGCGCATGCGTAAAGCTGTCTTTTGAGCAGGACGTCGCCAAGGTGATGCGAGGGTGGGCTGGGCTGGAGCCCATCCTGCCACCCACCCAGTTCAAGATGTGGCATTTTCCCATATATTTAACTTCAAAATATAATCTAGACTTTTCCTAATAAAAAGTCTCGTATTTTCTTCGTGTACCCTTATGCATTTTCTCCTAATAAGTGCGTTATTTACTTCTCTGCAGAAAGGTTATCAAAATAGCCTCCCTGGGCCATAAAATTCTCATTTTTCTGCATTCTTTCAATTCCGTTGTTTAAACCTTTTTTTCATGTTAATATGGCCAGGAGGCGAATGAAGAGGATGGATAGAAATTCCCTGAGGGAGGTAATTACCAATTGCTGTGCTGTTTGTTTTAGTTACTAAATATGGGATTCTAACACAGAAAGTGAAGTCTAAAGCTGCACTTGCGTTTTTCAGACATCTCCGGGACAGCGAAAGCGCAAGAAGTGGCTGACGACTGCTTTGTAGGAGAGGAGTGCAAGGAAAAGTCGCTGGCTTGACAGCAAGAAAAAAGTTGAAGGTGACATTCCGCCAGTGTTTCTTTCAGGACGTTTTGGCAGGGGGGGGGCAAGTTTTCCATTTGATTGATTGATTGATATACATAGCAAATAAAAACAAAATAAATAAATATATATATTTATTTATTTCTTGCCTGGAGAGCTTTTGGAAGAAACAGCATAATTTTCAAGAGCAATATGCCATTATTTCTTAAAAGAAAAGTGTTTGATCAATGCATCCTTCCAGTGCTTACGTATGGTGCAGAGACGTGTACCTTAACTAAAAGAGACGTACAAAGGCTGCATACAACTCAAAGCAGCATGGAGAGGTGCATCCTTGGTGTAACCAGGAGAGATAAGAAGAGGAACTCGTGGATCCGAAAAATGACAAGAGTGGAAGACATCATGATCAGAGTTAAATCTCTGAAATGGCAATGGGCTGGACATACTGCCAGAAGGACAGACCAACGATGGACAGCCGAAATTTTAGATTGGATTCCAAGGGACAGGAAAAGACCCAGAAGAAGGCCACACGGGAGATGGGTGGATGAAATTCGAAAGTATGCAGGAGTGACATGGAGGAGACTGGCACAAGACAGACCGTTGTGGAGGAAACTTAGGGAGACCTTCGTCCAGCAGTGGATTGATAATGGTTGACAATGATGATGATATATTTATTTATTTATTTACTTTAACTACTATATTTATATATAGAAAGGGCGCATTTAGAGGGGCCTCCCCCCAGAAAATGTTTCATTTAGTTTTTTGGTTAAAATGCGACTTACATTTAAAAAAATGCCTTACATTTATAAAAATGTATCAACTTACATTAGAAAAAAAAGGTTCAATTTTTCATTAACTTTAATTTTGTTCCAGATAGCGGATTTCAAAAACTTCAGCAGGCTTAAAATTTTTAAGTTTTTATCTATTAAAATGCATTCAATGCACTCTTGATCCTGAATCACGATTCCCAGAGAATTAGGTATGATTAGTCAACTTAATATATTTTGAAGAATATCATGCGTCGTAATACACTTTTTAATAAAATAAACAAAACTAGTACCATTTGAAGAAATATGTAAAGAAATATAATTGGAGAAATATTTGTAGCATAAAAAGAAACGAAACTTCCCTTTTCGTCATAGCTTGAATTTATTAAAATTTGGTTGGGTAACCTAAAATGTCTCGGGGGGAGGGAATGGTCATTTCAAGGAGGGATTCGCACCCCTGGATGTATGCCTGAAAGAAACACTGCATTCCACCCAACACTTGTATCTTGCAGCAGTATGACTCGCTAGATTCGCGCGCGTGCTTGTGTTTGTGTCCAGCTGGAAGGGGAGAGTATAGCAAAGTCCTTTGTAGCCGGTAGTGAAAAGCATTAAAAATCCTTTTTTTTTTTTTTTTTCAGAGTTTCGTAAATAAATTTGTTGTAAAACTTTGCCCCACCAAAAATAATGCTCGCCTACCCTGATTTTGAAGTTTAGAGACGTCCCTACTTTCGACGCTAGTCGCCTTTCTGTTTAACAGTAACAATTTTGCTTCCGCGTCGTCTGACAGTGAGCAGCTGATTTTCGTTTGGGAGTTAAGCTGTTAGGTTCGCTCGTGTAAGTAAAATTAACAAAGCGACGTTTTTATTGGAACACCCTTTTATTTTATTTACGGATGAAGAAAAAAGAACCGTTGAAGACTTGGGCCCATATCGACCAAATATTTGATAGGTGCAAAACCATAAGAATCAGTCTAGAACTCTTAATGTGGTGTTATAGCAAAATATCCTGGTTAACTGGAAGTAGTGGCGTGCACAGAAATTAATTGGGGGGAGTGCATATCGTCGTTTATATTTAGTTTGAATGATCTCTGTTTAAAAATTAAAGTTCATCAAAGAATCACTTCTGCAATTACATCAGACTGTTCCAGCACTATACATAACATTTACATCAAGTTGCATCTGTATTATGCTTCAAAATAAAATTTTATATGATGTAAAGTCAACAATTGAAAAATTCTCACATTCTTGGTTTTATCAGTGCAGCTACGATATCATTCCTTCTTAAAGTGATGAAAAAAAATGTGCATGAGAGCAGGCATTTTTATATTTCTCAAATAGTATTAATTACAGAGTAACGGTCATTCTACGTTTTTGGTTTCCTGCTGTGTTATGTATTCAAGATAAAAGGCTTACCCTTCCCTCCCCCAGCCCCCACCATTCGTTAGACTGACGCCCTGGCTCAACCCAACCGTTACCTTCGAGAATCTCGAAGGTAACGGCTCAACGCCTGGCCACTACGACACCGATTCGCTATCTTCTTTATTTGGTGGCATTCGAGTGGGAAATGCGCACGGGGATAGGAGGGGGGGGGGCATATGTGACCTCGTCTGACCATTCCAAATAAAGAAGTAACTAATGGCGATTTAAGGAAGACCAGAATGGCGACACTAGTGAAATAACGTCACCGACAATATTTATCAATTTTTAATACTAGACCAAACTATTATTTTGGAGGGTGCATATGGCACCTCGCACCCCCCCCTTCCCCGGGAACGCCACTGACTGGAAGCAAAAGCAAACATATTTTGTTTTGTTTCTACTGTTCTGTTTATACTGTGTTTTCTTGTTGTGCAGTTTGTCATTTTCATGTAGGACTTCCGTCCACAGGGAGTAGAGTTTAGGTCCCAGCCACCTACAACGAGATCGCCTTTTGGGCAGGACACAGAAACGGAAGGAATGAGAGCAAGTCCAGCGGCTTTTGACAGAACAGTTTGTAGTGAGATTAGAGTACAGTAGATGGCGCCACCGTACAAGTACGATATTGCACATAGATGGGTGAGAGAATTTCAGGGAGGACATAGGAAAGGATACCCATTTAACCAGTGGGTCCAGCCTGGGGGCCGTCACTTTACATGCTCGTCCGATGCACGGCGGATATTCAGCGATTGTTAGTTAATCACACCATCTCTGAAGGATCAGCCCAGGCTAGAACCTGGGGACCCAGCATCGATCTAGTCTGAAACACTAACCACTAAGCCATCCGCGGCTTCTGTGTTTTCTTGTTATACAGCGCTGCATATATATATGTATGTATAAACAAAATTTCTACTTTATTCTGTGGCGATTAAAAACCTCACAATCCACTGAAATTATATTTCACATTGTGGAAAAGTGTTGGCGCAGTGGTCTAAGTGCTGGCTTATGACCATTCGACCGTGAAAGGTACAGGTTCGAATCCCGGTGAGGCATGGATGTTGTGCTTGTCTTACGGCGCTGTCTCTCCCCCTTCCCTGCAATCAGTGGCCCTAAATTCGGGACGGGCGATTGCTTATAGCCCATCGAGTTGGTCGCGGTAATCGTTAAACCTTCAATTAAAGAAAGAAAAAAAAAGGGTTGAGAGAAATGTTTTAAATATTCAACCCCGGCTAAATTTTAGGTCACCCTACGTCACTGCCTGACGGGGGAAAACTGTCTGTTAATCAGAATCAACACCTCAAGGCAGTGATGTGAGGAAAGACAATTCCACGGGAATAAATTTTCCAGAATGTGATCTACCAAATGAAAATTTTTATCCCCCTCTGTTAGCTTACGTTTGAGTGGGCGCCAATTTCTCTCCACGCCATGAAGATATTAAGAGGAATATGAGGATTATGGTACCACGTCCCAAGTTTATGGGAATACTGATCATCCTTCTCCGAAACCAGCTTCTATCGACACCAGAATTGTCCAAAACGATAAGACAAATCCAATCCCAAAAACATAGGGTGGCCCTCAGAATATCCTCTTGATGTCGGAGGTAAATCTTACCGTTCACACTACGAAACGCACGTCAAAATCACATAAAAAAACCTCTTCTATAGATATCCCATGATACAGTTCTTCCCTGGTAATATCTTCCAGGAAAGAACAGATAATATTATTATTATTATTATTATATACCAGGGAATAACTGTATAATTATCTGCTCATAATCAATGTACTTGATTTATTCTGCTATATTTCGATTCATGACGAAACAAAACTTTTCCTTCAGAGTAAATATTTCGGAGTAATTAACATTCCTGAAAGTCCGTTTAAGGGCCAGGCAAAAACGGTAGTATCGATCGATACAATATTCAAATACCGCCATCTTTGAGATCCGTCGATAGATGACAGCACGTCAGGTCTCTCTGTTCTGTCGCTTAGCTGGGTAGGGTTCTTGATGCTGAGGCTAACATGTTAAGTAAATAGTAAAGAACAGGCAAATTGTGGAACTGTTTTAATTGTCTGATTGTCTCCGCAGTAGAGTATTTGTGGTGGAGATCTCTCGCTTACAATCACTGCCAAGCTGGTACAGTTATGTGTGTGCGCGCGCGTCATGCTTTATTGTTGCATTTAACTTTCTGAAGGAACGGTAAATTGAAAGCCAGCCATAAAAATAAATCGAACAGAGTCGGCGGGAGCTTCATGAGCGGGACAACAAAATCGTGAACAAGTCCAAAATTGTACTGTAAAGCCCCTCCTCACTTAAGAGTTGATATGATTTAGTCTTTCGCAAGCACTGTTGTGCTAGTTAGTTCAGAATTAAAGTTTAGCGTTAAAGAAGTAATTAATTGGAAATCAATTACTGAGCTATAGATATTACAGCTGCGGTTACGTTAACAACAAAAAAAAATAATTCCCATGTTGTTGGGCACTTGTATTTGAGCTTCCTACTGTTATCAATCTCCTATAATGAGCATTCCCAAGATTTTGCACTCCGCTGGGCGGAGGCTTTTCCAAGAGTCGAGAATCGAGTTACGTGTATCCTGAAAAATCTTCCAATCTCACTATATTCATATTTATTTTTTTGCGTACTTTACTGAACACATAAATTGTATAGCTTATTTGCGTTCTGATATTTCTGGCTTATGTGCACTTGTAGCTTAAGCGTTAAGGAAAGACAATTCAAATTTAGGCACCGAGAAATAGAAAAAAAAAAAACGAAAATGTCATTATATCTGACAAATCTAGCAAATATGAGTTGAAAGAAACCTAATTCCCCAATATTCTGAGTTGTGTTCCAATATATGTTGTGATAATGATAAATATGGAATGTAACATTGCTTCGGTTCTCACAACCAGGTTATTAAGGGAAATGAACTAACGCACCAACAGCTTGATCTTCAAGTGTACGGAAAATTTGCAGAAATATTGTACTGTATTTAATTGCACATACGCAGTGGAAGCCTGTTATAACGCGGATATACTGGGACAAAGCAGTAACTACGTTGTAGAGATATCATCAGTATTTCCAAATCTGAATGCTTTGAGCCCTAAGTCACAGACCATTGTGTGGTGAACACGATCGAATCCGTGTTGTATCCGATTCTGCGGTATAACCGACCGCGTTTCCACTGCACTAAGGCTGTCTTTGAATGAGTGAGTGGTACGGTTCGTCTTATACCCTATACCTTCAATGTAAATTTTTTTTGTGCACATTTTCTCGAAGACTATTATTTTGTATTGTTTGAAATTTTGAGCACAAATAAAAACGACCCATAGCTAATGTATGCCACAGTTATTATTCCGAAAAATTTGTAAGATTATTAATTCTGTAAATAATTTTATCTTTCTTTTAGGTTTAAAAGTTTTTTTTTATTATTTCTATGAGGTTTTTTACTGTGAGTCCTATTTTGAGAGAACGGCGGAACGTAAAGATATGGTTGAGGTATCAAAACAAAAGGTCATACCATGTAGATTGGGGCAACGGTTCGGGCATTGTGGGACAGCTAAGTTCCCATGGAAAGTCTATGGGAGAAGCGTGCGGTTGACTCACGTGCTGTTGAAGGCGGATACATGGAAGGACTGAGATAGTCCAAAGTCTTCTTTTTCGGAGCGAACCGTTGCGCAAAGAAACGCTAGCACGCATTCGTATCAAAGTTCTCATCTCAACAGCGAACACTCTCGAAGACCTGCTTGAGTTATGCCGTTGGACTGTGTGATGTATATATACAACTTAATATTCATTCTATCCAGTTTATTCACGTAGGTAAGACGTTTCCCATTATGTAAAGATGTAAATAAACATTCCGTTGACCACTGTTAGTGAAAATATTTAGAATGTACATATTGAGTTGCGCCATCTATATACATATATTCATTCTATAAGGTTTTTTACTGTGAGACCTATTTTGAGATAACGGTTGAACGTAAAAATATGGTTCAGGTATCAAAATAAAGGTCCTACCATGTAGGTGTGCCAGTCGAAGAGAAACCTGAGATTGGAGCAACGGTTCGGGCGTGTGGCGGGGTTGCAAAGCTCCCATGTAAAGTCAATGCGATAAGCGTGGGGCCCTTATCTACATCAGGCGCTCAGTTCGGTGTCAGATTTGGTGTGTGTATGGTGTTCTATGATCAGTAAGTAAATACTTTATTGCATACTTACCCTTAACAAAATGTCTCTCCCGCAGAAAAAACCCGAAAAAAAAAAAACCATAAGAGCCTTACTGGAAGGCATGAGCGATCAATGGGTCGCAACTATGTCTCAGACAAGAAAGAATGAAGAGTATTCGCAACGCGAATCTCATTCCAACAACATTTACAAACAGAGTTGTGACTGCCGCCCCGGTGGCGCAGTGGTCTAAGCGATGGCCTCTGATCATTCGTCCAAACGGGGTCCGGGTTCGAATCCCGGTGAGGCATGGATGTTGTGTTTGTCTTACGGCACCGGCTCTCTCCCTTCCCTGGAACCAGTGATCCTAAATTAGAGACGGGCGACTGCTTATAGCCCATTGAGTTGCTCATGGTGGTCGTTAAACCTCCAATCAAAAAAAAAAAAAGAGTTGTGACTGAAGATGAGAGTGAAAGAGTGCGCTATACAGTTAATTTTTGCACATGATCGACATGAGTGGACTTTCGCCTCACATTCTACGACTGAAAAAGAGTGCAGTCGTGATGCTCATCACGAACCTGGCCGCCCGGGTGGCGCAGTGGTTTAAGCGCTAGCTTATGACCATTCGTCCGTGAAAGGTACGGATTCGAATCCCGTTGAGGCATGGATGTTGTGCTTGTCTTACGGCGCTGTCTCTCTCCCTTCCCTGCAACCAGTGGCCCTAAATTAAGGACGGGCGACCCATTGAGTTGCTCACGGTCAAAAAAAAAAAAAATGAAATCACGAACTTAGGCTATTGTTTTTACTGAAGTGATTGAATGAATTTATCAATCAAATAAAGTTTACATTTGCTGTTTCATACGAGTTTATTCTTTACAAAAAAAAAAAAAAAAAAATTATGGTCGTTTCCCACGGGTTTCGTGCAGTTTTTTTTTGCGGGGGGGGGTTGGAAACGCCGTCGGGGGCGTCAAACGCCGGCAAGAAAGCCGACAATTTTTCTGACGCGTTCGTTTCTCCATTCCTTCTCGTGCGTTGACTGACGAGAGGCCCAGTGTTGGGACGAACCGAAAGGTTGAAATTCATTTTATCTGACTCGAAAGCATTCCAATTTGGCGCTAGATGGCGCGATAAGTTAGCGTAGTAGTGTTTCTGTCTGGAAGGAACCAGAAATCTTATTTCTGAATAATTTTTCTGAGCCGAATAGAAATAAACTAATAGGGGCAAAAGTGAGATTAGAATCTTGTCTCCTATAGATCATCTTAAATCATCGTTAATTTTTTAGATTATCGTTCATTTTTTGAAGAAAAAATGTGTACATTAGCTGAGAACTTCTAAATTTGAGATATCGAAACTCCGCCTACTTACTGAGCTCCATCCCCAAATAACGTCAATGATGATGCCGAGCCAATAGCTCTGCGAAACTATAGTCGATATATAATAAACCTTTGATTGTGGTAAACGTTGGTAATTTTATTTTATCTCAAAACCACAAGTTTTTTAGTCATAAATTATATATACCCAAATAACGTCATTGGTTAAAACGTAACAGCGCGTATTTTGCCTTTCCATTGTGGATACAACGAGAGACGCCTGCCATTATGAATATAGTGAGGTCTGCAGTGATTCGCTGACGCCAACTTCAGGGACAGTCACTCAAGACGTAAAAGCCACTCCCAAGCAGTGATTTTTTGCGCCATCTATCGCAGAAGATGAACCCTAACACTTATTCAAAGGCAGCCTTAAGATATCGAATACATATTAATAACACTTTGCTCTGAAGCTTAAATTTGGACAGGAACTTTTTTGAGCTAAGTCACTGTTGAAATGCAGATCCATGGTCCTTGTCAAATGGAAATGTTTAATTTAGCAGCAATAGCTTGTGTCTGCTATAAAATCAGGGCTGGAACAACCTTTCCTTCTCTGGATGGGGAAGGGGGAAATGTTCTCCCTCCCACTCATACAATACGCAGTTTTTACTTTCATATACCTCCGTTGCAGAAAATGATTATGATTATTCGAAAGTCGCAATTTCAATTTTTGACATAATTTTACTGAAAATCTTAAAAGTAAGTAAATACCCTAAACCCAAAGGCTGTAAATATCAAAACGAAAAAGTTATGTGAATTCAGACAACAGTGCATTCCCTAGAAATGCAGAATAAAAATGGAACCAGTAAGATCACAGATTATTGATTAGCGCTGTATCCCTACTACAGGGGCACCTACTTCACCAAATTACTCGGGGGTAGGCATGAAAAGATCAGACGTGGGAGGGGCAGGTCTCTTCCATTGTCAGGAGGAAAATAAAACAAGAAAGATGACACCGAATTTTCGGGTGTAATAAGCACGTCTTTTCAATCTGTTCGGACGCAAATTAAATTTATCAAAGCTATTCAAAGTCAATGGAACCGGTATGGAAAACAATATTATCTGACGGAAGAAAGAAGTTTTTCAATCGGGTTTTTAATCCCTCAGATATTGCTGTAAACGGAATCGTGAGCTTCCGCCCTCTGTTTACAGACTTGTGCGTTAAGAAAAACATGAATTTATATCAGAAACATTTCGCACCGGAAACGCTCTCCATCACCGAAAGAATTTTTCAAATCGGACTCTTAGAAACAGAGATATCGACAAAAATAAGATGTGACTTCAAGTGCCCTGGTGGGAAAACCATGCATTATTTTAGGAAGAAAGTATTCTCAAACGGATTTTCCATACGAGCGGTATCGGTCCAAGAAAAAAAAAATTAGTCGAGTTTTCATGAGCACAAATTTTGCTACAAATACATCAGAAGCAGAAATTAACACTTATGACCCATGGTAGCAAAAGCATTTTTTACTAAACATTAGAAATTATGTGAAAAAATATTTTCCATCAGGACTTGTATGCGATGCAGGAAGAATTTTTCAAATCGTAGTTTTAGAAGCCGAAATAACGCAGAAAACGCAATTTGCTGTTGTGCCCACTAGCGGAAAGTCTATGATTTACGTAAAAATTTTGAATTTTCGGGAAAAATATTTCGCATCGGAAACACTATCCAACAAAGAAGGAATTTTCCAAATCGGACTCCTAGAAGTAGAGATATTGACAAAAATATGATATACGATTGATATACCTCCTGGCGTAGAAACCATGCATTATTTTAAGAAGAAAATGTTTCTAAACGGTTTGTCGACATGAGTACTATTGGTCTACAAATGACGTTTATTTCAATCGAAATTTTAGAAGCTCATATTTTGTTGCAAATACATCACAAGTGGAAATTAAGGTTTACGCCCCCTGGTGGCCAAACCATTTTTTTCACATAAATTGGAAATTATGTGCAAACGATTTCCCATCAGGAGCTGTATCCGGCACAGAAAGAATTTTACAATTCGGAGATTTAGAAGCAAAGATATAGGGTGGGGGGAAGCAATTTACCTTTACGCCCCCTAGCGGAAAGTCTATGAATTACTTGAAAATTTTGAAATTATATGAAAACATGTCACACTAGAAACATTACCCAACAAAGACGGAATTTTTCAAATTGGAGATTTAGAAGCAGAGATATAGGGGGGAAAGCAATGTACCTATACGTCACCTAGCGGGAAGTCTATGAATAACAAGAAAATTTTCAAATTATATGAAAAACATGTCACACTAGAAACACTATCCAACAAAGAAGGAATTTTTTTAATCGGACTCCTAGAAGTAGAGATATTGACAAAAATGAGATATACTGTACATCTACGCCCCTGGCGTAGAAACCATGCATTACTTTAAGAAGAAAATGTTTCTAAACCGTTTTTCGACATGATAACTTATGGGTCTACAAACGACATTTTTTCAATCGAGATTTTAGAAGCTCATATTTTGCTGCAAATACATCAGAAGCGGAAATTAAGGTTTACGCCCCCTGGTGGCCACACCATTTTTTTTCACAAAAATAAGAAATTATGTGCAAACGATTTCCTATCAGGAGCTGTATCCGGTTCAGAAAGAATTTTTCAAATCGGTGATTTAGAAGCAGAGATATGGGGGGAGACGCAATTTACCTCTGCGCCCCCTAGCGGAAAGTCTATCAATTAGTTGAAAATTTTGAAATTATATGAAAAACATGTCACACTGAAAATACTATCCAACAAAGAAGAAATTTTTCAAATCAGACTTTTAGAAGTAGAGAATTTGACGTAAATAAGATACACATCTACGCCCCCTGGCGGAGAAACTGTGGAATATTTTAAGAAGAAAATATTCTGAAAAGTTTTATCGATGTGAACGGCATCAGTCCACGAAAGAATTTTTTCAATCGATATTTTAGAAGCTCAGATTTTATGGTAAATATATCAGAAGCACTCACAAACCCGCTTGGCCAGCGTGGTGAGTTATGGCCAAACCCCTCCAAAATGATTCCACAACTTAAATCTTGGCCCTCAGTCTCCGGCAGCTGGAATCTACCTGGCCAAGGCAGCGGCCAGTGCGACATGAAGGCAGAGGGTGCTAAGAATCCCCGGAGGACCGGACTAGGCTGCCATCTGATGCTGACCTTGGCTACTTACAATGGACGCTCCCTATCTTCTGATTCAAGGCTTCTTGAATTGGAAGAGGAATTACAAAGGATCAAGTGGGACATCGTGGGGCTAAGTGAGGTAAGGAGAAAAGGAGAAGATCTCATCGAACTGAAAAGTGGACATCTCTTCTACTATCGTGGGACAGATACTGGCAGAACTAGTGGTGTTGGATTTATAATAAACAAGAAACTGAAGGACAAAGTTGTAGAAGTTGAAAGTTCCTCTGACAGAGCTGCACGACTTGTTATCCAACTCTCGAAAAGATACCAGGCTCAGATTATTCAAACTTATGCACCCACCACAAGTCATCCTGAAGAAGAAATTGAAGAATTTTATGAGGAAATTTGTCATCTAAATAATAAAGGTAAGCAGCATTTGAAGATAATTATGGGAGATTTCAATGCAAAAATAGGGCAACGGCAACAGAATGAAACTTCAGTAGGTAAATTCGGTCATGGCAACAGAAACCAGCGTGGAAATACTCTCGTTGAGTTTGCAGAGGCAGAAGGGTTTTTCATCTTGAACTCCTTTTTCAAGAAAAAGCCACACAGGAAATGGACATGGAGACATCCAAATGGGACGACAAGTGAAATTGATTTTATTATGTGTAACAAAAAATTCGTCATAGAAGACTGCAGTGTGCTAAACAAGTTCAACACAGGTAGTGACCATAGATTGGTGAGATGTAAGATGCACCTCAACACTAAACTTGAACGTGGCAAGCTCATAAGACAAACAAAATCTATTGACATAACCAACCTTAAAAAACACCATAATACCTTCAAGTTAGAACTGAAGAACAGGTTCTCTGCTTTAGAAGGCCTAACATCGGAAGAAGTGGACATCTCTGAAGTTAACAGAAAAGTAACCAAAGCTCTTATGGAAACAGCAACAAAATTAGCTGGGTCTAAGAACAAGTTGCATGTGAACAAATTATCAGGAAAAACCAAAATGTTGATGCAAAAAAGAAGAGAGATGAGGACAACTAAAGAAGATGTGACTTCCAAAGTGGAATATATAGAGCTATGCAAGACAGTAAGAAAAAGTATCACTGAAGACGTAAGGAAATTCAACTGTGAACTAGTGAGGAAAGCAATTGAAAACAACCAAAGCCTAAAGATAGCAAAGGGACATCTCAGTAAGGGAAGAAAACAGATTATGGCACTGAGAAAAGAAGATGGTTCTGTAACAAGAAATAGAGGCGAAATTTTGACAAGAGTGAAAGATTTCTACTCCAAATTATATGAAAGGGATGATATATGCACTCCAGACATCATGAAAGATACCAGTACCAGAGTTCCTCCAGTCCTTCCAGCAGAAGTTGCACATGCAATGAAGAACATGAAGCGAGGAAAAGCTCCAGGAGAAGATGGAATTACTGTAGACATCATACAAGAAGCAAGTGGAGAAATCGAAACAGTACTAGCCCAAATTTTCACTCGATGCCTTAATGAAGGAAAGATTCCTGAGGATTGGAACACCGCTACAATGATCCTGCTACATAAGAAAGGTGACATTGAGGATCTCGGAAACTACAGACCTATCAGCCTCCTATCAGTAGTTTATAAAATCTTCACTAAAGTTCTTTCACACCGCTTGAAGGTAACACTGGACATGGCTCAACCGAGAGAACAAGCTGGATTCAGGAGTGGCTACAGCACAATAGATCATATCCACGTGCTGAGAGAACTAATTGAAAGAGCGAGGGAATATGAACTTCCATTGTGCATGGCTTTTATCGATTATGAAAAAGCCTTTGATTCGGTGAAACCATCAGCAGTTACAATGGCTCTGAAAACCTGCGGTATTGAAGATGCATACATTAATATTATTAATAACATCTATGAAAATGCAAGTGCAAAGATTAGGCTGTTTGAAAATACAACACACATAAAAATTGGGAAGGGAGTGAGACAAGGTGACACCATATCTCCGAAGCTCTTTAATGAAACATTGGAGGGTGTTTTTCAGTCACTGAGCTGGGAAAACAAGGGGATAAAGATTAATGGAGATTATCTAACCCACCTTCGTTTTGCTGATGACGTAGTCATTTTTGCAACTACCCCATCAGAGCTGCAGAGTATGATCCAGGAACTTGCTGACAAGAGTAAAGAAGTGGGATTAAAAATGAACTTTCAGAAGACAAAAGTGATGTTCAATGCTTTTACAAGGAATGAAGATTTATCGATTGATGGAGAAAAGCTGGAGATAACAGACACGTACGTTTATCTTGGACAGCAGATATCAAGTGAGGGTCACATTGATGAAGAAATTAATCGGCGTACAAAACTTGCCTGGAGAGCTTTTGGAAGAAACAGCATAATTTTCAAGAGCAATATGCCATTATGTCTTAAAAGAAAAGTGTTTGATCAATGCATCCTTCCAGTGCTTACGTATGGTGCGGAGACGTGGACCTTAACTAAAAGAGACATACAAAGGCTGCAGACAACTCAAAGCAGCATGGAGAGGTGCATGCTTGGTGTAACCAGGAGAGATAAGAAGAGGAACTCGTGGATCCGAAAAATGACGAGAGTGGAAGACATCATGATCAGAGTTAAATCCCTGAAATGGCAATGGGCTGGACATACTGCCAGAAGGACAGATCATCGATGGACAGCCGAAATTTTAGATTGGATTCCAAGGGACAGGAAATGACCCAGAAGAAGACCACATGGGAGATGGGTGGATGAAATTCGAAAGTATGCAGGGGTGACATGGAGGAGACTGGCACAAGACAGACCGTTGTGGAGGAAACTTGGGGAGACCTTCGTCCAGCAGTGGATTGATAATGGTTGACAATGATGATGATGATGATGATATCAGAAGCAAAAATTAACTATTACCCCCCTTGGTGGCCAAAGTGTTCTTTACTAAAAATTTGAAATTATATGAAATGATTTTTCATCAGAAGCTGTATCCGCTGAAGAAATTTTTTTTCAAATCGGAGTTTTAGAAGAAGAGTTATCGGGGAAAATATAATCTACTTTTACGCCCCCTAACGGAAAATCTATGTGTAATTTGAAAAAGTAGCTATATCTAAAATACTCTTCGGCATAAATGAAATCGAAAGATAAAATAATTTTTTCAATCGGATGTTTAGAATCAAATATGTGGATTAAAACGTATTTTTGAATTCGACATCATCTGCATTTAGCCCTCTAGCGGCAAAATTGTACATCGTAAAAAAAAAAACGAAATAAAGGATCATCATTCGCATATTTCAAGCTTCCCAATACAAAAAGAATTTTTCTAATCGGACTAATAGTTGCAGAGATATCGTGTGTACAGACGAACGGACAAACCGATGACATAAGCACGATCTTTTTTTTACAAAAGACGTGCTAAAAAAGGGAAAAAAGATAAAGTACGAGCTTCGACGCATAATTTAAAACGCAATTGTAATTATTCTTCAGCAAACAAGGTAACAGGACTATTCTTTTACTGAATATTAATATTTTTAAAAATAAAATTCAGCATGTGATTTTTATAAAAATATCCAGAGATTTTATTTCCAAACGTTTATAAAAAAAACGTGAAAAATTAGCGTAGTTACTCAAACAAAGAACGACAAGCGGTAAAAAATGTATTGTACCGGGGGCTCCATATAAAAGAGGCCCCGTGGCCAGACGTTGTTATAGGCGGATTAAAGTTGTTTGGCGGGTTTCCAGTTAAAACCGCTTTGTTCCACTTCTAACCGGTTTCTGAAACGGGAATATTTGCCACGTCATGCCGACGCATACTTACGGTGGATTTGCATTTTCGGCCGTGCAAAGTTATGGTGCTCCAAGAACTTAAAACTCCTGAGTATGCTAAACGGATGCAATATTGTAAGTGGTTTCAGGAGACCATTGTCAGCGGTGAAATGGACCCAACACCTTATTACATGACAGATGAAGCATGGTTTCGTCTGTCCATGTATGTCAATGCGCAAAACAGCAGGATTTGGACCGACACGAATCCCAGACGGACAAAGAAGGCTCCTCTGTACGACCAAAAGATAGGCGTTTGGTGTGCTGTGTCTGCGGAGAGGTTAGTCGGCCTATTCTTTTTCACTGACACCATCAACTCGGAGCGCTATGTTCAGCAACTGTTCAACCCATTTCTTGCCGCACTTACAGAAGAAGAGCGAACATATGCTTTCTTTCAGCAGGATGGTGCAACGGCGCATACTGCGCGGAACAGTCTACGTGGTGTGTATGAAGTGTTTGGGGAGGACGAAACTGTATCGAAGGGACTTTGGACACCCAGATCACCCGAGTTCTCTACCTGTGACTTTTATCTGTGGGGAGCATTGAAAGGGAAAGTGTACGCAACTAATCCGCACACCGTTGATGAATTAAAAGTGAACATTACGGATGCCATAATCCACATTACTGCCGATGAGTTGTGGCGCGTTACGAACAACATGTTCCGTCGTGGGCAGCTGTGTCTTGATGTCGGAGGACAGCACTTTCAGCAATTGTTGTAAACGCAGGTAAATTACTCCTGTTTTCTGCCATTACAACTATTCTTTACCATGTATAGTAACATTGCCTGACTGTTGTCGTTCATTATACTCGAGCCTCTTTTATATGGCACACACTGTATTTCGCTTACTATGTATATTTAGACTACAGATATACGCCGATGAGCCTACCTACCTAATAAGCTGTAGGAAACCCTTTAGCCAGCAAAACAGCTGCCATTCAGCGAAGCATCGATTCGATGAGGTGGCTATGGGTATACTGGGGTATCTGGTACCGTAAGTTCAACAGCAGGTCCTCCAGTTCCCGTACATTTCGGGGTAGCGGTGCTTTAGCGCGAACCCGCTTTTCCAAGTCGAACCACAAATGCTTGATCGAGTTCATGTCAGATGATTTTGGAGGCCAGGGCATTAACAGAAAGTCACCAGCATGTTCCTCGAACCACTCCTTGACGATTCTGGCAGTGTGGCATGGCGCATTATCCTGTTGGTAATGGTCATTACCAGCAAGGAACACAGTTGCGATGAATAGGTGAACTCGGTCCCCAATAATGTTTAGATACCTTACAGCTGTCAGGGATTGTGCTATTAGGATAATGGGGCTTAAAGTGTCCCAAGAAAACATCGCCCACAGCAAAACACCGCCGCCGCCAGCCTGTTTCCACCCAACAGTGCATCCAGGTGCCATAGCCTCTGTTGATAATCGGCGTATTCGCGCTCGGCCGTCTACGCGATGCGCCATGAATCTTGATTCGTCAGACCAGTACACTTTCTTCCAGTCATCCAAGGTCCAATTTCGGTGATCTTGGGCCAATTTCATGCGTTGTTGGCGATGACGTGCAGTGAGCATGGGGACCCGGCTGGGTGTTCGGCTCCACAGGCACATGCGCAGAAGGCTGCGATGAACTGTGTGCTGTGACACATTTCTTTGATCACCACTGTTGTAGCTGCGGGTGATTTGTCGCACTGTGGCCCTGCCGTCGCTGTGAACAATGCGCGACGGTCTCTACTCCTCTCTGGCATCAATGAGCTACGGACGTCACACGGCTCAACGACGGTTCGTCGTTTGTCCAACTGTGCACCACTTTTGATATGTACTCACTACAGCTGCACGTGAACAACCCACAAGCCACGCCGTTTCCGAGATCGTTGTTCCGAGGTACAGTGCCATCACAGCTTGTCGTTAATCAAACTCCGATAAATCGGCAGCTTTTCCCATTCACACTCCAATCACTCTACTACCCAAAAGCCTGTCCTCGGGTTGTATATACGCTGAAGTGTCAGTAAAACTGGTACAGACGAGCTTATGCAAAATACATAGCAACGTCACCTATGCGCGTACTTGATTGCGTCCGCCAGTGCGTATATAAAGCGATAGAGATCCTTGCCAGCTGTCGCTCTAACAGATGGCAAGCTCAGTTGTCGGCATGAGAATGACAAGTAATAACGATTTAAGCGATTTTCAACGCGGTGTCATAGTTGGCGCTCGTGAGATGGACCATAGTATTTCGGAAGTGGAAACGAAGTTCGGATTTTCACGGACGACCATTGCAAGGGTGTACCGTGACTTCAAAAATTCCGGCAAAACCTCCAACCTACGATATCAGTGTCCTCCTTTAGCAGAAATGACCTCTAAAATTCGTTTTGGCATTGACTCCACTAATTGAGTTCACATATTTTTGACTTCATAATCGTGGAACCACAATTTTATAGCATTCATTATGATGCGTTCTTTGGTTGTACAGTCCATTCTACCTTGACGTCTCTTCAAAACATTACACAAGTTTTCTATGGGATTTAAGTCTGGTGAATTTCCAGGCCAATCAAGCAAATCAATTTGATTTTCCAGCTTGAAATTCTTGACCAATTTCGAATTGCGACATGGGGCCCAGTCATGTTGAAATGTCCCGTGAAAAGTTTGCAAGAATGGAACAATCCTACGTTGTAATATTTCTACGTACTTGGCTGAATTCATCATACCTTGAACAGGAACTAAGCTTCCAGTGCCTTTTGATGTGAAAAAACCCAAAACATCTGCTTGAGAGAGTGTTTTACAGTTTGTTTGTCATGCTGAGGTCTTAAGGGTTCACAGTTTCTTCGTCTAACGACATTTTCTTGGTAACCCTGCACAAATAAATGAGTTTCATCACTGAAAATTAGCTTTTTCCACTCGTCAGCAGTCCATGATTTATAATTTTTGGCCCATGCTAAACATTTTATCTTCATTTTCGCATTTAAATATTGTTTTTTCGTTGGTCTTCTTGCCTTCCGACCAACTTCCAGAAGCCTACGGCGTACGTTGAATCACTAACATCACAACCACTAGCCAATAAATCTCTTTGAAGGTCGGTGCTTGTTTTTTTTTTGGATTCATTTTACTATTTCTGATTAGATATTTATCGGTTCGTGGAGTTGTTTTTCGTTTTCTTCCACATTTACCTCTCCTTTTTGGAGACGATGATCCAGATGCATTGAATCGCGTAAGCAGTCTTGATACACTTAATTTGCCTATACCAACTGCAGAAGCGATATCTCTCACTATCATAGAAAAAAAAGTGTGATCCTTCAAAGCAGTTATTTTTGTGACGCTTCCTTGGGGAAAGATCCATTTTTCAATACACGAAAGCAACACGTACTCACAGAGAGCAAAAACTAACGAAGCTGAAGCGCCTATTTCCTGTTTAAAACCGGTCAAACCACATTCTTACGATCAAGTTCTAACAGTCATACCACCTCACAGCTGATAAAACCGGTTTATGTCGGTTTCCGACATCAACTGGCGATCACATTACAATTCTGAGAATAAAATAGCTTGTCGCAATTAATTTACACCGTATAGTAATGTGAAAACACAAGGTCCTCCGCACCGAGCATCGAATCCGTGTTCCCTCACTCCGAAGTAAATCGCTCTCCCAACTGCGCTACGCGGTCAGAATGTCTCGTTGCAGATTTGTTGTCGTCTTGACACGTGTTTTCACCTCTCATCATCTCCCTCTTAATTTTTTTAGCACGTCTTTTGTAAAAAAAGATCGTGCATATATGTTATCAGTTTGCCCGTCCGTCTGTAGACACGATATCTCTGCAACTATTAGTCCGATTTAAAAAATTCTTTTTGCATTGGGAAGCTTGAAATATGCGAATGATGATCCTTCATTTCGTTTTTTTTTTACGATGTACAATTTTGCCGCTAGGGGGCGTAAACGCAGATGATGTCTAATTCAAAAATACGTTTTATTCCACATACGTGCTTCTAAATATCCGATTTAAAACATTCTTTTATCTTTCGATTCCATTTATGTCGAAGAGTATTTTAGGTATAGTTTCTTTTTCAAATCACGCACAGATTTTCCGCTAGGTGGTGTAAAAGTAAATTACGTTTTCCCTGATATCTCTTCTACTAAAGCTCCGATTTGAAAAATGTTTTCTTCAGCGGATATAGCTTCTGATGAAAAATCTTTGGCATATAATTTTTAATTTTTGGTAAGGAATACTTTGGCCACCGTAAGTGTTAATTTTTGCTTCTGATGCATTTGCCATAAAATCCGAGCTTCTAAAATCTCGATTGAAAAAATTCTTTCGCAGACCGATGCCGCTCACGTCGATAAACCTTTTCGGAAAATTTTCTTCTTAATAATTTTCATGGTTTCTCCTCCAGGGAGCGTAGATGTATATCTTATTTTTGTCAATATCTCTACTTCTAATGGTCCAATTTGAAGAATTCCTTCTTTGTTGCATAGTTTTTCCGTGTGACATGTTTTTCATATAATTTCAAAATTTTAAAGTAAATCACAGACTTTTCGCTAGGGAGCGTAAAGGTAAATTGCGTTTCCCCCTATATCTCTGCTTCTAAATCTCCGATTTGAAAAACTCTTTCTGCACCGGATACAGCTTTTGATGGGAATTCCTTTGCACATAATCTCTAATTTTTGAAAAAAAATGGTTGGCCACCAGGGGGCGTAAGTCTTAATTTCCGCTTCTGATGTATTTGGAGCAAAATATGAGCTTCTAAAATTTCGATTGAAAAAAAAGACCTTTGTGGACCGATACTACGTATGTCGACAAACCTTTTAGGAAATTTTCTTCTTAAAATAATGCATGGTTTCTACGCCAGGGGGCGTAGATGTATATCTTATTTTTGTCAATATTTCTACTTCTAGGAGTCCGTTTTGAAAAATTCCTTCTTTGTTGAATAGTGTTTCCAGTGTGACATGTTTTTCATATAAATTCGAAATTTTCAATTAAATCGTAGACTTTCCGCTAGGAGGCGCAAAGATAAATTGTGTTTTCTGCGTTATTTCTGCTTCTAAAACCCCGATTTCAAAAATTCTTCCTGTGTCGCATACAGCACCAGATGGAAAATATTTTTCTAATAATTCCTAATGTTTAGTAAAGAATGGTTTGGCCACCAGGGGGCATTAGTGTTAATTTCTGCTGCTGGTGTACTTGCAGCAAAATCTGGGCTCCTGAAAACTCGACTAAATTTTTTTTTCCTTGGACTGATACCGCTCATATTGGAAAACCTTTTGAGAATACTTTCTTCCTAAAATAATGCATGGTTTTCCCAACAGGAGGCGTATAGCAACATCTTATTTTTGTCGATATCCCTGTTTCTAAGAGTCCAATTTGAAAAATTCTTTCTGTGTTGGAGAGCGTTTCCGGTGCGAAATGTTTCTCATATAAATTCATATTTTTCTTAACGCTCACAAGTCTGCAAATAGAGGGCGCAAGCTCACGTTTCCGTTAACAGCAATATCTGAGGGATTAAAATCCCGATTGAAAAACTTCTTTCTTGCGTCAGATACTATGGTTTTCCATACCGGTTCCATTGGCTTTGAATAGCTTTGATACATTTAATTTGCGTCAGAACGGATTGAAAAGACGTGCTTATTACACCCGAAAATTCAATGTCATCTTTCCTGTTTTTTTTTTTTTTTTTTTTTTTTTTTTTTTTTGAGGCGAAGTATGAATTTTTCATTAATTCCAAACAGTGTGTGGAACAAACACAATGTGAAAAGACAAATTTATCCGCGACGGTCATCGATTCTGTGTCCCCTCACTCCGGAGTAAGTCGCTCTCCCAACTGAGCTACGCGGACAGAATGTCTCGCGGCAGATTTGTCGTCTTGACACGTGTTTTCACCTCTGTAGTACGTCACAGTAATTAATCACCCGTGCTGTGTCGCAGAAAGTTCTCTGAGCGTTTAACCTTAAACGGAATTTTTCCAAGACCTACCCCTTTAAAAGCTTCATCCTGTTGCTACGTTCACTATCCGGTACTCTTCGGCCGCGAGTGGCCTAGTGGGCAACGTTCGTGAGTGCCTCGGAAAGGACCTCAGGTTCGATCCCAGGCAGGTATGAACGCTCGATCCACTAAATATCCGCCGTGCGTCGGATGGGCCCGTTAAGCCGTTGGACCCCGGGTGCTGCCCCCCCCCGCGGTAATAAATAAGGGCGTCTTCCTTTCCCTTTCTACTTCGCTTCCGTGTCACTTTCCTATCGGGCACTCTAGCCCAAATCTCCTAGCTTCCTATTTCTAAAGGTTGTTTAAGACCTGGGGTCAGACACTCCCTTCCTAAAATTCTCTACACATTATCATGATCATATCCGCTACTCATTCGTTCTGCATTTGTGGAGTGTTGTGTTGTCGGCGTTCACATAACGCTTACGCTTCAATTGGTAGTTACACCCTGTGCTTCTTTGGAATTTACTTAGTTTTTATATTTTTAATAAAATTATGTCTAAAACCTGAAGTGCGATTTTTGAACGATCATAACACTTTCCTGTAATGGAGGTGTGTGAAAAAGTAAAGAACACGTATTTTTTTAAAGGAACTTGAAGGGGGCGTAATTTCAAGTTTCGCCCCTCCCAGATAAGAAAAGCTTACTGCAGTCCTGCTCAAGAATAACGTCGGTGCTACTGCTACTGCAAAAAACAATATATCTGCACCTTATGAACAAAAGTGATTGGACACTGTAAGGAAATTATAACGTAATATCTTTTTCGTGGCCAAGATTGGTGTTACCCTATGTCTAAAACCATGTCTAAACTAAATGAGAATACGATGTAATAGTTCCTAATTAAGCTTTTACGGCCAGACGAAACATATACAGAAGTCAGACTTACGATAACCTTTTATTGGTCCAGCACTCTTTCAGTAGATCCAACATATAACACAGCAGGTAAACTTCACATTTATATTAGTGATCTAACGTCTACACATAGACACATACTCCAGATCAGATCATATGTAGAGGATTTTAGGAAGGGAGTGTCTGACCCCGCAGGTCTTAAACAACTCTTAGAAATAGGAAGCTAGGAGATTTGGGCTAGAGGGCCCGATAGGAAAGTGACACGGAAGCGAGGTAGAAAGACGCCCTTTTTTATTACCGGGGGGGGCAATACACGGGGTCCAACGGCTTAACGTGCCCATCCGACGGATGGCGGGTATTTAGTGGTTCGAACGTTCGTACCTGCTCAGGATCGAACCTGAGGTTATCTCCATGGCAGTCACGAACGCTGATCACTAGGCCACCAGCGGCCCATATCCCTGAGCAACTATTGTATCCTCCTTTTTTTCCACCGTTCTTATCACATTCATACGTCACTTTCTCTCTGACCTCAAATGTGTTGCCAACCTCATTCTTGTGAGAGAAAATATATCACGTTAAGTTTAGAAGTATAAAGGAGAACAAACTCAAATTTACATAGGAAAAGCAACTAAAAATGAAAGTTATTTTAGAATACATATATAACCTCCAAGCCATCTCACGACACGTGCCTTCTTTCATTGGCTACGCACTGTTGACGTCAAAACGTAGGAGGTGGCCACAATAATGTGACTCGAATGTGTATATCGCTTTAAAGTCGTACTCAATCTTCCAGAAGGCGGAAGGCTACACGTGTGTCTTCCACTTGTTGATGACAAAGGCCACAGCCGTTTTAGCGATCTGTGTGACATCATCAATGCTTCTTATGCTCATATCACCAATTGAGCAGCTTATTACAATGCCCTTTTCAACTTCATTTTATCAGCGATTAATCTGAGCGTACTCCCATTTCCGTTTTTATACCTTATCGACCATTTGTCCATTTGTCCATGGTGCACATCATTGTGCCTGCGTGGGGGCATCCAATAACTTTTGTCCACATAGTGCATAACATTTTGGGCAGGGGGAGTTCGGACCCCCAGTTCCTTCTTCCTGGACCTGGATACGTGCCTGGTACAATAAGTTTTGTGCTCTGACCAAAAAACATATATCCTGATATCTTGCCTCCGTTATCTAAGAAAAATTTCTGCGACGCTGATTACAAGTACTGAGAACGTAGTTTTTAAACCTTAACATATACAAACCACGGGGAAACAATAATATCAAGACCTTTAGCAGTTGTGCCAAACATAAGGTGTTGCGTAATCAGAATGACCTTCCTCCCAATCGTTGATATGCTACCCTTTTTTTCTTTTTTTTTTTTTTTCGTATCTGATACCTTGAGCGCTTCCCGGAAATTTTCGGGAGTAAAGGAACTAAGAATAACATCAAAGGGCTCTAGATCTCCCATGGCGATATCTATTTGCGAACAACGCGCAGCAACGAGGACTTCATCGATATCGATCGCCTTCAGGAAATGTCACGTGCGCAGATTGAAGAAGAGACAACCTGTTTGCAGGAACTAATCTGTCTGTACAGACATGGCAGATAAATCAGTTATTGTGTGATTATTTGAGCACGCCTGGGGTGGGAACGCCGATCGATTTTCGTGCTGCTTTCTTTCTTTCAACTCAGAGGCGCAACCGAGATAGGGTTTTAAGTGTTAAAACCCCCTCTAGAGCCCAGAGTTTTTTCAACATTTTTTTTTATAAGGATTTCCATAAGCAGTACTATTTTGTTATCTATTACACTGGTCTACAAATTTTATGTTGTTGTTTGGTAAGGAAACCAAATGACGTTTTTATTAATAATATTGCTGTGCTGAATTTGGAAAAAGATATAAAACTGCTGAGTTAGCTATGGACGTCAAGATAATTTTATCACTACATGCAGTATGTATATATACCAATGAGCCATTACATTATGACCACCCCCAGCCTAAAGAAATGAGCGCGCCTGGAGACCGAGCGGTGGCGCAAGAGAAGTTCACAGAGCAGTATATGTATACTACCCGAAGACCGGCTTTCGGTTAGTAGAGTGTTTGGAGTCAGAAAGGGAAAAGCTGCCGATTTATCGGAGTTTGATAAAGGACACGGCGCCTCGGAACTACGATCTCGGAAACTGCGTGGCTTGTGGGTTGTTCACGTGCCACTGTAGTGATTACGTATCAAAAGTGGTGTACAGATGGCCAAACGGCGAACCGTCGTCCAGCCGCGTGGCGTTGGCAGTTCATTGACAACCACAGGGGAGCGAAGACTGTCACGCACGGTTCACAGCGACGGCAGGGCCACAGTGCGACAAATCACCCGCAGCTACAACAGTGGTGATGAGGGCAATGTTTCACAGCACACAGTTCATCGCAGCCTTCTGCGCATGGGCCTGTGTAGCCAAAGACCCAGCCGGGTCCCCATGCTCACTGCACGTCATCGCCAACAACGTAAGAAATGGACCTAAGATCACCGAGATTGGACCGTGGATGATTGGAAGAAAGTGGTCTGGTATCACAAATGAAGATTCCTGGTGCATCGCGTAGACGGCCGAGCGCGGATATGCCGATTACCAACGGAGGCTATGGCACCTGGATGCACTGTTGAGCGGAAACATGCTGGCGGCGGGGTGTTATGCTGTTGGAGATGTTTTCTTGTGACACTTTAGGCCTCATTATCTCAATAGCCACAATCCCTGACAGCTGTCAAGTATTTGAACATCGTTGCGGACCAAGTTCACCCATTCATGGCAACTGTGTTCCCTGCTGGTGATGGCCACTACCAACAGGATAATGCGCCATGCCACACTGCCAGAATCGCCAAGTAATTGTTCCAGCAACATTCTGGTGACTTTCTGTTAATGCTCTGGCCTCCAAATTCACCTTACGTGAACCCAATCGAACATTTGTGGTTCGACTTGGAAGAGCGGGTTCTTGCTTTACCAGTAATAAGTTCCTGCATGTACCGGTAATTAATTTAAATTAATATGTAATTCCAAAAAAAAAAATACGGTTTAATTTTTTTTTTGGGGGGGGGCGCCCAGAACCGCCACTGCTTATGGCACTGGCTCTCTCCTTTCCCTGGAACCAGTGACCCTAAATAAGGGACGGGCGACTGCTGATAGCCCGTTGAGTTACTCACGGTAGTATTTAAACCCCAATAACAATAATAAAACACTGATTCGTCCATGAATTATGGGCTACACGGTTCAATATGGCGGGGATATTTTTATGGCTTCATCATATTTTGCGAATGTTTTTTCCTGGGTAATTTTTATTCTACCACCCATAGTGAAATTTTGGATGTGCCACTAATACTGAGGGCCTAAAATATTGTCCATTTTCGGGGCCCTCAGTATTTGTGGAACATCCAAAATTTCACTAGGTACTGCAGCGCATTATGACACGATTATATTAACATTATTTAAGCAACGTACAATTGCAACACCGCCTGATTATTTTGGATGCCCGGCCGCCCGAAGCGCTTCTAGGGGAAACGAACGGTCAAAGAAAATCAAACAGTTACACTGTAAACATAGATAGAGTTTCCTTCTCCACTCCTCACATTGCTGAAGGAGGAGATAGTGGAAGTGTAGAAAAGGAGATGTTTTTTTATTAATATTTCAGCAGGTTAGCCAGTTTTCGGGCTCCTTCGGGTTCCGGCTCTATCTAGCAATATTAAATTCTGGCTGGGGCAACGAAAATTGAGCCCGAACTCAGCTTTAATAAGCAGTTGCTTTTCCCTAATTTAGGACTACTTGTTTCAGGGAAGAGAGGGAGCCAGTGCCATAAGACAAACATACAACCTCATACCTCATCCGGTAACCGAATCCGAGTGGCCGCAATGTTATATATAGGGTTGGTGCGAATGAAATGTCCGGCAAAGGACCAGCACACGTGAACGGCGAAAACGGAAAAGTAGGACAACTTACCTGGCAACATAATCCCTCTCGGTATCGACACATACACTGGTGTGCAAAAATTAAGGACGAAGAGGAGAAATATTAGCATAATATCGAAACGAGCAGGCAGAACGGACAGAAAGACCACTCAGGAGATAGACTAGGGTGCGGTACGGTAAGGAATGAGCATATATGCAGCATGACGTAGGGGGAGGGGAGTGTCGGAAGAGTATAAAGCACACGGGCGGTGTACGCTCAGCAATTCGGTGAAAGCTATTGCACGGTGTACATCGGTTTGAACAACGTCGAGTTGCTGCCACCGTGTGATATGGTCAACAGGCAAACCACTAGACGACATCTGAATGACTTTACCCGAGGTCGCGTCATTGGGAAGTTAGAAGAAGGCCGAAGTGTGACTAGTGTGGCCGAGGAGTTCGGGATCGCTCACAGCATCGTTTCACGAGCTTGAAGAGCATTTCAAACGACAGGAACAGCTGTCCCAGAGTTTATCAGTGGTCGTCCACGAGCAACCACGGCGGCGGACGACCGGTATATTGTCCTACAGGCGAAAAGAGACAGCGGAAGAAATCGTAAGGCACATGCAACAGACAACTGGACGTCCGTTATCGCGTTTTATCGTGTCCAGGAGGCTGCACAAAGGTGGTCTATTTGCACGACGACCAGTACGGTGTGTGCCATTAACGCCTGCTCATCGGAGACGACGGTTTCTGTGGTGCCAGGAAAACAAGAACTGGACACATCAGCGATGGGGTCGAGTTCTCTTTACGGATGAGAGCCGATTTAGTCTGACGAGCGATTCTGGACGTAAACACATCTGGAGAGAGCAGGGAACACGCAATCACACCTGCAACATCATCGAAAGGGACCGGTTTGGAGGTGGCGGATTTCTCGTTTGGGACAGTATCATGCTTGGTAGCCGTACTGACCTCCACATCTTCCAAGGAGGTTCAATCACTGGTGTCCGCTATTGTACCGAGGTTCTCCTGCCTCACGTGCGTCTGTTTAGAGGTGTTGTGGGTCCTGAGTTCCTCTTCATGGACAACAACGCTACACCTCATCGTACAGTGGCTGTCGCAGAGCTGTTGGAGAGTGAAGATATTCAACGCATGGATTGGCCCGCAAGGTCCCCGACCTAAATCCAATCGAACATGTGTGGGACCTTCTAGGGAAACGCTTGGCAGTACGTCACCAGCCGCCAGCAACGATTCCTCAGCTGCGATTGGCGCTACAAGAGGAATGGGCCGCGATGCCTCAACAGCTCTTTAACAATCTCGTTCTCAGCATGGAAGACGTTGTAAATCCTGCAACGCAGTCAGGGGTGATCATATCCCCTACTAAAGACTGGATTTTTCTTGGCAGCTGCCTGTCTCTTGGACGTTTCTGTTTTCTGTCCAGCTGTGCTCGAAGCTACCTTTTCAATGAAGTGCCTTTGTATCCTTTGAATTCCTTGTTTGGACGGTTTTGCTCACTTGTCCCATATTCTTACATCTTGGGGATCTTATGGTATGATTTGAGTCGATGTGGTGTTACATTCGAAAAATCGTCTCGTCCTTGATTTTTGCACGCCAGTGTAGTTGTCGTCTGTCAGGCAAGGCCATGATCCCGAAACGAAAAAAGTCTTGTGGCTGGAACCCGAAGAAGTCCTCAAGTGCACATTGAACCTCGTTGTCTGTCGTGAACTGTTTCCCGGACAGGAAGTGATCCAGGCGACAAAACAGATGATAGTCTGTCCGAGGCAAGTCTGGAAAATGGGCTGGATGAGACAGTGCTTCATAGCCCAAAGCACTTAGTGGCAGCATCGATCATTGTGCGACATGAGGGCGAGCGTTGTCCTGGGGCAGAAGAATACCATTTCTGTTGACCAAAGCCACTTGTTTCTGCAGCAATTTCCGGTGCAATTCAGCACAATAACATTCTGCAGTCATGGTTTGGCCTCTTGTCAAGAAACTCTGATGAATTATCCCGGCTGCGGACCACCAGACAAGGAGCTTCATCTTCTTGGTGTGTAGGGGTGGCTTAGGATGCCGTCCAGCAGGCTGTGTCTTGCTTAACCATTGTGCAGATCGTTTCCGATTATCATAAAAGACCCACCTCTCGGCACAGGTGACGATTCGATGCGGTAGAGGTTCCTGTTTATTCCAGGCAAGCAGCGACGTGCAGACTTCCAAACGCTTAGTCTTGTTGGCAGTTGCCAACACATGCGGCAGCGACATATCTATCTTTTTTACCTTACCCAGCACAGCCAGACGCCGAATAACTGTCGTGTGGTGGACACCTACCTCTGCCGCTATCTCCCGACACGTTTTTCGGGGTCCGCTTCAACCACTCGTAACAGAACATCGTCCGAAACAGCAACAGTTCGGTGACCACGTGCTCTGCTTTTCAGGTCCGTATCTCTGCTTCGGAACTTCACAAACCATCGGCAAATGGTTCGTTCGTTGGCTGTATTCTTCCCAAACGCTTTGTTAACGTTTCGAGCAGCAATTCCCGCAGATTGGTCCAGTTTAAATTCATACATGAAGATGGCTCTCAAATCCGGCGTCGGCGTGTTTCCTTTGCACGCCACGTTACGTCCAAACAAACCACGCCTGCACCTTGTTCTTCACACACGTGCTAGCTATTTATAGTAACTCTGTGACGCAATACTCGCAACACCTGTGGGTGGTTCCATTCCGCTGTGGTGTGGGCCTGTCTCCACTGCTCGTTCGCGTTGGATATTTCATTCGCCGCAACCCAATATATATGAAAAAGGTACCCATCCTCCACTGGGTAGGAAATTATGTAAAATAATAGAATTCAAAGTTTGTAGACTTTTAGTTTAAGGTTAACTTCAACGCAAACTTAACTTGGTGTTTTGAACTTAATGAACCCTTATTATTCAAATTTGTTCGTTGCTTCTTCAATTGCAACCTTTATTTAACATGGAAATCTCAAATTAGGCATTTTCAAAGGAACCGTCCAGGTTAAATTATGATACAATACTTACATTTCCAAAGTTTACTGTATTATATATTAACTCCCAGAATGTAAAGTATTCGTCACATCAATATATCCTTGTAACAGAAAAGTGCAACAACTTCAAGCTACTACTTCGTAACAACATATGTTTTACAATATTTTCGCTCGCCGTCACCAAATAAATGGCAGAAACCTTTTATATCTACTACTGCTCTCACAGCATATCTGTCAGAACATGGCATTCTGAACATCGCTCGACATAGCTCTTACTCCCTCTGAATGCAGCTCTTACATTGAATAGTTCTTTTTAAACTCAAGTCAAGTGGGCAAAGTAAAATCTCTCAATAACTGACATCAACAATTGTCCACTCTTCGGGAGGTTGACTACTGAGCCCATTGAGGCTCACAGTATGAAAACTACCTAAACACGTACTTACATACATAATTAAAATGATATTTTTCGATTAAATGTTTCATTTTTTTTTTTTTGTTCAGCAGTGGGAAACAATACCTGTACGTAAGTACTGTACATCAGGGCCGTAGCTAGGGAGGGATTTTGGAAGTTTAAACCCTTCCCGAAATGATGTACATGTACTGTATTTGTATTTTAAAATACAGTGCATACAATGCACGTATTTTGATGTATGCTGCAAAATGCGAACATATCAATTAGCAGTGTTACACATTGACTTTAATTCCTTCTCTTGTATCCATGGGCGCCGACAGGGGGGGGGGGTCACAAAGGTCACTTGACACCCCCACCCCACCCCCGTAGAATTATTTTTCCCTTTATTTTATTTTATTTTATTTTATTTAGTACTTTTTTTTTACACTCACAGAACTGGACCACAAAGAAAGATGGAATTTGGGGCGTTTAATTTTATATCCCAATTTTATTGGAAATTTGGTATTGGAAAACGATAACGTGAAAGCGGAAAACCTAGCAAACCGTAAGGTAGTAAGCCCAAACAAGTTCCGCTCAGTGTGGTGTGTGCTGAACTTAAAAGGCTTGGAGTGGACCTGCTCGACACTGTTCATTATTTTGAAAACAGTTACCAATGTACATGATAATACATGACTATCACTAACATGCACTTTCTTCAAGAGCAGCATCAAATAATAATAATAGTAGTAGTATTCTAGTGCAGTAAGTAAGCAGTAGTAATAGTATTAATCTTTCATTATCACGAATTACTGTTTTCTACATATTAGCCAAACCTTAATTAATAACACTTGACCCCCTTGAAAAATTCCCTGCAGGCGCCCATGCTTGTATCTAACAGTAATGCTGTTTGACTGTATTGAATTAAACCAACTGAAAACCACGGAATCAATTGTGCCGCTCTCAGTATAGCGAATCAGAGCACATTTAAGGAGATAAAGGACCCCGGGGCAGGACAGTAGTTTGGGGTCCCAGTACTGATGGCAGATCTAGGATTTCATTATGGGTGGCCGAATAAAAATCCCCAGGAGAAAACATTCCCAAAATATGGTGAGGAAACCATAAAAATATCCCCTCTGTATTGAAGTGTGTATCCGATGATTCATGAGCGAATCAGTGGTAGGGATGTATTGAAGTGTGTATCCGATGATTCATGAGCGAATCAGTGGTAGGGATGTATTGAAGTGTGTATCCGATGATTCATGAGCGAATCTGTGGTAGCGATGTATTGAAGTGTGTATCCGATGATTCATGAGCGAATCAGTGGCAGCAAGAAAATGTAAAAATGCGTGGTTAAAAAATGGATGGCAGTTCAGTTCTGATTTAACTCCCCCCCCCCCCCCGGTTGGGTTCAGTTTGTTGAAATTATATCGAAATAGTGGGCAAAATAAAATGATCCAAATGTCATGATTCAAACGCATTCTTAATATATGAAAATTTTCCCCAATCACTGAAGTGTACAAAAAAAAAAAAAAAAAAAAAAAAGCCAGAACTCTGTCAATTCTTCAAGTATCTTGTAAAATTCTGGGGCCCCCGGAAATACGGGGCCCGAGGCTGAAGTCCCTAACCTCCTCTTAAACGGGCTCTGTAGCGAACTTTTACATTTTGAATATTCAAGCAAAGCAAACTGAATTTGGTTGTACCACTTACCGGTCAGCCAGATGCTGGGTTCGATTCCCGCCCAGGACTATTGAAATTTTCAAGTTATTGATTAAACATTTTGATGTTTTCGTGGGAGTTGATGATCCAGTTTGCTGATCAGTGACGTCGCCGGGTGAATGCGAAGAATTTTTCTTGCCCACCCAGTTCAAGATGCATTGGCGCACCCACGGAGGGGGCTTTGGGGGCTAAGACCCCTCCAATGAGATTGAGAGCGACGTACGTCACAAATTAAATATTCAAAGATATTATTTTACATTTTCAAAAAATTACATGGTGTCTTCTATTACATTGTGTTTTCTTCCCAAAGCCCCAAAAAGATTGAGAGCGACGTACGTCACAAATTAAACATTCAAAGATATTATTTTACATGTTCAAAAAATTACACAGTCTGACATAGTGTCTTCTATTACATGATGTCTTCTTGCTAAAGTCCCAAAGATATTAAGAGCGACGTACGCCACAAATTAAACATTAAAAAATATTATTTTACATGTTCAAAAAATTAGTGTCTGATATAGTGTCTTCTATTACATGGTGTCTTCTTCACAAAGCTCCAAAGAGATTAAGAGCGGCGTACGTCACAACCGTATATAAATTATAAATTATAGGCGTGTAAATTATAGGCGTACACTATGTATATATATATATATATATATATTTATTGCTGGCCACCCAAAATGCAGTACCAAGAACGAAGCATCCGATTGGCCTGAAATTCACAGAATGCGTCGCCCGCGAGAGGATATGCAAACGATTAGCATTACAGGGCATATGCAAATCATGTGCGCCCGGCACGCCACCGAGAAGCACTATAAGACGCATCGTGAAACCGCACGCGGCACGCATCTTGCAACATTTCTTCACTGCCCACCAGATTCCACTGCTGCCGTGGCCCGATTGTTCTCCCTATATGTCGCCCATCGAACACGTCTGGTCGCTGATCGGCAACCGAGTGACCCGGCAAGCACCACACGCGGCTACGCCTAATGAACTGTGGCAACGTGTGGAAGCAGCCTGGACCGACATACCCAAGCCCACATCCAAAGCCTCTTTCGTTCGATTGCGCGGCGTGTAGCGGCCGTTATTGCCAGCCATGGGGGCCACACGAACTATTGATGTCTGCGTGTTCCGCTAGTCGCACGGGCGGGTAAGGTCAATCGTTTCATCTTTGTATCTGTTGTTATGTTTCCAGTAAATCTGGCTTTGCTATCTCGTGTCCTTCTTGGTGTTGCATTTTGGGTGGCCAGCAGTGTATATGTGTACAGTACACACATTGCATTGTGTATGTATACTATATACACTGAAGTGCCAGAAAGGCTGGTACAGACGAGCTTAGCCGCCCCGGTGGCGCAGTGGTCTAAGCGATGGCCTCTGATCATTCGTTCGAACGGGGTCCGGGTTCGAATCCCGGTGAGGCATGGATGTTGTGTTTGTCTTATGGCACTGGCTCTCTCCCTTCCCTGGAACCAGTGACCCTAAATAAGGGACGGGCGACTGCTTATAGCCCATTGAGTTGCTCACGGTGGTCGTTAAACCTCCAAACAAACAAAAAAAAACAAAAAACAGACGAGCTTATGCAAAATACATAGCAACGCCCCCTATGCGCGTACTCGCTTGCGTCCACCAGTGCGTATATAAAGCGATAGACATCCTTGCCAGCTGTCAGAGCTGTTTTCGGCATGAGAATGACAAGTAATAACGATTTAAGCGATTTTCAACGCGCTGTCATAGTTGGCACTCGTGAGATGGGCCAAAGTATTTCGGTGGTAGAAACGAAGTTCGAATTTTCACGGACGACCATTGCAAGGGTGTACCGTGACTATAAGAATTCCGGCAAAACCTCCAACCTACGATACCAGTGTAGCCGTAGAAAGACATTGGGTGAACGTGATCATCGTCGGCTGTCAAGAATCGTTTCACGCGATAGGCGTGCAACACTCTTGCAGGTATCATCGGAATTCAATGCTTGAGCATCAACAAGCATCAGCGTCCGGACTGTGCAACGTACCCTTCACGATATGGGCTTTGGAAGCCCACGCCCAACTCGAGTCTCCTTGATGGGTGCCCGACACAGAGCTATGCACCTCGCTTGGGCACGGCAACACCTCCACTGGACACTTGGTGACTGGAAACAAGTAGCCTGGTCTGACGAGTCGCGTTTCCAACTGTATCGGGCAGATGGAAGGATTCGTGTGTGACGCAAACCCCATGGAGTCCGCCTGTCAACAGGTAACTGTACCGGCTGGTGGGGGTACGTAATGGTATGGGGCGTGTTTAGCTGGGCTTCACTGGGACCCCTGGTATGTCTACAAACATCTGTGACCTGCCAACGCTATGTGCGCATCCTTTCTGAGGAGGTACACCCGTTCATGTCCTGCATTCATGCTGATGGGTTGGGTCTGTTCCAAAATGACAATGCACCTCCACACAAGTGTCGGAACGCCACATTATGGTGAGAGGAGCATTCATCTCAGTTTGGAGTGTTGCCATTCCCACCCAAGACACCAGATCTGAACGTGATAGAACACTTTTGGGATGCCATGCAACGCGCTGTCGAACACAGGAATCCGAGACCTCGGAATGCACCCGAATTGTGGAACGCTCTGCAGGAAGTATGGTGTGCATTGCCTACCGCATATTTCCAGAAGCTAGTGGAGTCCATGCCCCGTCGTATTTCTGCAGTCCTGCGCTCCCGTGGGGAACCTACCAAGTTTTAGGCTGGTGTACCAGTTTTCCTGGCACTTCAGTGTATATTTAGCCCCCTCCCCGCCCTCCCTTCCATACCCCTCAACAGGAATTCCTGGGTGCGCCACTGTCAAGATGTATCAGTTTTCAATTTTTTTAACTTTAAAATATTATTTGGACTTTGCCAAGTTTTGATGAGTCTTTCGTTTTTCGTCTTGAAGCCCTACGTATTTCCCCCTAGGAAGTGCTTTGTATACTTTTCCGTAGGAAGGTCATCAAATATGAAGCCCTACATATTTTCCCCTAAGAAGTGCTTTGTATACCTTTCCGTAGGAAGGTTTTCAAAAAAAGCAGGGCCATGAAAATTACATTGTTCTCCTCTCTTCCAAATCCTTAGTTTAGATCAGATCAGATCATATGTAGAGGATTTTAGGAAGGGAGTGTCTGACCCCAGGTCTTAAACAGCCCTTAGAAACAGGAAGCTAGGAGATTTGGGCTAGAGTGCCCGATAGGAAAGTGACACGGAAGCGAGGTAGAAAGGGGAGGAAGCCGCCCTTATTTATTACCGGGGACCAGTACCCGGGGTCCGACGGCTTAACGTGCCCATCCGAAGCACGGCGGGTATTTAGTGGTCCGAACGTTCGTACCTGCGCAGGATCGAACCTGAGTTTATCTCCATGGCAGTCACGAACGCTGACCACTAGTCCACCCGATTGAGGTCATTACTAATTATTCTGTTGTTTGTTTCTACTGATAACCGCTCCAGTGCCTGCTGGTGTGTGCACTGGCGATACCTATTAGCATTAAGGGTAATCACTCGAATTTCAAAAACTATGTTTTCCCAGTGTTAGAGAAAACACAGGCTCGCTATTCGAGGATGGGCGTTGTGTTTCACCCAGCCGACGTTCCGTGTATCGGGGTCCGCTGAGTGCCGCAATGTTTAAAAGTAATCGTCTAGCTTTTCATTTCTCTTTGAATAATTCGTTAACTTACAAATTTTGATTTGTTTACTAGCACTGATGTGTAAGTTACTCAGTATTGCACTGGAGGACTTTTCTGAACATTCATTCCAAATCATTTACTCACACATCCAACTCTCAATCGTGATTAACATTTTTACTTTACAAAATTGTACACTCAAATGAAATTTAGCCGACTCATAATAACGTGAAAATAAAATATGTTTATTTTGCCTGATGAAGGCTTGAAATTTAGAGAAATACACTCAGTCATATGAATATGCTTGAAGACCCTTTTAGCAAAATTATATATTTAAAGGTTAACTTTAATTTCTTATTTTAATTTAATATAAATATGAAAAATTTCGAAACATAATTTACTTAAAATGATTCCTATCCTACACAATTTCCTGCTCTGATCAATGTATTTACTTTACTCAACCATTTCATTTCTTCTATTTCTGCCCTACTTTTCTCAGCATTAATTTAGAGCTGGTTTTATTTTCAACCATTGACTTAGTCTACTATGCTCTTCTTTAACTTTCGGTTCAACCTACTAATTATATAAACAAGAGGAAACCGTTAAGGTCGGAAATGTTCTACCTTCTATCCCACGATAAGGGCTGGCGTTTCATTCTCCTCTTCCCGAAGTTTTCATGCAGATTCCTTATTTGTACATAGCCTGCCGTCCTGGATCTTTTATATCACCGTCATGATTTCAGAGTCCACTTTGTTCGTTAATGTAGAACATCTCTCCCTGTTAGGCACATGCTCGTTCCTCGTATCGGTAGTTCTTAATCAACTTTCTTCACCATGCTATCTCTTTCTTGTCGCTCATCTTCCTGTCCTACGAAAAATTGTTCTTCCCGGATCCTCCCCCCAATTTACAGATTGGTCAAACAATTATCATTTCTCGATCTGATTTGCTCTGGGTTTCCCGCCATTTCTCTGACTTGCCATCCTTCGCCCCTGAATTCTAGGAAATTGTGTGCCCGCGGATCTCCGGGGTCGTAAATTTTCCTATCATAAAACTGCTATGGGTTTTCCTTTGCCTGGCGTCAAGCTATTCTTTTCTACCAGACTTGGTGCATCAATTCTCAAGACGACCGGCGCCGAGCTCCAATAAAATGTCTACCCGCCATCTCTTGTAGAATTACTTCACCTTACCCAATATTGCTGGCTCGTAGCAGTTAGGGAAAGGATGCCCCGCGGTCCCATGCCACAGCAAGCGGCCGACTGGAAGCCCTTCGACTCGGAGAGAGAGAGGGGGGAGAGGGGGAAAGAGCGGTACTTTCCCGATCTTCCTAGGCGCGAATCCACGGAAGAAAATCTAAAGGGAAATTAAATTGCGAAATGCAGAGCGTCTGAAGAGCGTGAAGTTTATAAAATCCTAATTTTATTAATTCTTACACCAGCTCCCCAAAATCTCTCCCATTCATTTGATTAATTTTTTTAAATCCCATTTGTTTTTCGCTTCTCCGATTACTTCTCAATTCCCAATACAGGGAAAAGGTGCGCACTCGCTCACGAGTGCTGCAGCACTACTACTGAGTAGGGGACTCCAACACGGAAGGGGCGACTGCTTATAGCCAGACCGGCCCTAGGCGTGGGCGACATGGGCGCAAGCCCACGTCGGCGGTCATATGGAGGGCGGCTGGCATGTAGACTACCCTTATTTTGCTTTAGCTTTTTTATATAAATATATATATTGTTTATTATGGTAATGATCTGAAATATACTGTTTCATAAAATACATATTATTTGTCCTTTTTCTTTGTTAATTAATCGTGTTTGTTTCATCCGTATTATTACATAAAAACGAATTCCTGATTGCAGTATTTTATAGCAGTTTTCATTCTCTGTCGTTCTTCTAAGCCAGTCTATTTAGCCTTTTCATTTTTGAAGTCTGTATCTTTGTTTCTCTTCCTGGACCTGAGACATTACTCGCCTTGAGGCTACAGTCATGAAAATGTCAGTACGATTGTCACTCGCTTCTTGACCAACAAATACTTGATTTGCAAAGCAGGAGGCCAGGAGCAGGAGGCCAGGAGCAGGACGGAAACAACCCTATGCGCTCTTGCCGTCACTATAGCACGGTATCGTTTTCAAAGTGACCGCATCCGCAATTTAAACTAATTACACCATAAAAGGGAGGACGGTATGACCGCTCCGATGGGAATATTTGTTTTCAGAGTGAATATTTGTCTTCTAGGACCGAGTAAGGAATCGGCATGTTTGGTTGGTACAACATGTGATTTAGCAATTCTCATTTTACCCGTATGAGGTGAAGAGACTGAATACAGGAAAAATACTCTAATCATTTAGATGAAAAAAAGAAAATTGGGGTTTCAGTGGGGTAGGAAATACGTTCTGTTTTGTTTTTATTTCATTTTCGAAGGATTTTGAATTATTTGTTTTAGCCTAACTTCTAATGAAATCCAGATTGCTAATATAATAAAAAAGAGAAACTGAATAAAAATGCGCACACTACAAAATTCAGGTAACTCTTCAATCCCTGTCACTGCTTTTCTTTAGATACTTTTGGACATACAGTGCTATCTTAATTGGTTGGTTTCGAGCCTCGCATTAATCAAGGGACTCCAAAGAAATTTCCCGAGAACTTTAAAGTGTAAAATCAGTATTTGGAAATTTTCCATGTAAGCTAGTTTGACATCCCCCCCCCCTCGGCTTTATGAAGGAAACATACCCCGTCGTCATTTCTGATATACATTCCACAGTCGGTTTTCAATATTTTATTTTTCTGTTGCCTGTTCTGACTCGAAATACAAACTGACAATTTGGGCAGGTTTTCATTGAATTTTTGGAAGATAATTCCATAAATAATGCTATCACTATGTGGACTGCGTGCCTCAAGAAAAGTGTGTGTGTGTGTGGGGGGGGGGGTATGTGTATAACAAAATATCTTACTTTCATTTAAAGGCGGCCAGACTTCTACCTTGCTCACGCATGAACAATATCACGGGCCGGCCCTGCTTATAGTCCATTGAGTTGCAAACCTCCAATAAAAAAAAACAAAAAAAACACGGAAGGTGGTGTCAAAAGCTGTACCAGCACTCTTAAGGTGGTTCCACCTAAAATCTGGGCCTTATGTATCCAATGGTAAAACTTCTTTACATATTTTCTTCGTAATTAATGTATTCCCAAGGATGAAGAGTTGCATATCGATAAAACTAAATTTAAGTTATAGCATGGGATACTTAAACTTGCTAAAACATAACCATAATTATATTAAATATCAATCATTTTTCTTTGTGTAATGTTCAGACTTGTTAATAGATGGCGCCACCTGTTCATTGATGAAGTCAGTAGACAAACAAATGTTGGAATGCTTACTTATGATTATGTTTTAGCAAGTATTAAGTATCCCATGCTATAACTTAAAGTTAGTTTTATCGATGTGCAAATTTTCATCCTTGGGAATACATTTATTGCGAAGAAAATATATTAAGAAGTTTTACTATTGGAAACATAAGGCAGAAATTTTAAGTGGAACCACCAGCATACCAACGTTGGTAACGGGTCAGCCGATCAACGGGACGACAATTTCTTGCGGGTCAAACGGGTCCTGTCAAGGTATTCCTGAACCGGTTTTATTTCAGTCTTATTTTTGAAAAGAAAAAAAAAATATTTCAAAGAAAAATGCATACTGCGGAATTTTGTGAAAAATGATTCGTCATACAAAACTATTGACATCTCTTCGAAAGTTTCTACCGACAGACGATACCATACCTTAAAACGATACTTCCTTTGCGTTTGTTTTCAGTGAGATTCTGGGGATATGATACTTCCTTTGCGTTTGTTTTCAGTGAGAATCTGGGGATATAATTCTCGGGGGTCGTGAAAGACCCTCGAGTATTATATCCCCAGATTTTGCCTCGGCTCTCAATCGGACAAATATTAGTGATAGAAAAGCTGTGTTCCTGTTAGCAGCAGCTACTCAGAGCCTTGGCCATTATGTTTCCAACTTAGCAATAAATCGGCCAATTATCAGAGATGCAAGGATTAAGCTAAGAACAGATCAGGCTCAGTCTTCAATGCAATGTTTTTCTCCAGACGTGCAACTAACTGTTCACTGGGACGGTAAGATGCTACCAGACATACAAGGAACACAATCCGTTGAAAGACTCACTGTATCAGTGTCAGGGCATCAAGTGGACAAGCTTTTGGGCGTACCAAAATTACCCAATGGAACAGGGAAAAGCAAGGGAAAAGCAGGTGATGCTGTTTTGTGTACAAAACAGCATCACCTGCTGTTAACACAGGGCTCAAAGCTGGTGCTTGTACGCTAATTGAGACAACTCTTGAACGAAGTATGTTGCATCTGGCTTGTCCACACCACATCCATGAAATTGTCATCAGTGAAGTTTTTACTTACTGTTTTGGTTTGTCGTCTGGTCCAGAAATTGGTATTTTCAAACGGTTCAAAGCAAATTGGAACCTCATAGACAAAGGACGACGACAGCACCTGACGATTTGATATATTTAGAGGTTCTCGCGAAAAACAAGCTTCGAACAGACGCTCTCGATTTTGCAAGAAAATCATTGCTGCAGCCAGGGGGGTTTGCACATGATGACTACCGTGAACTGTTAGAGCTGACAATTATTTTCCTTGGTGGGACTCCACCACGAGACATTCATATAATGAGTACAGGTGCAATGCATCGTGCCATGTGGATAGCGAAGATTCTATACTCCATCAAAATATGGATGTTTGAAAAGCAAATCAAATTGACTTTACGGGAAGAGAAGTCGGTCCAAGAAATCAGTCTTTTTGCCTCTTTACTATACAGTAAGGCTTGGATTTCGTGCACTCTTTCAACTGCCGCTCCAGCAAATGATCTAAAATTTCTGAAGTCCGCAGTGAAATACAGCACCATTAATTCTGGCATTTCCACAGCTGCCGTTACATTATTTACACGACACCTGTGATACCTCAGTGAGGAACTAATTACCTTAGTTTTCTTCGACCCTGAAACGGATATCAGCAAGAAAAAGAAAAAGGTAGAGGCATTAAGTAAACCCGGTTCTGATTGCCCCCCAGATAGAATCACATTGGATGCAAGCAAGCACCATTGACTCCAAAGAACTTGAGGATTTTGTAACAGTTAACACCATCAACTTTTTTAATATTCTGGGGATTCCTTAAGACTTTCTTACAAAAGGTTGATACGAATGTCTGAGAAGAGGACGAACAATATCAGGAGGCCAGAAAATATGCAAACAGCCTCCATGTAGTCAACGACGTGGCAGAAAGACGAGCGAAGCTTATTCAGGATTTTAACTTAAGCATTACAAAGAATGAAGAACAGAAGCAGTACTTGATTCAAGTAGTGTCTGAGCACCGCTCAAAGTTTCCTGAGCCTAAGAAGTATTTGCTAGTTGGTGATAGCACCAATAAGAATGATGGAAGTAGACCGCGCAAAGTTTTTTGAGCCTAAGAAGTGTTTTGCTAGTTGGTGATAACGCCATCGAACTACAATTTGCTTTAATAGTGAACTGACAATCTGGCATGAATATGTTTTTTTATTAATTAGCAACATTTTACTGTTTATGATGTTTGATACTTACCAAGACATTTACTATTTATCTATGCAAAACCGTAATACTTTATTATGTTATATGTGCTAAAAATTCAAGTTCTCTGAGCGACCAATAAATATTGTCCAAACTGTTTAAAAAAAAATTGTCATGTTTACTTTACGCATTGAAACCAAATTATATGGTACCAACAAATAAATTCCAACTTTTATTTTTGACGGCCACCCTAATATACATACCCTGCGGGTATGTTGAACTAATAACAGAAGTATTGTTAGAAGTAGTTGAATTAGTACAGAAGAATGTTGCATTAGTACCTACGTACTAAATGATACGAAAGAAAAACAGTCGAATGCAATCTACCCCTCTAAATATGGAAGTTCGGCTAAGAGTCGGAAGGACAAAATTTATTCTCTCGGGTCAAAGCTCTGAAAACTGCAAAATCAAAGACAAAATTTTCAAACATAAAAATCTTACACAAATTGCGAATAGAATTCATTGATGTAAATAAACTGCGAGCCAAAATTTCCTTGATATAGTTCTACTTCCCCCCCCGAAAAAAATACACGTATTGTGTACTTTAGTTCACCACTACTTAGGAGAACACCGTTCCGGCAATGAGCGTCATTGGTTAAAAGGTAACAGTGAACAATTACGTTCTAATGAGCATCATTGGTTAAAATCTAACAGTACGTATTTTGTCTTTTCATTCTTGAGCGAACGAGAGACCGCTTCCATTCTGAATATGGTGAAGTCTGCAGTGATTCGCTGACGCCAACTTCTGGGACAGTCACTCAAACTATATGGTGAGTTCTGCAGTGATTCGCTGACCCAACTTCTGGACAGCCACGTCCAAGGAGTGATATTTTGCGTCATCTATCGCAGAAGATAAATCCCCCACTCATTCAAAGAACATAACCCTAACACTCATTCAAAGACAGCCAAAGCTGTAACATGAACACAGAAGACCCGGACATACAGGATTTCAGTTTATGTACGATGTTCAGTGCTTTGGAAAATAGATTTGTCGCACACAAATCAGTCTTGTCAGGATTCCAGTCCCTTTTCCGAACACAAATCAGTATTGTCAGGATTCCAGTGAATTTTCCGAACACAAATCAGTCTTGTCAGGATTCCAGTCCCTTTTCCGAACACAAATCAGTCTTGTCAGGATTCCAGTCCCTTTTCCGAACACAAATCAGTCTTGTCAGGATTCCAGTCCCTTTTCCGAACACAAATCAGTCTTGTCAAGATTCCAGTCACTTTTCCGAACACAAATCAGTCTTGTCAGGATTCCAGTCAATTTTCCGAACACAAATCAGTCTTGTCAGGATTCCAGTCCCTTTTCCGAACACAAATCAGTCTTGTCAGGATTCCAGTCCCTTTTCCGAACACAAATCAGTCTTGTCAAGATTGCAGTCACTTTTCCGAACACAAATCAGTCTTGTCAGGATTCCAGTCACTTTTCGAAACTTGTTTTCTGCAGAGATAAATAGAAAAATATAAGTGCTCAATCATTATGTGATGAAAAGAATATACGTAATAAGAATATTAATAATAATTTCCAGCAATATTTATTTTAACATTTTTGCGCGGAGTTGCACACATTTTAAGAATGCACACATAACACATTTAGTTGTATAAAAAAATAAATTTCGTAACCCCACTCTTTCGAAAACAAATAGGTAAACACCGGGCATGCCACTAAACTATACTATTAAGGATGAAAATATTTTACAGGGGAAATAATAACCACGGTCTTGCTTAGACGGCAGCTCACACAATTTTCAATTTGTTTGTTTGTTGCAAAGACAAGAAATGAGAAAAGACGTCCTACTGTAAACTCACCTCTCGATTAAACTAACTAAGCTTTTCATGATAAAATAGTCCGCTAGATGGCGCCATAGTACTGTGTCAATTGTTGATATTTATAAAAAAATTCATTTTCAGTATTGACTTTTCGTCTGAATGAATAAGGTTTGGAGAGGATTTTAGGGCTAGCCGTGTGATTGTCAGCGCATCAAGTAGTTTCCGTAAAGGGGCAAAGAAGCTAGGAGTAAATAATTATATTATTTATTATTCAACATTTCATTTCCATAAACAAATTTCCTTTTTATTTACAAAATTGCTAATTATTAACGATTTAAATTCAAACAAAAATTCCCAAAAATAGTACGGACATTGGTATCGTGATTTTAGGAAGGGAGTGTGTGGTCCCTCCCCAGTCATAAAGATACCTTAGAATTAGGAAGCAAGAAGATTTAGTTTAGGACGACCTAATAAAAAATATAAGGAAATCAGCCGTAAGTCATGACCTCCACACAGAAGCTAAGAGGTGAAAGTGTTTTTGTTACCAGTCACTTGATGACCAGACAAAGGAATTTGTGTATGTAAAAGAGTTGAAACAGAGTGCAGGAAAGGCAGCTTAACGAAATTATTGGGGAAGCAGATGGGGCCAGCTTGAAAAGATCAGGCGTGGAAGGACACATCTCTTCGATTGGCAAGAAGAAATCAAACAAGTTAGTAAAATCATGCAATGCAATGATTATAATACGCTTTCCAACATACCAGAAATCATTACTCAAGTTGTAAGAAAAATGGCTGTGGAATAAATCTCGATCCTATGCCATGACCTTTGATCCCATTTCGATGATATTCAACAACACCGGTTCAGTATACCTGCGAAATAACATGATAAAGTTTTGTCGCAAGCGCAGCATTTTTACGCAAGTTATGATGCATGAGGGCTATGGAATAGATCCCGCTCCTGTGTCCTAACCTTTGACCCCATTTCTCCCACTTTCAATAGGATTTGTCCCCAGGCCGGCCCCTTTCATCCAAATCGAAGCATTTTTGCGCAAATTATGACGCATAATGGCGATGGAAGTGTTTCCGCTCTTATGTCCTGACCTTTGACCCCATTTCGCCCATTTTCAATAGGGTTTGTCCCTAGCTGGTCCCCTACCACATACTAAAATTTCATCGAAATCGAACCTTTTTTACGTTAGTTATGACGTATAAGAGCAGTGGAATGGATCCCGTTCCTACGTCATGACCTTTGACCCCATTTCGTTCGCTTTCAATAGGGTTCCTTCCCAGGTGTACCCCTACCACATACCAAAATTTCATCGAAATCGAACGATTTTTACGCGAGTTATCGTGCGGACGGACATACGCGCACAACGCGAGACGTAATGAGGCAGATGGGAATCGCGACCATCTGCTCGCAAGAGTGTGACGTCATAAAACTTTAATAGGATCCGTACACAACGCGTGACGTAATGAGACAGATGGCGTGACCGCGAGCCCACATCTGAGTCGCGAGGTTGTGACGTCATAAGATTTCTAAGCATGTGTAACATTAATGGAACGACGCCATGACACTAAAAACGTGGTAATTCGGGGTGGTTATTTAACGCACTAGACCAATTTTCCTACAGTCGAGATCAAGCGAAATCGATTTCTAGTACCAGAAAACGGCAGGTTAACGACTTTCATCAAAATCCTTAGAGCCGCTTTCAAAATAAAATTTACATAGATACAAGAATTGCTCCTTTAAAGTGGACGTCAAGTAATTTTGCTTTCTATACTTCCAATGGAAAAACTTCTGTACGCATTTTCTTCACAATTAATGCGTTCCAAGGATAAAAATTTGAACATCGACTAAAATAGCTTCATTTTATAACTTGGCATACTTAATATTTTCTAAAACATAACCATAATTATGCAATCCAACATTTATTTGTCTACTGACGTCATCAAAGTAGAGGTCACGCCATCTTTTTTCTGGTTTCAACACCACCAAAGGAAACGTTACTGTTTTTTTAATATAATTAAGGTTATTTTTTAGAAAATGTTAAGTATTCCAAGTCATAATATGAAGCTATTTTAATCGATGTTCAAATTTCCATCCTTGGGAACACACTAATTGTGAAGGAAATGTTTATAAAAGTTTTTCCATTGGAAGTATAGGAAGCAAAATTACTTGACGTCCACCTTAATAGGATGGGATAAGGGAGATGGAATGGATCCCGATCCTATGCCCTGACCTTTGAACATATTTGTCCCATTTTCATTAGGGTTCGGCCACAGGTGGTCCCCTACCACATACTAAAATTTCATCGAAATCGAACCATTTTTACGCACGTTAGGACGCATAAGGGCAATGGAATGCATCCCGCTCCTATGTCCTGACCTTTGACCTCACTTCACCCATTTTCAATAGGGTTCATTCCCAGGCGGTCCCCTACAATATACTAAAATTTGATCGACATCGAACCATATTTACGCAAGTTATGACGCATAAGGCCAATAGAAAGGATCCCGCTCCTATGCCGTGACCTTTGACCCCATTTCGTCCATTTTCAATAGGGTTCGTCCCCTACTACATACTAAAATTTCATCGAAATCGAACCGTTTTTACGCGAGTTATCGTGACGACAGACGGACGGACAGACAAAGCTGGAGCATACACGCTTCTTCAACCTACGGTTGGAAAGCATAAAAAAGGACAAAACGATACACTAAGAGATCGACGTATCTTTTAAAACACAATTGTAATTGCTCATCAGCAAGAGAACAAGGAAACAGAAATATTCTTCTACTGAATTTAATATTTTAAAAAATAAAATTCACCCTGTGATTTTTTTTTTCCAAATGTTTATAAAAAAATATGAGGAATTAGCGCAGTTACTCAACCAAAGAACGAGAAGCCCAGAAAATAAATAGATCAACAAAGGCGCTGGGGATTATACGTTTCTGTATTTTTATTTATTTTATTTTATTTTTGATAATTCTTTTAAATGTTTACCACATATCATGAGAACATATCAAACACAATCCCGGGCTGCAAATCAAGTTCCTTATCAGATCAGATCATATGCAGAGGATTTTAGGAAGGGAGTGTCTGACTCCAGGTCTTAAACAACCCTTAGCAATAAGAAGCTAGGAGTTTGGGCTAGAGTGCCCGATAGCAAAGTGACACGGAAGACATGTAGAAAGGGGGAGGAAGACGCCCTTATTTATTACGGAAGGGCAAGTACCCGGAGACCGACGGGCCGTGGGTTGTCTAGTGGGCAACGTTCATGACTGCCGTTGAGATGACCTCAGGTTCGATCCACTAAATATCCGCCGTGCGTCGGATGGGCACGTTAAACCGTCGGACCCCGGGTACTGGCCTCCCGGTAATAAATAAGGGCCTCTTTCTACCTCGCTTCCGTGTCACTTTCCTATCGGGCACTCTAACTCAAATCTCCTAGCTTCCTATTTTTAAGGGTTGTTTAAGACCTGGGGTCAGACACTCCCTTCTTAAAATCCTCTACATGTGATCATTTGATCACCCGGGGTCCGACGGCTTAACGAGCCCATACGACGCACGGCGGATATTTAGTGGTTTAATCGTTCGTACCTCCCTGAGATCGAACCTAAAGTTTGTCTTCGTGTAAGACCCCCAAATCATGGGGGATGGGAGAGGGAGCGCCCTAATGTGCTCTCGCACGACGTCCCCTCCCCCATACACGAACTTTGTTGCAACGCACTTTCACACTGTTCACCACGCCCAAAATAAACACCTGGACATGGTTCACTGATGTTTACACACACTCCCACCACGGCCCAACAAGCAACACCAGACAAACCCCCGAGCCATACAGATCCTCGAAAAAACTCGAAAGGACCCGCACACAAATAGCCGGCAAGGTCACCTAGAACGGCGGGTGCAACCCGAAGGTACACCCGGAACGTCCATGTAGGCGGACAAAAGTCCCCATCAGAGGTGACCAAGTGACAGCGACCCGGACGGGAGACTGCCAGAGAGGGCATCGGGCCGACGGGTGCACCAAGGCACTCACATGACACATGGCAGTTGCTTTCCCGGCCCACTTCCACACGGAACCGGCACACCACAAGCAGCAAATGCACAAAACCCTCCCTTCATATACCATCCATTCACACCACACCATAAGAGAAAGAGCAGAGACAGAACCAAAACACTCACTCCCCCGACTCACACAGCCTCCTGCCGTCTCGGTCAGTGGCCAGCACCGCCAACCTCGACCGGAGAGAAGACAGATTAAACCACCGATGAAAGGGTCGGAGGCTAACCTCTAAAGTTATTTTTCTTTACTTTCTTTGTGGCAGTCACGAACTCAAATTTCTTATCAAATAAGAAGTGCTGAATATGAGAATTTTTTTTTTACTTTGTTCTTATATAATTTTAATAAAAGAAATTATTATTTTTTTAGAAATAAAGCACTTAGGCCTCATAAGTTGGAGCTAAGCCCATCATATAAGAAATATTACATTTCTATAAAAAGTTAGTAAAATCGTGCAATACATTGATTATAATATGCTTTCCAACATAGCTGAAATCATTAGAGCCGCGGATGGCTTAGTGGTTAGTGTTTCAGACTATCGATGCTGGGTCCCCAGGTTCAAGCCTGGGCTGATCTTTCAGAGATGGTGTGATTTACTAACAATCGCTGAATATCCGCCGTGCATCGGACGAGCACGTAAAGTGACGGCCACCAGGCTGGACCCACTGGTTAAATGGGTATCCTTTTCTATGTCCTCCCTGAAATTCTCTCACCCATCTATGTGCAATATCGTACTTGTACGGTGGCGCCATCTACTGTACTCTAATCTCACTACAAACTGTTCTGTCAAAAAAGTCGCTAGACTTGCTCTCATTCCTTCCGTTTCTGTGTCCTGCCCAAAAGGCGATCTCGCTGTAGGTGGCTGGGACCTAAACTCTACCCCCTGTGGACGGAAGTCCTACATGAAAATGACAAATGCTGAAATCATTACTCAAGTTATGGGGATAATTGCTGTGCCCTGACCTTTGTTCCCATTTCGATTATATTCAACAAAACCGGTTCAGTATATCTCCGAAGTGACATCATAAAGTTTTGTCGCAATGGAAGCATTTTTACGTAACTTATGATGCGTAAGGGCTATGGAATAGATCCCGCTCCTGTGTCCTAACAGTTGACCCCATTTCGCCCATTTTCAATAGAATTCGTCCCCAGGCAGGCCCCTACAACATACTAACGTTTCATCCAAATCGAAGCATTTTTACATAAGTTATGACGCATAATGGCGATGGAAGTTATTCCGTTCCTATATCCTGACCTTTGACCCCACTTCACCCATTTTGAATAGGGTTCCTTCCCAGGTGGTCCCCTACCACATATAAAAATTTCATCGACATCGAACCGTATTTACGCAAGATATGGCGCATAAGGGCTATGGAATGGATCCCGCTCCTATGTCGTGACCTTTGACCCCATGTCGTCCATTTTCAATAGGGTTCGTTCCCAGTGGTTCCCTACCACATTCATCGAAATCGAACCATTTTTACGCGAGTTATCGTGCGGACGGACTGACAAAGCTGGAGCATAAAAGCTTCTTCAACCTACGGTTGGAAAGCGTAAAAAAGAAAAGAGGTACTTATGCATTAGCGGGGCGCCAGTACAAATGTCGCAATTGTCAATAGCACACGAGTAGAGAAAAACTGAAATAATGTTCTAAATGACGATGAAACACTGGCTAATAACAATTGTTTCTTTATTACAATAATAATTGAAAAAATGGGTAGTAGCACATGAGTAGAGAAGCTAACGTCTGGTTACGTCACGTTATTATTATTAGCGTCAACGTTATGCTGCTTTCAGTCGCTTATCTGCATCTGCGCTGTTGAACAATACGAAAATTTGGGAATTACCTGCGAATGAAAGAAATGCTGTTTCATTTCTTCAAGATAAAGGAATTCTTCCGATGGAAAGGATATATAAATCGGGACATAATATGAAGCTATACTTTGGAGGTGAAAGAATTCAGTGGTTCTGCAACATTAGAACATGCAGATATATAAAGTGGCCTTACGCACAGGAAATTGGTTTAGGAATAGTCAGATTCCAAGTTCTTGCGGAGATGAAGAAGGAGGTGGGCATTTCGAGAGTGAATCGGACCAAGTTGGCTAATGCGCTTCTGGTTTCGAAATGCATTGTTGCCGGAGAAATCGAGTCCCCACCCGGGACTCTCATGAAGCAGATGGAGAGATCGGTCTTTGGCTTCATTTGGGCCGGCAAGAAAACCGAGGAGGTGGATCGGGCGGTCCTGTACTGTCCCAGGTCCGATGGGCATTTGGAAGTCAAGCACCTTCCGACATGGCTCAGTGTACTCCAGTTTAAGAGTGTGAAGGGCGCCCCGGTCGCCGAGCACCCGTGTGGAGCCTTGGCCTCCTATTTCACGGGGTGGGACTCGCCCAAGTCCTGGTCGCCGAGCACCTGTGTGGAGCCTTGGCCTCCTATTTTACGGGGTGGGACTCGTCTAAGCCCTGGTCGCCAATCACCCGTGTGGAGCCTTGGCCTCCTATTTTACGGGGTGGGACTCGCCTAATCCCTGGTCGCCGATCACCCGTGTGGAGCCTTGGCCTCCTATTTTACGTAATGGGACTCGCCCAAGTCCTGGTCGCCGAGCACCGGTGTGGAGCCTTGGCCTCCTATTTTACGGGATGGGACTCGACCAAGCCTTGGTCGCCGAGCACCCATGTGGTGCCTTGGCCTATTTTACGGGGTGGGACTCACCCAAGCCCTGGCCGCCGAGCACCCGTGTGGAGCCTTGGCCTAATATTTTACGGGGTGGGACTCGCCCAAACCCTGGTCGCCTAGCAACCGTGTGGAGCCTTGGCCTCCTATTTTACGGAGTGGGACTCGCCCAAGCCCTGATTGCTGAGAACCCGTGTGGAGCCTTGGCCTCCTATTTTACGTGGTGGGACTCCGCCCAAGTCCTGGTCGCCGAGCACCCGTGTGGAGCCTTGGCCTCCTATTTTACGTGGTGGGACTCGCCCAAGCCCTGGTCGCCGAGCACCCGTGTGGACAGTTGACCTCCTATTTTACGGGGTCGGACTTGCCCAAACCCTGGCCGCCGAGCACCCGTGTGGAGCCTTGGCCTTTTATTTTACGCGGTCGGACTCGCCCAAGCCCTGGTCGCCGAGCACCCGTGTGGAGCCTTGGGCTCCTATTTTACGGAGTCTGACTCGCCCAAGCCCTGGTCGCCGAGCACCCGTGTGAAGCCTTGGCCTCCTATTTTACAGGGTGGGACTCGCCCAAGTCCTGGTCGCCGAGCACCCGTGTGGAGCCTTGGCCTCTTATTTTACTGGGTGGGACTCGCCCAAGTACGTGCCCGTCCACAGTTTTGTTGGCGCTCGGTGCGAGATCATGCATAGGTCTCACCAGCTGGGAGGCCGCCCGCGGGACTTTGCGGAAGCTGACCGTGCAGGGAAGAACACGCAGCAGATGTACATTGATCTGCTCCATAGGTCTAGGGAACATGTCGTCAAAGATTTCAACGTTCCTAGGAACTTCTCTATGAGAGAGGCGTGGATGAGCATTCAGTCGACGGGTGTTGACTGCAAGAAGAGGGACTTTAGGTGGCGGTTGGCCGACAATTACCTTCCGACGAGGAGTAGGCAGCTTCGGTGGGGAGGCATCTGCTCTGATAAGCGCCTGTCGTGGTCGGCCATTCAGGACACGTTCCATCTCTTCTGGGCCTGTCCCATGGCGCATCAGGTTTGGCAGAGAATCTGGACTTGGGCTTGGCGCAAGGGGCTTGACCCCACCAGTTTCACCCGGCTAATGCGTTTTATCTACATCCTGCCCCGGCGGCGGGCAAGGAGGTCTGGAGAATGATTATCCCCGAGGTCTGTTATAAGATGTGGAGGGAGAGGAACCGGGTTCTGCATTCCCGGACGGCTCACTCGGGCTTCTCTCCAAGAACGGTCATCCTTCAAGTCAAGTGTGAACTCCGGGACCGGGCGAGAGTGGACTCCCGCACTTTGACCTACCGAGCCTTTAGGTATCGGTGGGGGCCTTGGCCTCGGATAGTTACCGGGACCAAGGACAACTACATCTTTAATTGGGGGTAACTTACCCCCTTTGTTTCGGCACTTGATGCCCAAGGAGTCTATCCGGGGGTGTTGGGAATTTTATGGTGTCATGTTTTGGTGACTTGTGTTTCTTGTTTTTGATGGAGGGTGAGGAAGTGGGGTTTTTTTTGTTTTTTATTTACGCCGACCGCCTCATCGGTAGTTTATTATGTTTTGTCTCCGGTCGAGTTTGGCGGTGCAAGCCGCTGGCCGAGACGGCAGGAGGCTGTGTAAGTCGGGGGTAGTGGGTGTTTTGGTGCAGTCTCTTCTCTGTGCCTTTTGGTGTGGTGTGAATGGATGGTGTCTAAAGGGAGGGTGTTGAGTATTTTCTGCTTGTGGTGTGCCGGTTCCGTGTGGATGTTGGCCGGGAAGGCACCTGCCATGGGTCATGTGAGTACCTTGGTGCTCCTGTCGGCACGGTGTCTTCTCTGACAGTCTTCCGTACGAGTCACTGTCGCTTGGTCACCTCTGAAGGGGACTTTTGTCAGCCTACATGGACGTTCCGGGTGTACCTTCGGGTTGCACCCGCCGTTCTAGGTGACCTTTCGAGTTCTTCAGAGGATCTGTATGACTCGGGGTTTGTCTGGTGTTGCTTGTTGGGCCGTGGTGGGAGTGTGTGTAAACATCAGTGAACCATGTCCAGATGTTTATTTTGGGCGTGGTGAACAGTGTGAAGATGTGTTGCAACAAAGTTCGTGTATGGGGGAGGGGACGTCGTGCGAGAGCACATTAGAGCGCTCCCCTCTCCCAGCAGCCCCCATGATTTGGGGGTCTTATACGAAGACAAAAAATTGAGTTCTCTTAAATGGTGTAAACGTCAGCTGAATATGGCCAGTCATACAGCTGTTGATTGGAATATCTATTTGGGAGAAATTTGTGTAGCTGTTCTGGAAGGTCAGTCAAACAAAAAAAAATTGCGGCCCAGGACAAGTAGTGGAAGTGGACGAAACCTTATTTTCAAAGAGAAACTCCAATACAGGTCGTGTTTAACGAAACAGTGGATATTTGGAGAAATTGTCGTTCTACTAATGATCGTTTTTTCGTGAAAGTGCTAAACAGAAGTACAAAAACAATTCCTATTCATGGAAATCATATAATAGTGAGGAGCTAGAATATTCTGGATTTGACCATTTTAAAGTCAATCATAGCTATCATTTTGTTGACCGAGAAAGTGGAGCGCACACTCAAAGGATAGAAAGATTGTGAAGCCCAGCTAAATGGAGAAACAAACGTCATCGAAGAGCTGCTAGGCAGCATATCGATTCGTATTTAGCTGAGTTTATGTGGAGACGTCATTCACTTATTTCAGACCCATTTTAATCCATTTTAAATTCCATCAAAACTTATTGGCCACCAATAATTAATGTGTAGATTGTTTCCTAAATTATTTCGTCGGAAAAATATTAGTACCTGGAAAAAGTGCGACGTACATATTTTAGTGTACAGATTTTAGTGCTCACTCTCCCCGTTGTTGTTTGTCTTGGTCATTGAGACCATTTTAAGGAAGGTTCAGGCTCATCCTAGCATTCAGGGGGCCCCCATCCCTGGCTGCGCGTGGTCCCTAAAGTATCTTGCATATGCTGACGACGTCACTTTCTTTGCAGACTCGGAAGTGAGTCTTAAGCAGGTCCGGGAAGTCTTCGAGGGATACTGCGGTGCCACCGGGTCCATGCTTAATTATTATAAGTCGAACCTGCTTCTTTGGGGCAGGTGGGATCGCGCTGCAGTCCGAGGGCTGGCGGTGACGGATGGACCCGTCAGGATACTCGGTATCCTTTTTGATAGAGACAGTGTCCATTTGAAGACTTGGAGCGACATCCTCTTCGCTATTAAGGAGAAGAAGGAAAGGTGGCAAAGTGTTGACATTTCGATGATTAACCGGGCTAAGTTACCTAACGCTCTCCTGGTCTCGAAATGTGCTTTTGTCGGAGAACTTGGTTCTCCCCCTCGGAGTCTCATGAGGCTTCTGGAAAGGGAAGTTTTTGCCTTTATTTGGGCCGGAAAGCAAGTTGAGGCTGTTGCCAGAGCGGTCCTGTGCTGCCTGAAGGAGGAGGGGGTTTGGATATTAAACACCTCTCCTCCTGGTTCAGTGCACTGCAGTTTAGGAGTGTGAAGGAAGCTCTGAACTCCTCGCACCTATGTAGGAACTTTGTTGCGTATTTGACAGGATTGTCTGCGGAGAAGTTCTTACCTGGCTTCCGATTTATGGGGCCGCGTAGAGAGACCACTCACAAGCACTATAAGCTTGGGGTGCACATTCAGGGTCTCGCGGAGGCTAACCGGTATGGGCTGAATTTGAAGCAAATGCATCTGCACATTTTCACTAGGCCTAGGGAGCAGGTTACTGAGTTTAGTGCCGTCAACTGCAACAGGGAGGAGGTGTGGATGAGCGTGTTGGCGGCTGGAGTTGACTGTAAGAAGCGGGATTTTAAATTCCGTCTGGCTCACGATGTCCTTCCGACTAGGAAGATACAGTACAGGTGGGGTACTGCCATCACCGACAAGTGCGCCTCTTGCAATCTCATTGAAGACCGGTACCACTTGTTCTGGAGTTGCCCCATGGCCGTGCAGGTGTGGAAGCTTGTTTGGACCTGGGCAGGTTGCCCGCAGCGACTCAAGGCTCAAGAGGTCTTTTACCAGTACCCCGGCCCTAATACTGGGCAGGGATATCTGGAGGTTGATCATCACTGAGACCACACACAAAATCTGGAGAGAGAGGAACAGAGTTGTTCATAGTAAGGACGGAAATGTGGGATTCAACCCTTTGAAAGTGGCCTGGCACGTCAAGTGCGAGCTTAGGAATAGAGTTGAGTTGGATGCCCGCACTCTTTCGGACCGTACCTTTAAGTTTCGGTGGGTCTTCTGGCCCAAAATTGTTACTGGAACGAAGGAAAAATATTTTTCCATTGGGGAACTTAGTCTCCCCATATTTTTGGCTTGTAATCCGGCATTTCCGAACCCTTGGTTTCTTGAGTTTTTGTTGAACTTTGTTTTGTGTTTTAATCTTTGGGATGTTTCTTTTCTAGATTCCGGGATGGAGTGAGGAGCTTACCCTTCTTCCTCCCTGCCGGGCGCCTGTTTGCGTACCATAGCAGTCTCCTCCAGCGGCGCTGGCTTTGGGGGCGGCTGGTCGACTTTGTGTGTGAATCGGGGGGGGGGGTCTTTGTGTTTCGCTGTGATCTTTCCTCACTTTGCCTTTCCGGGTGTGGTTTGCCTGTGTGTGTTTGCTTTTTGGGTGGGTGGTGTGTGATTGCTGTTTGTGGTGTGTCGGTTCTGCGTGGTTGTGTGCAGGGTTGGGAGCCATTGGTGGGTCGAAAGCTAGGCTTTGTGCCACGCAGACGGCTCGGCGACCCTTCTGGTTGTGTCTCGGTTGAGACGTCATCACAGGGCCCCCGTGAAGGAGAGGCTTCTCCTACTGGAGTGCTTCGGGGTGGCCTAGGGCCTGCCTCGTCATTCTTGGTGTCCCTGTCTGCAAAAGTGAATTGGGGCCTGTTCGAGTTCTTCGGCAGGCCAGTGTGATTCGGGGGTCTGGATGTGCTGACTGTGGAACCGTGGTTGGTGCATCGGGGTGTGAGTGAAACACCGGTGGAAGCGAACTCATATTTTATATGTGGTTCGGCGAAGCGAGTGTGTTGGTGTTGCTGAACAACAAAATTTCGTGCCGGGAGACTGGTCGCCGTGCTCACGCACAATGGCGTCCCCCTCACTCGGATGCCAAGTCTTGGTTCTCCAAGTGTTGGTTTTCGAAGACAAAGAATAGAAGTAATTGTTAACAACAAAACTGATAAACAAATAGATCCATTTATGTTTTTCAATCTTGTCTTTCGTATTTTCTGTTCTATTATATTTCACCACTTTTCTATCCTTTCATATTTTAAACAAATATTTTCTTTTCTCTACTTTTTGTCAGTTTTTTTTCCCCTGAAATAACTTTGACTCGAACCTCATACGAATATGTAGAGTATTCTAAAAGGGGATTTCTAAATAAATTGTATACTTCCTGTCGCAAGCGGTAACTCTTGCGCAGGTTCCCACCTCCTCAGTTGATTGTCTGCTCTGAATGGAAATATGAGAAAATGTTTGTCATTACAAGATCCTCTCTTATAATTATCTTATATTTCAAAATTTTGAAAATAATTTAACAAAAAATCTTGGTTGTAAATGCATTTATGGCACCTCTATCCATAGTGATTGTGGAATAGCTTTTTTACGGGTCTTATAGAGGTTATTTTTCATCAAAGTTTGTTGTCAAACTGATGACGAACTAGGCTTTAGTTCGAAAATTTGACAACAAACTTTGATGAAAAATAACCTCTATAAGACCCGTAAAAAAGCTATTCCACAAAAAATCTTGTTTTTTATTAAAAGTATTCATGAATGTGCGAATAAATGTAAAAAAAAAAAAAAGTTGAATAATTAATAGTTTCCTAAAACAGTTCTTTAACAGGACCTCATGCGACGGACTTTTGTAAGTATCGAACATGAGGTATCAATTAAAGAAACAGACTTCCTTACATTATGGTGGGGTGACAGCGATCCCCGTCCACAGCTTTCACCCTCCTCTTGGAACATTATGGGTCAATTTGGGTGTGCGTTGTTGTTAATGTGTATCGGTGTCCGGCGAATACCTACCCTTCAAGTGAGATTTCTCTCCGCAGCCAAAATCTGGACCATGGAATATTGAAACCAAGGATCAACGGAAGTGGGAAGATCCTGACAAACATTTGGCTGAGTCATAAACTCTAAGCAGGTAAGTTTGTTATTTTTACATTTTATTGTCTTTTTGTTTCTTCCCATGTATATGGTTTGGGTTGGTTTGTGACTGACATTGTCAGGTCTCATTTCTGTTTCTGCAGCAGTTGGAAAAGAAAGCTATTTTTTCTCTTCTCAGACACCAATGTTCATTTGATACTAAGTGTAATCAAAAGGTGTTTTTTTTTTCGGGTCTTCCACAAATTCTTGAACCATTGGTAAAACACAGCATACCCAAAAATTTAGGAAGGAATGGTTAAAAGATGATAAATTTAAAACATGGTTGATGGAAATTCAAGGGGATAGTGCAAAGTGTTTCTGCAAATTTTGTAAGTGTCATTTATCTCCAAAATACTCGGATTTATAAAAACATATGGGTACTGCAAAGTATAAGAAAGCAGCAGAAGGGCTGAGTGGAAAATTGCAGCAGAAGCCAATAACACCTAGCTTCACTCCACTACATAATGAAGCCAAAGTAGCTGAGGGAAGGATATGCCTGTATATTGCTCAGCACAGCACCTTTAGAAGTGTGGATCACTTAAATGAAATGTGCAAGGAAAGCTTTAAAGATAGCAAATGTACACAATCTTTGAAATTGCACAGAACCAAGATTGGACAAGTCATTCGAAATGTACTTGAACCACATTTTGAAACTAATTTGAGAAAAGATATTGGAGAACAGTCATACAGCATATTAATAGATGAGAGTAATGACATCTCTGTCAACAAGTTATTAGCTGCTACAATTCGTTACTATTCAGTGCTGAAAAATGACATTGTGGTTACTTTTCTTGATTTGGCTGAATTATCTGATGGCACAGCTGATAGCATCTGCAGTGCTGTTAAAGAGATGCTTAACCGAAAGGGACTGGATATAAAAAAGCTTGCAGCCATTGGAACTGATTACGCATCAGTAATGGTTGGTGTCAATAATGGTGTGTACAGCAAACTGAAGGAAGCAGTCCCTAATCTACAACTTGTAAGGTGTGTTTGTCATTCTTTACAACTGGGTATTTCCCATGCTGCATCAGAATCTGAATTTCTTCCAAGACATTTAGAATTTCTCATCAAAAAGACTTATAACTGGTTTTCACACTCGGCACTTCGCCAGTCTGTATACAAACAATTACATTGCTTAATCAATGATAATAATTCACCATTAAAGATTCCACAGGTAAGTCAGACACGATGGTTGTTTATAGAAGCAGCAGTATCACGAATACTGCAGCAATGGGAAGAACTTAAAGCATATTTCAGTATTGCTCACTCTATGGAGATGTGCTATACAGCAGACCAGTTGCACATGATGTATGCTGACAAGCAAAACTATTTGTTTCTTCTTTTCCTCCAACCCATTTTACGTGAAGTAAATATGGTTAACTTAAAATTTCAGTCTGAAAAGCAAAACCCAACTAAGTTGCTTGATGATCTGATTTTCTTATTGAAGTCTTTGTGTGGAAAACTTTTAATGCCTGGAATGAAATTTGATGTTTTCTCAGTAGTGATTGAAGACCATTTGGATCCTTCCCCATACTTAGGATACCAATTTGAACTTGAAATGCGCAACAGCACACATCCAGAAAATATTGAAAAGGATATGCGAAAAAATGTGTTCTGTTCTTGAAGGAACTTGTAGCCCAGCTGAGGAAACGATTACCATCGAACATTGAGATTTTGCAGCATATGTCTTTGTTATCTGCACCAGAATGTTTAAGATCACTGAAGGCTTCTTTTGTAAATTTAGCAGCACGTTTTTATTCCGATGCATCTATATTAACGCAGATTGAAAGGCAATTCCGAAATTTGCATTATGTCAAATGGACTGAAGTTCATGACACTGTAAAGCTGTGGTGTGAAATAGCATCATACAAGGACTCAAGAGGAGAAAATCCTTTTAAGGAACTTTCTGCTTTTGCGTTACATGTTTAAACACTTCCACATTCGAATGCCGATATTGAACAAGTTTTCAGTTATGTAAATCATGTAAAAAACAAAACCAGAAATACAATGAAAACTGACATTTTAATCAGCATACTGAACACAAAGTTCGGTATGAAACGTGAGGGCAAGTGTTATCATGAATATGAGCTTCCAAAAGAAGTAGTTGAAAAAATTGCCACAATGGGAAGTTATGACAGATTTACAGAGGGTCAATCATCATCTTCTCAGATGCCATATTCAGATGATGAATTTGAAAACTTTTGAGCAGACTGACTGATAAAACAATGTCTTTATTTATATACTGTGAAATTGTTCAGTTTTCTTACAAAGCTAATCCGAAGATAAATTTATGTCCAAACTTGTAAATTATAGATGGATGACAGGAAGTATATTTAAGGCTTCAGCTGTGTAAGTAATACACTAAGAAATGGTTTCAAATATTAATACAAAATTTTCATGTGATGGGGATATATTCCATCTTATATCACAATTTCATTTTTTTATGGGTCCTTCAATTAACTCTCCTGCTATTGAGAACTCATATTATGTGCCAAATGTTTAATATATCAAAGAAGGCAGTTGAATTCACAATAGTAACATCATATAAAATATATATATTCGTTATTTTAACTACGTCATTGTTTTATTCTCTGAATTTTATTGCATTTGCTTAAAATTTAACTATGCTTTTTGTAGCTGCAGGTAAAAAGATAAATCTTCTTAGGAATTCGTTTTATATTACTATTTCAAATCATTTGCAGAAACTAATTTGAAAAATGATTTATATGACATTATCTCAAAATTGCAAGAAGTCCAAAAATGTAACTTAACATCTGTCTTGTTCGTTGGTGCTCCTACGAAGAGTGCCAATGATACTAGAAATTGCTATAACTCCGAAGTTAAGGTTCCGTGAGACGTAATTGTCCTTCCAATTAGGAGTAGGTAGTTTCGGTGGGGTGGCATCTCTTCCGATAGATGCCTTTCGTGTGCGGGCATTGAGGACAGGTTCCATCTCTTTTGGGCCTGTCCCATGGCGCACAAGGTTTGGCAGGGAATCTGGACTTGGGCTTGGCACAAAAGGCTTGACGCCCTCCAGTTTCACCCTGCCCCGGCGGTGGGCAGGGAGGTCTGTTATAAGATGTGGAGGGAGAGGAACAGGGTTCTGCATTCCCGGACGGCTAACTCGGGCTTCTCTCCGACAACGGTTATCCTTCAAGTCAAGTGTGAGCTCCGAGACAGGGCGAGAGTGGACGCCCGCACTTTGACCGACCGAGCCTTTAGGTATCGGTGGGGGAATTGGCCTCGGATTGTTACCGGGACCAAGAACAACTACACCTTTCATTGGGGTTCGGCCCTTGAAGCCCGAGGGATCTCTCTTCCTTAGTTTCGGCCCTTGAAGCCCGAGGGATCTCTCGGGGAGTGTTGGGCTTTTTCTAGTGTTATGTTTTTGTGACTTGTGTTTTATGAAGGGTGTGGAGGTTAGATTCCGACCCTTTCATCGGCGGTTTAATCTGTTTTCTCTCCAGTCGAGGTTGGCGGTGCTGGCCGCTGACCGAGACGGCAGGAGCCGGTGTGAGTCGGGGGAGTGAGTGTTTTGGTTCTGTCTCTGCTCTTTCTCTTATCATGTGGTATGAATGTATGGTATCTGAAGGAAGGGTGTTGTGTATTTGCTGTTTGTGGTGTGCCGGTTCCGTGTGGAAGTAGGCCGGGGAGGCACCTGCCATGGGTCGTGTGAGTGCCTTGGTGCACCTGTCGGCCCGGTGTCCTCTCTGACAGTCTCCCGTCCGGGTCGCTGTCACTTGGTCACCTCTGAAGGGGACATTTGTCCGCCTACATGGACGTTCCGGGTGTACCTTCGGGCTGCACCCGCCGTTCTAGGTGACCTCGCCGGCTCTTTGTGTGCGGGTCCTTTCGAGTTCTTCGGAGGATCTGTATGACTCGGGGGTTTGTCTGGTGTTGCTTGTTGGGCCGTGGTGGAAATGTGTGTAAACATCAGTGAACCATGTCTAGGTGTTTATTTTGGGCGTGGTGAACAGTGTGAAGATGTGTTGCAACAAAGTTCGTGTATGGGGGAGGGGACGTCGTGCGAGAGCACATTAGGGTGCTCCCTTCTCCCAGCCCCCATGATTTGGGGGTTTTATACGAAGACAAAAACGTAATTGTAGTGCACAGAAGCCAACGTACAGGCCGATGCCGGAGCAGACTGCGCGTGCGTAATTCTGTTTACTTCAATTCTTTGGGTAAAGAAAAGTCACCAGAGCTACTCACAGCACGTGATTGTTACCTTCTCGATAGCATAATCACTTCCCAAATCGGATATGTTAGTTTTGTTATGCCAATCGCGTTAGTTAAGGCTTTTGTTTACTTTTCAAGAATGCCAAATACTACGGAATGTCTGCATTTTGTAAGGATCATTAGGCCTAACTATATTATTCAGAGTTGAAGAAATATAGAAACTTGTGAATTCGCCGTTGTGGATGGTGCAACGGATAGCGCGCTCGAACGTGAATCGGGAGATGCGGGTTCGTTTCCTGCTCCACGGCGGCGAAATTTTCAAGTTTTCTGATGTGATTTAATTCACGTGTGATACAGTAAATACAGTCAATTCGGCGATGTCCCATTGCTGTGTTAATTATCTAACTATATTATTTACTAAAATTTAATTTAAATAGTAATACTAATGTTATTGCATATTTTTCTCACCAAAATAAAGGATGGGCAGGATATCAGAAAACAGCAACAACAAAAAACTGCTCTAAGCAAATAGTAATCAGATCGAAGGAAACCGTGGATTAAAGAAAAGCTTCACTGTCGTAGTCCCCCTAACGTGTTTTGCTCCTGAATATTAACTTTCCCCCAGAGCATATTACCTCTTAAAGTGTGGTGGCGCTGTTGTCGGCTGATTTACGTTATTTCTATGAGAGTTGGCGTTCTTCAAGCTTTTTATTCTTTGTTGAGGGTCTCCTTTTTTTTTTTTTTTTTTTTTTAAATCATCATCGTTTTACTTTCGTGAGACGTATAAACGAGATAAGGATATAGAGTGAAAGAGCACAAGCTGAAACTCGTGAAATCGACTGCAGCGCACCATCGACCTACAATAGAACTAACGTTGATTGACCGCTGGGTTTCCCAGTAATCACCGGAACCACGTCCTTTGTCCGTTTGAGGTTTGACCTGCCACAGAGTGGAAGACGACATATACGATATACCTATCATTTTCCGGATTCTTTTTTGTTTGTGTCTTTCAGTTTCTTATAGCATTCTAATAAAAGGCATTATTCTTACTTATTTTCTTACTGATCGTCACTTTTCCTTTGAAAATCCCATAAGCACCTCAGTGGCGCAGTGGTCTAAGCCGTAACTTATGACCTTTCGTTGGAGAAGGGTCCGGGTTTGAAACGCGATGAGGCATGGATGTTGTGTTTGGATTACGGGACTGGTTGTCTCCCTTCCCTGGAGCCAGTGACCCTAAATTATGAACGGTCGACTGCTTAAAGCACATTGAGTTGCTCACGGTGGTCGTTTAACCACCAATAAAAAAAAATTCATATCTTAGGTTTCTACGTATCTTTGTTGTTAATTTCATTCGTGCATATTTTGTCATTGCTTTCTTCACAATATAAGTTGTGACTCAGCTTTACTTTCAATTCTGATTTGTATTCCATTGTAATCTGTTTCGATATCAGCGTTGTTGACTTCGATATTTACGTATATTACGTTATTGTCATTTTTCTAATGTCTCACTTTGTGACAGGAGTTGGGGACAAAAGTCATGGGAAAACGACGGGAGTGTGGCGTGTGTCTTCATCCATCCTGGAGCAGTGGGTTGCCATAGCAACAATTGCCGATGGCATGGGGTTACGTCAGATTTTGCTTCTGTTGCAGGTTCGACACGCGCCTCAAGCGAAGACCCAATTTTTTTATCTGTTCTTTAATTGGCATCCGTCACTTCGGCGAGGACCAGTGAGACAGCGCATAAAGAGACCCCAGACTTGTCTGTAGACACTAGACCAAACTTCGAGGTTCACGCCGATGCATCGGTAAAGCATCAAGGTTTCCACCGGTACATCGAGCGTTTTAATAAATATTATTAATTAATCGACGTTGTTGATGAGTAATCACTATTATATTGAACAGAGATTTTGCATATGTATTGCCCATTTACTGCTGGAAATTAAAAACTACGTATTTTTCGGCTTATTAGCAAAAACATCCAGGTTTCACCGATACATCAGGAATGAGTAACCACCGATTCGCCCATCATTAAAGTACTGTATTTCTCTATCTCAACATTACTGCCACTTCTTTGACAAGTTCACACATTTTTGTATTTTCTTCAGTTCACTTACAGTTCACTTACACTGGAAACTGAAATGGTGAAGCCTGCCTTTTTAAAAGACTGTTTAACACAACTTAGAGGTATAGATTTAACAACCATAGTTGCCCACTGTATCGCATTTAGTATTTTGACAGATTTGGCAAGCTGTTCACAAGAAGAACTTTGAGAAAGAAAGTTTGTGATTAAAGAACAATGGACATGTGTCTCTTCTGTTGGTTGTTCCCTAATCACAAATTTGGCCTTCAAGTAGGGCTTGCTGCTAAAGGTTGTTATGACAAGACATTTTCTGTTTTTTGAGTGGAACAATTTCTTTTTAAAGAAATTTCTGGTTTCTATAAATGTCCCTAAAATAGATACCCCTTATTCAGAGGTAAATCATTAAGATCCCTATACGAAAGGCCTGGGAATAGAATTGTCCCTTAAAGGAGGTTGCACTATATAAATCTGCATAAGACACAAGTTCGATATTTGTACACAGAAAGAGATTAAAAATCACAGTGTAATCCCTTTTATTTACTAATTTCACTATATGTATACGTTTTATTGTGATAGTATCCCTTACTTTTCATAAATTTTCTGTTACAGGTTGAGCATTCCGTATCACAAAACCCCAAAATCAAAAACCTCAGAAATGACAAACTTTTTTCATGTACCAACATGACATCACAAATAGAAAATTCCAGAAGGCTCTAGGAAGGTTCCTGGGTGTTGCACAGGTCTCTGCGCACCCCCACTGGTACGACATGTTACCTCAAATAAACTAGTAAGGGTTCTGACGCTCTGTCGTGTTGTAGCAATGGGCAAATCAATTCTTTCGAATGGATTGGTTCTTTCAATTCAACTAACTGAAACGATTCATTTATGCTGTTTCATTCACTGACACTTCCAGTGAATGATTTTCACAGGGAAAGACTCTTTCCAAATCAGTTCTGTGTCAGATGCATTTGCGGCATTCATTAAATCTTCTGATTTAGTAGGTGATTTTCAGTTTAACTTTATTTTTGAATCTAACGGATTTTTTTCTTAGTTTTTAGATAAGTTGGTTTTAAAACATTTATGAAATTTATTTCTTTTTGTACACTTCTGAATAAGGTCCTGTTGTTTGACCTGAACAAGAACCTCGCCAAGATATCCTGGTGAAAAGTAATTCTGACTGATTTTATTTTAAGGGATTGGCTCTTTTTGCAGAATTGATTCTTTTCATTAAAGAACCAAGCACAAATGACTTTTATTTCTTTAACCATAAATGGATTTAGTGTTTAGACTTGGTCTCATTCCCAAGCTGTCTCATTATATACTGTATGTAAACCATATGCAAATACCCCAAAAACTGGAAAAAATCTGAAATCTAGCCAGAAGCATTTTGGATACGAGATGCCCCCAACCTGTACTTATTTGCACGCATTTAAAATTCAAGTCATTTAATATCAGTTTAAGATAATAGAATTACTTCAAAATCACTGAATTCATGGCTCATACAATAATTAAAAACTGGAAAAAAAAATAATAAAGGCAGAATATCTTTCATACCACAGACCCCTTAAGTTAATTCACCTTTTGCCAAACATCACGGTACAAAAAAAATAAAAAAAATAATAAAGTGGATGCACTGTAATGGACCACTTATGAAAAAAGTGGATGCATTATATATACATATATATAAGGCCACGGGTGGCCTAGTGGTCAACGTTCGTGACTGCCATGAAGAATACTCGCTGTGCGTCGGATGGGCACGTTAAGCCGTCGGACTCAGGGTACTGCCCCCTCCCCGTAATAAATAAGGGCGTCTTTCTACCTCGCTTCCGTGCCACTTTCGTATCGGGCAATCTAGCCCAAATCTCCCAGTTTCCTATTTCTAAGGGTTGCTTAAAACCTGGGGTCAGACACTCCCTTCCTAAAATCCTGTAGATCTGATCTGATTATATGTACATATACAAATAAAGAAAACTTTAATTTTTTTCAGCAGTGACTGGAAATAGTGCTGCTACTGCAGCAGACAACTTTCATAGTAGTGTAGCATCACTACAAGTAGGAAAATGTAGTTGAAAATAAAGTTGAAATAAAGGAAAATGCAACAAAATAAAGTTGAGAGCGAAAGTACTGGTCACGTGCCGTAGCCTCGCCACCTACTTATGACTCTCAGGCGTCCACGCTATATGTGCTTCTTACAGTCCCAAGGAAGCGTTTCTGTTTCTCTGAAACACTTCCTAAACTCTATTCAGGCAAACAAACGAAGCCTCCCCCACTTTGTTATGAAATCTGTGATCCAGGAAGGCGGATCGAAACAGCTGAACGAACAGAATAATAATCACAACTAAGATATAAGAAAAGAGGATTTATCAATATAACTCGAACATTTATTAAATAATCAGTTAGGTTCCGACGGCGGTGGATTAATCTTCCTCTAGCATTGGTTTTCACTAAGGATTAGATCTGACAAGTCGTAAACATGAAATCTAGGAAAATCACTTACGAAGAAAAATATCTAGTTCCTAGCTTTCGGCGTGGACGTTCCAGAGAGAATCTACCTACTACTAGGTAGATCTGTATATCTGAGAATGTTATTATTGGCCTAACTCCTGCTTCCCCGTCGCTGCAAAGCTAGTCTTCGTCAGTACTATAAATTACCATGTAGTAGAGGAATATCTATATCGCAAGCTAGATTCCCTGACCGGGACCTGTGCCGCTGCAACCAGAAACCTATCTCTCCAAATATAGTGCGCTGACTAATCTCATCCAGAGCCTCGGACTTCCGTATAACTGGAGCGTCCGGTTGCTCGCCGAAAAAAGGAAAACGCTTCGCGTCCCCTTACCGGAGAACTACTCTCTCAGCTAGACGAAATCAGACTAACTAACTTGTTCCTCCTAAGAGACCTGCTCTCCTCACCTCCTCCGCACTACGCATGCGCAAAGCCTCCGGCGCCAACACTCTTCTCTTGCCAATCTGCTGACGTGCGTTCTTCCCCTGCCAAGCGTCCCTCCTTTCACGACACGCGTCCGCTGATCCTTGGCGTCGGCAAAGCGTACTTAACCGATAGGTTTAATCCCACCCTTCGTATCCCGGCGGTCCGTCAGATCTATCCATTAGGAAGTGCACCCTTTGAGAAAGTAATCCAACCGCCGAAGTACATCCTTACATTAACACAATATACATTGCTATAGCTACACAAAGGTAAATGGATGGCTTTCCAGACTTTTAAGCGTCTGTGTAACGCTGACAATGTACGGCGAAACTCGCGATATAATTGAAGATGTTTGTCAGTTCGTTGGAAAGGCCTATTTCTTTCTAAGGCGTGAGAAAACTGAGGTTCTTTGTCCGAGACCCTCGACATTGAAGAAATGTTCTCGAACCTTTTATTGCCTTCTTAGGCTTTGTACTCTGTCTTCCTTTTCTTTGTGCAAAAGTAGCATAATGTTCATGTCATTATATTTTATCATAATTAATGTGTCCGTTCTTACAGGCCCCTACTTCCGAGACGAAAGATGTGGGATGTCATATTTCGCATGTAGAGTCTTAAACAAAATAAGCAAAGTTCGCTCTGTAGTTTCTCTACGGCATCTTCTTAAGCAGACACGCCCACAAGTTTCTGTTTCGACATACACATATACATACATATACTGGGCAGTACCACCTAAGAACCTCGCTGGGTTACTACTTGGTTGGTGACTACTCCCCCTTTCAGTTATCTAGGTGCGACGCCCCCTTCTTCTTCACCGAAATCTAAACGTGACAGTGCATCTGCATGGGGAATTAATTTCCCTGCGATATGAGATATGGTCAAGCTAAACTGGGCGGTGGTCAAGCTCCACCTTTGTAGCTTTGAAGTTTGTGAAGCCGCGCTGGTCAAATAAGTTAGAGGGTTGTGGTCAGACATAATCTCAATCTGATGTCCGAAGATCCAACCCTCAAACTTTTGTAACGCCCACACTATCGCGTAGGCTTCTTTTTGGCTCGCCGCCCAGCGTCTCTGAGTGCTAGTAAGTTTTTTACTAGCATATGCTACTGGTTGGACTTTTCCTCTTTTATCTCTTTGCCCCAAACAACACGCTGTGGTGTAAACGCTGGCTTCCGTGTGTAATACGAACGGTTTATTAAAGTCGGGGGTAAACCTCACGGGTGCCGTACATAATAGCCCCTTTAGAACTGTGAACGCCTCCTCCAGTTCTGATGTCCAAACAACATTCTCTGACGCCTTCTTTCCGGTCAGATCGCTTAGCGGTTTCGCTACCTTTGCAAATCTAGGCACATAATCCCGGTAGTAACTACAAAGTCCGAGAAAGCACAGTACCTCCCTTTTTGTCTTGGGTTTTTCTAAATCACGTACCGCCTGATGCCACATGCCACATCGTCGAGGTATGCCACGGCATACTCCTGGTGGGGGGTGAGAACCCTGTTCATGATCCTCTGAAAAGTGGCCGCGGCTCCCGACAAACCGAAAGGCATCACTTTCCACTGGAATAACCCGCGGTGGGTGGCGAACGTGGTGTACCTTTTGCACTCCGGGTCCATCGGTATCTGATAGTAACCTTTGAACATGTCCAGCGTGGTAATAAAATGCGCCGCTCCCACCCTAGCTAGCAGGTCTGGAATGTGCGCCATCGGGAACGTGTCTGGGACGGTGTGCGAGTTCAGCATTCGATAGTCTATGCACATCCTGACGTCTCTCGAGCGTTTTAAGATGCAAACGATGGGATGACCAAATTCCTCCTTAGACTCCTCTAGCATCTCCCGGTCGCACAATTCCTGAATTTGGCTTTCTACGGCAGATTGCATGACCTGGGGCACCTTATACCTATGCTGCGTACGCAGTAAACTTCCCGGTTTGACGGTAATTATGTGCTCCCCTTCCGTAGTAGCTCCCACCTCTCCGGAGAAAAATTTGTCCATACTACTTACTAATTCCTGTAGCTCTCGTAATTGCTCCCGTGTTATCTTTTGGCTTCCTACCCGTACGTCCGTCGGACACGCGCTCTCCTCCTCATTGGCACTTCCTGTATTTCCCAGAAATCCTCGTCCGATTCAAAGATACGACCTACGACGTTGATCCTGGGCCTATGTTTCCTCAGCTTTCCTACGTGCACGTGGCGCATGTGCCGAGACCCAGATCGATAACGTAGCTATTGCTCCCTCGCCTCTCTAAAATGTATACCGGACCCGACCATCTTGCACAAATTTTATTCTTATAGTCGGGGATGAGTGCTATGACTTGATCTCCTACTTCGAAAGTTTTCGTCCGCAGCCGTCGGTTGTAGCACGAGGCTTACCGTCGCTGTTGCTCTTCGGCTACTTCCTCTACTTGCTGTGCCATCTTCTCCATTCTCTCCTTCATCTCTTGAAGCTATGGGTAACTTACATTCGCCCATCCAATTTCTCTTCAAAATAGCTAACGGACCCACCGGTTTTCTACCGTACAACAACTGGAAGGGTGCTAATCCGGTGGTAGCATTCGGTACCTCCCGGTACGATCACAACAAATAGGGTAAAGCTTTGTGCCATTGCCTCGGCTCTTCTCTGATGACGTGGTGGAGCATTACCTTGAGGGTTCTGTTGTAACGTTCTACCAGGCCGTTGGCCACAGGGTACCCTGGAACAAAGAATCTGGGAGTCGAACCCAGTCTCTTTAGCATCTCTTGTGTCAGTCTTGACACAAAATTGGCACCCCTTTCCATGGCGACTACCTCCGGGATTCCTGTGCGCTGGAAAATTTCCAAAAGCGCGTCGCAGGTACTCCTGGCTTTTAACGACGTTAAACACACTGCCTCCGGCCATCGAGTATGCTGATCTACCAATGCTAAAATCCAACGGTGCCCTTTACTCGACGCTGGTTCTATGTGACCAATAAGGTCTACGTTTACCACCTGGAAGGGTAACGCTGGCCGCCTAACTGGGGTTATGGGCACCCGGTCCTTCCGTGTGACTGGTCTCCTAAGTTGGCAAGCTTGGCAGTCATCACAGTATTTTCTAACGTCTTTCTTGACGAATGGTCAATGAAATGATTAGCGGGTCCGCTCTAAGGTCATCTTGTGGCCTAAATGACCCGAAAACACCGAGTCGTGCGCCAGCATCAGCACTTCCCTCTCCTACATTCCGGCACTACTAGCTGGCTGACTGGTTGCCATAAAACTTTATCTCGGTGATGTAGTAGCCCATCCACAAAAAGAAATCCATCCTTCTTCTCTATGACCTGGCTAAAAGCTCCCTCAGCGTCTCGTCGCGCGTGTGCTCTTCCTGAAAAATCCCGTAGTCCGAGCCTGGAAGTCCCCCGTCTATCGGACTCTCTTCTTTGCACGGGATTGACTCGTGCGCCGTCGACTGCGAAGGTCCCGTCCCCGGATCTGATTGGCTGCCCATCGCGCGCTCCGTGGATGCCCAGCCTATCTCGGTAACCTCTCTGCCAGCTATGCCTGCGGTGAAATCGGGTCCCTCGACGCTTCCTCCGTCCGCTCCCCTTTCGCGACGCAAATATCCTGGGTTTATTTCAGGTCCATCCCTATAAGCTTTTTCCTTTCCTGCAAATCGTCTTCGTCGTTCTCCTCTCCTGAAATTGTAAATGCTCACCGGGTTGAAACTATCCACTCGTGACTCGCTTGCCTAGCTTCCTTCATTTTTGCGTAATCTAAAGGCGTAATTAACGCATCGTTACTGAGCTGGGGTACTATCGCGCAAATTATTTCCGTCATAACCATTACCTCTTTCCCTGCTTTTTCCAAATCTGGGTCTATCAATCTAACTTGCAGTTGTTTTATGGAAAAGTTGGCGGTTCTCCCGTCAAATCCAGTTAAATTTTTCCGCCCGATCTCCTCCTCATCTCTTTCGCCTAACTTACCCTCTGTTACACGACAAAATTCGGCCCCGCTGTCTACGATTATTCTGGCCCAAATTCCTTTTTCTGTTTTTATCCTTAATTGTCCTCTTACGGGTATCTCCATTATCTCGCATTGGCTACTCTCAGATCCCCGTATCCTTCCCATTTTAGCATTTAATTTCATGGGGTCCTCTTTCGGGTTTCGTCTTGACGCCCCCTTTATCGGTTAATTCACTTCTCTCCCCTCTAGTCGCTGCTCGACTTATTTTTTTATTCCCATCATTTCTCCAATAGCCCGTTGATCCCTTGTTATCCTGCCCTGGTGTAACTTTCTGATTGCAATGCACCTTTGGGTGCCCCGCCTTACCGCAAAGAAAACAAATCACGCCCTGATCAAAATTAGAGTTCCCTGGTGCTCTATTAATTGCCCCGCTATTTTGGAACCCTGATCCGGTTGCTGGGAATTTCCCTTTCTGGGGTAACCCATTATTCGGCTGATTATCTCTCTTTACCTGGGTTGTTCCTCACGTATTATACAGAGTCCCCTTAAAATTAGAGCCCGCCGCATAATTGCTTTTTGGTCTTCCTTCTTCCAATTCCATGACTTCTACATGAGTCTCATAAAGGTCACATAGCTTTCGCAGTTCTCCCGCTAAAACCAATTTCCCTACGGCACCCCTCTGCAGCAAATAAGTCTTCAAACTTGGAGAAAGCAAACCCTTAAATTTGTCGCAAATTAATAAATTCATTTATTGCTGGAACTCTAATACGCCACTCTTCTCCACGTAGTATTGGTGCGCTCGCCCAATGCGAACTGCTAATTGCTGGAAGCTTTGCCTTTATTCCTCTTAATTGTCTCAAACTGATTGAGATAGATATCGGGGGTCAAGTGACACTCCGTCAAAATTGCTTCCTTAACGAAGCGGTAGCAGTCATACTGCTCCAGGGTTAGCCGTCTGAACAAGTGGTTCACGCATTCGGCGTTAAATAAAGCCAGGACTAACCTTCCCTGCATCTCTTCTGGAACAGCATGTAACAGAAAGGCCCTCTCTATGGCATCGAAGAAATCTAGGATTTCCTCGGGCTTAGAGGGACTCTGAAATTTTCCTCTCTATGTTTCTCATATAATCGGCTAGGCGCCCCTGATCTTTCCCTTTCGTATCCGGAGCATGACTTTCTAAGGATAACTGTAGTTTCCTCTGCTCGAAGTCCCTTTCTTCCTTCCTATCAGCTAATTGCAGCTGAAGCATCCTCTCAGCCCGTTCGGCTTCCAGCTCAATTTTTTTCAATTCCCTTTCCTCTTTCTTTTCCTGCAATTCAAGCATTCTAAATTTAAATTCCATATCCAACCTAATGGTATCCCCTTCCATCTTTCTTTGGTTAATCTGTACCTCTTGGTTAGAATCTGAGCTGTTATTTAGCTCTTTATCACTTTCCCCTTCACTTCCCTCTACATTCTGTTCTTCGTACTCCTGACTCTTTTGTCCATCCAAAAGCTGATCCATATTTCATGCAATATTCATATACAATACACATAAAAATCAATATACATTTAAAAATACACTCAAATTTTCGATATCAGTCTATGCTCTCAAACCAGTTAGACTATTCACTCCTAACATTCCTACATGCCTATTTCAACATCATCATCATCGTCATTGTCAACCATTATCAATCCACTGCTGGACGAAGGTCTCCCTAAGTTTCCTCCACAACGGTCTGTCTTGTGCCAGTCTCCTCCATGTCACTCCAGCATATTTTCGAATTTCATCCACCCATCTCCCATGTGGTCTTCTCCTGGGTCTTTTCCTGTCCCTTGGAATCCAATCTAAAATTTCGGCTGTCCATCGATGGTCTGTCCTTCTGGCAGTATGTCCATCCCATTGCCATTTCAGGGATTTAACTCTGATCATGATGTCTTCCACTCTCGTCATTTTTCGGATCCACGAGTTCCTCTTCTTATCTCTCCTGGTTATACCAAGCATGCACCTATCCATGCTTCTTTGAATTGTCTGCAGCCTTTGTATGTCTCTTTTAGTTAAGGTCCACGTCTCTGCACCATACGTAAGCACTGGAAGGATGCATTGATCAAACACTTTTCTTTTAAGACATAATGGCATATTGCTCTTGAAAACTATGCTGTTTCTTCCAAAAGCTCTCCAGGCAAGTTTTGTACGCCGATTAATTTCTTCATCAATGTGACCCTCACTTGATATCTGCTGTCCAAGATAAACGTTATCTCCAGCTTTTCTCCATCAATCGATAAATCTTCATTTCTTGTAAAAGCATTGTACATCACTTTTGTCTTCTGAAAGTTCACTTTAATCCCACTTCTTTACTCTTGTCAGCAAGTTCCTGGATCATACTCTGCAGCTCTGATGGGGTAGTTGCAAAAATGACTACGTCATCAGCAAAACGAAGGTGGGTTAGATAATCTCCATTAATCTTTATCCCTTTGTTTTCCCAGTTCAGTGATTGAAAGACATTTTCCAATGCGGCATTAAAGCGCTTCGGAGATATGGTGTCACCTTGTCTCACTCCTTTTCCAATTTTTATGTGTGTTGTATTTTCAGATAGCCGAATCTTTGCACTTGCATTTTCATAGATGTTATTAATAATACTAATGTATGCATCTTCAATACCGCAGGATTCCAGAGCCATTGTAACTGCTGATGGTTTCACCGAATCAAAGGCTTTTTCATAATCGATAAAAGCCATGCACAATGGAAGTTCATATTCCCTCGCTCTTTCAATTAGTTCTCTCAGTACGTGGATATGATCTATTGTGCTGTAGCCACTCCTGAATCCAGCTTGTTCTCTCGGTTGAGCCATGTCCAGTGTTACCTTTAAGCGGTGTGAAAGAACTTTAGTGAAGATTTTATAAACCACTGAGAGGAGGCTGATAGGTCTGTAGTTACTGAGATCCTCAATGTCAACTTTTTTATGTAGCAGGATCATTGTAGCGTTGTTCCAATCCTCAGGAATCTTCCCTTCATTAAGGCATGGAGTGAAAGTTTGGGCGAGTACTGTTTCGATTTCTCCACTTGCTTCTTGTATGATGTCTACAGTAATTCCATCTTCCCCTGGAGCTTTTCCCCGCTTCATGTTCTTGATTGCATGTGCAACTTCTGCTGGGAGGACTGGAAGAACTCTAGTACTGGTACCTTTCATGATGTCTGGAGTACATGTATCATCCCTTTCATATAATTTGGAGTAGAAATCTTTCACTCTTGTCAAAATTTCGCCTCTATTTCTTGTTACAGAACCATCTTCTTTTCTCAGTGCCATAATCTGTTTTCTTCCCTTACTGAGATGTCCCTTTGCTATCTTTATGCTTTGGTTGTTTTCAATTGCTTTCCTCACTAGTTCGCAGTTGAATTTCCTTACATCTTCAGTGATACTTTTTCGTACTGTCTTGCATAGCTCTATATATTCCACTTTGGAAGTCACATCTTCTTTAGTTGTCCTCATCTCTCTTCTTTTTTGCATCAACATTTTGGTTTTTCTTGATAATTTGTTCACATGCAACTTGTTCTTAAACCCAGCTAATTTTGTTGCTGTTTCCATAAGAGCTTTGGTTACTTTTCTGTTAACTTCAGAAATATCCACTTCTTCCGATGTTAGGCCTTCTAAAGCAGAGAATCTGTTCTTCAGTTCCAACTTGAAGGTCTTATGGTGTTTTTTAAGGTTGGTTATGTCAATATATTTTGTTTGTCTTATGAGCTTGCCACGTTCGAGTTTAGTGTTGAGGTGCATATTACATCTCACCAATCTATGGTCACTACCTGTGTTGAACTTGTTCAGCACACTGCAGTCTTCGATGACGAATTTTTTGTTACACATAATAAAATCAATTTCACTTGTCGTCCCATTTGGATGTCTCCATGTCCATTTCCTGTGTGGCTTTTTCTTGAAAAAGGAGTTCAAGATGAAAAACCCTTCTGCCTTTGCAAACTCAACGAGAGTATTTCCACGCTGGTTTCTGTTGCCGTGACCGAATTTACCTACTGAAGTTTCATTCTGTTGCCGTTGCCCTATTTTTGCATTGAAATCTCCCATAATTATCTTCAAGAGCTGCTTACCTTTATTATTTAGATGACAAATTTCCTCATAAAATTTTTCAATTTCTTCTTCAGGATGACTTGTGGTGGGTGCATAAGTTTGAATAATCTGAGCCTTATAATAATAAAACACAATTGATTTTCTAACTTAACTAGTGACCTCAAACTTTTGCACATCATTACACTTTGCACTTCAACAATTGATAATATTCTTGACCCTATGGTCTCTAACTGACCACACTCTAACGCGAATTCTATTAACTTTAGGTGGCTAAAATACTACAGGTTGTGCTCAGGAATTAAAATTGCGGTTCTAAAGTGTCACTTACCCGCCGAAGCGATCTTCTGCTTCATTCTGTGTCTTGGGGTGGCCGGGCACTTCAACTTTGATCTGACTTCGTTACACAAAATAAGTCCTACAGCACGTGAGGCACTCTGGTTGCGAGCTCTCCTCAGGGTAGTCGTCCTCTCGTCGTCTGTTTTCGAAGAATGAGTCTTGTAGCACGTGAGGCACTCTGGTTGCGATCTCTGCTGACGGTAGTCGTTCTCTCGTCGTCCGCTTTCGAAGAATGAGTCATGTAGTATGTGAGACACTCTGGTTGCGAACTCTCCTCACGGTATCCGTCCTCTCGTCGTCTGGGTTGTAGGTCTCCTTCGTCGCACTGGATCTCCCGTCCACCACGGCGTGCGAAAAGCGTCCTACTTGCGGACCTCCTTTAGCCACCCGTCGTCGGTTAAAGTTCTGTCTGTACCTTCTCTTTCAGCTGTGGGTATCGGGATCTTTCTCCTATCTACCTAACTAGAATTTCTCCTCAAATTCTTATCAGCCTGCCTCTCTCCTCAAAGTTCGTTTGTTCTGTATCCTACCGAGTGCACCATATTTTCTGTGCTGTGAGAGCGAAAGTACCGGTCACGTTCCGTGGCCCCGCCTCCTACTTATGACTTTGAGGAGTCAACGCTATATGTGCTTCTCACAGTCACAAGGAAGCGTTTCTGTTTCTCTGAAACACTTCCTAAACTCTATTCGGGCAAACAAACGAAGCCTCCCCCACTTTGTTATGAAATCTGTGATCCAGGAAGGCAGATCGAAACAGCTGAACGAACAGAATAATAATCACTAGAAGGATCTCGAGAGTATTTATCAACACAACGCAAACATTTATTAAATAACAATTACGTTCTGACGGCGGTGGATTAATTTTCCTCTAGCGTCAGGTTTCACTAAGTCTTAGATCTGAGGGATGCTGGGATTGGAAGTCTACGAGAATCGTTCCTGAAGAAAAATATCTAATTCCTAGCTTTCGGCGTGGACTTTCCTGAGGGAATCTACCTACTACTAGGTAGATCTGTATCTCTGAGAATGTTATTATTGGCCTAACTCCTGCTTCCCCGTCGCTGCAAAGCTAGTCTTCGTCAGTACTATAAATTACCATGTAGTAGAGGAATATCTATATCGCAAGCGGGATTCCCCGACCGGGACCTGTGCCGCTGCAACCAAAAACCTATCTCTCCAAATATAGTGCGCTGACTAATCTCATCCAGAGCCTCGGACTTCCGTATAACTGGAGCGTCCGGTTGCTCACCGAAAAAAGGAAAACGCTTCGCGTCCCCTTACCGGAGAACTACTCTCTCCGCTAGACGAAATCAGACTAACTAACTTGTTCCTCCTAAGAGACCCACTTTCCTCACCTCCTTCGCACTACGCATGCGCGAAGCCTCCGGCGCCAACACTCTTCTCTCGCCAATCTGCTGACGTGCGTTCTTTTCCTGCCAAGCGTCCCTCCTTTCACGACACGCGTCCGCTGATCCTTGGCGTCGGCAAAGCGTACTTAACCGATGGGTTTAATCCCACCCTTCGTATCCCGGCGGCCCGTCAGATCTATCTATTAGGAAGTGCACCCTTTGAGAAAGTAATCCTACCGCCGAAGTACATCCTTACATTAACACAATATACATTGCTATAGCTACACAAAGGTAAATGGATGGCTTTCCAGACTTTTAAGCGTCTGTGCAACGCTGACAATGTATGGCGAAAGTCGCGGTATAATTGAAGTTGTTTGTCAGTTCGATGGAAAGGCCTATTTCTTTCTAAGGCGTGAGAAAACTGAGGTTCTTTGTCCGAGGCCCTCGACATCGAAAAAATGTTCTTGAACCTTCTATTGCCTTCTTAGGCTTTGTACTCTGTCTTCCTTTTGTTTGTGCAAAAGTAGCATAATGTTCAGTTCGTTATATTTTATCATAATTCATGTGTCCGTTCTTACAGTAGTTTGTAGCAAAAAATTATGCTACAAATTGTACTATTTTAAAGAAATAGTCTAAAAATTGTTTTACAAATAAAATTCAAAACAGGGATTGAGTGTGCCCTGCCTGCAATAACGTACCTGAATTGACTTCCATTGTAAAACTCAACCAAAACATTAACCATATTGCGACTAACACCTTTCTTGTTTTCTGAATATACACTGACTGACGGAAAAAAATCCCAACACCACGAAAAAATAGTTGTAGAGGAATGAAATGGCGGCAATACATTTGTATAGGTAACATATTTAATCTATTAAGGTTTCAAGATCACAGCATAATGTAAGCGCGAGAAGAGCCATTTTAAATGTGAAATGCTTTTACTTTAACAACCGGTGTAACCGCCAGAATGTTGAATGCAAGCACGCAAACGTTCATGCATTGTGTCGTACAGGTGCTGGATGTCAGTTTGTGGGATGGAGTTCCATGCCTGTTGCACTTGGTCGGTCAATACAGGGACGGTTAATGCTGGTTGGGGGTGACGCTGGAGTTTTCTTCCAATGATATCCCATACGTGCTCGATTGGTGAAAGATCTGGTGATCTAGCAGGCCACAGCAACATGTCGACACTCTGTAGAGCATGTTGGGTTACAACAGCGGTATGCGGGCGAGCGTTATCCTGTTGGAAAACACTCCCTGGAATGCTGTTCATGAATGGCAGCACAACAGGCTGAATCACTAGACCGACGTACAACTGTGCCGTCAGGGTTCGTGGGATAACCACGAGAGTGCTCCTGCTGTCATAGGAAATTGCTCCCCAGACCATAACTCCAGGTGTAGGTCCAGTGTGCCTCGGTCGCAGACAGGTTGGTTGCAGGTGCTCACCTGGCCTCCTTCTAACCAACACACGGCCATCACTGGCACCCAGGCAGAACCGGCTTTCATCAGAAAACACAACAGATCTCCACTCCGTCCCCCAATGAGCTCTAGCTTGACACCATTGACGTCGCAAACGGCAGTGGTTTGGAGTAAGTGGAATGCACGCTACAGGGCGTCTGGCTTGGAGCTGTCCTTCAAGTAACCGATTTGTAACAGTTCGTTGTGTCACTGTGGTGGCAACTGCAGCTCGAATTGCTGCCGCAGACGCGGTACGATGCGCCACGGCCATACGCCGTACACGGCGGTCTTCCCTCTCAGTAGTGCCACGTGGTCGGCCGGAACCCAGTCTTCTTGAGGCAGTACCTTCCCTTGACCACCGGTGCCAACAATCATGCACGGTGGCTACATTCCTGCCAAGTCGTTCTGCAATATCGCGGAACGAAAATCCACCTTCTCGTAGCCCTATTACACGACCTCGTTCAAACTCCGTCATCTGTTGAAAATGGCTTCTTCGTCTTCTTAAAGGCATTCTTGACTAACATCAACACACTACGTCGAATCTCAACGATAACTAACGGTCACGAACGTTACAGCGCGTATTTACAGCAAACCTGCTTTGCATGTTCCGTGGGGCGCTATTAGAGCCACACGTATGCGCCGAGCGCAAAATTTGCATAGACGTCATCTTGCAGATGTACTCTCACCGCCTACCAACTGTCGTTTTTCTAACACAATCCCTTCTTGGTGTTGGGATTTTTTTCCGTCAGTGTATATGTATACTTACCTCTAATCTAAATATATACCTTGGCTAAACAACAGGAATTCACATAGTAAGTGTCACTTCTTTATTAATAAAATAAAATATTACTAACACAGATTATAAGATTAATCTTTCTATGTTTACACGATTCTGCAAAAGCACTCGCGAACTCCGCTACCTTTAGTGGCAGTTCATTGTGAATGCAATTTGATTAACAGCGTGTTTTGTGTCTGCCCTGATTACTTGGGAAGGGATACTTTCCAAGTATATTATTTGATATTACTAGGAGTCTCAAGATGTATATTAGAGATGAGCTTACCTGTTACTTGGTGTTCACGGCGCTAACTGTGACTGCTACTCAAAAGTAACAGTGATTTTTAACTGTGATTGGAATCACAGTTTAGGACCTGTTATTTGTTTCTCTTCCGTGAATTCGTGCACCAGTAACGACTAACGAACGAGTAAAGTAACTGATAGCAGAATCACTTAATGGAACGGTGGGTTGGCCATAATACAGCGGATCCTGGGTTATATGTTTTTTACTTTTAAACATAAATCTGCGTTAACCCCGATATTTTGCTGTAGTTATAATGGCTTTTTCAGTTGGGTTATGCGTAATTCTTTTATGCGATTTATAGGTTAAATTTTGAATTCAGATTATCAAATATACAGTTCTTTTATACATAACATGGTGCTACAACTTTGAAAAAAATGAGACAGCATTTATTTTTCAGCCTTGAAATGGACGAAGCAACAAAAAAATTATCGTTTAATGTTCACACACAATTCACAAATTTCTCCAAATTCAAAAAAATTAAAACAAACAGAAAGTAGTGATATTTTACCCAGCATTAATGGTAAATCAACTAGTGAACAAAATTCTTTGAAAAGGGCCAAGTATTATAAGTAAATAATGTGTTCTAAGGGTGTTGAATATAAGAACACATTCGGATTTACTACCTAATATTTCAAAGGTAAGAGTTCTTTCATATATTGAAAATATGAAATCATGCAGAATTTCTTACCTTGTTTTATAATGTAAAAAAAAAAAAAAATTAAAGGTCAAAATAGACAGGCAAGAACAAAATAGAATGGACAGGTAGCGAACAAAGTATTCATTAGCATAATCTAAAATTGCGAGCCCTCTTCCCTTTTTTTTTTTCTTTTTGGAAGCATTTAAAATTGTACAATAGTATTTAATATTTTGAAATTTCAGTCACATGTTTTTTAAGCCATTCCATAGTAAAATGTATAACTGAGATACTACTGTCTGCCACAGATTACAAAATTATGAACTTTATAATTTTCCGACAGAAGATATGGGCACAGCCCACGTAAAGTTCTCTGACAGAAATTTCAGTCGGTAGTCATAGTCATAATATCTATCAGATTTTGTAAAGTGGTTAATACCTGATTATTTTTGTAGGGAATGGAGAGGGGGGGGATCATATAAATTGTGGACAAATATAAGACTAAATTTAAGCAACTGATTACCTCCCTGTTGGGGAAATTTCTGTGAAGGTATATCTATAGCTTGCATGTGTGTGTATTATTTGGAGGGAATTGCCACACTGGCACGACCCTAAATCGGCAGTTAATAATTAACATAAGAAATGTGTTACCGAATTGTGGACTAGACCTCCATACAGAAGAATGCAGAGTCTACAGGAAATAAAGTAACTAGCATTCTAATAGTATATACAGCAGAGTTAATGTCAAAAAGCCTCCCGGTGGCGCAGTGGTCTAAGCGATGGCCTTTGATCATTCGTCCGAGAGGGGTCCGGGTTCGAATCCCAGGGAGGCATGGATGTTGTGTTTGTCTTATGGCACTGGCTCTCTCCCTTCCCTGAAACCAGTGATCCTAAAATAGGGACGGGCGACTGCTTATAGCTCATTGGGTTGCTCACAATGGTCGTTAAACTTCCAATGAAAAAAAAAACCTAGGCTTCCTCAAAACTACACTATAGTAGATGTTGCCATTCGTGAGCTAAATTCCAGCATAAGGTTGGACACCTACTAACCTAAGGGGTATTTAGCTCACGAATGACAACACCTACTATAGTGTAGTCTTGTGGACGGGTAGGGATGCTACCTGAAAATTCGACTGTAAGTAATATCCTTTTATTCCCAAGTAAATCCTATAATTTAGTGAAATTTGTAATACATCAAGTCTAGAAATAGCCATGACATCAAATTATTACCTGTTCATCAAGTTCAGGGGGGAACCCTGAGCTGAACTACTTTTTTGTAATTTTTGAATACAGAAAAAGAAACAAAATAAGAAGCTGTGAGTACTGATATTATGATTCTAAACATCACAATAGAGTGTTACAATATTTAAGCACGAAAAAAGACTTGTCTTTGGCATTGACTTTGAGATCAACGCGCATCTAAAAAAATGTGAAAACACAATTTACTGTAAAAACTATAATACTTATGAGTTTATTTATATAATTTAAAATGTAAACCAAGATCTACAGGATTATAGCAAGTATGGATGTCAAGGCCCTTTTTCCAAGTACCACTGTACCGGAAGCAATTGAAAACATTATTAAAAAATTAAAACAGGACAAAAATCTTAATAACACACAATTTCAAGAATCAAAAGCAGTTTTGTTATACATTTATGAAAACAATATTTTCAAATTTGAAGAGAACATTGCAAACAAAAAAATAGAGGCCCAATGGGTTCCCCTCTGTCAAATCTATTTGCAGAAGTGACTATGAACAATATTGAGGAACAAATAATCTGTACAATGGAAGAAACTCCTTTGGTTTACTGTAGATATGTGAATGACATTTTTATTTTGTCACGAATGAGTATTTATGAACTTGAATCATTAACTCAGCAATTTGGTAATATCTATCCAACGTTGACAATAGAACATGAGGAGGAGAATACTTTGATCTTCCTTGATGTTAAAGTTGTCAAGCAAAGAGACCAACTACAATACAGACTACATAGAAAACAGTCATTTATTCCTGTTCTGATTCCATATAATTCAACACATCCATACACACAGAAATACAATAGTATTAAAACTTCAATCAAAAGAGCAATGATTACACACTCCTCAAAAGAAGAATTCTTTACAGCCATTCCATGAAAAAGTGGACAAACAGGAAAAAAATAATTAAATTGTATCATATTATTATTTATGATACATCAAATTGAAGGTATGAGTACTACATAGAATTTTAATTCACAACAAAAAATGCTATATAAATCATTGTCTCCTTGCATTTCAGTCTTAAACATCCAGAACAAAAGGTAGAATTTACATTTAGTAATTAGACAATTCTAATACCAGTTCTGGAAATGTTTTGACAACTGTTTTTCACTTGCAGTTGTATTTGCTAGATGTAGCAGAGTCCAAAACACTTTGTAATAACATATTTTACACTTAAAAATAATTGAAAATTTAAAAACATTTTTTTTTTAGTCTGCTGACCGTCATTTTTTTTTAGTCTGCTGACTGAAATGACCATAAAGATAGTTTATACTAACATACCCTTTGTGTAGAAATTTCAAACTTTGTGGAAGTTTGACTGTCAGCAGTCTGAATAAGTGTAGAAAAAGTCATGTAGAAAAAATTAATTCTTGGACCTCAACTGAGGTGTGACGTGTGTGACATTATTGAAAGTCTCACTTAGGTGTCACACTTTGGTACTGAGGTGTTGCCTGACATTGCCACAACTCTGTTTAATGAAAAAGAAAAGACTTCACGCTGTATATCAGATAGCACAAAGAAAAAGAAAAGATTTTTATGCCATAATGATATATTGTAAGTAGACAGGTACCAGGAAATGTGTGAAATCAATAAAGGACTCACTATCAAGGACGCACAATTTAATACAAAAAAGACACATGCTAATGACTATAAGTGATGCTTTCACACAGTTCAAAAATGAAAATTAGAACATTTTAATTAAAAAACTAAGTTTTACGACCTGTGTCCTGGATATGTGACATTAATTTTGTAAACACCACGGAATTATGTGCTTGCAAATATCATGCAAATTTACATTTTTTTATACAATCCTTGGCCAGCAAAATTCCAATTCCCCAAAGTTTCCTTCAAATGAAATAGAACTGATGAGTGTTTTGTGCTGCAGCATTCAAAATGAGAACTGCATGATTGGATTTTGCACAGACTGTAAAAGTGATGTTTGCATGTGTGTTGAAGAGATACATATAGACACATTTGTAACATGGAAAGATATAGATGGTTTCAAAAAAGTGGTTGAGATTGATGGTTCTGTTTGAAGAACTGTGCTTCATAATCAGTTACATTATTATAAAATTCATTCTTTTGTAAGAACAGTTCAGTCACCAAATGAAGGTCTGCTCCAAATTGATTTTTTTGAAAATTACAGTACTATCTCCCAAGATGAAATCCAGAGTGGACACTGGAGGCACCAGCAAATAACTACTGTATATTTACCAGTTGTGCATGAAATATTAAGCATACTGTAGCTGTAATAAGTGATGAGCTCAACCATTACCAAAATGCTGTGTGGGCCTTCTTAAAAATTGCTATAGCTACATTAAAGGCCAAATTTCCAGAAATAGAAAAGTTAACAATTTTTTCTGATGGAAGTGCAGCTCAATTTAAAAACCAATTCACTCAGTAAAATCTTTATTTGAAGCAGGACTTTGATGTCGCTGGAGAGTGGAACACTGAAACGCAAAGTAGAGACAGTGAAATCGAAGGTGATGATTGTCAATTCTGCAGGGTTTTTTCTAATGTGTAAATAAATACATTATATGAGTTTATTCTTTTCAGAAAAAAAAAAAAAAAAAAACTAACCGTCGATTCCGATGGGTTTTGTCTAGTCTCTTTTTATCTAACCATTTCTTCATTATCAAGCAATGACGATAAATTAAACTACGATTGGATGAAAATTCCCATTTTCATCTGACTTATTTCCACAAAGAGCAATATGCCTTGCCTGGCCAATGTTCTGGCAACATCAAATAAAATATTTAAAACTTTAGTATTAAATTCTTTATCATGTTCTTCTTGAAAATTACACTAGCCCTTTTATTTTTGTCTAAAAGAATATTGACGTGTTTATCTTTTTGTGAAAAATGGCAACAATCCACTAGTGCAGCTTTGTGAGCTTTAAAAGAGAAATGCTGGGATAATTTTCCTAATTTATATTTACCCACACTCTTCATTTTGTGTCATTGCCTTACACCTGTTTCATTCCAAGTACAATCTAATTTCTCCCTGTCTGGACCTTTAGTGAAAAGAAAACAAACTCAAAGCAATAAGCAGTACCTTTAACAATGCTTTACTCTATATCAGGATATTGTTTATACCAGGAAGGAGAAAAGCGTCTCGAATTATCTGAGGGCATCTGCTGCCTCAGGAAACCTGTCGGGGTGAGGGCGGATACCAAAATTGTAAAAAATAAAGAATTTTTCGTCCGATTGGGAGATTTTTGACATTTACAAGCTACAAATAGACATTATCTGAGGGCATGTGCCTACTCAGCAAACCTGTCGGGGTGGGGGCTGGGGGTTAATACCAAAAGTGTAAAATATGAAAAATTCCTCGTCTGATTGGGAGATTTTCAGCATTTACCAGCTACAACTCAGCAAACTATCTGAGGTGTACCTACTCAGGATACCTGTGTGTGTGGGGGGGAGGGGTATATAAACAGTGTATAATATGGCGCATGCGCTCAGATAATGTGTCGTGTTGTAGCTGGTAAATGCTGAAAATCTCCCGATCAGACCATAAATTCTTCATATTTTACTATTTTACACTTTTGGTTTACCCCCCCCCCTCCCCCTCCCCAGACAGGTTTCGAGAGTAGGCACATGCCCTCAGATAATGGGTCGAGTTGTAGCTTATAAATGCTGAAAATCTCCCGATCGGACGAGAATTTTTTTATATTTTACAATTTTGGTATTAACCCCCCCCCCGCCCCGACAGGTTTCCAGAGTAGGCACATGCGCTCAGATAATGGGTCGAGTTGTAGCTTATAAATGCTGAAAATCTCCCGACCGGACCAGAATTTCTTTACATTTTACAATTTTGGTATTACCCCCCCCCCCCCCGACAGGTTTTCTGAGTAGGCACATGCCCTCAGATAATGTGTCGAGTTGTAGCTTGTAAATGCTGAAAATCTCCCGATCGGGCGAGAATTTTTTTTTATATTTTACAATTTTGGTATGTCACCTCCCCCCCCCCGCCCCCCGATAGGTTTCCAGAGTAGGCATATGTGTTTAGATAATGTGTCGACGAGTTGTAGCTTGTAAATGCTGAAAATTTCCCGATCGGACAAGATTTTTTTTATATTTTCCACTTTTGGTATAACCCCCCCCCCCCCCGACAGTTTTGTTGCCGAGTAGTCACATGCACTCTGATAATTGTCAGACTTGTAGTTTGAAAACCCTAAAATATTTTGTTGAGATGCAGATCAAACATTTGTTGTAAAGAATTACATTAATTATCGCAATTAAGAAAAGACGAAATTACGGAAGCTTTATATGACTTAGATTACCAACCTCTGTTGTGGGGTCGTGGCCACGAGGCGGTCAAAAACGTAATTTTTATACGGCCCCTTAAAATGTTTGTGGCCAGTTCTCCTACACCCAGGTCGCGGGTGGCCTAGTGGGCAACGTTCGTGACTGTTACGGAAAGGACCTCAGGTTCGGCAGGTACGAACGCTCGATCCACTAAATATCCGCCGTGCGTCGGATGGGCACGTTAAGCCGTCGGATCCCGGGTACTGGCCCCCGGTAATAAATAAGGGCGTCTTCCTTCCCCTTTCTACTTATCTTCTGTGTCACTTTTCTATCGGGCACTCTAGCCCAAATCTCCTAGCTTCCTACTTCTAAGGGTTGTTTAAGACCTGGGGTCAGACACTCCCTTCATAAAATCCTCTACTGAAGATCTGATCTGAGATCCTACACCCAACTTGAGTTAATACGGAATTGTTATGAATGTGACATCGATAGAACAAAAGCTGTTAAAAATGTCTAGGCCTCGGGCCTGTGAAATAACATTTAGTGCCAAAGTAAAAGCGCAATGCTACTAACTTTATTTGAATCATAAACGTTGCGAATATGACATTGAGTAAAAACTATTTTAAAAGCCTAGACATAGGGTAACGAATGAATATTTCGTGCCTGAGTAAAAGCGGAATATTATTAACTTCACTTGATAAGTAATAGTTGTGAATACGACATTAATTGAATAAAAACTATTAAAAAGGCCACGGCCTAGACCTAGGGAACGTGAGAAAGTTTTTAGTGAAAAATTAAAGGCGGGATATTATTAACTTGAGTTGATACCTAATTGTTATGAATGTGGCATCGATAGAACAAAAACTGTTAAAAAGGCATAGGTCCTGTGAAATAATGTTTAGTGCTTAAGTAAAAGCGCAATATTATTACCTTGAGTTGATACGTAAACTTTATGAATATAACATCGGTAGAAGAAAGACTGTCAAAAGGTCCTACGAATGAGGCATAGTAATTTAGTGCCTAATTAAGTAAGAGAGAAATATTAATAACTTGAAATGTTATGTAAACATTTAGTACCTAAGTAAAAGTGCAGCGTTATAAAAAAAATCCCTGTTTGTCGTCTTTTTCCGAACATAGTATGAGTTCTGATGTAATTGCTTTGTTTCGTTCAAACCTAAGAAATGTGTTATGTAATCATGAATATGATGTAATCCATATTCATGATTATGTGCTATGCAATCCCGATCCAGGACGACGAAATTTTCAAGTTTTCGGATATTGTCCTTCTCATATTTACACCAAACGGATTTTCATCTTCAAAATTTGTGCTTTGTAATTTTTTAAAAATTCAATTGTAATTGTCGTTTGTCTTACTGGGAACGTTATCTCCATTCAATTCCCCTCACAGCGCCAAGAAACTGCAATTTTTGTACGACCCCTAAAGATTTGTGCCCAAAAGTCCGTTATGTCCTAAACTTGTTTTAAACTTTTATAGGTAATTCTGCGCGAATTCTGATATTTTGCTGTAGTTTTTACGGCTTTTTCAGTTGAATTATGCGTAATTCTTTTATACGTTTTTCGCGGTTAGTTAAATTTTGGATTCAGATTATCTAAAACACACTGTTCTTTTGTACCTAACATGGTATGTTACAACTTTGAAAGAAACGAGGCAGCATTTTTTTCAGCCTTGAAATGGATGAAGCTACTAAAGATTTACTAAGTAACGTTCACAATTCACTATTTTCTCTGAATTCAAAAAATTTTAACCCCACTCACAGCGAGAACGATGAGCTCAGAAACAACGCTGTGAAAAAATCACAAATAGCAGGCAGCTGCCAAACGCAACAGCAGATAACGAGTAACAGCTACAGGAGCAGAATTCACTCGGTAACAGTTAAGACGGAGCTGTGAAAAATCACGAAGAGCATGATGGGTAGCAATAACAGAGTGAGGAACGCTTATTGGACGATCACTGTTACTCACGGTTTTCAGTAGCAGGCGCTACCTGTGACTTTTCGGTAACCGTGATCAAATCACAGGTAGTGAAATAACGCTCATCTCTAATGTATATATATATACAGTATATACCTTGGCTGAACAACAGGAATTCACATAATGTCACTTCTTTATTAATAAAATAAAATATTAGTAACACAGATTGTAAGGTACTTCGTTCTGATTTTACACGATTCTGTAAAAATACTCGCGAACTGCGCTACCTCTGGTGGCTGTTCATTGTGAATTAGGGATGGGCACATATTTGAGTAATCATTGCAAAAGCATCGAGCATTCGATGTTATCGGTCCAACGATGTATCGGTGGAAACATCGATGTTTTTAATTTTTGTTAATTAAAGTGCAATGTGGGAAAAGAAGGCTGTGAATTTACATATTCTTCCTGGGTAAAGAGGGTCATAATAATAAATCCTACTAATAATACAATGTAGACATGCAAAGGGCGTCTGAACTCATATTATAAATCAATCCATCTGTGATACTCCGCGCATCGAGTACGGTTGACCTTACAAATCGGTGAAAAACATCGCGAGTCGGAACTGAGTACTCACTGACTGAGTAACTAGTGACCGAGACCGAGTACTCGTGTCATTGCAACTGCAGCGAGTATCCGCGGTCAAAATTTTCGATGTGTCGGTGAAAACATCCGTTTTATTGGTGATGGCAGTGTTCTTATGATCTTACAACGTAGGCGTAACGGCTATTATTTCGGCAGGTAGGACTGAATTGTCCACCTCCGCTGGGCCTTTTTTTATTATTATTTTCGAATCAGATTGATTCTGTGATACTTGGCACCATGAGGCAGCCCCCCGAAACGAAAATTACCATATACTGTGGCTTCACGAAACAACTACTGTATTGTATTTCTGAACACAGTGAAGTACTTCGCCTTCTAAATGTCACAAAAACATCGTAAACGTGCTTTGTATAATTAAACAGCGCCATCAGTAAATCACACTACGGGTTACATTTTTAGGAAATTCGTAGTTCGATTAGAGGTTCAACTAAAGGTTAAACATATCAAATAGTGGCATATTGTTATGCTGAGAAATCTCAGCCACGTTATATATTTATTAAATAGGTAGCCAAAATTAAATCGGAAGGGAAATTTTGAATTTCGACTAAAATTTAACTTTGGGAGATGGGTGGATGCATTTTAAAACAAAAATATTTTCTAAGTATTAGAAGGCCATGAACATCCTAAACAAAAATGCATCTGAAAATTTACATTCCACAAGAAGTTATTGGAAAGTTTGCGTTGTTTGTGTTTACGCAGAGTTGAGTCACCTGAAAGTGCAAAAATAAGTGAATATTGTTGCATGTGTATGAAAAGGTGTCACTATGAGTCATACGATAAAATGTACTCGTTCAATAACAACTTGTGGAGGCGGTGAAAGTCAATTTAAAAGGATAGGACAAAAATTGCAGTTATGAAATACCTTATAAAACCAGGATTCGGATCGATAGCCTTAGTCAAGCTAAGGTGGGGTACATGGGACCAAGTCATGGAAGACAACAGCACACAAAAATTTTCACACTGCACTAATTTTGGACTTTTTTTGAAAGGCTACTGCCTGTATTTATTATTTTTCTTTAAAAACTTAATAAGGTCATTTAGTGGACAATCAGATGGCATTTCCTTTTTGTTGTTTGCTAAAACACAGCAGTATAAAAACAGAATCTCAATTTCTTTTCTATTTCTCTTTGGCCACTGGCCTTATGAACAGCACAACTTTACATATTTCAACACAGTTTGTTTGAACACTAGGCATGCATCCAAAATTATACCATGATTCACATAGCTTACACAAAAAAAAAAGATACTGGATTATTTTTAATTCCACAAGGTGGACAAGTTCTGTTCTTTTGAAACGTACTCTCTTCTCTCTCACCTAGTTAGCTCAATGACAAATTTACAATTTTTCACTTATTGATTTAAATTTACAGCACCTAAACAATCTTAGCAAACTCTGCAATCCCCCAGACCAGCTTTAAAGACTTCAATTAAATTTACAGTTATACTAAGAGCCACAAATTATACTTTAACAAATCTACTATCAGCAAGTAAACAAACCAAATAAATTATCCTCAAAACAGAATTTACACTGAGCACAAGCATTAATAAACATTACATAACCTATAGAACTACCCTGAATGAACCTACTTCACTTATAAAGAAACCTCACTAACTTAAGAATTATCACTACTCATAACATCAACATAATTCAGAAATTCAAACAATCTTCTTGCACTAGCTTGCTCATAAAAATCACCTCACTCTGCACTTCACATAATAGCTCAAGATACTTAATAACTCTATACTGTAAACAAAAGCCCAAAATACCAATTAACTAAATTTCCAAACTAAATATCAAGTTCACTAACACCAACAACCAGAATTTAGAATTTACATCCCTAGCACTACAGCAAATCATAAACAAATAAATTTAGATACTTTAAATCACCAAACAAACTTAAATTTAACACCTGCAGTGAATTACTGAGGTAGCGGTGAGGCAAATACTCTCAGTTCAGACACTACCCTGGGTTTTTGAGAACCAACACAGGAAGAAAATACCAGTCAGGCTGAAGGCGTGAAATTGGGTCGTGAATCCAATTTCAGCCTATGCAAAAGGAAAGGAAAAAATCCTCAAGTGCGACACATCATCATCAGGCACAGAATTTCCTCTAACATGATCTCACCACATTTCTTGAAGCAACGCTCGACCGACCCTCGCTGGCAGTACATATCTCCGTGAGCAGCGAAACTACTGGGGGGTTTGAAGACAAGTTTTCCCCAAAAACCACGTCCTCAAGGATCTCCTTTTTCGAACCAATGCATGATCCCACCTTGATCAACCACGCCTGCAAGAGCCTGTCGTACTTCAACATTAAATACTCCAGGCACATCTGGCCCAGAACCAACACAACTATATCCCAGGAAAAATTCACTTATCTCTCTATATATCCCAAGAAATCCTAAATCACAATATCCACATATATCCCAGGAAAATTCACTTATCTCTCTCCACATATATCCCCGGAAAAACCACTTATCTCTATATCCACATATATCCCAGGAAAATTCACTTATCTCTATATCCACATACATCCCAGGAAAAATCACTATTCTCTATATCCCAGGAAAATTCACTTATCTCTATATCCACATACATCCCAGGAAAATTCACTTATCTCTATCCACATATATCCCAGGAAAAAATCACTAGCAAGGAAATTCTTCTGCACCATGGCAATGCGCAGGTCCACTGCAGACAATAACACTGACCATTTACATAACATACTAAATATTTTCACCTTATTGAAAATTAAAATTACATTTAGACTTTTAACCTTATAGTAAAAACAAGAAAATTTAGGCCAAAGAAAAGAACAATTAATACTGGAACTGGTGAGCAAAAGTGTGTCTTCTCAACCCATGATGTTCATTCTTTTTGTGAAATACTAAACTTGAGAACAAAAAATACTTTAACTTCTATTCTGCACATATCGCATCCTGGTGAAAATTCCCTACTCAGAGCACTCTGCCCTAGGACAAGTTCCCGGTTTGCCCTAAGATCACCCCTTTCCAATGGGAGATTAACACTCATCTGGAGCATGTAAAATACTGGTCCTCAATTAACACTCCTACCATCTCAGTTTCGACACTCAACACTCCAAGAATGTAAACAACACTTTAGGTTTCCAATTTCATCACACTATAATATGTTCCCAAAATCTCAATATAAATCATCCCATAATTTATCTTCACTCATAAAAAAAAAAAATAACTCAACGCTGTAAAAGACTAGAGAGAAATGTTTACTATTATTTTATCACCCACGACATCACAATAACACTGCTTTTCAATTATCACATGCCCAACTAAACTATTATCGATGCACCAAAATTTACGGTGCTCAAACATTAAACCAAATTTTTCCGATACATCAAAATTTACTGGCCTGGGAAGTTGCTAAAATACCAGACATGACAACACAAAAAAAAAAACATAAATGAAAACATTTTCAACTCCCCTCTCTTTTTGTCTTTCTTTTTTCTCTGAACTCACACCTGAGGAACCAATAAATCCTAATTTTGAAAGCTGAACGACAACACAGCCATAATCAGAGGCAAAAAAAAAACTTGCTCTTTTTCTTTCTTATGCTCAGCTCGAAGTTTAGGTACCCTGCGTGGGATGTTATATATCAATACAGAAAGATATGGACTAAAACATTACCTTCGAGCTGGCGTTCTTTTTTTCCTTTTTTTTTTTTTTTCACCACAGTTTACAGTCCTGGCACAACCACAGTTTTTTTTTTCCTACTGCAGCAGAGCATCGCCGGAGCCAGCAGGTACCTCCCATTGTGGTGGACTGGTGGTCATCAAAAAGCCGTCAAGCAAAAAAAAAGAACTCCTCCCCAAACTTTGGGAGGAGATGGAACTGTTTTTGGCCTCTCTCCTTCGGCCTTTGAAGCAGGCCTCCTCCTCCTTGGGGCAGCAACCGCATGGAGAGGTGTAGATGCTGTTGGCGGTATATCCTTAAGGGAGAAGGCATGTCTTGCCTTCCTCGGCTAAGTTCTCTCCAGGGCGAAGTTTCCGGACGGCGGGAGGCTTCTTTATCGGCGTGCTACATCGTCAACCCCTCGAATGCGAATACGAATACCAGAGCCAGAGTGTCCCATTGTGGTGGACTGGTGGTCAGCAAAATGCTGCCATGGAAAAAAAAACTCTTTTTTTTTCTCTGTGGTTCTCTCCCGCCAAAAGGCGAGGAGAAAAAACTCCGCCGTCCCCTCTTTCTCTGCCGGCCAGCAAGAGGATCAGAACAAAAATGACTTCTCTCAACGGATAAAACTCTGGGGTGCTTGAAACCGCTGACCCCTCCCATTGGTCGAAACTTCAGCCTAGCAACTCACGGCTTCCCAACGGAATTTCACTCCCACGCAAGCCAGGGGTGACACTCTGACCTTCACACGTAGGGACCAGGCTTTTTGACCCTGAGGTCTAAAAATAGATTCTGTTGCTGAATTCCTTACCCAAAAGACGAAAAGATGTTGCACTTTTGTGCGACTTTTTCACGACGTTTGGATACAGGAACGCAAAAATGGCGAATTCTTGCCTTGCAGAAAATCACTAATTTTAATTTTCTTTTTTCTCTCGTTCCGTGATGTGAAAGTAAAATTAATTTTGATTCTCTGAGCTGCACACCTACTCGCCTTTTCCTATCGCGATAAAAGAACAGATAAAATAATTATTTTCAAAAACCCAAAGTCAGTTAAATCAAATATTATTCTTTTTTTTTTTTTCCCAACATGAAATTTTGTTTTCCTGGTTGTGATTAAGACAAGCGAATTTTGCGCATGAATTCCCCTGCCTTTCAACCAGGAATTTTCTTCTAACGTATGTCATGGGAGAAAATTTTTGCATTAATTAATCTCCGATAAACCAACAGAAAGATTGATCAGGTCTTTCCGAAATTCACCAGAGGTTAAAATTTTCGCCATGACAATATTAATTATGTGGGGATACTTAAAAAAAAATCTTAGTCTGTTTTTAGTGTGTGCAACTATGAAAGTAAGTATAATACTTAAACGGGCACTTCGAGAATTTTTAATGCCTATGTAGAAAAATATATTTATTTTATAAATTGAGTTTTTTCATGTTGTTTTTAAAGCTAATACCATGGGGCATGTTGTTTGAAATAAGGTTTTATATCAAAAAAAATTTTTTTTTTTATCGAATAGTGGCATATTTATAATTAAGTGGGGATACTTAAAAAAATCTGACCTTCTGTTTTTAGAGTGTTCAACTGTGAAAGTAAATATAATACATGAACAGGCACTTCAAGAATTTTTAATGGCTATGTAGAAAAGGATATTTATTTTATAAATTGTGTTTTTTCATCAGTTGTTTTTAAAGCCATTGCCATGGGGCATATTGTTTGAAATAAGGTACTTACTTTTGAATCCACATTGCATCTGCATCATATCTAGTAAAAACGGGTATGCAACCCTCTTAATAATTGAAATGTACTTCTGCTTGGTGAAACATACTCTCAAAAAACTAATGATTTATAAGAAAACCTTGCTGGCCGGTGCCGTGTTCTAACTTAATGAAGATGTGTTTGATCTGGCCCTGTAAACGACTGGAGTTTCATCGCGGTTCTACAAAAACTTTATACAAAGATCTCTGAACATAAGTGGAGTAAATATTCTGAAGAGAATAGGAAATACGTTGACGAAAATTGGCTATACCTGTTAAGTGTGTGTTAACTTGCAGTTGGCACACATACATCTTACGGTCACCGAAACATCGAGTATTCACTTCTCGATGTTTCACTCACCGATAGTATCGGTGAAACATCGATGTTTTGTGACCGATGTTTTCTGTCTTCGTTATGAAATCAACGACTACTGAAATAATAATTATTAAATTTGTTGCTTGCTGTCTGCCTTAGTTAGCAATTAGCAAAGTAATACATAAAGTTAGCAAGTAGCAATATTCAGTAGTTGCTGATTTAAAAAAGAAATCAGAAAACATCGGTCGCACGCAGCCACAACTCACAAGTAGCAAAAGTAATACTTAAAGTCTTAAACACTAGTTGAGTAGTTGTTACCATCGGTCAGAAACATCGATGTTTCACCGATATTATCGGTGACCGTAAGATGTATGTGTGCTAACTGTAAGTTAACACTTAACAGGTATAGCCAATTTTCGTCAACGTATTTCCTATTCTCTTCAGAATTTTTACTCCACTTCCGTTCAGAGATCTTTGTATAAAGTTTTTGCAGAACCGCGTTGAAACTCCAGTCGTTTACAGGGCCAGATCAAACACATCTTCATTATGTTAGCACACGGCACCGGCCAGCAAGGTTTTCTTATAAATCATTAGTTTTTTGAGAGTATGTTTCACCAAGCAGAAGTACATTTCAATTATTAAGAGGGTTGCATACCCATTTTTACTAGATATGATGCAGATGCAATATGGATTCAAAAGTAAGTACCTTATTTCAAACAACATGCCCCGTGGCAATGGCTTTAAAAACAACTGATGAAAAACTCAATTTATAAAATAAATATCCTTTTCTACATAGCCATTAAAAATTCTTGAAGTGCCTGTTCATGTATTATATTTACTTTCACAGTTGCACACTCTAAAAACAGAAGGTCAGATTTTTTTTTTTAAGTATCCCCACTTAATTAGTATGCCACTATTTGATAAAAAAAAATTTTTGATATAAAACCTTATTTCAAACAACATGCCCCATGGTATTAGCTTTAAAAACAACTGATGAAAAAACTCAATTTAAAAATAAATATATTTTTCTACATAGGCATTAAAAATTCTCGAAGTGCCCGTTTATGTATTATACTTACTTTCATAGTTGCACACTAAAAACAGACTAAGATTTTTTTTTAAGTATCCCCACATAATTAATATGCCACTATTTGATATGTTTAACCTTTAGTTGAACCTCTAATCGAACTACGAATTTCCTAAAAATGTAACCCGTAGTGTGATTTACTGATGGCGCTGTTTAATTATACAAAGCACGTTTACGATGTTTTTGTGATATTTAGAAGGCGAAGTACTTCACTGTGTTCAGAAATACAATACAGTAGTTGTTTCGTGAAGCCACAGTATATGGTAATTTTCGTTTCGGGGGGCTGCCTCATGGTGCCAAGTATCACAGAATCAATCTGATTCGAAAATAATAATAAAAAAAAGGCCCAGCGGAGGTGGACAATTCAGTCCTACCTGCCGAAATAATAGCCGTTACGCCTACGTTGTAAGATCATAAGAACACTGCCATCACCAATAAAACGGATGTTTTCACCGACACATCGAAAATTTTGACCGCGGATACTCGCTGCAGTTGCAATGACACGAGTACTCGGTCACTAGTTAGTAGTTACTCAGTCAGTGAGTACTCAGTTCCGACTCGCGATGTTTTTCACCGATTTGTAAGGTCAACCGTACTCGATGCGCGGAGTATCACAGATGGATTGATTTATAATATGAGTTCAGACGCCCTTTGCATGTCTACATTGTATTATTAGTAGGATTTATTATTATGACCCTCTTTACCCAGGAAGAATATGTAAATTCACAGCCTTCCCTTCCCACATTGCACTTTAATTAACAAAAATTAAAAACATCGATGTTTCCACCGATACATCGTTGGACCGATAACATCGAATGCTCGATGCTTTTGCAATGATTACTCAAATATGTGCCCATCCCTAATTCACAATGAACAGCCACCAGAGGTAGCGCAGTTCGCGAGTATTTTTACAGAATCGTGTAAAATCAGAACGAAGTGCCTTACAATCTGTGTTACTAATATCTTATTTTATTAATAAAGAAGTGACATTATGTGAATTCCTGTTGTTCAGCCAAGGTATATACTGTATATATACATTCTCTTGTTAACATACCCGCTCGGAACATGCAAGAGCTGTGAACTTGAGACTCTTAGTAATATCAAATAATATACTTGGAAAGTATCCCTTCCCAAGTAAACTGAGCAGACACAAAACACGTTGTTAACCAAATTACATTCACAATGAACAGCCACCAGAGGTAGCGCAGTTCAAGGTCTTTAGATATATCTCATGGTATGAGGTTGGGCCATCACCCTAATAGCTTAAGCTATTAGCTTAAGCTATTAGCTTAAGCTATTAGGGGGTGATGTATTTAGTTTGTTTATATTAATGGCTAGAAAATAAGTTGGTATATTCCTTACCACTAATACTGTGTTAATTTAATTCTACAACTTTTCCGTTCCAGATTTGATCTTTAAAACAATGTTCCCATGACAGATGTATTTAAATAAAACTTTTCTTTCTCACATAAGCATACATAAAAGCCATCAGAAAAATTGCAAATATTTGCATGCATTCATACAAACAATGAAAAATTGAAATAATTCTGATGGCAGAATATTCCATGACACCATTCCTTTGATGCATTTTCCTACCAAAAAAAAAAAAAAAAGGGAGGGGGGAATAGAAGGTGGTACCTGAATGTCTGCAGAGTTTTGTAGTGTAATATCCCAAATCTCCCCCCCCAATATTCCTCTTGTTTGGAGATAGATTAACAAGGGTTTCCAATGCACGCTTCCGAATTCTACGGTCATGACAGACATCTAAGTGCAGTTGGAGTTGCAGTCTCAGATCCTAAATTTTCAATATTGGTTCTCGTACTTACCTTATTAATACTAGTATTATTGCTTGTGGGAATGTTTAATGTACATCAGTTTTAACACTTTTCTGCTAGTCACCCGAAGTAACTGTGCCTTTAAGTCACGCTCGTAACATGTGTGAAATGTTGGGAACACACTCTTGCATTAGAAACTTTGAAGGAATCCTGACAATTTTTGAAGTGATAAATCCTTGGGAAATACATGGTGCATAATGTCAGCATTCTTGATAAAATGAAATTTCACAATGATTTGAATGTTTACGCTCCATTCGTCCTGATGATGCTTAGCCAATAGCTCTGCGAAACTATAGTCGATATATAATAAGCCTTTGATTGTGGTAAACGTTGGTATTTTTATTTTATCTCAAAACCACAAGTTTTGTAGTCATAAATTATATATAATTTTAGGTGTCAACTGGACCTTAGACTACGATTTGGTGTGTAAGTATATTAAGATATCCTACAACGGGAGACGGCAATATAACATCTTGCTTCGCTTTCGTTTTTGGACTTATTTAATACCGATATAGACTTTTCAGGAACATAAAACTTAATTCCTAATCTTGATTATGACGAACTCAATCTATGTCAGTGTTCTTGGTTTTCCTATTGCACGTACTAAAACAGGCCACTGCACAACCCGGCATTATTGCGTTTCTTACGAAATACTCAAACAATGAATCTCAGTGGTAAATAAGTATTAAACTAAACACAACATAAACATCAAACTTGAGATACAAACTTCAAACAGTTGCACATCTATTACGTTTATAGCGGAAACTCCATCACACCAATTGTAAACAAACAGTGATGCGGGAATGTCTTCGTATATGACCCCTAAATCATGGGGGCTGGGAGAAGGGAGCGCCCTAATGTGCTCTCGCACGACGTCCCCTCCCATCTTCACCACGCCCAAAATAAACACCTAGACATGGTTCACTCACGTTTACACACCCTCCCACAACCGAAGAACTCGAAAGGACCCGCAAACAGTGATGCGTCATGCGGGTAGCCGAAAGACTAAGCGTCAACGCGTACGTCATGCGCCGCTTCAAATTAACCGCATCGGATACTGCGCAGCTCAAGCGGGACCGCAGTTCGCTAGTACTTTTGCAGAATCGTGTAATCACAGATCAAAATACCGTCCAATCTGTGTTACTAATATTTTATTTTATTAATAAAGAAGCGACACAATGTGAATTCCTGTTGTTCAGCCAAGGTATATACTGTATATATACATTCTCTTGTTAACATACCCGCTCGAAACATGCAAGAGCTGTGAACTTGGGACTCCTAGTAACATCAAATTATATTCTTGGAAAGTATCCCTTCCCAAGTAATCTGAGCAGACACAAAACACGCTGTTAAATTGTGAATGTAATTTGGTTAACAGCGTGTTTTGCGTTCAATGAACGGAATTTTTATACCAATGAAGGTAAGGTGTTATGAATTTGTCTTCGTATAAGACCTCCAAATCATGGAGGCTGGGAGAGCGGAGCGCCCTAATGTGCTTCCGCACGACCTCCCCTCCCCCATACTTACAGTTTTTCTTTTCACATAAATATGTAAAATTCCGAATATAATGAACTAAAAGGATATTATTCGCGGGATGGAAAAATCAGAGACCTGTGTGATTTTTTTATAACAGAGTCAAAAGATTTTTTGTTTACTATGTGCGAAACTTGTGGCATTATGTTAAGTAAGTTTTTTTATATTCCAGAGCAATAATTAAAGTTGTTTTACGTTTTTGTTGTTTTGTGCTACAATTCTTAATTGTTACTTACTTATGATGTGACATTTCCTATAAACCGGAGAAGTCATTAGGCACTGTCACAGTGCATTTATATGTTTTGTGTGTGCAATCGTGAGGCATTTGAAAAAGCAGGCCTTAGTTCTTTAAAATAATCAATTTTGCATGATATGATTAGCTTTGATTAAAGCATTTTATAGTAATTTAGTATAAAACCAGGGCAATCATTTTAATTACAACGCACACATTTGTGTTTCACGCGACAAAGTGAAATAATTTTGATTTTAAGAAAAATCCTCGTAGATTCCAAGGAATTCGATTTATTAAAAAAACACCCGTAAAGTCTAGTTAACAATATGGAAGTTAAAATTTTCGGTAATTGAAAGCTAATGGATTTTCGTTAAAAGGCTTCGAAAGCGTTTTTTTTTTTTTTGCGGAGGGGGCGGGGGGTAGAGTATTTTCGGTAAGCCACTGTCCCAATTGTAATTAATCATTATAGCGTTAAAAGCATTTGCCGCACACTAATCGTCATAGGCACCTACTTGAAAAATTATGGGGGGGGGGGTGGGGGTTCCGGAAATTTTGAATCAAATTACCTATGCATTTTTCAAAGTATTTAAGTCTAATTTAAATTTCATTCAGTCAGATTATCTAGCCCAATAAGACGGCTGAAATGCTAAAATGAATCAAACTGTAGTTAATTACAGAAAAAAAAATCTCTAGAAAATTATTTATTTTGCTTTTGTAGGCGCGACATTATTATATACAATACGCAGATACTGTGTGAATTTCCAACTCAATTACCTTATAAAAGTAACAAAAACATGTAAAATTTATTTTAAGGTGTTTTGTTTCACTAATTTAAAAAATGCCAACATTTTTTTTTTTTTTCCAAATGATTTCTGAGTTAAAATAGGAGGTTAGAGGGAGAGGACATGGCATCAATCAGCCGCACGCCCAGCGTTTTCCGTTTGCTCTACTTCGTATCAGCTATGTATGCCCAACTTGGGCTGCTTCTGTATTTTTCTATGGGGAAATCGTTGACTTTGAAGAGGTTTTAGAGGGACTTGTGCAGCATGTACAGTCAGGAAAAAATGAGACAGAAATATACATTCACATAACTACAAATTTGCAAAAAGTTACAGAAATACTGTTTAGTATTTTCTAAAAAAGAGTAAACAAAATTATGCTTCGTCGACCGGAAGTGCATATTGCGTATTAACCAATCACGGCCTTGCTAAAGCTGTGGGAGCACTGTTGACTTTCAGGGATTTCTGTATAGAGTAAGAAACGGCCGCTATCAACCTGTGCTCCAGCACAGGTCTGCAGTAAGTGACGTCACGTCACTGAACCCTCCCCACCTGTAAAGCGCAAGAAACCAGAGGATCAGATTTCGCTTCACCAGGGGCTGCTGATGCCATCTTCTCTCTCTTCTAACCTCCTTGGTCCCTGACTGTCCGAAGATAGGGTGGGTCAACTGACTGTACACATACTTCCACCTTTATCACTGTGACCTCGAATACGTTCTCGACTTCGAATGTAGAGCCAGACTTTTGCATTTTGTAGGAACCCAGACAAACGGAAGAATTTTTTTTTATATTTAGGAGGCAGTTTTAAATGCTCTTAAACAACGGTACTTGAGGTATAACTGTCGCTTCAAATTTGATGAGGACGAACAAACACTCATTCCTTTTTGAGGCAAAATAAACAGTCTGAGGGGTAAATTTCTATACACACTTTCTTTATATACAAAACGGGGAATGAATAATAAAAAAACTTGAAGAATTGATAACGAAAAACAAAATTTATGCACATATGCGTACGTGTATTTTCCCCAGAAAATACGAGCGAAATTATTAGGGGTTCGAGGAACCGACAACAAAATCATTGGGGGTTCAAAAAGTGTCTCGAACCCACGAAGTCGGCGCCTATGCTAATCGTAATAGCATGTTCGTAAGCACCATGGTGTCCAATTTGCGTACTTCGCAGTACATCTTGCCCGCAACGCTGCCTGTATGCGGGAGAGATGACGTAACATTTCTGGGTGTGCCGCCGCGTTAGACTCAGTCAATCTCAGCAACCATGAGCGCAACACGAGCTATATCAAGAACTGGAGGTTCAAAATTTCGAAGCACACACTTCACACTTCGATAATTATGAAATAACTCCTGGTTACTGGTTCCCGAAAAGGATTAGACACCAACACATACGCAACATGGGGCCTTAGGTCCACCCGCCTTGAAATGATGACTGAACAGGTTGTCCGGATAGAAAAGGATTAAAGTAAAAGTGATGAAAAACTAGAGTTTAAGAGAATATGCATTTGCTAAGAGTGGTGAAAACCTCATTTTGCTGCTGAAACTTGCTCACCCAAAATCACATTCTGTTATATGTCATAGGTTTAGACAGGCATTTTAATTTCATTTTATTTTATTATTTTCAAAGGTGTAGGGTTTTTTATTTTACTTAATTTCAAAGTTCGTCCGTGATACATAATCTTAATTCATGTTGCGCGTCGCTGCAGAATTTGTATATTTATATATTTAGTTCTATTTGTTCTGTTACCAAATGCCAAATAAATTTATAATAATTATATTTCCAATTTTTATAATATTTTCTGTATTTCAGGGCCACACGATTTCCATTCCTTTCAATCTTATTTACTTTATATTGCTTTCTTCTCTTTCTTTCCTTTCATTGCTTTCTTATCCTTCTTCCCTTTCATTGTTTTATTTATCTAGACTTGTTTGTTATGATTAAGATGATAATAATGCGCATGACATTAATGTGATTGGTAGCTGTAAATTTTGATTTTATTGCATATTGTAATGTATATGTAACAACATCACATTAGATTTTTGTAATTTGTTTTTCCAAAGTAAGCAATTCATTTTTATTCATACTTGCATTTGATGAAATATCATGATTGCACCTGAATGGAATGTTGTTATAATTTGGTATAATGTGATGTCGCACATGACTGCAATGCTATTGAATATTTGGTTTAATATAATTTTCGAATTTTCAGTGAACGTGTTGATATAAATTTTTGCTTGTTTCCTACAATGTTACACACTTAAACATAATTAAATAAGTACGATGGGTAATCTTTTTTGAACAATAAAGAGGATAGACCCTGAAAAGGTCCTTTACCCCCCCCCCCACCACCACCACCATCACTCAAATAGCTGCTCTAGAATTTTTCTTCTAAATGGCTTAAAATATCTGACTAACTCCATAATTGCAATATTTGAATACATTGGCTCACCCACGGGCGGGTGGCTTTCGGGGCTTCAGCCCCCTACAAGGAGATTAAGAGCGACGTACGTCATAAATTAAACATTCAAAAATATAATTTTACATGTTCAAAAAATTACATAGTGTCTTCTATTACATGGTGTCCTTTCCCAAAGAGATTAAGTGCGACGCACGTTAAAACCGTACAAAACCCGTAGGCGCACACTATATATACAGTATACACACACATTGTGTACGTATCATCATCATCATTGTCAACCATTATCGATCCACTGCTGGACAAAGGTCTCCCCAAGTTTTCTCCACAACGGTCTGTCTTGTGCCAGTCTCCTCCATGGCACTCCCGCATACCTTCGAATTTCATCCACCCATCGCCCATGTGTTCTTCTTCTGGGTCTTCTCCTGTCCCTTGGAATCCAATCTAAATTTTCGGCTGTCCATCGATGGTCTGTATTTCAGGCAGTATGTCCAGCCCATTGCCATCTCAGGGATTTAACTCTGATCATGATGTCTTCCACTCTTGTCCTTGTTTGGATCCACGAGTTCCTCTTCTTATCTCTCCTGGTTACACCAAGCACGCACCTCTCCATACCTCTTTGAGTTGTCTGCAGCCTTTGTATGTCTCTTTTAGCTAAGGTCCACGTCTCTGCCCCATACGTAAGCACTGGAAGGATACATTGATCAAACACTTTTCTTTTAAGACATAATGGCATATTGCTCTTGAAAAAATAATGCTGTTTCTTCCAAAAGCTCTCCAGGCAAGTTTTGTACGCCGATTAATTTCTTCATCAATGTGACTCTCACTTGATATCTGCTGTCCAAGATAAACGTACGTGTCTGTTATCTCCAGCTTTTCTCCATCAATCGATAAATCTTCATTTCTTGTAAAAGCATTGAACATTACTTTTGTCTTCTGAAAGTTCATTTTTAATCCCACTTCTCCACTTCTATCGATTATGAAAAAGCCTTTGATTCGGTGAAATCATCAGCAATTACAATGGCTCTGAAATCCTGCGGTATTGAAGATGCATAGATTAATATTATTAATAACATCTATGAAAATGCAAGTGCAAAGATTCAGCTGTTTGAAAATACAACACACATAAAAATTGGAAAGGGAGTGAGACAAGGTATGTACGTATACTACATGTAATATATATAGCCCTTTCCAACAGGAATTCCTGTGTGCGCCACTGTTTGAATAGCTTCCTGAATGACTTCATTTGGATACATCTATGACTAGAGTTTCTTGCTTTGGTGTCTTACGCTTTATTGCAGCCCTTCGCAAAAAAAGAAACAAGGATAGATAGGGAATTGTTATTTCTTGGGTGTCTTACGCTTAATATAGCGGCAGTTCACAATACAATTCAGGATGTGCTTGACGAGGTATCTTACCACACACATCGAGGCTGCCTTCACAAGAAGAAAAAAATGTAGAATTTTGGGAAAGTGCAGAAGAAAATAGTAAAAGAACTACTCGCTTGGTATTTTACGCTTTATAAGGCAGCCCTACGCAAGTAGTAAAAGACAATAAGAAATTTTACCTGTTCCACGAAATGCACACACCTTTTTGCGGAGCTCCAAGGCGCTGCGATGACCAGCTAACCACGGGGTTTCACCGACTCAGAACACGAATTCCAAAATCGCTGCCTTGTTGTCCGAGCATGGAGAAAAGAGATTCCGCCAGTGCGAGAGCGGGCGAATTATTTATGCCCAAGAAAATAATGAACCGAACACTATGCATATTATATTATGAAAACATACATTAATAGACTAATGTGAAGAATATTATGTTTATTCAATTTCATGCTAATGTGAGTTCAGACAGACTTAGGATGAGGTATCCATATACATATATGTAATTGTTTAATGAACTCAAAATGGTGCAAATGCATAACAGAGCAATCGATTGTTCCAGAACATTTTTCCAAAGTATTGGTACATGATAAAGAGATTCTGAGATTCTCACGCTCTGGGAAGTGGATGCCGTTCCCAAGCAGATAGGCATCAGCAATTAAGCAGGTGACATCCGCTGGTATTGACAGAGAGCAGACGCCTGAATGTCTGGGAACCTAGACGTTATTCATGGTATCCATGTAGCCAGTATGCATTATATTCAATGGTTGTACTTTGCCGAAAGTTAAGTCTGTCAAAAGGAATACCGCTAATGGAAACATCAGAAGTACCGGTCACCTACTGCAGAAAGCGAGGAATTCGTAGACAGGATGGGCGAGGCCGATTAACGGAGAAAGAGATGCGCTGGCATCGTGACGTCGACGCCAGCAGAGAGGGAACAAGAGGGGAGTAGGACGCCTCAGGGCAGGAGCGCACGGGAGATGCGCAGCGCCAACCGAATTCGGGAGAGGTAGACGCATGAGAAGACTGAGTGCGTTAGTTTGTTTTCGGGAATTGCATTAGCAAGTTCGCCGGTAGACAGGGCTCGAAGGTTTCCGGGTTTGACGGGCACCTAGCGTTATGGGCCCGGGAGTTCGGTCGATGTACTGAACGGGGTTGGAGTATCTTTGCGAAGATAAGTTTTCCCAGCCAAGATATAGGTCCCTGACTTAGAGAATATCACGTGCTTTATTTAATTATCCAGGAAGGGATAATTCTACCGAAACCGCGAGGACTAAGTTCAGAGCGGAGAAAGATAGGATTCGGAGATAAGAATCTTTATCGGGAGATACAAGTTGCTTCTCGGAGGAGAAGGACTCTCCCGCAAGTGTAGGAACGTAGACGTCAAGTTTACTTTGACTATTTACTAGGTCTGCATTAGTTGAGGGACGTCTGATCGACATCCAGAAAGCTTTATTTCTACGGACAGACTGACTTTCCAACTTCAGTTTTTATCCATAATAAACTGTTTTAAGTTTGAAACTAATCCTCCTGTGTCATTTTATAACATGAGTAATTTATACTTGGAGTTTCAGTGGTCTCCATCCATCTCCCTGATTCGCAGTTAATCAATTATAGAAAAGCGGGGGAAGTTTCGTCTGTTCACCCAACCAGAGTTTGGGTAAGTTCTGATGAACGAACCTTTGAAATATTTTCATTGACTGGGAGATGAGCCTATAGCGGGGACGCCACAGAAGTAAAATTATTTTGGGCGGATCCACATAGGAGATAAGCACGTTCGCTCTCACCGCTCGCAACAAAAACCTTACACGGGGTAATGTAGTAAATATTTGCTTCATGCAAATCATCTGCCTCTCAGATAAACTGGATTTCGCAGCTGAGCCCTCGCACCAAAGCTCAATACGATTGTGCGTGGTATCGTTTTAAATCTCTCGACGAGATCTATTCGAATATATAAAGAACATATCGCAGTGGTTCAAACTAAATTTTTTAAAAATTGTTTTCTCGTGAACGGGTAAGTGTATTTGACAATGCCGCGGAATTCGCAGAATGAACGCAAGCAAAAGTGGAGAAAATCAAAACTTGAGGGAAGAGCAAGTAATGAGAATGTATGAAGCCGAAGAAGACTGCAGTCCAACCAACTAGAGAGTATCGAGAACACTTGAAAGCAGCCGCCGTCAAACAAAAATCCAACACAGCGATCGAATCCATATCCGGCCCATCTCGAACTCTGCTTTGCGTTCGCGATGTATCCAGCATAATTTGTAAAACTTATGTGATCTACTTTTCCTATCATAGACCTGTGTTGGCTATAACAAATTAAATAAACGTTTTGAAACCATACTGGACTAGTTCATTTCAACTCTCCGACTTGCAAATCGTAGGCCTATGTTCCAAACTGACGGCTCAATCAGAAATGAGCCTACCTGTACTTTTCTTTTTTTTAACTGATCTTACGCAGCTTTGAAAGAACAGTAAATAGCAAGTATGCCACTTGTTTAAATTTATTAGATTGCGTACTAATAAACTAAGTTATAATCATGATAGAAGCTAATAAATATGCAAAACATGGTATTGGGCTTAAGAAAATGCTTGCCTGCCAGTGTTTTTTGGCGCCACACGGGAACCAGATATTTTCTCTCCGTGATTAAGTGTTCAAAATATATGTTAATGCTTTTTATCTTTTATACTTTACATAAAAACCGGGTCTTTTTGTCTTTTTTTTTTTTACCTCCTACTCGTACTTTGCTCATTGCTTAGATACAATAATATTTAAACGAATTTAATTTTTACATGCATCAAACTTTTTAATGCCCAGTTATATCCTTCAATTTAAAAACCAAGTAATACGGTCATAAAACCCTTTTCACTTTAGAATTATTGTAGGACGTTTTGCAAGGTTTCCTTCCGACGTCTTCGTATGACATTCTTTTTCACCTCCTGATGTATTTGATTAAAACGTTGAAAAATTGCTGAAATCAAAAATTTTACCATGAAATTAGAAAATTTTGCGGACCAAACATAATCTCTATACAGGTAAGATTATTTTGTTTTCTTTTTCCCTTATTTTTTCAGCATCACTAATTGATAGACAAGTGCAAATGAAGACATTTGGGTAAAGCTTTGAGTTATACCCGGTTTCTGGAATTGTTTGCATATCAAAGAATTCCGAGAAACGGCGATGCATCACTCATGATGATCACGCGATCCAACGACAAGGGTTGCAGGCGTATGATATCACGTGCTCTTCACCAGCACTCGTACGTCATTGGCTGATGAAAAAAATGATTTTTCTGTGATATTTTCATTGGACAACCGCTGCTGCGTCAAAGAACTTCTCTGCGATAAAGAATAATACTCATTTCGCAAATTGGGTATAATTTCCACCAATTTTTTGACATGGGAAATGCAGGTTGAATACCACTTTTGTCGTATACATACCAATAGCCACAGTGAGACTGCGAAATATAGAAATAATTGATAACATTTGTTAAGAGAAATAAAGTAAATTACAAGCCTAATGTTTAGGGACCTGTCGGAACATCAAGTGAGACCGATGCTTTCGATGAAAGAAGTACTTGCTGGTTGACGAAGTTTATTCTGTGACATCAGCTGCAACAGAACACAGCGAATCACATAGTTAACTTTTCAAAGGTAGCTGAACAACACGAATTCACATAGTAAGCGTTACTTCTTTATTCATAAAATAAAATGTTAGTAATAAAGGCTGTGCATAGTTTTTAATCCATCGCTAAACTAAAACCGTTTGATTGCTCTCGGTTTACGTTTTCTGTAAATTAATTTGTACAGCATGTTTTGGTCAATTGAACCTGGACGGAAACCAGTAAAATTGTTATCGTGGGTTATCATTTAGGAAAACTTGACCGACTTAAACAGAGTAACCAATAATACTAGAAATATCAAGGTCATGCGCTGGGAGAGGGAAGACTAGCGTTTGCAGACAGACACAGAACAAACGCAGGAACATCCTGTCCGTTAAATAATTGTTAAGAATGAAAAACGCAAGGAACTAATTGGCGTGCGTGACGTGTGATGATATCTCCAAATGTTACCGATAATCTCTTTGCTGAGTAGAAGTTAAGGCTCGGCGAGACGTATCTAGCGCCGCCATATCTTTAGAGTTAAAATGCAGTGCACTTAAGCCAACATACAGGCTGATGCCGGAGTAGACTACGCATGCGTACTTCTGTTGACTTCACCCAAGGAGGATAAAAATAAGGGGAGGGAGCATAACGAGCATTCTCTACGTAACGCTCTGAAGCAGACGCTAATGAGCGGCAGCCATCTTACATTACCCGTCTGTGACTGCGTTCCCATCGAATTACATACTAACAACGTCTGGCAGGCTAGCACTTTTAAAGCCATCTTGCGATAAAAAAAGTAATTTACATTTATGGATATAATATCACCACTATTTTCTTTTCTTTCAAAGTAGTGCGAGGTCACCTTTTACCGCTTCGCACGACAAAAATCCGACTTGTCACACGAAAGGTACATACTATTTAAAGTAATACATGAAACAGTTATCTCTACTAAAAATAAAACACGCTCATTTATTTCATGTGATCAAGTGAATATTTTTGAAAACACAAACGGAACGAAATGAGCCTTAAAAACAATACTTCGTGCTAAACCTGATAATTTACTACAAACGTTTAACGAAGGGCACACGAAATATGCAAAATTGAAAAGCGTTTGTAGCGCACAATAAATATCGATTAGCATTGATAGATTACTATATACCCATCCTCCTTGCTATTATACCAATCTTTATAGTTCCACAACTTGACATGATGTAGGTAGGTTGATAATTCTGTAACCTATAACAAAGTGCATTAAAATTATGGATGGGCGATAGTGAGTGAGCTTTCCATTCCTGCAATTCAACAATTTGCTCCGAATTCACTTTTTCTTAAACTGCAATTCTCACTTCATAGCATCGTAAATGAATAACAGCAGTGAAATATAACACATCACATAGACCACATTTTATTGCCGATTTCCTCTCTTAATTGTTTGACCTTGTTCCTTACAGTTTACAAAATTACTAACTCTCAGTTAAAAGTGACATGGCCTTATATTGATTTATTGTTTCTTATGTTTTATATTAAACTTAACATAGAATGTAAGATGGGAATCTCATCCATTCTTTTCGTAGGGTCTTGTGTGGAATATTTTGACATGTAGATAGACAAGCGTTAGATGAGGAGTCATTTGATTTGTCTTGCTATTAAATTTCTTCATCTGCTAAAAAAACAACGAATTCGCAATTTTACAAAAGATCTAGCCTCATGTTCCATTGGATGGAATGAACAAACGGATAGATGAGATAAACTAATTTGTAATTACCACAACAATAACGAACTCTCGCAGAAGTTTTTTTATTATTATTACATTAAAATACTTATTAACCAACCAAATTTTTGAAGTTTAAAAGGTGTTAACTAAGTAGTTCGTGTACACTTAAAAAAAAAAAAATTAAAACTGTATTTCCGGAAATGTGGAACTGATTATACAAAACATCTACAGAGAATTATAAGCATTATTGTTCATATACAATTCAAATTCTGACCTTGGCTTCTCATTAAAAAAAATTTCTGATGGGAAACATGGAGCAATTTACTTGAATCACTTACGCAAAAATTTTAAGAAAAAAGTTTATAACATATTGTTTAGGAATCAATTAATCTTCTACCTAATTTTACCATTTAAACACACATTGATACATCCTTTTAGTAAATTAAGACATTTAGGGGATACTTTTTATTATTATTATCATTAGAGAATTCTTTAATAATTGCCATTTTCTCATAATTCTAGACAGAGCTGAAAACCAACTGAGAGGGTGGGAGCTTGCACAAGAATTTCCGCTTGTTACAGGAATTTTTTTAGAAATCACTTTTTCGAACAGTTTACATATATTTAGTAACAGGTTCTTGTTAAAGGCATTTCAGATAAAAAAAATGGCAAAAATTAGAATAAACAAAATAAATTTTATTTTTTTAAACATGAAGGAATAGGAAAGTGGTGTTACACAATAGTACAGGAAGTACTCAAGGTAAGATGGGAAAAGACCAATGGATCCAGTTTTCCTTTAAATATATTATTACAAATTAATTTAGTTTTCATGTATGATATTCCATTATGGTTAAATACATTATAGTTTTCGTCAGTAGATTATTGAAATTCTCGAAATATTGTCAAAATGGATTTTAAAATTGTATTTTAATGTTTCCAACAAATTACTGTTACAATATCGGGAACAAAAATTATATGTGTTCAAGAGTTTAGTTTGCCAACATATATTCTTTTCAGTTTTTTTATATATCACATTTTTACTATTAATATTTAAATGCTTTATTCTATTATTTCATTTAGTACTTTTGTTCCTTTTTTATATATTACTGGTGCTAATATTTTCCGTTTTTTAAAAGCTTTGTGAGTTCTAAACATTGTAGTTTCAAACTCCAGTATTCTTTGGAGATCACATTTAATAGCTATTTTAATCTGCTCCGTATTTTTTTTATTTTTGTTCGTAAGGTAAGGCATTTCGATTTTTCCATATATATATATTTTTATTGCTAGTAAATAATGAATTGTTAGGTTTTTAGATTCAGAGCAGTCTAGCGGTACATGGTACAAAATGATGTGCAGTAAATTTATGTCTATAATTTAAGTATTGTTGTAACCACCCCCAGATATATTTTGCAAAATTGCAATCTACAAATATATGTTGAAGAGTTTCTTCTTAGCCACAGTAGTTACAGTTAGGATTAGATATTAGTTTAATTCTATACAACCATTTTCTTGCCTGGATAATGTGCGAAATTTTAAAAAAGTAGAACTCTAATATGAGTGCTTAGTTTTATTTTGGACTGCAGTGTATCCACACCCGAGGCTGTTTCAGATAATATCTCACTATCATTCCCTTCCTCCTCCGGAGTCACTGTAGTTTTAACGATTGGAAGTCTTATACTTTAACAGTCTAAAATTATATTACTAGTGGAACAAGTCTGGCATGGCAGGACTTCAGAATGGCTTAGAAAAACTTTTTTAAGTATTTTTTTCCCCTGGAAATTTCCCATGAAGACAATTTTTCTAAAAATGTGAAATAAATCCAGCACTTTAGTCTTTAAATGTGAGGAAATAAAGATTTTTATGAATTTCAAAGAATAGGAACGTAAACAATACTTTTCCTGAAGCAATTATTTTCTCGAAATACAACATTGATTACATAAAAAATCTAATTTATACTCGATATTTAATAAAAAAACGGCTTGCCTATTTTTCAAAATCCAAACCAGAAATATCACAATCACAAAGTTTCCAAATCATGTGGCGAAGCCACACAATAAACATAGAGAAAAAACATTCAAAGTATAGCAATCAGATAAAAAATGTATCAGAAATAATCGAATAGAAATGAAAATGCAATAGGGAACCTAGTCTAAACGTGTGTGTGATCGAACCGATAAACGTAACTGGACCGCCAACTCAGCAACCTCGCAATTCCAAACTTTCTGAATCAGAAACTCTCCCCTGGGTCCAAGGTTACTGTTCTGATTTTGTATCGCTTGGCCACACAATAACCGAAGATACTCATTAACCAATAACGGAATTATACTCAATAACATTTGGTTTTCCCTTTTTTGAGTTACAATAAGGTTCACAGCAGTACACCATGGTAGCTACTGAATTCAATCAAAAACTTTTGCAATTTGAGTATGATATAAGCAATAAAATAAATGCTGCACTTTATTTTGCGTTCATGCAGTTGCTTAACTGAAATGATTAAACTTCACGAAAATATTTTAAAACAGACTCGATTCACGTTTAAACAGGACGGCACATGAAAAACTAATTACGATCGGCCAAAAAAAAAAAAAAAAAACCCCTAGCTGGGGTCGGTGTCTGCACCATCTCGCGACGAAAAGTGGCATTTTTCTTGTACGCGAAAACTCGTAGAGATCGCCGAAGTGACAGAGCCTTGAGCAGTAACAGTTACAATTGATAATCCCAGTTAGCCGTGGCAAGACTTACCTGTGAAACGTGATTCCAGTCAATTTTTTATCTGCCTTATTGGTGCAGCCTATAGCTGCGCACGCTGGCATTTCTAAGTTCCTTTCCAGCAAAAAACAACACAAAAAAATGAAAAAACAAAACAAAAAAAATCCACTAAACTCGAACTATTACTTCAGTAACTTACAAGGCACGAACAAGCAACTGAGGGTAAGGTAACATGGCGGCCACGCAACTCACTTGGTTTCACCGATGGGAGCACATGCTCCCTCCCCTTATTTCTATCCTCTTTGACTTCACCACGGCCCAACTCGATCGAGGAGTCATCTGATAGTTCCCATTCTTTCCGCAGAGACGGTGGGGCGCTGGAACCCTACTGTTCACTCGCGTTTTCCACCGTTGTTATGCATTACGTCAGGTAGAAAGGAAATCGTGAGCAAAGTAAAAATTAATATTGGCATTGTTTTTGAAGGGAATTATTTTGGGTTAGGATTGAAACGCCCACATATATGATACATACATCCAGCGAAAAAAAAATGTACTACATATGATAATGTAATATAATGCGTGAAATTCACAGCAAAGCTGCATACGATTCTTCAGTTATGACTTATGAGCAAACACGGTGTACTCGTTCAAATTGGTAAATAGTATGTTTATCTATCTGGTAATACCATTTAAATGTTAATAAAGAAAAGTTATCCCTTACTAAAAACTTTTATCAAGTTAAAGTAACTCATACAGTGTAACAACGACTAAGAAATTTCATTGCAAAATAAATCGCAATTATTGACAGAAAAAAACGTAATCTGTACAAAACAAAATTTATGTAATCAAAGATAAAAAAAGGGGGAGGGGGATGAAATATCCGAACGATGATCACACTATAACACGTGAAACAATGTTCTTTCCAACTATTTGAAACAGGTATTTGCGATGGTAAGAAAAGGTATTTGTACTGAGTAAATAGAACAAGATCTGTAAACTCAATGTTATAAGTGTTTTAATTTATTATTTTTTTTAGGGGGATGGTGTTTTTCGAGGGCAAGTGATACAATACGTTGATTCTATTAGTGAAATACAAATGCAATTAAACTTGGGGGGGGGTTAGTAACTCGATATTAAGCTATCTTGATGGCTAAATAAAAACGGAAATTCCGTTTTAATTTTACTTCTTGCACTGGAAAGAACCCCCCCCCCCCAAAAAAAAAAAAGTTAATAAATAAGAAAACCTTGGGGCATTGAGTTTACAGATCTTGTTCTATTTATTCATCACAAATATTTTTTTTCTTTTGTTTCTTTAATTTATACCTCATGTCCGACTCAAACAAAAGGACGACGCATGAGGGACTGTTAAGGAATCAATCTATTAATATTTTACCTTATTTTTCCATTCAGAAACTCATTCATTCTTTCTTTTAGTAAATTAAGATGTTTAATAGATACTTTCTTTTAACTTTTTAAGTTTTGTTTAATTTCAAGTAAGGATCCTTTAAAAATGCCATTTCACTTCCTTCCACACAGATCAGACAACCAACTGAGAGGGTGGCAGCCTGCAGAAGAGTTTCCGTTTGCAACAGGAAGTATACAATTTATTTAGAAATCACGTTTTAGAACACTCTACATATACTTAGTAAGAGGTTCATGATAAAGGTATTTAAAATTAAAAAATTAGTAAAAATTAGACTAAACAAAATAACTTTTTAATTTATGAAAAAATAAGAAAGTAGTGCAACACGATAGCACGAAAAGATGAAAAAAATATAAATGAATTTCATTTTTTTTTTAATTTATGATGTTCCGTAATGATTAAATAATTCACTAATTAAAAAATTCCGTGGTGGGGGAGCTGGTGAAATGCACCTGCATAGCGCGGCGGTAGAAGCGAGAACGTGCACAGAACATGCGTCAAGTGTAACAAAGAAGCCGAATAGCGCAGCGGTATAGGCGAGAAATACAAGCATATCAATACGCAAAACTACGATATAATAACAACTGTGAGTAAATAAGTTACATTTAATTTTTTAGAATACATAAAAATTCGCAGCATGTAATAAAGAATAAGCAAGCATCATCTTATTTAATCAGTGCAGCGGCAGAGAATGAAATACAAGCATATGAAACACAGTAACTGGGATAAAATTTTAAAATAAAACTCGACAATTAATTTCTTATAATAGGATAATAGGTAAAAGCTCGCGTCACACCTTTCGCCTTGTGGGGGCACATCGGTTGCGTAACACTGTCTCCCCTAATCCATAGGAGAGGGTGATAGGCCAAATCAATCAAAAAAACACTAAATATTTAAAACATTATTAATACTTAAAATAATTTAGAATCACGTTTACCGCAAAGGCCCTTTCTTTCTTATAAAAGTAAAATATATGTTATCGGCGTGTGACTCATGTAACATTCATTCTTTCGTTTTAAATTGCCTAAACTCAGCAGGTTTAAAATCATGTAGTATAATAAAATTTAATTATAGATGATTAAAACAAGTCAAACTTTAAAAACCTTTCGAAAGTCTTCTTTCTGGGTTGTTTTTGACTAATCCGTTCACCGCTAAGGCACTTTTTTATTTTGAACTACATAACTGCTTATGTCTGTAAGTCATAAAAGGGGAAATCTATTTTTCATCTGAATTGAAAGTAAACAACATACTCTTTTCTGATGGGATCGAGTTTCAAATTTGGATCCACTAAGAAGGAACTGATCAAGGCTGTCTCAATCCTCTCAAAGTTGTGACTTACTGTGTTATGTATAAAAGAATCGCATACTTTTGATAAACTGAAATTCACAGGGCTTGAAAAATTTCTGAAAGTTACATGCCTAGCTGGGCATGTGCAGAAATTACTTACCTGCCCTTATAGTAACTGCTGGATGCCCAGGAAAATTTAAGGTAGCAAATAAGAACTCTCTTTTTTTTTAAGCTAAAAAATATGATGACCTTTTTTTGCATTTCCGTATTAAGGGTCTGTATTCAAAATGTTCACTGCACAAAAGCGGGTATCTCAAGTTTTAAGATGATGATGCTGAAATCGGTATGAAATGATGAAACTGGTACATTTGAGAAATTTAGAGATTCTGCCATGTTCCTTTTGTTAAAAGTTTTCGCTCTTTGTCGCTAAACACCGGAGACTAGTTCTGCATCCTACCGCTGACTATAAACAACATTTGGAGCAAAACTACGTATAGTTCTAATTTCTGGACCTAGATCATAATATAATTAAAGTGTTATTCTTCTGTCCTTGGCACTCTATAACAATAAATGATCATGATCATATGTAGAGGATTTTAGGAAGGGAGTTTCTCACCCCAGGTCTTAAACAACCCTTAGAAATAGGAAGCTAGGAGATTTGGGCTAGAGTGCCCCATAGGAAAGTGGCACGGAAGCGAAGTAGAAAGGGGGAGGAAGACACCCTTATTTATTACCGGGGGGCAGTACCCGGGGTCCGACGGCTTAACGTGCCCATCCGACGCACGGCGGATATTTAGTGGATCGAGCGTTCGTACCTGCCTGAGATCGAACCTGAGGTCCTTTCCGCGGCAGTCACGAACGTTGCCAACTAGGCCACCCGCGGCCCACTCTATAACAATAATACAACCATGGCCGTCTTAAGGGGTGGACCAACGGGGCCAGTGCCCAGGGCCCCCACCTGAGATGGGGTCCCCAACGGCTCAAATGTCTTATTTATTTACAAAAGGTCCAACTCTTTCACCACTCATCAGCGTTTTTTTTTATCGTTATTTAATGAAAAGAAGAAACACCAATGCAGAAAGTTGGAAGTTGTTCCGCCTTGTTTTTCAAACCTTACTCGTAGGTTTGATTTCCCGAGGGGAGACCGGAGTGAAGTTAGGTGTTAGGATGGATCTTTTGTGACAAAATAAGAAACGAAGAAAGCCGATCTCTCTTCTAGTCCCGAATGGGGGTGATAGTGATTTGATAAAACAATTAAATTAAAATTATGAACGGAAGTAAAAATGTGTAATTTGTAAACTCGTATGAGGTGTCCGAGAAACAAAGTGGTGTGTCAGCATGTATCCGAAGAACATTTCTCAAGAAAATGCCGTGAGCGCATGGATTTTATTTTTGACTGACGGGACAAGTGTTTCGTTTTATCTTATTTTTGGCATACATCTCTAGAATTCCGAATGTAATGCACTAGTACACTTCCACAAGCCATGTCCAAGTGTTTATGTTCTCATAGGAGAATTGTCGATTTTCAAAACACAAACTATTTGCCGAACTTAGATGATTCATTTCCAAAAGAATTTAAGGGCCGAATGTCATTCAGTGAGCTAGATGTAAAATACGTTAAAACTAACTTATGTTCATGTGAGCAAGGCATTTTTTTTAGTGGCGGCCCGTGACTAAGTGCTGCAGCACGCTAAAAATTTTTGAATTCATATCCGTATTGTTTATTCTAGCTGAAAGCCTGAAAGTGCGTGCCTATGATTTCCTGCCAGCCGAAAATCCGATTTTTAGACGGGCCGTAATCAAGGCTCCTCTTCGTCATTCGGTCTGTGGTGTCGGTTGGCACACGGGAATAACAACGTGTCATTCCTTCCTACATCATACGCCAAGTACACCTCTTGTGGGTCCTCTTGTCAAACGGGCCACAAGGGTTTCCAGCGTGCTGTATTTCTCGCCGGCAGCAAACGGCGTTGAAACCAAAGAAGCCATTCCCCTCTTTCTCTCATCGGAACTGGGAGCAGGGCAGTTAACCAATAGAATAGCGGGAAAACTTATCTGAATGTTTGTTTGTTTCTGTGCTCTCATAACGTTTGCTTGATCAGTCAGTTAAAATCTGTCAGTGCTTTGATTTTTTTTTTCTTTATTCTGTGGTTTTCGTAATCTTTTAATTCATGAACGGAGACTGCTATTAATTCAGTAGATTCTTTGTTGATACTAACACTAACATTTTCTTCAAGAACTTTAGAGGGGAAAGTTGAAGTAAAGTCCTTAGGTCGACTAACACCAGATTTGATTATAGCTCAGAAGGCGAAATGCCGGAAAGTTTATTAAAAATCGTAAATAATAAAAGTGCAAGAGTGATTGACTGAATTGTATATTGAAGCACACTGTAAAAAAGTTTCGTATTGAAAATATGAAACTGAATAAAACCTATTTTCAAAATAAATAAATAAATAAATAAATAAATAAATAAATAATGTTTTCTAGGCAACTGAAGTCTGGGCAGATTAATCAAGCAGTATATTTCGTAAAATATTAGGCTGTGTCGAATATACGATTACAAATTTAACCATTAACGCCAAAAGAGGGGAACAAAGTGAATAATCATATTAATTTATATGTAATTACGAAAATCTGCTCTCGGGTATTTTCCCCGATGACCAAAATTGCCCAATTCCTAAGGCCTGTTGTGGTAGTGGGGGGGGGGAGAAGGTCTCGCCCGCGTGTAAATCGGTAAGTCGCAGCACGTACACTCTCAGGAGCACGAGCCGCCACTGTCCGTAATATAGAAACTGACCTGCGAACAGACTACTAATAGGAGAACCGAAAGTGCAGTGACGCAGCAAATCAGAAATGAATGGAAGCTGTTCAAACCAGAACCGAAATTTATAGTTCCCCAGTTTTCTGTACAACATGGAAAAGCATATAAGTACTTTCTATTTTGAATCCGGGAATCATATGTCAAAGAACGAAACATTTCTCAACATCTGCTTTAAAAACAATGACAAAACATGAACGAACTATATTCTGTAAAGTATGAGTACATCATGGTTCGCTCGCTGCAAGGACCTACGCGGTTGCGCTTGTGGTCATCTGCGCGTGAATTAGCGATGCGTTAGGCCTATCGAAGCGTCTCTTCACAGCACCGCACTTACAGGTAAATATTACGATAAAAATCTTTAAAACACATTTTAAATATGAAATTTCTGCATCATTTGCCGTTAATTTCCATACTCTAAAATATGTGCGTTGCACTTTTCCCAGGTACTAACATTTTTGCGACGAAATAATTTAGGACGCATCGTCGGAAAATAGATATACATTCAGTCAGTATTTCTTAAACGTTTTGCTTTGTAATTTTATTACTGAAACGATGAAAGATTTCCGTCTTTAGCATGATTTAATGATTAAAAGATGAGAAATATATACAATTAAAACCATGAGCACTTTCGAGGCAGCGGCTGTCTCTTCTTCAGATGTAATAAATAGATACACATTTAATCTGTATATAATATAGATCATTGTATTGTGGGAAGCATGGTAAGTTATTAGCCAACAGTAATCTACATGCGCCAAAATGTTGCGTATACTGTTGGCCCAATGGTCTGAAGAAAACATGGAAATATATTATAGAAATAAATGGTGTAGGGTGGGGTGAACATTCAATTTTAAGTTTATATTACAATTTACTGTTTTAATAAGGGATTTCCAAACGTTACGTAACTCACCGGAGGCCTCTATATACACACTTTCTACAATGTATCTATTTATTACATCTGAAGAAGAGGCAGCCGCTGCCTCGAAAGTGCTCGTGGTTTTAATTGTATATATTTCTCATCTTTTAATCATTAAATCGTGCTAAAGACGGAAATCTTTCATCGTTTCAGTGATTAATGTGGCACGAGTCTTCAATATTTGATGCAATTTTATTATTTACTATAAAGAAATATTTGTAATTATAATTATTTTAATAAAGACATTATTGTTATTAATATTATTATTGTGTTTGATCGTTATTTAGAGCACTATTTTAGTTTTTTCTCTATGCATCGGATGCCATCTATCGACAATTGCGACATTTGTACTAGCGGCTATTGCGTAAGTATCAGAAAAGAAATTCATTTTTTTGCAACCAGCACCGCGCACAATATGTGGAATGGCAAGGCGAAATCTTTTTTCTCTATAGAAATATTTCAACTCGCGCATTTCGAAAATCACGCACACACACACAAACAAACAAAAACTTGTTTAATTAAACAAGTTTTGTTGGTTCGTGAAAAATAGTGTTCCTATTAAACAAGTTTTGTTTGTTTGTTAACGAAAAATATTGTTCCTACTCTGTTGTACGGTAGTGAAACCTAGGTACTGTAGAATAGACAGATGAGCCATTTGTGTGTTGGAGAGGTGATCTACTTATGGAGATTTGTGGCCAACCACGCTCTGATCATGTGAGGAACGAGAATGTGCTGCAGAAGGGCAGTGTGAGGCAAAATGTCGTTAATAAGGTGGAGACTAATATTCTAAGGTGGTTGACCACGTTGAAAAAATGAGTAATGAAATGTTTACTAAGAACATTTTTTTCATTTCAAGTGGCAGGAAAGAACGGTAGAGGAAGTCCAAGGGAATCATGGGAGAACCAGATTCAGGAGTGTCTGCAAGAGAAAATATTCTGATTGTGAATTACATCAAAATGTCGTGTGTACGACGTTTGATGGATGTCAGTGATGCTCAAGATGTGTGCCAAGATAGCGGTAAAGAGAAACGATTGGTATGGTAACGGTAAGTAAATAATCAGTCAAAATTATCTTTCTTTGTGGAGCTAACCTCTGAATCTCAGAGAACACTTCAGCGATAATTTTGTTTGATGTTTGCTTTATAAATAGCCCTAATATTGCGTTTCGTAGCATATGTAATGGTTTTATGCCCTATTAAACAAGAACTGAGATTTATATATAATTACGTCATTTCCTCAACCAAATCATACGAGTTCAGAATGTAAATAATAATACAGAAACAACGTGCTTTTTTCTTTGTCACATGTCAATAGATGACGCTCAGTTGGAACACTAAATTTTTACCTTTGCTGGTTTTCCTGATGGATGTGGAATCCTGACGTAACTTCCTATGCCAGCGCTCTCTGCCATTTTCAATGATTTTTCACAAAACCGTTAGGGACATCTTATAGAGCAGCAAACCCGAGAATTGTGGAGTCAGAACTCATACGCTGCCATTTGTCGGTCTATTTGAAACTATTTGGTTTATGGTTGGAAGAAGAGACTAAATACTTAGAAATTTTGGGACAACTTCAGAAAACAATTAAAATATACTATCAGTGGCAAGCTTGAAACAAATTGTACTTACCAAACATTTGTACAGTTGAAATCCATAAAATTTAAATTAAGTTGATGTAAATTTTGTTGATTTCAATTTCAGGTATTTTCCCTTTATCGCTATTGCAGTAATCTTGATTTTTGTTTTTGCATTGCGATTTCTAATCTTTACAAAAGTTACAGTTTTTACTTGTATCTTTTTTACCCATGCTGGAACATTTGATCTTTTAGAATACGTGATGTAACTCCAGTTCCTTTCGTTTTTGTTGTTTTTTAATTCTCCGAGGGACATAGCGCACCTGCAAATCTAGGCAACTTTACCTTGCCATTGTTTTGAAGGAAATACATAACAGAACAGAATGGAGCTACAGGGTTTGCAGCAAAACGCACACTGCAAAAACATATCTTCAGGAGCAAACTGGTGCTGCAGGACCGTAGGAAAGGAAGGAAAGCCTAGTTTTGGAGAACCATCATATCCACGAATCCAAAAGACCATCAATGTGTTAAATTCTGCATAAGCTATGTTTTACTTTTCTGTGTGTGTGTGTGTTTTTGGGTGGTTGTTGTTAATGTGCATCTGTAGGTAAATAGATAAATTATTTTACGAATTCATTTTATATTATCGTATCAGAATTTCAAACCATTTGCAGAAATTAATTTGAAAAATTTTTTTATATCTTTTTATCTCTAAGTTAAACGTTCTCCACAAATGTAACAAAAAATATCTGTCTTGTTCGGCATTGACAACATATGTAGAAGTCTTTGCCGTGGCCTGAAGATGTGTTGAGGGAGCCTGCATTCCCGGACGTCTAACTCAGGCTTATCTCCGACAACGGTTTTCTTTAAAGTCAAGTGTGAGCTGCGAGAGTGGACACCTGCACTTTGACCGACCGATCCTTTAGGTATCGGTGGGGGACCAAGGGCAACTTACCCCCTTAGTTTCGGCCCTTGAAACCCGAAGGATCTCTCTAGGAGCGTTGGGCTTTTTCTAGTGTTATGTTTTTATGACTTGTGTTTACTGTTTTGATGGAGGGCCTTACATCCGTAGTTTAATCTGTCTTCTCTCCGGTCGAGGTAGGCGGTGCAGGCCGCTGATCGAGACGACAGGAGGCTGTGTGATTCTGAGGGAGTGAGTGTTTTGGTCCTGTCTCTGCTTTTCCTCTTTTGGTGTGGTGTGAATGGATGGTATCTGAAGGGAGGGTGTTGTGTATCTGCTGCTCGTGGTGTACCGGTTCCGTGTGAATGTGGGCCGGGGAGGCACCTGCCATGGGTCATGTGAGTGCCTTGATGCACCTGTTGGCCGGGTGTCCTCTCTGACAGTCTCCCGTCCGGGTCGCTGTCACTTGGTCACCTCTGAAGGGGACTTCTGTCCGCCTACATGGACATTCCGGGTATATACCTTTGGGTTGCACCCGCCGTCCTAGGTGACCTCGCCGCATGTTTGTGTGCGGGTCCTTTCGAGTTTTTCGGAGGATCTTCACGACTCGGGGGTTTGTCTGGTGTTGCTTGTTGGGCCGTGGTGGGAGTGTGTGTAAACATCAATGAACGATGTCCAGGTGTTTACCTGTGGCGTGGCGAACAGTGTAAAGATGTGTTGCAACAAAGTTCGTGTATGGGGGAGTGGACGTCGAGCGAGAGCACATTAGGGCGCTCCTCTCTCTCAGCCCCCATGATTTGGAGGTCTTATACGAAGGCAAGCTGCTGTCTTGTTTATGTCTGTTTTTCAGCGCGACAGCTCGCGAACAAATGCTTCGACTTCGATTAAATCTTTAGTATGGGGTTGGGTCAACCTGAGGAAGCACCCTATTAAAAGTGGACGAAATGGGGACAAAGGTCAGGGTACAGAGCTTAGGTTGAGAGACCCGAGCCAACGCCCCCTGAAACAAGGCCCAAACACCTTCTGCTCTCCGACGTCACTACATGAAGGCCTATTGAATTTGACGAACGACTGTAAATTGTTACTTGGCAGTGGCCAAATAACAATTTTTCGGTTGCTGTGTTTTGCTAAAACGTGGAAAGAGCGATGTCTTTGTTTATTTATAGCTATTGGATTGATACTTTTTTTGTTTAAAACTAAGTTTTATTACTTTTAAGCTTTAATTCCCTCAGGTAACGCTACTACGTATGGCACACTGTTGGGCCAAAAATGAGAACACTTCGAACTATTAAGCTGACTGTGCAAAAATATTTCTTAACTGAAGATAAACCACTTTTGGCATCTAACATACTCAGAATTTTTTTTTTTTTTTAACTTGAATGCTCTATACTCGGGGCAAACTTAACCTGTCATTGGAAGGAAGGCTACAGAGTGTATACTTCCACTGCATAAAATAGTTCCGGTCTAAAAGCTCGTACTCCAGCTTCAACTGGCACTTAGAAATGACACAGATGTTCAATACGTTGTGTGTGTGTGCATTTAAAAAATTCAGATCTCAGTTTCAGCGGCATTTCTAAAAAAATACAGATATTCGTGCTTTGGTGACGTCATTGATGGTTCTCTGTCACAGCATTCTTGTTTGGGTCAGAGTTAAGCTGTCAACCCAGGGGATATTTATTGCTGTGGGGGTGGGGGGTCATTAGTGGAAGGATGAGGGCGAAAAAAGTGTTTCCGAGGGCATTTCGCGTTTCTCCTTCTTGATTGTTGTTTTAAAACACTCTTCTGTCTTTTCGTTTTTTTCGAATGGCATCTGCCGGTCACTCGAGTGTATTTCAGCCGCATAAACGTGGGAAATCACTACGAAGCTCTGCTAAGGTGATCGTTATGAATGTTTTCACTAAATTGATGGAAAAACATTCGCCGAATAAATCAAATGAATTAACAGTTCTTACGGCAGAACTCACTGGCGTTTCAAGTCGCACCATTGCGAGAATGAAGGTTGAATTTAGTACTGAAGTACCTCAGATCCATTGGCAATTTATTTCTTCAAATTAAAAATACAATTCTCGCTTGGCTTACATAGAACGTTTTCTCGAAATTAGTTTGGAGTTCCCAATTCAGTTCTCAATATAGGCCAAGAAACGGCCATCTTTTCCTTTTGAACTTTTGTGCGCAGTTGCCTTAAACGCGCATGAACCGGCATGAAAATTCAGACAAATGAAAGAGTTCCTTCCCCAGCCACACATAATTCGGAAACTTGGAAAACTGCCACACATTCAAAGTGTTCCTCGGAGGAACAGCAATTTGTGCCCGGCCCATCAATGAAAAACATGTGGCAATTTTCCAATGTGTGGCAATTTTCCAAGTTGCTGAAAGATGTGTGGCAGTTTACAGTGAACCCTAAAATATCATTTACCACAGAGACGGGCTCTTGTCCAGTACTTATGGCAACACGGGGTAGTTAAAAATGCATACACATTTAACGGATGTCTGTTATAAAAAAAAAATCTAATCAAGGCAAAATTTTTGAAAGAACGAAATTTTACGCATAACTGATGACATGGTAAAATTACTTTTAATTAAATCCCGCAGTTGGTAATCTTCAAGCAATAAGTATAAATATATGAAATATATAAAAAAAAATGGAAAAATATGTGAAAACAAAATTAGTCCACTTAAGACTGCTTCCCGTGTTTAGCAAAGATAATTTCATTTTAAAGGTAAGAAAGAAAGAAACGTTACACGTTCTGTAACATCTCCAAAAAAAAAAAAAAAAAAAAAAAAAAAGATAAGAGAGGGAGAAATAAACTGCTTGTCTACCGGTCTGCAAAGCGCGCGGCGGTGGGGAGGGGTTAAAATAGAGGGGTTTGGTAAGGGATCACGGTGACAGACAGCCATCCCTGAGGGCTTGTGGGAGAAGTTTTCCGAGTGAAGGTTAATTACACACCATTAGTGCGGAGTAATACTGGGAGTGAAAAGGTCACCGTAGCTTTGGCCCCATTGCCAGGATAGCTTTGCCCCGAGTATAGATAGCGTGTGTTGCAACTTTGCAGCAAGGGTAAATATTAGAGATCGTAAGCAAAAAGTATTTGTAAATGTGAAACATAAATGTTCAACTTGTTGTTTGTATTGTATTGGAAAAATAATTATATAATTGTAAATTAGATTAAACTTATATTTAAAAGATTTTAACAATTTACTGTTTACTATTATAATGAAGTCAATGAATTATTTAATCATTATGGAACATCATAAACTGAGTATAAAGCACTTGGCACTAATAAAATAAAAAAATCGAATCCATTTACGTTTTTTCTTCTTCATTTTTTCGTATTTCAGGTACTGTCATGTTAAACTATTTTCCAATTTTTTCATAATTTAAAAAGTTATTTTGTTTAGTCTAATTTTTTTATTTGAAATACCTTTATCATGAACCTCTTACTAAGTATATGTAGAGTGTTCTAAAACGTGATTTCTAAATAAATTGTATACTTCCTGTTGCAAGCGGAAACTCTTGTGCAGGCTGCCACCCTCTCAGTTGTTTGATCTGTGTGGAAGGAAGTGAAAATGGCATTTTTAAAGGATCCTTACTTGAAGTTAAACAAATCTTTAAAAGTTAAAAGAAAGTATCTATTAAACATCTTAGTTTACTAAAAGAATGAATGAATGAGTTTCTGAATAGAAAAATAAGGTAAAAGATTCATAGATTACTTAACAGTTCCTCATGCGTCGACCTTTTGTTAGAGTCGGACATGAGGTATAAATTAAAGAAACAGAAGTAAAAAGTATTTGTGCTGAATAAATAGGACAAGAATTGTAAACTTAATGCACCGAGGTTGTGTTATTTATTAACTTTTTCTTTGGGGGGGGTGTCTTTCCAGTGCAAGTGACAAATTAAAACGGAATTTCCGTTTTTGTTTAGCCATCAAAATAGCTTAAAATCGAGCTGCTAAACAAGCCCCCGAGTTTCATTGCATTTGTCTTTCACTAATAGAATCAACGTATTGTATCACTTGCCCTTGAAAAACACCCCACCTCCTAAAAAAATTTATCACAAATCGAGTAGCATGGCTCCAGCGCCCAACAGCGTGTCATTCCTGCTTCCTACACCACACACCTCTTGGGGGTCCTCTTGTCAAGCCGGCCACAAGTGTTTCCAGTGTGCTGTATTTCTCTCAGCACCATATAAGATCGCCGACAGCAAACGGCGTTGAAACCAAAGACGCCATTCCCCTCTTTCTCTCATCGGAACTGGGAGCAGGACAGTTGACCAATAGTTGTCTGATCGTTTGTTTGCTTCTGTGCTCTCACAAGGTTTGCTTGATCTGTCAATTAATATCTATCTGTGTTTTTAATTTGTTTTCTTTATTCTGTGGTTTTCGTAATCTTTTAATTTCATGAATGGAGACTGCGATTAATTCAGTAGATTCTTTGTTGAAACTACCATTTTCTTAAAGAACTTTAGAGAGAAAAATTGAAGTAAAGTCATTAGGTCGACCAACACCAGATTTGATTATAGCTCAGACGGCGAAATGCGTGAAAGTGCATTAAAAAAAATCGCAAATAATAAAGGTGCAAGAGTGATTGACGGAATTGTATATTGAAGCACAGTGTAAAAAAGTTTTGTATTATGAAACTGAATAAAAACCTATTTTCAAAATAAATAAATAAATAAAAATAAATGAGTAATGTTTTCTAGGCAACTGAAGTCGGGGCAGATTAATCAAGCTGTATATTCCGCAAAATGTTAGGCTTAATACTGTGTCGAATATACGATTACAAATTTAACCATTAACGCCAAAGAGGTGAACAAAATGAATAATCATATTAATTTATATGTTTTTACGAAAATCTGCTCTCTGGTATTTTCCTTGATGACCAAGATGATCCCATTGCCTGGCGCATAACTGGAAGTGATGGTGTAAATCGGTAAGTCGCAGCATGCAAACTCACAGTACCACGAGCCGCCACTGATTTTTTTTTCTCCTTCCACGGATACACCGCATTTTTTCCGAATCACTTTTTCCATTTAAACAGTCCTTTGTGTTGTCTATCTATACCAAGAAGTGCACGTATGTTTATCATTGGAGATTGCTCACTAGGGCTATTACTATGTTCAATGTTCGGCGTTTAAATAAATAACAATGACCGGCGCTGCATATCGGCATTTTTGTCCGTTGCGTAACATTATCTCGAAGCGGCGCTAGTTGGTTTATTTCTTTCTTCTGTTTTAATTTAATTTAATTTTCGTTGAATGATTTGTAGAATAGGGAAGAAACATCATCTTTCAGCACCCATTTTCTTGTAATTTACTAAGCAACTAAATGTGAGTGCATTTGGTAGATTTCATGGAGTTCTATAATTTTTGTCATGTACCAATTTTCATTCAAGTGGTATTAAAAAGTTTCTGGATATTGAATGTTTCTATATCAGTTGGGAAATAAATTTGGGGAGATCTTCATCTGGCAGTGGATTAATAATGGTTAAAAATGTTATGAAAGATTAGGGTCCCCCGAAAATGTGACGGCACAGCCCCCCCCCCCCCCCTCAAGTGTTAAGACGGCACTGAATACAACTTCCAGTGATTAGTAGTGAAACGAAACATGACATGTGACAACTGTCTTTTTTTCTTGTAGTAGGAAATTCTATACCAAACTTTTCTTTTATTTTAAAATTTAGTTGCTCGGACCGGGCAACTAGATTTCTTATTTGCCTGCCTAGGCCAATAACTTACATGCCCCGAGCATCTTAAACATGATATTTTTCAAGCCCTGAATTCAGATTTTAAAGTATAATAAAAAAAAGTGTGTAAATGAATATTTCGGAGGGGGGGGGTAACAACCACCATGAGCTACCAGGAGCAACTCAGTGGGCTATAAGCAGTTGCCTGTCCCTAATTTAGGGTCACTGGTTCCAGGAAAGGGAGAGAACCAGTGCCATAAGACAAACAGAACATCCATGTCTCACTGGGATTCAAACCCAGATCCTTCATGGGCAAATGATCATAAGCCAACGCTTAGACCACTGCGCCACCAGGGCAGCTACAAATGAGCTACCATCCTAGGCTGGTTGTTTTTAAGCTCTAAATAAATATATAGGGGATGTTTCCCGTCCTATGACGGAGTGAAACTTTTAATTGAAACAGATTGAAAACAAAGCAAACAGATGCCAGATTTCTGTATGGAAACATAGTAAAACTTATACAGTAAGAACTCATTCATGTTAGAACTAAAAATCATATGCTATTTAATGCAGACAATTGACGTGGACCAGGAACATCAAACAGAAGTCATCGCTCGTTCCACGTTTATAAGTGAGTCGCGGAAAATTCTCATTGACAGCCACCAGGAATCGAACCCAGGGTCTTCTAGTTACGCGTCGGATATGCTTCCACTGCACCACAGTGGCCTCGAATTCCTCCAGACTCACACATACTAACTGCCAAGCCAATTTGGCAGGTTGCTCCTTGGAGCCCGCACAATGCTGGGGATTCACCAAAGATGGTAAGCAGCAACTGAACAAATAATTAGAAGGCGAATGAATAATTATAACAGACATTTGACGTAGACCAGAACATCAAATAGAAGTCATCGTGAGCCTGGAGACATTCGAGGCCGCTGTGGTGCAGTGGAAGCATATCCGGCGCATAACCGGAAGACCCTGAGTTTGATTCCCGGAGGCGGCCAATGAGAATTTTTCCGTGACACACTTATAAATGTGGAAATAGTGATGGCTTCTGTTTAATGTATATGCTATTTATTTCCATTTTCAAAAGATCTCATGATAAATAACACTCTGTGTAAAAATATTTGTTGTTGTTTAACAATTCTAGATTAGAGCATTTAGATAGATGTTTTGCAAAATGTGTACATCAGCACTAAACTCGAAAAGTTGTTTTCGTGTAAACTTACCTTATTAACTTTTACTTTGATTTTTTGTGTTAAATTACATTGTCTCCAGCACACTTGTTGTTCCCTTCACGGCTTGTTTTAGACTTTCTTATTCGATGATTAGTTTGAAACTTCATACCGAAGCTTTTTCTACAAAATAATGCAACATCTGGTATTACAAATCGAAACTATCTAAATTCTCGACAGTGTGTTATTGGGGCGACATCTGCTTTTAGATGCAATCTTGCTCACTTTGACATCTCAAGATTTCAGTTTTTATTGTAGATTACAGCGTTTAGGTAGATCGATATTTTGTAAAATGTGTAATATAATCGGCACTAAACTTGGAAAGTTAGTTAAATTAAAAAAGTAAAAAATAACTGAAGCGTACAAATTAATATTCAAATTGTGCTAAATTAAATTAATTTATAAATGGAACTTGCCATGATAATATTTTAAATCAAATTTTGTAGATCAGATAAATAGAACTCGAGTCATTGGCAATTAAATGTTTTTAAATTAGCACGTGATCACCTTGACATCTCAATGTGATCATGTGCAAACTCAACTTGCTGTGATATTAAAAATTCAATTCGAATTTTGTAGATTGGAAAAATAGAACTTGAGTCATTGATAATCCGATGTTTTTAAATTAGCAAGCGATCACCTTGACATCTAAAAGTGATCATGTGCTATTATATAGTAGGCAATCATTTTGACATAGCACCAGAGCACACACAAATTGTTTTTAATTGATAGTGCAACAATGCAGAAGTTGCTGTGACATCAAGTGTTCCAGAGAGACAGACAGGCGGATCTGGGTGTTTATATATATTAGTAGGTATAATCAAATTGAAAAAGTGATAGGAACTATGGTAAAATATTGGGACAGATGCAGAATTACTTATAAAAAGTGAAAAACATGTAACCGAGGTTCCACTGTATAAAATGTGCATGAATGTGAGTTATGCTGGCTGCATGGGAAAGTTACTATCTCTTCTGTATTAAGATGGGGAGAGAGACACGGGAATACAGCAATTAATTGCAACATATAGTGTATTACATATGTCTTCCTTTTAGGTCTTTGTATTCTTATGTCAGTTTAGTTGCGTACCATTACATGTTTTCTCACTAAACGGCACATTACTTTCCTAAACAGCTTTTTCTACTTGGCAGCACTGACAGTGGGTCACAGTGTGACAAAACAAAAACACTGAATGTAGTAGTGTGCAGATCAGGGATGTAGTTCTAAATAAAAAAGTGCCTTAGCGGGGAACGGATTAAAAAAACAAGTCAGGAAGCATTCCTTCAAAATTTTCAAAAGCCCCGAAAAATCGTGTTTGTTGTTTTTTATTATTTTATATTTTTTATTATACTTTATTACTAATTACGTTTATCAATAGATATTAAAATTGCTTAATTTGAGCAATTTTAAATAAAAAGAAAGAATGTTACATGATAGTCATATGCTAAGAATATCAAATTTTTATTTAAATATCACTCTGTCATTCTACATGATTCTCTACTGAGAATAATACATATTATAGATACGTACTTTGAACAAATGCAACTAACACAGTCCCATCAATTCAAGTGTGACAAATACGTGGGATTTCCTAAGATTATGAAGTGGATGTTGCAGAGTCCTTTTGTGTTACCCATTAGGAATCAGAGAGTGAGCTCAAGATTATTATAGCCAACAGCCGGTGGCAAGCAGTTTAGTTCTGGGTTTAATGACTCCCATGAGCAACACATAGGGCATTAGCAGTCGCCTGTCCCTAATTTGAGACCACTGGTTCTAGGGAAGCGACAGAGCCAGCGCCATCTGACAAAAGTATCTCTCATGCTTCACCGGGACTTGAACCAGGACCCATCTCAGGTGAATGGCCAGAATTCAGCGTCTCAGATCACTCGACCATGGGGGTGGCCACCTCTGGAGTACGAACATTTGGTTAAGATACTAAGTATGTTGTACGAAGAACACATTTTCCCCTATTTTTGTATATTTGATTTTCTAAAAATTTCCTTTGCCCTGCTTTTCTTTCCAGATAACCTCAATAACCACTTTAGCAGCACTAAGCCTAGAAAAATAGTGCCTTAGCGAGCCTTTTCTACATCACTGGTGCAGATGTAGAAATTCGTTGATAAGAACAGATTGTTATATGATGAAATCATAAAATGTTGATATAAATCTTGTTGAGTAATATGGTACTGACTTTTGGTATCATTGGATCAAATTCTTCATGAAGATATAAGAGTCAAGCTCTATTAGTAGATTTGTCCGTTCAATGAATGAAGGAGTAAATTAGTGGAATACTGTAAATCTGTTCATTCATGCTGTTCTTATTTCTAACTATTTGGTTATCTGATTACCAAGTGTAATCTATATTCAATGCAGCTGTTCAAAAACAATAGCTAATCAGTTAGCATGTCAATTTTTAAAATTAAAACTACAACTAAAAGAGGTTAAAACTTGATAAGTGGCAAATGTAAGAACTTTTTATCTCATAATGTTTGTAATGTGGTCATGTTAATCTTCTGCATCCAATGAACTACAATGAATACATTTGTTTCATATATATTTTATTTTGAACTTAGAAAATTGGAACACATTTTATTCCTCCAAAAAACAGATTTTTTTGTTGCTCAAAATATTAATATGTCATTCAAAGTTAAGAACTGAAGTAGTCCTCTATAAAAGTATTCTGAAGATGGTATGTGCAATTTGTATTCTTTTACTTGAAGTTAGATTAAGAAAATATTTCATTTCCAACTTTACAGTAAAATTTTTCATAAAAATCTTGTATACAGAATGAATAAATACAAATTTAATTATTTACTTACTTACAGTCTTGCTCACATCAAAAGGAAAAATCAGCTTCAGGAAAGGTGATCCACTAAGTCCTCCCCTCTCTTGGATCAACTACTTATTTGGTCTCTATACTCGTAACAAGGCAGGGCCGTAGCCAAACTCTATACTTAGGGCAGGCTCAATAACATTTAGGGCATGCACAAAAAAGCTATATACTTTTTACCTTTTTTTGAGCATTACTGAAATTTTACAAATTTCAACCCAGACTAAGTACCTTATCTAGGTACATCAGGTACAAAAGTATCATTTTTGATTAACATAAATAAAAAAACAACAAGAAACATTTTGTAAAATAAAAATACATTTGTAATCGTTGCTTACCAATAGAAAATCAAAATAGTTGTGGTCGTCGGTTCTTTTGACCATTAAATTTTTTCAAAAGTAAGTCCATGTCAAGAGTTTATGTGCGGTTTTGTTCGAATGCAAGAAGAGTCCAATTCGACTTTCATTGGTGGCACATCAAAAGCCGTTGTGGGCAGTTAATTCTTGTCAAATCAGAAAAGATGGATTGACAAGTAGCCGTACTACAGCCAAAAGTCCTGGCTGTGACCAATAAATTATAAGTATCTCTGAAGACTACTCTCTGCTTAAAAATTTCATCAAAAATGACTGAATTTGGGTTTTCTTTTTCTGGGTTTGTATGAATCTGTTGACTACTGCAATTTCTTCTAGAGATGGAAGTTTGATACCTAAAATTTGCACATATTTCACTTTGTCAAAATCAATATTTTCGTCTTCAGCACTGGAAACTGCAGTTAGGAGTTTTTCATTTTCTACGAATCATTGGCAGGACAGGCACAAAATTTTGTAGGGCAGGCTGTGCCTGCCCTAGCGTCCCCCTGACTACGTCCCTGCAACAAAGTTAACCTGACTATGATGTCAAGGTATTGAATGTGTACATTCACCACATAATACAGTTCCAGGCTAGAAGCTCATATACAAACTTCAACTGGTACTTGAAAAGTACATAGTTGTTTGAAACATTGCATGTATGATAAAAAAAATAATAATAATAAAAAATTAAGATCTCAGTTTCAGTCATGTTTTTAAAAAAGGCAGACATTTTCATTTTGGGGATGTCATTGATACTGCTGGTCAGCCATGTGCATTAGAGAGCTGTACTTGGTAGATATTTACAGTGGGTAGGAGAGTAAAGGATAGTCAAGTGGTTTGGTGGAGCTCTACTTGTTGCTCCCTTCTTCTTGAGAGGGAAATTACCAATTAGAAGAATGAGTGAGAGGTTTCCTTTTGTTTTACCTCCTGTTACAGTGGCACACCCTCAGAGCTTGTGGGATAGTCCCCAACACTTTTATCCCACTTGTGCAAGGAAATACTGAAAAACCACGAGATATCTTTTCAGTGAAAAGTCTTTTTCTGCTTGAACTCCATAGTCAGATTAGCTTTACCTTGAGTATAGATGTGGTTCCAGAGACAGTGCAAGCAAATTCTATATGGTGACGGTACTAAGCAATGATTGGTATGATTGACTTTGGGTCTAGAGTGATTCCTAAAGTTATTGTTCTCAGGACCCGATTTAGCTTGTATGGGGGCCGGGGCAGACATTTCTTAAGGAGTCTCCACATTTTAAATTCTGAAATATTTTTACAAATCATTTTTTTTATTTTGTATAAATATATTTCTAAGACAGTGCTTAAAACTGATTTAATCTTGACTCTTGGCTTCTTTGCCTGAAATTGTCCATTCGTAAAAGTTATTTCTTCTTCTATTCAATGATTTTTGTTATACTGTACAAATTAAAATGTTAATCTTTACACAAATATTTATCTTACACAATCACACTATATTTCACATGTTAAGCAGCTTTCTTTGAATTTTCCATTCTAAAAAACTATAATACCATTATAATAAACCTCCTGTGTTATATCACTATTTACACAAAGCAACAAAAGCTCTGACAGCTTTTTGTTTGCTTGTTTATGATACAATCTAAAAGCCAATTTTAATCTCTTCAATAATGAAAGACTTTCCCCAGTATAGTTGGAATGAGGATTGTTAAAAACATTCCCGGTGCGATTTCCACCACAGCAAATACTGATGATAAATTCAGATCCTTTAATATATTGCATTTCTGGGTTTTTCTCCACTATAGAACTGAACTGGTGTATGCAGTTAATTGGAAAAATCTTCTAAATCTGTTGGATCATATTCCAGTAAATGTTTTGCATCATTATGTAATGAAGTGTTGTGGCAATATGCAAAAACAGCCGTTACTGTTTTTGGAGTACTGTATTTAAATTCGGGGGCCCTTAAATTGGGGAACTGGGATAGCTCTCTTGCATGTTCCTGTGATCATACATACTTTGCTTGTTCTGCTGTTGGTAAAAAGGTAAAAATAAATTGTGGTCCATACTTGGTGTATATGTGTAGCTATAAGTCTACAGAGGGTGACAAGTTTCCTGAATCGTCATGGCACTGCACAAAGGTAAGTATGATTGAACACAAATCTAGAATGGTGTTAGTAGTACAAAATTATTGTTCTGCTGTTGGTGTAAAGGCAAAAATAATTTTCTTGTATGTTTAAATGACTTTCCTTGTATGTTTGGCAGTGCTGACAGTGAGTCAAAAGTAAATAAAAATCTACATTGAATGTAAATGTGGTGGATAGTGTTGGCCAAGTATGTGAAGATACTTAAGATCATAAGAGTGTATTGGTACTATTTTCAGAGGATTTATGAATTATCATTGTCAACTGGAAACTATGCAGGTATAAAGCACATTTTTGATTACTGCTACATATTCATGAGACCTCTACATTTAAGGAGAATAAAAGACCTGTTCTGCTGTTCTTCAGAAAACACAGTTTCCTGTGTGTTTAATTTGTGTACATGTAGCAATGCATCTTGTTGAATTGCAAAAATATTACTATGTATCTTTGAACTCTGATATGATTTTATGCTCATATCTTGTTGAGTTGCATTACAATAAAACTATACATGAAATTTCTGAAATGACTCTTGTACACATCAATAGTAGAAACATTGTGATAATTAATAAGGATCTGATCTCTGAAGCACAGTATTCTGATAAGATGGTGATCAAATAAACCGCTCTGAGAATGGCATTTTGCTCTGCTACTGATCTTGTCCATGGTAAAACTAATGTTGAACTCTAAGTTTCATCTCTATATCCACCAGAGTATCTATAGAAGTAAAATGGACTTTATAGTTAAAACATGAGAACAATTGTTGGATATAAAGCAGTAATGAGAAAAATCAGAATTCAAAATATTCATATTTAAAAATTAAACACTTAATTTAGTGGCTGGACTACACATAAATCAAGATAATTATCTCTGATGCACTTTTTCAAAAACAGGTTTTACATATTTTCAAAACCTGCTACGCAACATTGAAAACAAATTGTAACATCCAAATTTCATTATTTTTCCCAAGTGGTTTCTTTACATCCCTGTACACGTGAATGCTGACAAAATATCAAATTTTTGTAACAGTTCATGATGAACAGGATTCTAGAAATACCTCTGTTCACTATACAGAGACTTAAAAAACATTAGCTTTGACCCCAGTCCACCAAGATGAAAAAAGAATTTAAGATAATTCCAATGAAATGTAAACATTTCACAAGTTTAAAATCAAAAACATGGTAAAAATGATACGTCAGAAAATATTCTAAATTTTTGTCAAAATTGTTCATATTTAATAATTATATTTATATAAATTTTCAAATTTACTTTCTTCAGTAAGATGGCGTCATATTTGTAAATATATGCTATGAAAAAATCAAAATTGCCTATATTGTTGAAGAGAAGGTTTAGTTTCACTTCCAGCATTGTGATATAGTAGAAGGAACAAAAATAATCAGTAGATGAGCTGAAATTGGGCAGCATCAAATGTAAAATGGTTTCAAAATAACATTTTCAGTAACAGAAAAACTTATCGAAGCTTTACCATAATGCTTCATTAACTGCTGAAATGTAAGCTCTTTTTGGTTTTCCATAGGTAGACCCTTGTGAGTGTTATTACTGAAGAAACAAGATGTATTTCCAAGTGCATTAATTATGCGATGCCACATGCTTTCTAATTTACAAAAAATGTATGAACTGTTTCAACCCAGACAGCACAAGACCACCATAATTATGGTGTAAATATATGACAAATATAATAGGGCTAAACAAATATATCAAGAAACTGGAAATTCTATGGACTAGGATCACTCAAAATAATTGGATATCAATAGCATTTTTTCAAACAGAAAATAGAAGAATGGAAATAAGAAGAAGAGTAAGAAAAGAGAGGGGGGGGGCCTAAAAATAACACTAACAGAGATTGTCAAAATGCAATTAGTAACACCTGCTTAAGCAGAAATCCATACAATGGAATAGGTTTTAGCTTGAAAATTCAGTTGTGAGGAAAGAATTTTGCCTTTTATGGAATTGTATTCTATAATTAAAAGAAATTTCTTAGATTTAAATTTTGGATGAAGTCATACATATTTTCTTTAATCCTGCATTGAAATTAAATTTTTCATTACACTTAGGTATAATACTGGGATACACAGATCTAGCAATAGATGTAATGGGGTTAGTTCTGCACATTCTCTGCTGGCGGGATTGGCCAGAGATATAAGACACTGGATATATATTTAAAAAAAACAGGAATCTTGAAAAATAATCAGTCATCAATTGCAAATCACACACACACACACACACACACACACACACACACACACACACACACACACACAAAAAAAATGAAGGAATTTAATATAGAAAAAAAATCTATCATCAATGGCCATTTGATTTGGACTCTCCCAATTCAGTGGGGCCAAATTCTTTCTTAACTGTAAGAACACAGATGTTGTTAATGATGACGGTCAAAAATTATTGATCTCCAAAGCAATAACCATCACTAATGATTACTTTGAATATTTGTCTACAGTAATTTGAAAAAGCTTCAGTAAAAACAAATAATAAAGTTTCAGAAACAATTAATGCCTGAAATACTCAAGAACCCAAGGAATCTCTTATTAGTAAATACACACTCTTCCATTCTTTATTTTTATTTTGACTCTCATGAATCCTGCATTTAGCAATTCATTATCCCTTTCTACTAGTTCGTAGACTCAAAAGAAGTACAAGAAAAAAATGTACAGAAAGTAGAAACAGTTATCATGCTGCATACAGGTAACAAATAGATGAAAGCAGTTGGATAAGAATGCTGTTTCCACTAAAAAAAAAAAATTAAAATAACACAGAAGACTTGTGACACCCCTTGAGTCTTGATCACCTGTAAAGATTCAAAGTGTGACTTGTTAAGCATTTGAAGTAGAGAGACATGGTTTGATGAACCAGCCTCACTTTGAATATTTATTGTGTCAAAAGTTTTCAGTGGCTTTTTTTTGTTTTGTTTTTTTAGCTTAACTGACGTACTTATCCAACTATTTTCATTTACTATAATGGATTCTGATTTTAACTTACTTGCCAAATTTTCAGGTTGTGTCCCAATTTATCATTAGAATGTTGTAGATCATGTTATAATGGTGAACAGTGAAAAATAAAATCTCTGCTGGTGATGATAAATGAAAAAGAAAATCTCTCTTAGTAAACTGCACTAAATTTTATCAAAGAATCTTTTAAGGGTCACCGTTATCTAATTTATTTGTACTACCTACCTTGTGGAATGACTCGAAATGCCCCTGTTTCACTCAGAATTTCAATCAAGACCTATTAGCATGATAAGCTAGTGTAATCACCTGATTAAAAGTTGACAATGAGTGTCTTCAATTCAAAATGTCTGCCAGTGGGATTTATAGTAAAGCATCATATAAAGTCAGTTTTCATGCTAAAATATTTACGCTGCATTGCTGTTACATCAAGGGTTTTTATTTCAGTCAAATGACAACAAACAAGAAAATTGCATCACATACATAGTAATTAAAGCAGTAAAATTATAAGAATTTCCTGTGTGGCAAGAAATAATATTTCCAGTTTAAAAAAAAACTAAATGATACACTAAAACTGTATTTGTTTCCATGTGATGTGTAATTACCATTAAATATTAATAAAATGTCCATCACTGAAGTAATATTAAAGGAAACATTTCCTCAGAAGTACTTTTGATTTTCTTTCACATCATAACTTAAAATTTACTGCTATCACTTTGTTTACATTTTTACTGAAATTTTGAACCTAATTTTGTATCATATGCATTTCCATCTCTCCTCCACACTTAAATTCACAAATACATATACAATAAGCTAATCACTAACTTGTATGTAAGTACCATGCATTAAGGGTATTCTTGATTCCATTTTTAAGAGGAACTGAGTGCAATTCCCACTAAAAATGGAATCAAGATTGCATATAAGCTGAATAGGTGAAGAAATCTTGACAAAAAAATTAAGAACCAAATTAATCTATAATTTCATAGACACAAGCTAGGTGGATAATCATTTTGTATTTCTTACTGGCGAATGATGTCAACCAATTGTTCCTTATCACTTATTATTTGGCACTATTTTTCTATAAAATTATATCCTGAAAGAGCACATTCCACTGATGAATGGTTTACTTATTCATGAAATTCTTCATTGCTGTTTTTCTAAAGATAATAGACAAAAGACCCATGTAAAGAGTTTAAGCCAGTTAAAATATGGAATTGCTAAAATTTTCTTTTTCAGATTGCCATCTTGAAATATATAATAAAACTTCAGAAAAATATTAGTTTCTAAATAACAACTTATACTCAAGACAAAAACTTAGGTAATAAATTAAGACTCCAAAGAAAATGAACGTCCCACAACTAGTCCTTTGAAATATCTTAAAACATAGGGGGGGAATCAAAAGAAAATGAACCTCCCAAAAAGTCCTTAACTAGTCCTTTGAAATATCTCAAAACACAGGGGGACAATTAAAAAGAAAATGATCCTCCCACAACTAGTCCTTTAAAATATCTCAAAACATTGGGGGAGAAATCAAAAGAAAATGAACTTCCCAAAACAAGTCTTTTCAAATACACAAAATGTAGGGGACAAATCAAAAGAAAATGAACCTCCCACAACTAGTCCTTTGAAATATCTCAAAACATAGGGGACAAATCAAAAGGAAATGAACACCCGAAAAAGTCCTTAACTAGTCCTTTGAAATATCTAAAAATGTAAGGTGACAAATCAAAAGAAAATGAACCTCTCACAACCAGTCCTTTGAAATATCTGAAAATGTAGGGTGACCAATAAAAATAAAAAAATAAACCTCTCACAACTAGTCCTTTGAAATATCTCAAAACTTAGGAGGACAATCAAAAGAAAATGAACCTCCCTAAACTAGTCCTTTGAAATATTTGAAAATGTAGGGAAACAAATCAAAAGAAAATGAACCTCTCACAACTAGTCCTTTGAAATATCTCAAAACATATGGGGACAAATCAAAAATGCTGGTAGAGAAAGAGAAACTTTAACTCCTACTGGTTTGCAAATTAAATAAAACTGAGAAGCATTATATACAGGGTGATCATAATTAAAGTGGCCGTATCCAATGCTGTCTAGAGAGATGTTTAGCAGCCCAAATGCAACCAAATCTGGTACAGTGACATTTCAGGACATGCGGAAGACATTTTTGTTAAAAAAAAAAAAACTACCGAAACTCACTACTAGGCACTTGTGGCGCTGAAAGCAACAAATATTTCATGTGTACAAGACACTCATGCTATACAGAGATACTGACCTTACTTATACAAAGAATACTGATCAATGTGGTGCCATTCTGAAGTTGTAAAACCTGAAGGCGATGAACACTGTGTTCAATGGCTGACCGCAACTGATCCTCTGTGATGTTTCTCACATGCAATATAATACTGTCTTTCTAACAAAAAATATCTAACTGAGAAGAAGTTAAGGTTCGGCGAGATGTAACTAGCACCAACATATTCTGGAATACAAGACGCAGTGCACAGAAACCAACATAGAGGCTGATGCCAGAGCAGACTGCGCATGTGTTTGTGTTGTTTTGTTGACTTCAATTCTGGCAAAGAACAGTCAGCCGAGCTACTCATGGCACGAGATTGTTACCTTCTCGGTAGTGTAATAACTTCACAAATCAGATATGTTAGTTTTATTGTGCCAATTGCTTTAGTTAAGGCTTTTGTTTGCTCTTCAGTTTTTCAGAAATACCAAATACTACGGATTGTCTGCATTTTGTATGGATTCTTAGACCTCACTAAAGTATCTGCTAAAATTTAATTTAAATAATAATATTAATTGTTATTGCATATTTGTTTCACCAAAATAAGGGATGGGCGGGATATCAGAAAACAAAATAAACAAACAAATTGCTCTAGTCATCAGGTCGAAGAAAACAATCGTGGATCAAAGAAAAGCTCCACTGCTGTAGTCCCCTAATGCCTTTTGCTCCTGAATGTTTGCTTTCCGGCAGAGCGCATAAGCTCCTAGCTTGTGGGGGCACTGTTTTTGCCTGTTTTACGTTATCTGAACGAACGTTGACATTCTTCACATGAAGTTTTATATTCTTTGCCTCAAAGCTGCCAAATTTGGAACATCTCCTTGATAAATCACACTTTTTAAGTGTCCCTACAACCAGAAATCACAAGGATTAAGTTCTGGAGAATGAGGTGGCCACTTGTGTCATAAGATAAATTCAACTGCTGTGAAACTGTGCATGCACAACTAGAGCCTGCAACATTATTCATTGACTGTTCAACAACATCTGTGGCAACATCTTCCATGACTTGTAAAGTGATGAGTTTGTGCCTTCAACCCAGTTTAACTCCTAGATCTCCAGTTTCGTCAAATCGAGTGATCGTTCTCCTCAGAGTTTGTGGAGTCAATGGTCCTTGGCGTAATTTCTTATGACGGCAAAATTCCCGAAGTGAAGCTGCAGCATTGCTGTTGTTTACATGAAACAGCTTCACAAGAAATGCGCATTCCGGCATGGTGATAGTGATTGTAGCTGCTAACAGTGGCACACCAACGGTGGGGGTCCAATAGGTCCAGACCCTCCCCCTTTTAAAAAAGATATTGTGCTATTACAAAAATAATATGTAGTTAATTCATGCATGCACATGCAAGATATGTTCTTTAAATTAAGAAAAAAATAGTTAAAGCATGTGTATTATTTCAGTCCTTTTTGAATGGAGTTCCTCCTTGGAAAACATGAGCTTCAGCTAGAATCTGAATGTTTGTTCTATGTCTACGGGGAGATGTGGGAATGGGCTAGTGACTTTCATGGTATCTTAGTTATGCTGTTACTTTAATCAGTTGGGGTGTAGGTGGTAGGGGATGTGTAACACTGTTGATACATCTGCTCGGTAAAAGAGCCTGTGACCTTGCTGAAGGCTGCGGTGACCTCGGATCCTTCGCCCTTCGGACAGAGTTACTTCAGGTTCCTAATGGCTATCCAGAAATTTTCTTGTTTTCATGTCAAACTGTTCCCTAGATATTCATTGAAAACATAGGATACGTGGACGGACGAACAGACACACAAAGTGCCAACATGATGTGACAGTTACGTATGTGTAGTCTGTAAAAACCATCCGCAAAAATTTCAAATCTATCTCCAACGATTAGCAAGATTTTCATCAAAAACAGGCGGACGTACAGACAGACGGACAAAATGTGCTGACATGGTGTTAGGTGTTAGAGTTGCTTTCTGACTTTACAGTCATGCTGAAAATTTCAAGTCTCCGACCAAGGCGTTGCCAAGGGGATGTGAGGGTGGGCTTGAGCACACCCTGAAATCTGTCTTCTCCACCCTGCCACTCACTCAGTTCAAAAAGTGTCATTTTTCAATATATTTAACTTTAAAATATAATCTGGACTTTGCTAAGTAATAAGTCTTGTGTTTTATTTCATGTAACCCTACATATTTTCCTCTAGAAAGCGGTGTTTACATCTCCAAAAACGGTTGATAATAGCCTCCGCAGGGCCATGAAAATTCAGTTGTTCTCTACTTTTTCAATTAAGAGCCTTTTTCTCATGTTTGCATGACAAGGGGGCTAATAAGGAGGGTAGATAGGAATTAACTGAGGGAGTAACTACTAATTGCTCTGCTGTTTGTTTTCTTTACAAAACAGGGGATTCCAACACAGAAAGTGGAGTCTGAAGCTACACTAGTGCTCTTATGACTGCCCTGTGACAGTGAAAGTGCAGGAAGTGGTCAAAGATTGCTTTGTAGGAGAGGAGATCAAGGCAAAGTTGCTGGCTTGAAAGAAGGAAGTTAATGAGGAGGGAGGTATTGTGTCTGCATGGCATGACATTAACATTTAATTTAGATAAACATTTTCCTTTAAATTGTTCAAGTACCATTGGCGGACCCACAGAGGGGGCTTTGGGGACTTAAGCCCCTCCAAGGAGATTAAGGGTGATGTACGTCACAAATTAAACATCAAAACTATTATTTTACATGTTCAAAAAATTACATAGTGTCTTCTATTACATGGTGTCTTCTTCCCAAAGCCCTAAAGAGATTAAGAGCGATGTACATCACAAATTAAGCATTCAAAAATATTATTTTACATGTTCGAAACATTACATGGTGTCTTCTTCCCAAAGCTCCAAAGAGATTAAGAGCGACGTACGTCACAACTTGAACATTCAAAAATATTATTTTACAAGTTCAAAATTGCATAATGTCTGACAAGTGTTTTCTATTACATGGTGTCTTCTTCCCAAAGCCCCAAAGAGATTAAGAGCAACATTCATCACAAATTAAACATTCAAAAATATTATTTTGTATGTTCAAAAGATTACATAATGTTAAGAGCAACGTACAACACAAAATAAACATTCAAAATATTATTTTACATGTTCAAAACATTACATAGTGTCTTCTTCCCAAAGCCCCAAAGAGATTAAGAGTGACACACGTCACAAATTAAACATTCAAAAATATAATTTTACAAGTTCAAAATTACATAATGTCTGACATAGTGTTTTCTCTTACATGGTGTCTTCTTCAAACCAAAGCCCCAAAGAGATTAAGAGCGATGTACGTCACAACCATTTATAAACTATAGGCGTACACTGTAAGCTATATGTATATGTACACACATTGTGTATATGTACACTGAAGAGCAATTGAATTAGAGACAGCTGGTGTTATGCAAATGTGGCGCTGTGGGCGGCCTTGTAAAGGGAAACGACATGATGTATGCAGCGATCTGACAATATACAGAGTGATGCAACAGGAATCAGTAAGAGTCAGACACAGTATGGGTAAGACGAAGGATCTAAGCGCATTTGATCGTGGGCAAATTGTCGGGGCCTGACGAATGGGTCACTCCATCTCGGAAGTCATGCAGTCACTGGGATTTTCATGAACCACTGTGTCATGGGTGCACCGTAAGTACATCGAATCCGGTAAAACCATCCCTGCAAGAGCCAACTGTCATGGACAACAGCGTGTGGATGAGTGGGGTCATCGTTGGCTAGCTCGTATTGTAACAGCGGATAGATGGGCCACAGTGCAAGAAATCACTCGGCAATTTAACGCTGGTGCACAAAAAAGTGTATGCATCCACACCATCCAGAACCATCTCCTCGCTATGGGGTACAGAAGCCATCGTCCCACGAGGGTACCGCTGCTGACCGCACATCACAGAATGCAGAGATTAGCATGGGTGCGGGAACACTGTCACTGGACCCTAGACATGTGGGAAAATGTTGCCTGGACTGATGAGTCGAGATTCACATTGGTACTTGTGGATGGCCGGATATGAGTACGGCGCAAACCACATGAAGCGACGGATCCTTCTTGCCAGCAGGGTACTCTTCAAGCTGGTGGAGATGGCATTCTTGTCTGGGGACTGTTTACATGGACTGAAATGGGACCCCTGGTATGTGTGACATCGTCCCTCACAGGTCAAAGTTACCGGGATATCCTGGACGACCATTTGCTCCCATTTGTGTGTCTTCAACATTCCACTGGGGACCTCATCCTGCAACAAGACAATGCACCGTGCCATCGATCCTGAATTGTATCCAAATGGTTGGATGAACACTCCACTGACGTGACCTCACTTCCTTGGCCAGCTAGGTCACCTGACCTCAATCCCATCAAGCACATCTCAGATGCCATAGAGAGAGATGTTTGAGGCTCTGACCCCCCTCCATCAAATCTTCATGAACTGTAGGAGCTTGTTCAGGGGTCGTGGATCCGTATGGCTTCCCAACGCTTCCGGTGTCTTGTCAAGTCTATGCCGAGACGAATTGCCGCCGTCATCAGGGCGAAAGGTGGTGCTATACGTTACTAGACAGGTATCTCTAATTTAATTGCTCTTCAGTGTATATATGGCCCCCTTCAACAGGAATTTTTGGGTGCACCACTGTCAAGTACTGTACTATTTTTGTAAGCAAAAAGGAAAAAAAATTGAAAAGCAATTTAGGACAATGCATTCAGAGCAAACAAAAAGTTGAAGGCGACATTCCAGTAACACTTGTACTTCTAGTAACACTTAGCGTAACTAGTCAGATCCATGTATGTATATTTGTGTGTGTGTGTGTGTGTGTGTGTGTGTGTGTGTCCAGGTGGAGGGGAGTGAGGATTGCACGAATTCCTTTGTAGCATGTAGTGAAAAACATTAAAAATGAGTTTTTTCAGTGTTTCTCAAAAGAAATAATAATAGTAATAATAATAAAAATGCCATCAAGCTTGTCCGAGCAAAAATATTGCTCACCCACTTGTCGCCCATCCAGATTTCAAAGTCCACCACCCTTCAAAATACTGGTTGCACCACTGGCTGATAAGAGTGACTTTTAGATAGCTTAGATCATATGTAGAGGATTTTAGGAAGGGAGTGTCTGACTCCACGTCTTAAACAACCCTTAGAAGCAGGAAACTGGAAGATTTGGGCTAGAGTGCCTGATAGGAAAGTGACAAGGAAGCGAGGTAGAAAGGGGGAGGAAGACGCCCTTATTTATTACCGGGGACCAGTACTCAGGGCCCGACAACTTAACGTATCCATCTGATGCAAGGTGGATATTTAGTGGTTTGAGCATTCATACCTGCCTGGGATCAAACCTGAGGTCTTCTTCATGGCAGTCACGAACGTGTTCATTGATTTTCAGTTTCATTAAAATATTGTAACATAATTGAATAAATCATAAAAACTGAGAAATTTACAAGTTTATAAAAACACCCTGCAAAAAAATATCCCTAACAAAAAGTCTGAAGAAAAGATGCAGTATATTGTAACACTGAAAGATGATCATCACAATGTGAAAACACAAGTTTGTCCATGTCCCCTCACTCCGGAGTAAGTCCCTCTCCCAACTGAGCTATGTGGACAGAATGTCTCGCTGCAGATTTATCGTCTTGACACATACTTCCACCTCTGTGGTATGTCACATCATATCCCTCTTAATTTTTTTTTTTTTTTTTGAAGCAAAGTAGCAATTTTTCATTAATTTCAAACAATGTGTGGAACAAACATCACACATTTTTCAAAGAACCCAACAGCCAATGGATCCATTTTCCATAATCAGGTGCCAATATGAAAACACAAGTTTGTCCACAATTTGCATTAAACCAATTTGCATTATGCTCACTTCGGGCTATGTCACTCTCCCAACTGAGATATGCAGACAGAATGTCACCCTGCAGATTTGTTGTCTTGACACATGTTTTCACCTCTGTAGTACGTCACAACAACCAATATTTTTTTTCTCTAAACGTTTGTCCCACTTTGGTGGAGCAGTGGAAAGAGCAATTGCCTGGTTTAATTGTAGAATACCTGCATCACACCCCCCCCCAATATACTTTTTTTCATTGCTGTAATGTTCATAAAATCTACTTTCACATTTGAACATCACAAACAAAAAGAATACCTGATTATTAAAAAATTACTCTATACATATCTTATTCCCCCCCCCCACCATTATTGACAGGCTTTCACCTAATTTTAAAAATAATCCTCATACCTTATCTCAGTTATAGAAGTGGTTTTTTCCTAGCCTTTGCAAATGAATTTATTACTTCCTCAAATTCCAGTTTCCCTACAATATCTGGTTCTATGGCAAGCACTCCAAGATCGATGAGTTGTTCTTGAGTTTGGCCTGATTGTAGAAAATTTTTAATCCTTTTTAGAGTTGAAAATAATCTTACAGTGAAACAGTTTGTAGCTGGAGCACAATTGTAAATCTTGAGTGCACTATACACATTTTGGTAGGCATCTTTAAGGTGTCTTTTTTTTTAACTAACATCTTGCAAAGAAATGGAGAAGCAGATAGCTTCTGATCTTGTTCTTTCTTTATACTGAGTAGATAGCTTCTTTTGAAGTGGATACATACTTCACCAAAGCTATTTTCTAAGTCAAAATAATAAATGATTTGAAGTTTTCATGCAGCATCAAAAAATTTGAGAAGAGTCCAGCTCAGTTAATTTCTGGAGAAATAAAAATCTTGCATTAAACTCTCTGGAGACAGGAACTCTTTTCTTCAACTCATCTTCAAGAGTCTCTATGACGTTAAAATATGTGATATGTATACAATTATTTTCTTCATTCAGTACACAGTAATTTTCTTCAGTTGATCTGCAGGTGCTGTGCTGCCATCTCTCATAAACGAGAATGGTAATTCTTTAACAATGAATAACAAGAGAGAGCTAACTTCTGATGGTTTGCTCTTTTTATATATATATCATGCTAAATGCTGTAAATTTGTTTACTAGTTACACTAAAGCTTGCCATAGTTCTCTCATTTCAATATTATTTTGCCGCCCTGTGCAGCTCCACATGTTGCATGTATTTCATTGAAAAAAAATTAAAATGATTTCATAATAAAAACATAGCATTACAGCCAATAACTTGTTTATTCCTATTGAATTTATATTAAAATTTATTAATTTCAAGATTCAAGGGGAAAGAGCTGTAGACAAAAACAGTGTTTATTAATCAGATCTGCAACATCTTCAATTCTAGCAGAACACTATTTGAATTCTTTAGAGCAACATATTTTTGTGGGAAATAAAATGGCGCTTGATCTCTATATCAGATATGTGATGATATCCCTATTTGTTTCAAGTCTGCAACCAGCACGATGAATTCTAACTTACCTTAATGCTTTATAATTCAGCATAAAATTTGAGCTAGAAGAACAAAAGAATAAGATCTTGATGTAAAAATCATCAGAGAATCAAAAAGTCTGGTTTTCATAAAAAAAAATCAAATATGTTACTGAATTATAGCTCTTACCACTCAAAAGCAGTAATTAACACAGCAAGAAATTTAATAACTAGAACTAAATTACTATTATCAGAAGAAAATTAAACTGAAGCTATGACAAAAATGGCAAAAACAAAAAGTTACTATTGATTTTTCCAAGAAAATTATCATAAATATTATGCAACAGGTCAGATAAAAACAGTCTGAAAAGAACACAAAATATAAAAACACTGATAAAATGATCAAGTACGTGCCCATGGCAAATTATGGAAAATTAAATAACAAAAGTAATAAACATTTACAAAAGAATAATGTAATAGTAGCAATAACAACTCAAAACAAAGTTGCAAAGTAAGTTTAGTCAATAAAGAACCTTCCAACAGTGCTCCTGATAATAAGAAATGTACATCAAATTCCACTGGGTTCAAAACAAATTACAGCTCAGGAGAAATGTTTAGCAAATTACACTGGACTACAACAGTAATTATATAAGCCAAACATCTAAAAAAATTTGAACTCAGAAGTAAGGAACATATAAAAAAACTAATAATAATAGGGATCAAAATAGTGTATTGGCAAATCACATACAGTTATGCAAATGTGAACCTTTGTGGCATAAAATTAAAATATTGGACTATGAACCTCATAAAAATAAGAGACTAATTACTAAAGAAAGTTTCGACATCCAGAAAAACTATCTTTATGCTCCGTGCTTCTCACAAAAATGGTGCACATGGTGCATACCTACAGTTTGTTTTGAAATGGTGCATCCCTATGCTGCCTATATTTACAGACTTCATAGTTAAAATTATATTAGTCAGCATATTAACATATTCAAACAAATTCTACAATCCTAGTTGTAAATGAATATATGGCACCTCTATTCATATTGTATTGTGGAATAACTTTTTTACTGGTCTTATAGAGGTTATTTTTCATGAAAGTTGGTTGTCAAATTTTTGAACTAAAGTCTAGTTTGTCATCAGGACTATGTCCCAAAAACAAAAAGTTACTATTGATTTTTCCAAGAAAATTATCATAAACATTATACAATAGGTCAGATAAAAACAATCTAAAAAGAACACAAAATATAAAAACACTGATAAAATGATCAAGTACATGCCCATGGCAAATTATGGAAAATTAAATACATAGTCCTGATGACGAACTAGGCTTTAGTTCGAAAATTTGACAACCAACTTTCATGAAAAATAACCTCTATAAGACCCGTAAAAAAGTTATTCCACAATAAAATTCTACAATTTATCCCATTGGACTAATTGAGAAGACCACTACTTTGTTATTAACACTTAATACTTTCACACATAAAAAAAAATGCAATCACCTTAAAATTAATAAGTGAATCAAACTCACCTTTGTTCTGTGGCTTCCTAGATTATTATATTCAGACAAGTTAACTTTTATGGGATTTATCTAGGTAAAAAAATTTTTTTTCACCTAACCATTGACTAAATTGGCATGTGATACCCCTGCCAAAGCTGGATAGAACTTTTGTGGGACCCAAGATGAAATCTCAAAGCAGGGCCAGGAGCAAAATTTCATTGCAGGAGCTAGAAAATAAATTTCATAGTTTAATAAGGTCATTTATGTGAAAAATGAAAACTTACGAAAACCATCATAAAGAAAAATGATCACCTCAAATTGCTGTAAGCTTAAGGTAACAAAAAGACCGTATTATGGATTGAAAGTTTACAGGGACAGAGAGAGAGAGAGAGTAAAAGTGCCAAATATCTACGATTTTGGGGGAGGGGGAGAGAGAAGGGAGTTTAAGTTGTTTGGCTGTAGATGGATTAGTAGTCAGCATTTGTGACTGCTACGGAGAAATCTCAAGTTCGATCCCAGGCAGGTAAGAATGCTCGAACCATTAAATATCTGCCATGCATCGGATGGGCACATTAAGTCATCAGGCCGAGGGTACTGGCTCCCTGCTTAAAAACAGGGGCAGCGACTTTGGTTTTTAGGTAGTGGTGCACATTCTTTCGTAGAATAATCATTATCGATTATGCAAAATATGATATATCATCATCAACATCGTCAACCATTATCAATCCACTGTTGAATGAAGGGCTCTCCAAATCTCTTCCACAACTCTGTCTTGAGCCACTTTTCAATGTCACTCCTACATCATACCTTCGAATTTCATCCACCCATCTCCCCCATGCCCTTCTGGGTCTTTTCCTGTATATATATATACAGGGTGTTTGTAAACTGTTTTGACAAAAGAAGAGGGGTGATAGTACCCATCAAGACGAACAATATTTACAATGGAACCCAGGGCCGCATTCCACTCTGAGTGTCAGAAAAGAGTAACTTCGAAATACGTCCAACAAGCACAAGTCGTCACCTCAGACGTCATTTCTTTTGTGCCAGAAAAGTAGCACATCGCCAGAACATCCCCGTCAAGCATTTACCATATGCAAATTGCCAGAGAAAAGATGCAGCATCAACAGTTGCAGCTGATTGGCTTATCAAGGTGCAGTAGACACTTCCTGAATGCCACATATCCCGCACGATAGATTGTGGGTTGGACGTGGCGGACCTGTGGCAAGGCCTCCACGCTCACCGGACTTAAACCCACTGGACTTCTTCTTCTGGGGGCACATGAAATCATTGGTGTACTAGACGCCTGTGGACTCTGTGGAAGATCTCTTTGCGAGAATTGTTGTTGCAGCGGACAGGATAAACACAACACCAGGAGTCTTCAAGAGGGTGCACCAGTCTTTCATTCGCCGGTGTGAATTGTGCAATGGCACCCATGGCCGCCACTTTGAGCATCTACTTTGAGTCTGTCCCTGATCTCCATAAATGGGATGGTGCAACTTATGATGTCGTTAATTCTCTTTCTTTGCACTGTTGAAAGTTCAACTTGGACATCTAACTTTACTCTTTTCTGACACTCAGAGTGGAATGCGACCCTAGGTTCCATTGTAAATATTGTTCGTCTTGATGGGTACTATCACTCCTCTTCTTTTGTCAAAACAGTTTACGAACACCCTGTAGTTATGGCTATCCAAGCGGGCCCTTGCATAGCCATAAATGCAGTAATGATTATTTCTACACAAAACATTGGCAAAACTGGTCTGTTACATTCTACTTCATATTAGTACTTTTTCATGCAGCCACCTCAGTTGCTCCTATGATCTGCCAGCCCTGGTATGTGTCAAAGTCTTAACTCCAGTAATGATTATTCGTACACAAACCCTTGGCAACACTGGTCTTTTACAGTTTACATTTTAAATATTAGTACTTTTTCGCATAGCCACCCCAGTTTCCCCTATGGCCTAGCCAGACCTATAGCCCTTGTCATAGCCATAACTGCAGTAATGATTATTTGTACACAAACCCTTGGCATCACTGGTCTTTCACAATTTACATTTTAAGTATAAGTACTTTTTCATGTAGCCACCCCAGTTGCCCCTATGGTCCAGCCAGCCCTGGAGCCTTTGTCATAGCCATAACTGCAGCAATGATTATTGGTACGCAAATCCTAGGCAACACTGGTCTTTTACAGTTTACATTTTAAGTATTAGTACTTTTTCATGTAGCCACTCCAGTTGCCCCTATGGTCCATCCAGCCCTCCAGCCCTTGTCATAGTAATGACTGCAATAATGACTATTTGAACACAAACCCTTGGCAACACTAATCTTTTACAGTTTGCATTTTTGGAATTAGAACATTTTCTTGTAGCCACCTCAGTTGTCCCTATGGTCCAGCCGGCCCTAGCCCTTGCCATAGCCATAACTGCAGTAATGACTATTTATACATAAACCCTTGGCAACACTGGTCTTTCACAGTTTACATTTTAAGTATTAGTACTTTTTCATGTAGCCACCCCAGTTGCCTCTATGGTCCAGCCAGCCCTTGAACCCTTGTCATAGTAATGACTGCAATAATGACTATTTGTACACAAACCCTTGGCAACACTGGTCTTTTACAGTTTACATTTTAAATATTAGTACTTTTTTATGTAGCCAACCCTGTTGCACCTATGGTCTGCCATCCCTGGCCCCTGTTAAGCCATAACTGCAGTAATGATTATTTGTACATAAACTCTTGACAACACTGGTCTTTCACAGTTTACATTTTAAGTATTAGTACTTTTTCATGTAGCCACCCCAGTTGACCTATGGTCCAGCCAGCCCTGGAGTCCTTGTCGTAGTCATAACTACAGTAATGACTACTTGTACACAAACATTTGGCAACACTAGTCTTTTACAGTTTGTATTTTAGGAATAAGAACATTTTCTTGTAGCCACCTCAGTTGTCCCTATGGTCCAGCCGGCCCTAGCCCTTGCCATAGCCATAACTGCAGTAATGACTATTTATACATAAATCCTTGGCAACACTGGTCTTTTACAGTTTACATTTTAAATATTAGTACTTTTTCATGTAGCCACCTCAGTTGTCCCTATGGTCCAGCTGGCACTTGAGCCCTTGTCATGGTAATGACTGTTTGTACACAAACCCTAGGCAACACTGGTCTTTTACAGTTTACTTTTTAAGTATTAGCACTTTTTCATATAGCTTAGTCAGTTGCCAACTGCAGTTAGCATTTACATGAATTCCTGAGCATTGGGTTCAATATTTTCTATCATAGGCAGGACTGGATTAAGGGGGTGGGTGGATCTAACAGGGCTTATAGCCTAAGGGCCCACCATTACCAAGGACAAGGAGCATAGGCACCAACTATAGGGGGACAAGGTGAGTCTTGCCCACCTAATCATTTTACTGGGGGGGGAGGTAGTGCCCATCCAATGTTTTTCGGTTCTGTTTAATTAAATAGATTTTTGTTTTTGTGTGTGTATGTTATTTTTGAAATGGTTGATGTGAAATATTTTGATAGAGAAAAAATGTTTTCCCATTCTATTCAGTCTATTGTGTGATGTGTTAATTGCAAAAAATGCATTTTAATTTTCTTCCTTCACAGAAATGTATTGTTTTTCATAAAGTGGTCCAAGCTCCACCTTGTGAGGCCAAAGCTATTTATTCCCAAAAAATTAATCAATAATAAAATAAGTATAAACTTTTTTTCCTATATTCATCATTTCTCATTTGATAAGAAATTTGATTGCCAACCCAGTGTTTTGTTTGACATGTTCTTACGATATATGGTAAATGTTTAAAACAATTATCAAAAATTAAATAAATAAATAAATAAAAATACAAAAATGTATGATCTCTAGCTCCTTTATTTTTCTATTTACTTTTTGCGTTTTTAATTCTTTGTTAGAGTAACTGCGCTAAGTTCTCATATTTTTTTATACACGTTTGGAAATAAAATCTCTCTGGATATTTCATAAAATCACAGACTGAATTTTATTTTTAAAATATTAATATTCAGTTCAAGAATATTTCTGTTTCTTTGTTCATTTGTTGATGAGCAATTACAATTGCATTTTAGAACATACGTCGTCTTGTTGTTTATCATTTCACCCCTCCTTTGTTGACAATGGGACAGACTTGCTCCTCCCATGTCTGATCTCTTCACACCTGCTCCCCCAACAATTTGGTGAAGTCGGAGCCCCTGGCATGAAAGCATGCCACTACACCTCAAATAATACACATCTTATATAATTATTTATATAGAGAGGAAGTAAAATAGTTTTAGTTTTGTCTCGTATGATTTCCATTCGATCACAAACAGTGGCTAGCAGATGAACAGATTTCAAGGCAGTGACTCCCTAAGGGTAAACGCTCCTTGTCACCAGAGGCGTTACTAGGGTGGGGCAGGCAGGGAGGCTGCCTCAGGCACAAAACTCACTGCTTACAATCTGACTAAAATTGGAACTGAAGCTCTTGCACTTGTTTCTGATACATATTTTTCAGGCCATACTTCATCATTCGTCCATTTACATAATCTGTTTAGAGCAATGTTTCTCCAGTTTCGATAGCCTTCACAACTTTAATTGACATTTCTTAATCAAAATAATCAGGGGACGTTAACTGCCGATGTTTAGTAATGAAAAAGTGGTTGTACGTACTTTTCAAGATAAAAATGTCATTCACATTCTTGAAGATCCTCTGGGGCTATCCTACCATTACTGCAGCTGCAAACTCTGATTACCAGTTGCATTCGGCCCATTTGATGTGGTTCTGAAGATCGGAACCAGTTGGGAAAAGGGGCTGTTCATAAAGTACGTCCATGTTCTTTTACTATTTTTAGACCCCCCTCCCCATGTCACATTTTGTCCGATTGTTGACCCCCCCCCTCAAAGTATGTAAAAGTGATTCCTGCAACCCCCCTTTACTTTAGACGACTGCTTTTAGAAGTCTGTTAAGAAACACAAAGAAAACATGCAATTCTTTAAAGGAATCTTCCATATATTTACATGTTTGCTTCAGAAAATATTTATTATTTAGGTATTAATTAATTCTCAAATGCTACCCAAACTTTATCACTCTGAAATAAAGATCTACAAATGAGCGTCAACATTCAAGGTTGCAACACTCCTGATTATACCATCTACAAAACATGATAGCTTTAGTAGTACCAATACAAGAACTTAATATTCCGATTTAGCGAAATATCATCAGAAATCTGAAATATTTCATACCTTTTTTTTTAACTATTAAAAGAAGAAAAAAGAGGAAACAAAGCGAAGAAATACAATCCACTATATTTTTGCCGCTGGATGTCCGAATTACTAAACCTCCCTCCTCCCACATTTGGTCTGGTTGTCAGGAAACCCCCCTCCCCCTGTAATCTCGAATGTACTTTTTGGATGGCCCCAAAGCTACACAAAAAGTCATAGGTATTGTTTTCATTTCGTTTGTCTGTGACGACTACTGTGAGAAATCCGTTGAGCTATAAGCCTGACCCTAATTTAGGGCTACTGGCTCCAGTGAAGGGGGAGATCCCATGCCGTAGGACAAACACTCCATCCGTGCTTCACTTATATAGGGTGAACAGTTAGAAGCTGGCGCCCCATAGCATTCGGCTACAAGGGCGGCACAGTGTGATTGTACCTCCACATAGTGATGCTATTAGGTATGTAGTTAATTTTGTTTTGAAGGTTTTCGTCCGAGTGGGCACGATTCGAGTTCCAGATGAGGCATAAATGGGTGGTGTGTTTGTCTCACAACACAGGCTCTGTCTCTTCCCTGGAACCAGAGATCCTAAATAAAGGACGGGCGAGTGGTCGTTTTCAGGGGGAAATGGCACGTAGGGGTGCAATCTTTTGTGGTTTGGCTCTGGCGCCGAAATGTCTAGTTACACCTCTGCATGTCGCTATGTACGGGGGGGGAGGGGGTCGGCAAGACAGTTTCAGCTTTTTCACTACCATCCACCCACACCTCCTTGTTTGCATTTGGTACAGGGGGTGAAATCCACTGGGACTTTACATTCACCAAGAAAAGCATACAATGCTAAATTATTGAAAACTCCAAGGCAAAATCTTGGAATCTCAAACTTTTAACTCATGTTCACGTGAGAACAATTGAAACTATAGTGACTTTTTATGATAACTTTGCAGGTAATTTATTAGTTTGAAGAATTCACGACACATATTAATAATCATAAGCATATTGCTACAGTTTCGTGTGTTAATGAGCTTCAACAATGATTGTCCATCACAAATTCTTTGGGGGCCTACTGAGATGTCTTAGCCTTGGTAGGCCACACACAGGGCCGTAGCTGCCAGGGAGAGGGGTTGCCCTCCCAGAATGGTCATTCCAGGGGCATTAATTCATGCTCTGGGTGATTAATGTTAAAAAATAGAAATCTATACATAGTATAAAATAAAGTCCCCAGTAGGCATCTGTCTGTTTGTTCAGGCTAATCTCAAGAATCGCTGGACTAATTTTGATGCGGTTTTCACCATTCCATAGAGCAATTGTCGAGGAAGGTTTAGTGTATGAAACATTAATCTATGGCAAGAGGGAGCCAAGCAGTAACAATTTTAGTGACAAGTCAAAGAAAAAATTGCAGTTCACATTCTTTCCTGGCTACCACTGCCTGAACGATGACGCATGGCGATCGGTTTACGAAATTTTTGAGCTCATTGGGAAAAAGACACGAGGCGCATATGCTGCGTCCGGTCTGACAGCATGCAAGGCCACAGACTAAATGCGTAGTTGTTTTCATCCAAATGTATGTATCTCTTTGAGTAGCTCTAATTAAAATTTAAATATTCTATTAACATTATGTCGAGACGAAAATCGAATATAGGTCGTAGTACATCGGATGCTAAAAGAATTTGTTTATCCCGTCATAATGAAACTTTACAAGAAACAGAATCTCGATTGGCAAATGACAGACAAAGATTGGCTGTACAAAGAGAAAGACAGTCGCCTGTTGAACGTAATAATAATCTCTCTTTAGATTCGCCATAAGTTCTAAATTGCTACTGTGCAAAGTCAAGCCAGGTCACTAGTTGTAAATAAAAAAGGAAGTTACACTCTTCAGTATTTTCTCTTAAAAAACTTTTGTTTGTGTTATACAGTATTCCATCAGTGGCATAACCAACGAGGGGAAGAAAAGGGGGTGGGGTCAACAAAGTTTTTACGTTGAAAGTAGCAAAGATCGTTCATGATTAACTTTGCATATTTTGTTTTCAGTTTTCTGAGTAAGATTTATCAATTGAACTTACTACAGAATTGGATTTAAAATACGTATTACACTGATTTAGCTTCAGTAAAAAAAAAGAAAGAGAAAGGAATAGAAAAGACAGAGAGCTCTTTGTTACTTCTTTGCTATTATCATATTGTCTAGCATCTGCAACGTTCTGAAACAGGGTAAGGCAGAGCTTGGTACTGAAATCAGAGTAAGTGGGAGAAACTGTGAATAACAATCTGATCTATGTAGGTATCTTAATTGGGCAGTAAACAAAATTCGTAAAAATGTACCCACTGCTTCCTCCCGCATGATCACTTTCTATTAGCTTTTGGGAATTTTTGTGCTACAACATTTTCGCAGGAAAAGATTAGTAATATTGTAAAAATTCCAAGCTGTTTGAATTCGGTAATCATCAAAGATTAGGAGGCACTGTTTACTTAGTTTCACATTACGTACTCATTTAAAGTGAGTTTTCAGTTCTTCAAACGAGATTAGGGGAACTTTATTTTTAAAAAGAAAAACTAAGTTTTCTTCATCTCATTTTTGTACGAATGTGATTGTAACACACACTGAGTACGCCTGTATGTCTGCTGACCTTCATTGGAGTTTTCATTCATGTACCTAAATTTTTGTACGAATGTGATTGTAACACACACTGAGTAAGGCTGTGTGTATGCCGACCTTCATTGGAGTTTTCATTCATGTACCTAAATTTTTGTACGAATGTGATTGTAACACACACTGAGTAAGGCTGTGTGTATGCCGACCTTCATTGGAGTTTTCATTCATGTACCTAAATTTTTGTACGAATGTGATTGTAACACACACTGAGTAAGGCTGTGTGTATGCCGACCTTCATTGGAGTTTTCATTCATGTACGTAAAGTAACTGATATCAGAACTGCTTGTATTGTCTAGTGTCAGTAATGCTAGACAATATATTAATTTCCAATGGATGCAGAGTTTCGTTATTTCATCACCAATGAAAAGAAGTCAAAAATAATTCTTTTTATTGCCGTGGGGCACAGTTAAAAAAAGGGTGGGGGGAGGACAAAATTTCACTTATCGTGCTTTATATTTAGCGATTTTATGACTAAACGGTGTGTTCATTATGTTTTGCCTGAAATCAGGCGTGTATTTACTTTAATGTATGGGAATATGTCAGGTGGGGACCACTAAAAATATTTTTTTATTAAATTAACCAACTCCGAATACAAGGGCTTGGGCTTCATTTTAAAGGATTTCATTCAGACGTAGTCTGTGCCAATTTCAAAAACGCAAAAAGTTAATTTCTTTTGGAAATGCGCAAGCAATCACACTGAAACAATTGTGATTTTTTACCTATTGCTTGCTCTCGTTCAGGTATTTAACTATTTTAACATTCCTGGAGCAGGTGAACGCGTTTTAAAGACCTTGCAAAGTAACGCGAGATAAGAAAGACACCGCCAATATGTATAATGTGTATCTCAAAAACCCTTCCATAGTGTCTCCCCCCCCTTTTTTTTATGCCCGAAAAACTGACCCTCTAGAGTAAACTTCTGGATCTGCCCCAGTATTCCATGCAGTTAACCAGGATACAGAGTAACATACACTATGAGGTGTGAACATCTTATATCCATGAAGGGAATTTTCCAAAACAGTGAATGGAGGCATAGAAAATATGATACACCTAACTAACTCCATGACCTTTCCGAAAATGTTGTTGGGATGAAGAGCTTAATCATTTCTGCTCTGTTGCAGAAAGTTCTCTGACTGTTTATGCATGAATGGAATTTTCCCAAGCCTTACCCCTAAAATTTCTGCCTACTGTTACATTTATTTTTTTATTTTGTTTTTTATTGGAGGTTTAATGACCACCGTGAGCAACTCAATGGGCTATAAGCAGTAGACCGTCCCTAATTTAGGGTCACTGGTTCCAGGGAAGGGAGGGAGCCAGTGCCGTAAGACAAACACAACATTCATGCCTCACCGGGATTCGAACCCGGACCTGTTTCGGATGAATGATTGGAGGCCATCGCTTAGACCACTGCACCATTTTTACATTCACTATCGGATACTCATTCATTCTGCATTTCTGTGGAATGTTGCGCAGTTGGCATTCAAATTTTATTCCCTGATGCATATACAGATGCAACAGCAAGTTGCATCTGTATTATGCATCAGTGAATAAAATTTTCCATGATGTCAAGTCAACAATCGAAAAATTCTCACATTCTTGGTTTTATCAGTGCAGCTACGATACCATTCCTTCCTAAAGTGATGAAAATATAGTGCATGAGGACAGGCATTTTTATTTTCCTCAAATACTATTAATTACAAAGTAATGTTCATTTTACATTTTGTTTTCCTGCTATGGTATGTACTCAAGTTAAAAGTCTTACCCCACCCCTCCCCCAGCCGTCACCAGTCATTAGCCTAACACCCTAACCACTACAATACCAGTTTGCTCTCTTCTTTCTTTGGTGGCATACAAGAGGAAAATGCTCACAGGAGGGAGGGGGGGGTAGGCATTAACAATAGGCATATGTGACCTCGTCTGACCATTCCAAATAAAAGTAACTAATGGCAATTTAAGGAAGACCAGAATGGCGACACCAGCAAAATAATGTCACCGATAATTTTTATCAATTTTTAAAACTAGACAAAATCATATGGCCTTAATGCACCCCCTCTGAGAACGCCATTGGCTCCTGTCCTGCCCACACAGATGTCTTAGCCCAAGGGCTAACTAAGGCCTTAATCCAGCCCTGATCATAGTGCTTCAGCATGCAGAAGATTTATGAAAATATAATAAAACAGTCATGCCAGTACTTTTATGTTTTAATCTTGTTCAGAAAAGCATTTAGACAGGAGATAAAAAATAAGAGCAGTACAAAAACAAAATAACCGTGTGCAGTTTTGGAATGCAAATTCTCGGTTTTAACCACTCTTAACAATAGAAAATAAGAGTGGTTGTTCTCCATTTTCCGAGGTTTTCCCCCATTTTCAGTCATATGTACACATGTCGACATATGTATAACAAATACGTATGAACGAAAAAAAGGACAAAGAATACGTGAAATATTATTTCCTTCGTCGGAAATGGAAAAAAGGCAACTACGTACTATCGGAATAAAATAGCTTTCTCATACAAAACAAAACAACAACAAAAAAAAAAAACGTAAAGCAAGATCGAAAAAGTCGCCCTGCAAAAGCACAGTGGAGAAACATATGGAAAAATAAGAACCAAGGTCTTTAGATATAACTCATGGTATATAAAAACGGTATATTTACGTTAAATATATCCACGTAAGTCTTCCTGGGATCCGAGAGAAGACGTGAATCCAAAAACAGGATATGCCCCAGAATTGCTTCTAATGCTCATACTTCGAGAAAGCAAAAGTCTGATGAGATATATGATAACACTGAAGAAGCTGTAAAGCCTTAATCGCAAAGGAAAGAAACACTGGTGGCGGAAAGATATTTCCGAGAAAGTACTATTACGGCTATAACGAACCATAAGAAAAATGCAGCGAATGGCCTCCACGTAGAGACAAATAATCTATTACTGAACCTCCGGAAGCAAGTGCATCTAAGAGGTCGAATACAAGATAATGAACAAACACAACATCCATGTTAAGAATCACCGTTGTCATTATTTATTTATATAAAATGTTTTGAATACAATAGCGCAACTTTTCAGTTGAATAATATTATGCTCCACGTTAACCACAGAAACGCCCTATTAAGGCACGCAGGTAGACGAGATTTCCGTTTTATGTTTCTGTGCTGGTTCTTTCGATCTCTATTCAAGATATTTTTATCTCCTTCTTTAGAGTAAAAAAAAATTATCTTAATTCCCAAGGTTGTATGCGGCAACAAGTTGAATTATTCAGTGTAACATTGTGTTTTAGTACAATCAGTTTAAGCACTGTCGATGAACTTTCTGCTAACTACATAATACTAATATTTCTAATCATTCTTTTGCATTTGACGTAACGTAGGAACTGTTACTCAAGCTCAAATGCCGAACTGAAACTATCTGAATAGGGACATTAGCTTCTACATACGGAAATTGAGCTTCTGTGAAACGAAGCTGGCTAAACTATAGATTACACCTCACTGTACTTTTGTGGCGTCATCTATTGGAGCCTGGTGAATTGAGAGTGATTCCAGAAGCAGTGAGAAAGTACTTTCTTAAGAAACCGAATGAATTTCAAATAGAAAATGCAATAGTAGAAACCACACGTGATCCTCCATAATGTGAAGAAATATCTCAGAAAAATAAGCGGCAAAAAAAAATATAGAAAAAAAAAAGGGGGAAAGAAAAAAAGGTACTAATTATTGTCATGCAAAACACTTACGACATGCGGAATTTGAGCTTCTGCGAAAATTAGATTACATCTCTCAATGCTTTTGTGGGGTTTTTTTTTTTTTTTTTATCTTCTATCAATTCTTTCCTCAGTGTGCTCTTTCTTGGGGTCAGAGCAGTAGATATTAACTCGCATCTAAGGATAGTATTATGGGCGCCCTCCACTGGAAATCTGACCACGCCCTTTCTGTTCTTGGAAGATGCTACAGGGATTTTCGTAACAGCACTAATTTTATTTGCTAATTTTTCTTTAGAACTTCTGGTTGCGTGTGCATACAGTAAAAATTCGAAAAACGTTGGGAATGTTTAGCAGAAAAAGTGGAATTTTACAGTATGAAGTAATGAAATTTCCCATTGCAAGTTAGAGCACATTGTGGAAAAGTATGAGTGAAGAAATGAAAATATATATCATTCTCTACAGCACCTATTCACTGTTGGACCAAAATCCCCGGAAAACTTTTCCAGAACTTTGTATTGTAGTTTTTTTCTTTTTTTTTTTTTCTTTAATGACTGCTTGAATGGATTTTGTGGTGCGTAGGGCCAGGGCCTGATTTACGCCTAGGCCAGCAAGGCCATGGCCTAGGGCACCTCATTTTAGGGGGGGGGGCAGAACCACAATGCAAAACAAAAAAACTGTGCTTTTTTATTAATTTATAATGAATGGTAAAAACATTTGGAGGTGGGGGAAAGGCCTTTTTTTTTTTTTTTTCCCTGAAATGAAGATTAATACTGGTGTTTTACTAGGCTCTTTCACAACCACCTCACTTCAACTGCAGTTCAGTGACGTCACGTCGTATCACTTCATATGGTGTCACTTTCACCTGAAACTTGCAAATGAGATATAAATGTGCTGTCTTCGTATTACTATACACCTATCGAGAGGTTTTGCATTGCTAAGACACTTTGTAGAAGCTTTGAGTATTTCATATTGTAAAGTATCAGATTTTTAAATTGTTTGAATCTGAATTAAGCGAATTAATTAGCTAAATAATGTGCTTTTATGAGTGTGAGAATTATCCAGTTATGCATGTTTGCTCAAATCTAAGTATCATTCCTCTGTTAATAGAATTATTCAACTATAACATTGAACACATGACAGGTGATTAAGTAGCTACATGGAAGTTCACCTTGTCCCCAAAATTCAGTCTGTACCAAGTCTAAATAATGTTCATCGGTTAAAAACAAAATTAAAAGGGGATGAATAACTTAACATCTGTGGATATTTGAATTAATAATTAAATGCGAAAATAGCGATACTGACCTATTAAATAGTGTTATACTGTACTTACCTGTCTCTATTTTTAAGTGCGAATTTCTTTGCTAATATTAAGATTTAATAAAAGTAGATATTTCCTATTTTTTCGCGCACATTGTCCCACTTATTAAATAAACTTTTAAATTATTTGATAACATGTAGTGGTGATAAATGTACTTCCTGTTTAAAGAATGTGGATGGGTGGCTGCCTCATCTGGTTCTGTGCATAGAGCCCAGCCCTATTCTGTGTAAATCAGGCCCTGCGTGGGGCCTAAATGGAGGAAAGGTGTGATGTTGAAAAGAACAACAAAGGAATTTCCCTGATGTACCAGTAAGCTGTCTAATTTCATTTATCCATCGCTTATACGTAGTTTTTGGGTCTTAGGATTTTCAATTAAATTGGCGTGTTTAGAGTGCGGTAAAAACAAGAAGTTACAGTAGAAATTGCATGTGATGTTTGTACACTGGCGTGAAAAAGTTAAGGAAGAGACGGTTTTTCGAATGTAACGTTGTGCAGTCGACGTTACAGATCAACTCAAATCATACCATAAGATCCCTAAGATGTAAGAATATGGGACAAGTGAGCAAAACCGTCCAAACAAGGAATCCAAAGGATACAAAGGCCCTTTATTGAAAAGGTAGCTTCGAACACAACTGGACAGAAGACAGAAACGTCCATGTGACAGGCGGCTGCAAAGAAAAATCCAGTCTTTAGTAGGGGATATGATCACCCCTGACTGCGTTGCAGGATTTACAACGTCTGTCCATGCTGAGGACGAGGTTGTCAAGGAGCTGTTGAGGCATCGCGGCCCATTCCTCTTGTAGCGCCAATCGCAGCTGCGGAATCGTTGCTGGCGGCTGGTGACATGCTGCCAAGCGTCTCCCGAGAAGGTCCCACACGTGTTCAATTGGATTTAGGTCCGGGGACCTTGCGGGCCAATCCATGCGTTGAATATCTTCACTCTTCAACAGCTCTGCGACAGCCACTGTACAATGAGGTTGTCGTCCATGAAGAGGAACTTCTTCCAACTTCCCAATGACGCGACCTCGGGTAAAGACATCCAGTTGTCGTCTACTGGATTGCCTGTTGGCCATATCACACGGTGGCAGCAACTCGACGTCGTTCAAACCGATGTACACCGTGCAATAGCTTTCACCGAATTGTTGAGCGTACACAGCCCGTGTGCTTTTTACCCTTACGACACCCCCCCTCTACTTCATGCTGCATATATGTGCATGCCTTACCGTACCGGACCCTAGTCTATCTCCTGAGTGGTCTTACGGTCCGTTCTGCCTGCTCGTTCCGCTGTTATGCTAATTTCTCCTCTTCGTCCTTAATTTTGCACACCAGTGTGTATGTTATTCGTAGTTACAATTTCTGTTTGTCTCCTCCTGAAAACTAAGATATGGGCGCACATGGATAGTAATGTGATTGTTTATCTGAGGGGAAACTCTTTTGAGTCTTGCGAAATCAGCAATGTCAGATACCTCTCAAATACGATGCGATATTTGAAGAAGTTTTAGGAAGGGAGTGTCTGACCTTAGGTCTAAAACTACCCTTAGAAATAGGAAGCTAGGAGATCTGAGTAAGTGAACTCAATAGGAAAGACAAACAGAAAAATTGAGTGAAAGGAGAGGGTGATATATCTTTCAAAATGTGAACGGTGGCACCAGTCCGGGGGGATTGGGGGGCAAGGGGAACCAAGCACCGCACAACATCACAGAGAACCACAACACTACCCGGCCACCGACGCACCAGGAAGTGACTGAAACTCAAGGAGACCAAATCCAAATGCCCGAGCACAATCCATTTTCACCATCTCGATGCCAATCTGAAAAAGAAGGGGGGGGGGTCTGTCTAACACCCACCAGTGTTCACTTACTCTCTCTGTCAAGGGGGGGGTCAACGGTCGCGCCTTAGTTCTGGGATACCTAAGGAATTCGCCAGGACTGTAATCAACTGCGTCCCTAGCAAGTTCATTAGGGTAGGTTTCTGCTTTCTTGAAGAACTTCTTGACGAGTCTGGTGGAAAACTCTTGTACCTTCTCGTTTCCAAGTCTGTTCCTCAGGTTCTGAAGTGGGGTCCAAGGGAGAGCCCCAGTGATCATACGAAGTGCTCGGCTCTGCACCCTCTCGCTGATTCCTACTAATACCTATCCAGGTGGGAGAGGCGTAGGTAAGCACCACCCTGACGACCGTCTTATACAGCAGTACTTTGTGCCGTGTTGTAAGGAATTTTCTCAAGGCATTGTCTAGCTTTATTCGTGTGGCAGCTGGTCTTCGCCACTCACGAAAGCCAACAATCAAGTTTTAGCCCTAAGTACTTAGTGGAGGTATCCCAGGGGATTGTCTCTTGAAACATAACGAGTTTCGGTACTCCTTGGAGAGATAAAAAAAAAACAGCAGCACACTGCTCTTAGACGGATTGATCTTGATCCGCCAGTCAGTGTAGTAGGTTTCCAACTGAGAGAGAAAGTCCTGGTGGAGCTTCACTGCTCTGCCTTTGTTCAGGAACCTGATAACAACAGCTGTATCATCTGCGTACATCATGACCTACCTTTGCTTGGGTTTGGGTAAGTCGTGCAGATAGATGGAGAACAGCGTTGATCCAAGAATCCAACCCTGAGGAACGTGAACCCGAATCTTCTTTTCCGAAGAAAGCTCACCGTTAATCTTAACAGTGAAACTGCGGCTGTTGAAGTGCGAGCCAATCAGCTCAGCAAGTGGGCAAGGGCATCGGAGCTCCTGCAACTTGTGCAGGAAATCATCATGCCAAACACGGCCAAAAGCCTTGTTGATGTCCAGGAAGACAGCAGTGGAATCTCGTCCTTCAGAAACAAATTCCGTAAGTTAGATCAACTGCTGGGTCGTAGCATGTGGAAACCACCCTGTTCTTCAGGAATCACACCATTAGCTCCACAAAATTCTAGAACCCTAGAGAGGATGACCCTCTCCAAGATCTTACCCAGGACGGGCAAGAGAGATATTGGACGTTAGTTCTCAGGTAAGGTATGGTTGGTTCCAGGTTTAGGCAACACCACTAGCACTCCATTTTTCCAGTCCCAGGGGTAATACCTTAACCGGAGAGACCCGTTGAAAATCTCCGCCAGTACCAGAATCCAGCTCTCAGGGTGCAGTTGAACAGCTCTTGCCGAAACTCTATCTCTTCCGGGAGTTTCCTTCACCTTTAGTTTTTTGATGTGTCGAGTTACCTCGAGGTAACTAATAGGCGAGATGACCTCGTCTGTATCATCAAGACCGTATGTAGCTAAAGCCTCCATGACCCTATCCATGTGACTAGGATTTTGGATGTCATGAGGTGAGAACTGCTCCTCCAGGGCACCAGCGAGGACCCCAGCCTTCTCGTCATTACCGTACACCAAACCCTGTTAACCGAGAATAGCAACTCGCTCAAATGGATCTCTCACAACAACAATTTATCGGAAGTCTCGCTGTTTTCTCACCTTCACATGCCAAGTCCAATCACCCTTGGCAACAAAAACTCAGCGCCTTTTACAGTTGCGTATATCACGCGATACATATATGTTCAAATAAAGACAGTTTGAAAAAAGAACTTTATTTACTTAAACGTGTTGCAGTACAGCGAGGATACAACCCTTCCATTATAGACAAGGTTCTAACAAAATTCCGGAAACCGAAGCCTATCTCCACGGTAACTTCTGTGATGCGCCCATTGCGAGATAATTTTGCCATTATTCCATTTTCCCGTGACATTTCCTTCAAAATTTCAAAACCTTTAATTTTAAGGTGATTTTTAAACCCTTAAACAAAATTAGCTTTTTAGGATCAAAGGACTATGTTGAAGACAAAAACTCGTGGGGAATCTATCAAATTCCATGTGAATGTAGAGCCTTGCGTTTTCGATTGAAGGAGCACAAGACCTACCTTCGGAATTGTGACCTAAAGAAATTATCGACGGTTAAACACTGTTACGAAAAGCCCAAGCCGGATTCAATAACCGAACTTGATACCTGGGAAGCTTTCCATATATATCAGAAGTCTTCGCAACTTATTAATGACATTATTGACATGGCTTCCACCCATGAAACCGGAAGTTGGATGTGGTGACGTAGTCATGTGCAGAAGTAGCATGGGTAAACTACGAAATAATCAGTGGAGAAGGTAAGAAAAATTATGTCCTGAAGCCCTGGAATAAAGGGAACGAGAACGAACTAAACGAGTCTCTGTCATCATCGTAACCAAAACACGTGACTGTAAAAACCGTTTATGATATCATATACAATTTGAATATTTACGTACCATTCGGCCTGATGAAGCTGGTCAATAAACAGCGAAACCATGGTCTGCTTGAAAAAATAAATATTTGTGACATACTACGTTGTATTATCTTAATATATATCACAATATAATATATTTTTTTCCGGTGTGTGATTCTTTGATGCGCAATGTATTAACTCACTTCCTCGAGGGTCTTTTTTTTTTTTTTTTTTCGTAACCCAATCTGAATGAATTGCTAACAACGCTGTGCAAAGGAGGAGAAAAACTTTCATTTTCCTATGCCACGAAGTTCCGTTAAACAGAATGCAGCCTCTACTTTAACGGTTTTGTAGAAGAAAGGAAGGCATCTGCGTACTTTCTATTTCGCACCAGGGAATGATATGGGTAACATCAAAACAATTGTCACCATGTGTTTTGAAAAATTGCGACAGAAATAAGGAACTACTTTCTTTAGCGTAGCCCTACAAATTGGAACGCTTTGCTGGCAAGAACGTTCGCCGTTTCTCTTGTACTCTTCCGCCAGTAAAATGGCAGCCGGAACCAGCCCTTCATTTCAGCGGAGCCAAGCCTCTCTTGGTCGCGGGGCGTTAAGTTGGGCCTGCCGCAGCGTTGCTCACGTCGTCGTTCTTCGAGGTCAGTTTTACGGCAAAAAATCTTTAAAATGCATTTCACAGATGAAATTTTTTCTCCATTTGTCATGAAATTGCATACTTTAAAATTTGTACGTCTCACTTTTTTGAAATCCTTCAACTTCTCCGACGAAATAATTTAGGCGCTGAACACTTGTACCCGAAAAGTTATAAATGTACTTAGAATAGTATTTTCTTTATAATAAAATGAAAAGTATGCTAATACAATATCTGATCATTTTAATCTAGTTTGCTGCAAGTTCGGATACTTCATATTACTGTCAACAGCCCCGGTCGATACCGTTACGCCAGCACAACCTGTTCGTAAAGAGCACCATCGTCCGAGTTGACGTTTGGTAGGACAAGCTGTCAGAAAAAACTGCCAAACACAAAGCCTGCGTATTCAACAGTAATTGAACACACCTTACATGAAAGATAGACTAATTGTTGGTACAACAGTTATTTTAAAATAATAATTAATAATTATTTTCTTCGATAAAATAGTGTATCTATAAAACAAGAGGTGCACATTGAAAGTGAAAAGGCAGCACTTAAGCAAAAAGTTCCGAGGCAATCCCCATTTCTTGGTAAAAACAGCTACATAAGAAACTGAAAAAAAAGGACGACACTCATCCATGCAAAAAAACTGGTCACATTGACACTCAATGAAACCACTCATAATCAGGCGGCGAACTCAACGAAGTAGAACCTGAACGGTCATGTATTATGTTTTGCGATTGTGGGACACTACTTGGTAATCGTATATTATCATCAACCATTATCAATCCACTGCTGGATGAAGGTCTCCCCAAATTTCTTCCACAATTGTCTGTCTCCTCCACGTCACTCCAGCATACTTTCGAATTTCATCCATCCATCTGCCATGGAGTCTTCTTCTGGGTCTTTTCCTGTCCCTCGGTATCCAGTCTAAAATTTCGGTTGTCCATCGGTGGTCCGTTCTTCTGGCAACATACCCAGCCCATTGCCATTTTTAGTGATTTCACTCTGGTCATGATGTCGTGTACTCCTGTCATTTTCCTTATGCACAAGTTCCTCTACTTATCTTTCCTAATTACGCCAAGCATGCATCTCTCCAGAGGCGGCGGAACCGCCACTGGAGCCCGGTCAATAATTTCAATAATTTTAGCCAAGATTTTTATTTCTATTATTTTTTTCTTTTCATTTGGCAAATATGCGCTTTTTTATTGTGATGTGCCCTAGAAAGTTTCCGGGGGGCCGTCCATAAAGTACGTCCGAGATTACAGGGGAGGGGGTTCCTGACAACCGGACCAAATGTGACATGGGGGGGGGGGGGGGTAGTAATTCGGGCGACCAGCAGCAAAAATATCATGAATGGTATATCTTCGTTTTGTTTTCTCTTCTTTTCATCTTTGAATAGTTAGAAAAAAGGTATGAAATATTTCAGATTTCTGATGATATTTATCTAAATCAGAAAATTTATGTGGATGCTATGATCGGGACTGTTGAAAATCTTAAATGCGTGCGTTCATTTGTAGATCTTTAATTCAGAATGATAAAAAGTTCAGATGGCGTTTGGGAATAAATTAATGCCTAAATAATAAATATTTTCAGGAGAAAAAATGTAAATACATGGAAGATTCCTTGAAATAATTGCATGTTTTCTTTCTGTTTCTCAACGGACTTCTAAAAGCAGTTGTCAAAAATAAAGGGGGTAGCGGGAATTAGGACGTACTTTTTAGGGGGGTGTCAACAATCGGACAAAATGTGACATGGGGGAGGAGTCTAAAAATAGTAAAAAATCACGGACGTACTTTATGGCACCTAAGGTGGTCCTAATCCCTAACAAAGCTCCTTAGGCATTGTTTTTCTTCTGTTTGTTACGGGAAGGGGGGGGGAGGGTGCACTACGCTTCGAAATATCGGGCCCGGTTGACGAACCTCACTTTCCGCCGCCCCTGCATCTCTCCATGCTACTTTAAGTTGTCTGCAGTCTTTGTATGTCTTTTTTAGTTCAGGTCCATGTCTCAGCTCCATACGTAAGCAATGGCAGGATGCATTGATTAAACACTTTTCTTTTGAGACATACTGGCATACTGCTGTTAAAAATTGTACTGTTTCTTCCAAAAGCTCTAAATCCAAGTTTTATACGCCGATTGATTTCTTCATCAATGTGACCCTCACTTGATATCTGCTGTCCAAGATATATGTCGGAATCGGTTGTTTCAAGCTTTCTCCATCAATCGATAAATCTTCGTTTCTTGTAAAAGCATTGTACATCATTGTACAACGTATACACGGTCCCTTATGTGACGTCTCCCATTCGACCAATGAGAAGCGTTGTTAGAAAAGGTATCTCCTTCCACTGTGATTTCTTGTACGCTCAGGAGAATGGTCGTTTGTTGACAATTTTACAGCCTTATTCAGTGTTTTAGCTCCTAATATCTTCTTATTATTCAATGATTATGATTACTGTTAGGAATTCTGATTCAACAATTTCTCAGTGTTGTTCATACCAGTTGTTTGTTATTGCATGGCTTACAGCATCATTAATCAATATTTCTTTAATTGTGCTTTATTTACCGGGTTTGTCATCAGTATTTCGCCTTAGTCAGATATCCGAACACCTCCATTGGGGGATGAAAACAGCTTCAAAAAAATTTACCATGAATGCCTAAAATGTGTGCGAACTTGAACATCATTATTAATGGAATTCTCACGAGAGACAAGCATGAAATCGGGTGGGAAAAAATCCGTTTAAAATTTCTTTCAGTTGGATTTGTGCTGTACAATTCATTTTTTTTTGTTTTGTTTGAACTTTGCCTTTACTACACGAGTAGTCGTGATCTTGGATTGCTTTCAACTTACTTTTGTTCAATGAACGACCTTGATGACACTAATGTACAGTGATCAATGGAAATAAATGGCATGCCATCAAATGGTATCCTGTTTTAAACATTGGAATTTTCTTCCTCTTCGAACATAACATCCTTCTTTCATAGGCGTAGCCAAGGAGGTGGTCCTCGGGTCCGGATAGCTCCTTCAGGAAAGATTTAGTACGAATTTAAAGCAATATATATGTATATATGGGGCTTTCACCAATGAACTAAACCCATGGACCCCCCCCCCCCTCTTAAGAAATCTCTGGCTACGCCACTGCCTTCTTCACACCTTTTTAATATCACTTAACTACTGGGCTTGCCCAAGATTGTGAACTACACCACGTTTTAGAATATAATGTATATTAGTAGAAATCTCGAAGTTTTGATAACGTTTAAAGCATTTTCTAACGAAAAAACGTATCCAAAATAATCATTAATGGAATGACGAAACCCGAAATTCATTTTAACTGCTAATTTTAGTTGCTAAATTGAGCTAATTATCAAACCAAACGACGCACGCACTAACTGACAACAAAAAGAGAACTTCAGGAGAAAAGCGTAAAAAAAATCACAGTGGAAGGACCTTTTCTAACAACGCTTCTCATTGGTCGAATGGGGGACGTCACATAAAGGACGGTATATGCGCTTACCAAGTAGTGTCCCACAATCGGAAAACATTATACATAAAAATACTGAATAAAAATTGTCATGTATAAGGTCGGACAGTTGCAGAACATTCCGTGGTAAACACATGTACGGTCTCTTATGTGACGTCTCCTGTTCAACCAATGAGAAGCGTTGTAATTCCTTGTCTTCGTATACCATTCACTGGAAACAGAAAGAAAGGGGCGTCATATTGTGCAGAAGCACGACGACCTCTCTCCCATTACGAACTTTTGTTGCCCAGCAACACCAACACGCTTGTTTCCCCGCTCCCATGTATAAACATGGGATCGGTTCCACCGGTGTTTCACACACGCCCCGATACACACACCACGGTTCCACAAGCAAGGACACTCACACCCCCGACGCAACACCATACAAACCGACGGCGGAGTCTCCTAGAACGACGGAGAGACAAGGCCCTTCGAAACGTTCATGTAGGAGGAAATTCCTCCTTCGGAGGAGACCCCGTGACATAGTCACCCAACGGATGACAACATCAGAGGAGGCAACGGCGGAGAGCAACACGCATCTCCAAAAACGAGGAAGCCTCCCCCTAAAGCCCCGACGCAACAACATACATACCGACGGCGGAGTCTCCTAGAACGACGAAGGGACAAGGCCCTTCGAAACGTTCATGTAGGAGGAAATTCCTCCTTCGGAGGAGACCCAGTGACATAGCCACCCAAAGGATGACAACATCAGAGGAGGCAACGGCGGAGAGCAACAGGCATCTCCAGAAACGAGGAAGCCTCCCCCCTAAAGACACACACACAGAACCGGCACACGCCAGACACACACCAGACAACAACAAAAAACTCCCCAAGGCATCCGCTCCACAAAAAAAACAAAAAAAAACACGCATACACATACAAATAAATAAAACACTCTCGCAAGCAACACCCCCGAAGCACAGCACACCGAACGTGGAAACCGGGGGTCCGGAAACCGAAGCTGGATCCAAACCGCAAAGCAGAAGTGGCTGAAACGAAACAAAAAGCACCGAATCGACCGATCGGGGGTCCGGAAAACGGCGTCTCCGGAGCCCCTCACGCTCGATCCGAGAAGTTAGTAGAACACACAAACCATGTATCAACGAAACAAAACATCAACCAAAAATTCAAATGGATCCGGTAATGCAGGATTGCAAGCCGAAACAAGGGGGTTGGGAGGGGTTAAGTTCTCCAGTGGAAGAAGTACTTTTCCCTAGTACCGGTAACAATCCGAGGCCAGAAGACCCACCGATACCTGAAGGCACGGTCCGAAAGGGAGTGGGCGTCAAGTTCAACCCTGTTCCGGATCTCGCACTTGACCTGCCAGGCAACTTTCATAGGGCTGAATCCCACATTACCGTGATTACAATAAAGAACTCTGTTCCTCTCTCTCCAGATTTTGTACGTCGTCTCCGTAATGATGAGTCTCCAGACATCCCTTCCCGCTTTGGGACCGGGATACTGGTAGAAAACATGCTGAGGCATAAACTGCTGAGGGCGGCCGGCCCAATCCCAGACCAACCGCCAAACCTGCACAGCCATAGGGCAACTAAAAAACAAGTGGTGTCTATCTTCGATAAGATTGCAGGAAAGACACCTGTCAGTGACAGCACCACCCCACCTGCACTGCAGTTTCCTCGTAGGAAGGACATCATGCGCCAAACGTAACTTAAAGTCCCGTTTTTGCAATCAACCCCAGCAGCATGGACACACATCCACGCCTCCCTCTTATCGAAGTTAACAACATTGAACTCAATGATCTTCTCCCTGGGTCTAGGAAGGATATGAAAGTACATCTGCTTCAAGTTATCCCCGTTCCGGTTGGCCTCCGCAAGGGCCTGAAGGTGCCCACCAAGCTTGTAACACTTATGGGTAGTTTCCCTGCGGGGCCCGAAAAACGATAGCCAGGCAAGAACTTGTCCGCGGATAATCCAGTCAAAAAAGACACAAAGTTCTTACACGGATGAGAGGAGTTAAGAGCCCCTTTAGTACTACGAAACTGGAGTGCGCTGAACCAAGAGGAAAGGTGTTTAACCTCTAAACCGCCTTCCTCCCTAGGACAAAAAAGGGCGGCTCTGGCTATCGCCTCAACGGCCTTACCAGCCCAGATGAAGGCAAAAATCTCCCTCTCCAATAACCTCAGAAGACTCCGAGGGGGTGACTCAAGCTCTCCGGCAAAAGCACACTTTGACACCAAGAGGGCATTGGCCAACTTAGCACAATTAGTCATTGAAATATGAAGCTTCTGCCACCTATCCCTTTCTTTCCGCACGTTTGAGAGGATGTCCCTCCAAGTTTTCTTACGAACACCGTCTTTATCGAAAAGGATACCCAGTATCCTGACGGGTCCATCGGTCACCTCCAGCCCATGAACGGCAGTGCAATCCCATCTTCCCCAGAGCACCAGACTGGACTTATCATCATTCAGCTTAGCACCGGTGGCCCCACAGTACCCCGCGAAGACCTCCCGGACCTTAGTCAGACTTCTTTCCGAGTCCACAAAGAAGGTGACATCATCAGCATACGCCAAGTACTTCATGGAGTACGCACAACCAGGCACAGGAACCCCTTTGATGTTCGGGTGCGCCAGAACCTTCCTCAGCATGGTCTCGATGACCAAAACAAACAACAATGGAGAGAGAGGGCAGCCTTGTCTCACTCCTCTTCCAACCTCAAAGAGGGAGAAAGACGGCCAGAAACAATAACTCTCCCATTGAGGTCTCTATACAACGAGTCCACAGCCCTTCGGAATATTTCACCAAAGCCGTGAGCTTCCAGCAACTTCCTGATAAAATCGTGGGAGACCCGATCAAAGGCTTTGCTTTGATCCGCAGAAAACATTCCCAGCTTAAGATCTCTTTCGGTAACGTAAGTGACCAAGTCTCTTACGCACCTGATGTTGTGAAACATTTGTCTCCCACGTATACTGCAGGTCTGACAAACACCAACCAGCTTCTCCGCAACCCACAATAGCCTAGCATGATGTTTGTTAACAATTTTACAGCTTTATTCAATATTTTAACTTTAAATATTTAGTTTTATTTACAATTTGCTGTTGGAAATTCTGATTCACCGGTTTCTTAACGTTGTTCAGATCAGGAAAATGTTTGATACTGCACCAGCTGAGTTCAGCATCGTTGAGGAATATTTCTTTAATTTCTGCTTTATTTACCGGATTAGTCATCAGCATTACGCACTTCGTCTGGTTAAAATATTGATTCTAAAATACCCGAACACCTCTATTGGTGGATGAATACGGCTTCGTAAAATTTATCATGAGTGACTAAAATATGTGTGGTTTGGGGCATTACTAGTCAGTAGATTAAAGGAACACTCACAAAAAAGCTACCGGATCACACACACTAACACTCAGATCAGATGGGATATTATGAATATCTACTACACATCAAAACGACATCTGTACCAATCGCAATATTTTTCGCTTTTGCCGCGAAGTACATGAGAGCGCTTTTCGGTAAACGTGTACTTTAGCGCCCTAAATTATTTCGTCGGAAAAATTTAACTGTGTGCGAAAAGTGCGATGTACAATTTTTTAAAAGGCTTCCTCGTTTTTGGAGATGTCTGTTGCTCTCCGCCGTTGCCTGCTCTGATGTTGTCATCCGTTGGGTGACTATGTCACGGGGTCTCCTCCGAAGGAGGAATTTCCTCCTACATGAACGTTTCGAAGGGCCTTGTCCCTCCGTCGTTCTAGGAGACTCCGCCGTCGGTTTGTATGGTGTTGCGTCGGGGGTGTGAGTGTCCTTGCTTGTGGAACCGTGGTGTGTGTATCGGGGCGTGTGTGAAACACCGGTGGAACCGATCCCATGTTCATACATGGGAGCGGGGAAACAAGCGTGTTGGTGTTGCTGGGCAACAAAAGTTCGTAATGGGAGAGAGGTCGTCGTGCTTCTGCACAATATGACGTCCCTTTTTTTCTGTTTCCAGTGAATGGTATTTGAAGACAAGGTGAAACAATATAGTATTTTTAGGTAAGTATTTACTTGCGAGTGCGATGATTTGGAAGAGTACATGCGGTAGGCCTAAGACGTTGGAGCGGCGACGGCGTCAAAGTAGAGTCCGGTTAATGGATGCTTCGTTGAGAAGGGCAAGTAACAGGCGGAAGAATACAGATGGAAGCGGTTGACCAGTAAGTAGTCATCGAAACGTCTTGTAGGAATACGCGGAAGGAAAGAGGTCGGTTTTACGCAGCATTGTAAGTTTTTTGTTTTTTTTAAACGGTAATTTTGAGAAAGCGGTACTATAAAATCGTCGTATTTCGTCAGGGCTTAAAATTCCATTATCCGCCACAATGCAAGAACCTGTAGGCCTCCCTGCCATAGTACGATATCTGAATTGAAGGAAATCGTTTATTTTGAAAAATATCCGTTTCACGAGGAAAAAAATGTGAGCTACAATGTACGTACAAACAGCAGCACTACAAATGAAGTGCCTGAAGAAATTAGCTAGCCCTTCACATCTTCCAAACCATAACCAGAACTTTTTGTTCAAGCGGAACCAAAACTTCTTTCTCAAAACTTTTGTCGTACATAAATTCAATAACATTCCTTAATTTCTTTTCATTCGGAGACATTGTAAGACTAATAATAACGACATTCCGCACATATCTTTATAAAAAAAAAAAAAAAAGAAATAAAACAGGTTTGAACTTCTTGAACTTACGCAGGATTACACGACGCATCACACTCTTCCCTAAAATACACTCGTACTCAGTTCCCAAACACGGAACCTTCACGTGGTGGCCGTTAGCATCGCTTCAGCCTCCCGCACCAACTGCTGCAAACCATCGTACTCACACGTTAATACTTCGGAAAAATTATTTCCTTTTATCGAAAAATACTATATTTTTGCACCTTTCCCCATTATTTTGTATGCTTAAAAAATTGTGAGTCACACTTTTCCCACACAGTTATATTTTTCCGACGAAATAATTTAGGGCGCTAAAGTACACATTTATCCTTTTTCCAGTTTATCTAATAAGGAAACATATTTCGTTAAATTAAATACTTATTAAAATATTACCTTGGGAAGCTGAGCATAAAAACAAAATCCTGTATATTTGGAGCTATAGATTTTATTTTATTTTTTTTGCACCAGATTTCATTTCTAGCTATAGCGATGGCCCAAACCACACATTTTAGGAATCCATTTTAATCCACCAAAGTGTAAAATGCTGATAACTAACCCGGTAAATAAAGCAGAAATTAAAGAAATATTCCCCAACGATGCGGAGTGGCGTGCAATATCAAGCATTTTCCTGATCTGATCTAACAGCAAATTGAAAATAAAACGAATGTGAAAATACTGAATAAAGCTGAAAAATTGTTCAAACACGATCGTCAGCGCCACGCTTACTAACAAACACCTCTAATTGGTCTAACAACATATAATATATATATGTGATTTCCAGGAAGTGTGATGCGCCGGCACCAGCTGAGTTCAGAATTTGTTATTGCTGCAAAACACGCCCGCATCAGAAGTTCCAAGAATCCCCAACCGACACATTGCCGTCATAGTGCAGAGGAGAGCGCAGGGAGGTTATATTACTGGAGACACCACTGGCTCTACCGCCATAGGTCACAGCTAATCTGTGGTGTGACGTCACAAGCAGGCAAAAAATGAACTAAATTATACCGTTGATGAAACAGTAAGCTTGTGTATCATTGATAAAGGTTATTGAATTACTCATTTTATCTGTTTATACGCTTAAAAGCTTTTGTTCCATTGGTTTTCAAGCAGCTTTTCTTCTGCGGCTGCGTCGTGCCTGCTCATGACGTCATTTGCAGCACGGACGGTGGCTTATGGCGGCCAATGCTGCGTGGATAGGAGTGGTGTCTCCAGTAGGGAGAGCGACATAATTTGCGGTTTAAGGTTGGATTGTGAAAATTCAGCTTTTCCTTTATGATTGAATTTTTATTTTCCAGTTGATTAGTGACAATGCTTTGAAGGTAATTTATACTCAAATTAAATATTCTTAACATATTACCATATCAAGAGATTCAAATTAGTGCAGATATAATCAAAAAGTAATCGAGGTAGCTGCCTTCGATGCACGAACTTGATCAGAAGAGTCAGCCGATGAATTTGATTTTGTATTGTGTGTGACTCTTCCGATCAAGATCGTGCATGGAAGGCAGCTACCTCGATTACTTTTTGATCATCATCATCATCATCATCATCATTGTCAACCATTATCAATCCACTGCTGGACGAAGGTCTCCCCAAGTTTCCTCCACAACGGTCTGTCTTGTGCCAGTCTCCTCCATGTCACCCCTGCATACTTTCGAATTTCATCCACCCATCTCCCATGTGGTCTTCTTCTGGGTCTTTTCCTGTCCCTTGGAATCCAATCTAAAATTTCGGCTGTCCATCGATGATCTGTCCTTCTGGCAGTATGTCCAGCCCATTGCCATTTCAGGGATTTAACTCTGATCGTGATGTCTTCCACTCTTGTCATTTTTCGGATCTACGAGTTCCTCTTCTTATCTCTCCTGGTTACACCAAGCATGCACCTCTCCATGCTGCTTTGAGTTGTCTGCAGCCTTTGTATGTCTCTTTTAGTTAAGGTCCACGTCTCTGCACCATACGTAAGCACTGGAAGGATGCATTGATCAAACACTTTTTTTAAAGACATAATGGCATATTGCTCTTGAAAATTATGCTGTTTCTTCCAAAAGCTCTCCAGGCAAGTTTTGTACGCCGATTAATTTCTTCATCAATGTGACCCTCACTTGATATCTGCTGTCCAAGATAAACGTACGTGTCTGTTATCTCCAGCTTTTCTCCATCAATCGATAAATCTTCATTTCTTGTAAAAGCATTGAACATCACTTTTGTCTTCTGAAAGTTCATTTTTAATCCCACTTCTTTACTCTTGTCAGCAAGTTCCTGGATCATACTCTGCAGCTCTGATGGGGTAGTTGCAAAAATGACTACGTCATCAGCAAAACGAAGGTGGGTTAGATAATCTCCATTAATCTTTATCCCCTTGTTTTCCCAGCTCAGCGACTGAAAAACACCCTCCAATGTGGCATTAAAGAGCTTCGGAGATATGGTATATGCATATATTTACAGTAACTAATTATTCATCAGTAAAGTGAATTCATATTACGAAAATACTGCAGAAAAAGTCTGAACAGTAGAAAAAGAAATGGGAAAGGCCCTGACAGATGACCCCCTCGACCCCATCAATGGAAGTGATCTACCCAGGCTTCAACCGTTGTTTCTTCCTACCCACAAGATGATCAAAGCAATCCAAAACGAGAACATGTGCCTTTAAAGACATCACCCAAGCCAAACGAACGTTTTTTTTCAGGGATCACCGAACTCTAACCAACAGACAACCGCAAAGGGCACAACGAAAAAAGCAAAGAGATGGGTAGTTCGCGAATGATCAATGGCGGATGTAGTTACCGGGGCCCTAACCACAGCATCAATTTTTGGAGCCCTCTCACTTTTCTCGAAATTTTTGAAAAATAATGTTTTTGCCACCACCCTTACACAAACAATTTTTACTTTTTCATACTAATGTATGAGGAAGAATTGTAATAACAAAAGAAGAAATTCGACTTCGAGATTTCAACAGAAATACCCCTATCGGGCTCTCGCGAACATGATATGCAGGACCAGATAAAGGGGTATAACAGGGCTATAGCCTATATATTCGACGTTGTCCTTGGCTCGAAGACTGTGATTTACGGGCACACACTTAAACAATCAAAACTAATCACACTCGTACACATAAATAATATGTCCTGCGAATGCCTGAGTGCACTAAACATAAACATTTAATAGGCTATAATATAAAAATGGCACAAATATGTATAACAATAAGTTGACTGCTGGTCTTAAGTGCTGGGTCATCTTTGACCGAAATTCGCTCCCGTTATATAGGTTTTGTGTACTTAAATCCACAGTTCAATTCTTAACAATTTACCAGATCAGTTAAAGCCTACAATACCATCTATAAGCTCACCTGTACTGTCTGCAACCTTAGCTATATTGGCCAAAGTAAAAATCCTCTTCATCTTAGGATTAATGGTCACAGGTCTCTAGTAAACAAGTTCTCTAATTCAGGAGTGAACCCCTCCACAAACGCCAACCAGTACTCTACCTTTGAATTAGAGCATTTCCATACTCATGGTTTTGACAAAGTGAAAATAGAGGTACTACATATTATTCCTGACCTCTATGCTCGGCTAGAAACTGAATCCCTTGAAATTTTGCAGCATCAGTCTCTTTATCCCTATGGCCTTAATTCCACTCTATCTGACAATAAGCATAATCAGCATAAATTTTCAATTCGTGAACTCTTCTTTCTTGTTAATAATAAGAGCTGCTCTAGAGGTAATAGAGGACAGAGGTTATTTCGCACATCAAGCAAAGTTGATTTTGCTAACTTGCTAAAAACTCTGGAAAGCTTTAAAACTGGCACTAATTTTGTTAAAAATACTTACAAAATTCTCAAGTCCTTCAAGCACTCTGTCCTTAAATGTTTTTTCAAATTCTGGAATGAAACTGCTGACCATGTTGATAAGCATGTTTTTGCTTTGGTTCTGGACATTCTTAAACATATTCTTAAAGATAAAATTTCTCTTAAAGAATTTTCCAGTAATTTTGTTACCATCAGGTTCCTAAATAAAGCCTACGATAATCTCAATGTAAGGAAGCTGTTCTACAATAATGCAATTTTTTTCCCATCCACAGGCACCAGTCTATTGTAAGTTTTAAATATGTTAAGACCTTAGGGTCAATAGTTAAAAACTACAAACTTAACTCTTCGAGCTACATTCCTGTAATTACTACTTGTTCTTGTGATGAACATAAAGAAACAGTTCACTATGATAAGAATTACAACCATATTATCACCGGAAACTTGAGTTATGTTGAAAATGAAAAGCTTAGGAATTTATTAGAGTATGGCTCTAAATTCAGACCTTCCTTCACAATTTCCAAAGAAAGGATTTTTGAGAGCTTCACTCAAGATGTAAATAAGTACATCGTAAAAACCAGTTTAACGTACAATCAGCCTATTGAGGCCTTCGCAGAATGGAAATATAATATAATCAATAGCTTCACCGGTGAGTTGGCAGGTCTGGACTTTTGTTTCGACAGAAATCTCTTTTTCTCTGGAGAAGTTAAAAGGTCACTCTCCAAACTACAAGACCAATTTATTTTTACCACTACGGATAAAGCTAGCAATAATTTTGCAATTATCTGTAAGAAGTTCTATTTTGAATTGTTAACTATGGAACTCAATAATAGAGTAACATACGAGCCCGTAAGTTATTCTACCAAGCAGTTAGAAAATCGGTTTAAGGCATTCTTCAAGAAACTTAAAATTCCACAAACTAGAAGATATGGGCCTGAATTTCCATTTCTTTTTGCAACGGTTAAGTTTCATAAGGATCCTGTGAAGTTCAGGTTCATAGCTAGTGGAGTAAGGAGTCATAAAAAGAAAATAGATCTTGCTTTTGAAGATGTCTTAAAGAAGGTTTTGAAACACATTAGAAACTGTTCTAACTTGATGTACAGAGATTTTTGGATAATTAATAATAATGCAGAAGTAATTTCTACTATACTCAAAGTTTGTCCCCTAGATATTAATAGTTATGATTTTGAAAACCTATATACTAATCTGCCTCTATCAGATATAATCACTACCTTTAAAGAGCTGTATGCAGAATTTAAACTTAACCAATTTGTTGATGTAGGAACTTGGAACTCTTATCTCAATTGCTGCATAAAAAATAACCATATCTTATATAATAATACTCTCTATAAGCAAGTGAACGGTATTCCAATGGGAACATCAACGTCCACAAATATCGCTAATCTATTCCTGTTCTTTAAGGAATATAAATTCATTAAAAATCACCCCACCTGCTCAGATAACTACCTTTTACACTTTTAGATATATTGATGATCTGCTGTGTATCAATAATTCAGAAGTTATAGAGAGTGATTTTGATAATATATATCCTAGCTCTCTTAACTTATGTAAAACCAACCACAGTAATCAGGAACTTGAGTTCCTAGACTTAAGCATTAAGCTCAACAGAGGTAACCCATCTATTAGCCTCTTTGATAAAAGAGTTAATTTTCCTTTCAAAGTAATTAAATATCTACACTGGAATAATAACATTTCAACCAAAGTAATTGAGAATGTACTAATTTCTCAGGTCCTAAGAATTTCAAGAATTTGCAGCAACAATTTGGATTTCAATTACCACATTAATATACTATTAGAAAGTTTTCTAGAGAACGAAATTCCTTCTTCTTTCATCAAAAGAACTTTAAGAAAAATTATTCTGAATAATAGAGTAAGGTTGGCAGATCTGCTTTAATTTTCTACACAGTTAATAATATGATTCTGACCAATCAAAGCCGTAAGGAAGTTGGCTAGAGGATGCCTATTAACTACCTAAAGGAACCTTAGTGCTATGGATATGACGGTCCTATTAAAACAAAAAATTAAATAATATAAACAAAATCACAAAAAAAGCTTAAAAATCTGTTTATAAAAGAAAATAAAAACAAATAAAAAGAAAACTAGTTATTCATCACTAGGATAGCTATACTAAAAATAGTAAAACCAACATTAAAATTAATAAGATTCTGATTAATCTATAGAAGCTCACTAAGGTGATTTAATACATGCAAAGATTATTAAATAAACTGCTCGTGTATTTTATAATATTTCTCATGTATTCTGGAGAGTTAATTCTGCTCATTCTGATCATACAGATCCACAGTCTTAAGTTTATATATTTTTTTCTCTGGTTAAAATCTCCGCGCGTTGGTTTCTTGCTGTATGAGGAGGCCATCAGCCCCACCCTCACTGCCCCCCAGCGTCTAGGGAGTGGCGGAAGGGGTCAGCCATGTTCTCCTCTTGTGAGGAGAAAAGTTTTTGTCACACAAGAGGTAAGCTCTCTTCCTTGTTTTTGGGTTCTAGGTTTTATAAGTTCAATGTTTGTACTTTATGTACCTTTTCTCTGTCGTTTTTTAGCTTTTCAGCTTTTAAGCATTGGTTTGTCTGTTAACATTTATGCGGGTTTTAACTCTTACTTTTCTTTGTAACTTTGAGCGTCTTTTGGGGTACCTAGGAACAGAAGAGGGCTAAGCTTGTTCCTTTTCTATGCGCTGTCTATGCGCTGTTTTTTCAAAGTAGTTAAGTTCTTAATAACTAATTAATTATGCACTTAAAGCACTGCTGAAATACTTTGTACATATTGCAACTAACTGTTTAAGGTATATAACTTTCACAAAGTTTTCTTTAGTTAATTATTATCTTTAACTTATTCTCGTTTTCGTGCTGTCATAAGTTGTAGAGTAGGGGGTTTTAGACTCAAGTTTTCTTTCAAAAATCTGTTCGTTATAAATTAACATTTCCTTTTTTAATTGCAATGTAAAATTTGGATTTCTTTTGCATTGTTTTTCAGGTTTAAATTCTCTCTCAAACGAACTTGGAATTCCGTTATAGCTGAAAATCATTTCTATTTATTATGTCACTCTCACAGCTTGAGTTCTCTTTAATCTTCTTCTCTCTGTTTAATAGTAACAGATGAAGAGCATGGGTCGGGCCATGAAGGTTAATGGATGCAAGCGAAATTGTTAACTAGTGCTAGGTCATGCTACTCTACGGAGGACATGACTTATATATATATTTTTCAAACTATTTTAGGTGGGAATGTTACTTGCATCTATGGCCTTGCAGAAACCCATTTCCAACTAGGTCTTTGTGGAAGTGAGAAAATGCAGAGTTTTTGCTGGTCCTTGATAAAGCCAAGGCTCAGTATTCTCGACACCTTCTACATTCAGTTATTTTATTTTATTTTTTTATCTTTTCTCCTTTTACTCACACAGGTAGATACATAACCTTTTCTATGCTGTATTAGGTGTGAGTCAAAATTATATATGTATTTTTTTGCTTAGGTATCTTCTTTATAGAATGTGAATTCTGAATTTTCAAAACTGCTGCGTTGCGCGTTTTGATTTTCAGGTTATTTTGCACCCTTCATTTTAAATTCTAAAATTTTTTCCTTAGTCTTCAGTTTTGCTCTTAAGTAACTAATTTCAATTTATTATTTAGCAGCTCATGCGCAAATTCTAGTTGAAATGTTTTATTATTATTATTATTTTTTTTTTTTTTTTTTTTTTTTATTACTATTTTTTTTTTTTTTTTTTTTTTTTTTTCCACTTGAGGTTTTTTTTTTTTTTCATTTTCTAATTTTTCTTTTTAGTATGTTTTGGATGCAGCTTTTTGGAGTGTAGTTTATACTCGAGTTTGGTCTTTTCTTGGACTGCTTATTTCTAAAAAGTTTTTCCTAGTTGGTTTGCTCAGAATTTGTATGTTTTGGCCCAAGTGGAGTTCTAAGGACGATGAAAGGATTGGAGGTCAGCTCAGATATTTTAAGTCCTCCCGCTCGGTTAGGCTAGCACCCTTTCCCATAGTGTATGAACTCGCTGGCAAAGGTAATCTAAAGTTATGAAATGACAAACGTTGTTTGACATGTAAATCTGCAGATCCTAACCTGTATTCTTCTGTTGAGGATAATTGCTCCAACAAGTTTTGCAAAGCCTACAATACCATCTATAAGCTCACCTGTACTGTCTGCAACCTTAGCTATATTGGCCAAAGTAAAAATCCTCTTCATCTTAGGATTAATGGTCACAGGTCTCTAGTAAACAAGTTCTCTAATTCAGGAGTGAACCCCTCCACAAACGCCAACCAGTACTCTACCTTTGAATTAGAGCATTTCCATACTCATGGTTTTGACAAAGTGAAAATAGAGGTACTACATATTATTCCTGACCTCTATGCTCGGCTAGAAACTGAATCCCTTGAAATTTTGCAGCATCAGTCTCTTTATCCCTATGGCCTTAATTCCACTCTATCTGACAATAAGCATAATCAGCATAAATTTTCAATTCGTGAACTCTTCTTTCTTGTTAATAATAAGAGCTGCTCTAGAGGTAATAGAGGACAGAGGTTATTTCGCACATCAAGCAAAGTTGATTTTGCTAACTTGCTAAAAACTCTGGAAAGCTTTAAAACTGGCACTAATTTTGTTAAAAATACTTACAAAATTCTCAAGTCCTTCAAGCACTCTGTCCTTAAATGTTTTTTCAAATTCTGGAATGAAACTGCTGACCATGTTGATAAGCATGTTTTTGCTTTGGTTCTGGACATTCTTAAACATATTCTTAAAGATAAAATTTCTCTTAAAGAATTTTCCAGTAATTTTGTTACCATCAGGTTCCTAAATAAAGCCTACGATAATCTCAATGTAAGGAAGCTGTTCTACAATAATGCAATTTTTTTTCCCATCCACAGGCACCAGTCTATTGTAAGTTTTAAATATGTTAAGACCTTAGGGTCAATAGTTAAAAACTACAAACTTAACTCTTCGAGCTACATTCCTGTAATTACTACTTGTTCTTGTGATGAACATAAAGAAACAGTTCACTATGATAAGAATTACAACCATATTATCACCGGAAACTTGAGTTATGTTGAAAATGAAAAGCTTAGGAATTTATTAGAGTATGGCTCTAAATTCAGACCTTCCTTCACAATTTCCAAAGAAAGGATTTTTGAGAGCTTCACTCAAGATGTAAATAAGTACATCGTAAAAACCAGTTTAACGTACAATCAGCCTATTGAGGCCTTCGCAGAATGGAAATATAATATAATCAATAGCTTCACCGGTGAGTTGGCAGGTCTGGACTTTTGTTTCGACAGAAATCTCTTTTTCTCTGGAGAAGTTAAAAGGTCACTCTCCAAACTACAAGACCAATTTATTTTTACCACTACGGATAAAGCTAGCAATAATTTTGCAATTATCTGTAAGAAGTTCTATTTTGAATTGTTAACTATGGAACTCAATAATAGAGTAACATACGAGCCCGTAAGTTATTCTACCAAGCAGTTAGAAAATCGGTTTAAGGCATTCTTCAAGAAACTTAAAATTCCACAAACTAGAAGATATGGGCCTGAATTTCCATTTCTTTTTGCAACGGTTAAGTTTCATAAGGATCCTGTGAAGTTCAGGTTCATAGCTAGTGGAGTAAGGAGTCATAAAAAGAAAATAGATCTTGCTTTTGAAGATGTCTTAAAGAAGGTTTTGAAACACATTAGAAACTGTTCTAACTTGATGTACAGAGATTTTTGGATAATTAATAATAATGCAGAAGTAATTTCTACTATACTCAAAGTTTGTCCCCTAGATATTAATAGTTATGATTTTGAAAACCTATATACTAATCTGCCTCTATCAGATATAATCACTACCTTTAAAGAGCTGTATGCAGAATTTAAACTTAACCAATTTGTTGATGTAGGAACTTGGAACTCTTATCTCAATTGCTGCATAAAAAATAACCATATCTTATATAATAATACTCTCTATAAGCAAGTGAACGGTATTCCAATGGGAACATCAACGTCCACAAATATCGCTAATCTATTCCTGTTCTTTAAGGAATATAAATTCATTAAAAATCACCCCACCTGCTCAGATAACTACCTTTACACTTTTAGATATATTGATGATCTGCTGTGTATCAATAATTCAGAAGTTATAGAGAGTGATTTTGATAATATATATCCTAGCTCTCTTAACTTATGTAAAACCAACCACAGTAATCAGGAACTTGAGTTCCTAGACTTAAGCATTAAGCTCAACAGAGGTAACCCATCTATTAGCCTCTTTGATAAAAGAGTTAATTTTCCTTTCAAAGTAATTAAATATCTACACTGGAATAATAACATTTCAACCAAAGTAATTGAGAATGTACTAATTTCTCAGGTCCTAAGAATTTCAAGAATTTGCAGCAACAATTTGGATTTCAATTACCACATTAATATACTATTAGAAAGTTTTCTAGAGAACGAAATTCCTTCTTCTTTCATCAAAAGAACTTTAAGAAAAATTATTCTGAATAATAGAGTAAGGTTGGCAGATCTGCTTTAATTTTCTACACAGTTAATAATATGATTCTGACCAATCAAAGCCGTAAGGAAGTTGGCTAGAGGATGCCTATTAACTACCTAAAGGAACCTTAGTGCTATGGATATGACGGTCCTATTAAAACAAAAAATTAAATAATATAAACAAAATCACAAAAAAAGCTTAAAAATCTGTTTATAAAAGAAAATAAAAACAAATAAAAAAGAAAACTAGTTATTCATCACTAGGATAGCTATACTAAAAATAGTAAAACCAACATTAAAATTAATAAGATTCTGATTAATCTATAGAAGCTCACTAAGGTGATTTAATACATGCAAAGATTATTAAATAAACTGCTCGTGTATTTTATAATATTTCTCATGTATTCTGGAGAGTTAATTCTGCTCATTCTGATCATACAGATCCACAGTCTTAAGTTTATATATTTTTCTCTGGTTAAAATCTCCGCGCGTTGGTTTCTTGCTGTATGAGGAGGCCATCAGCCCCACCCTCACTGCCCCCAGCGTCTAGGGAGTGGCGGAAGGGGTCAGCCATGTTCTCCTCTTGTGAGGAGAAAAGTTTTTGTCACACAAGAGGTAAGCTCTCTTCCTTGTTTTTGGGTTCTAGGTTTTATAAGTTCAATGTTTGTACTTTATGTACCTTTTCTCTGTCGTTTTTTAGCTTTTTCAGCTTTTAAGCATTGGTTTGTCTGTTAACATTTATGCGGGTTTTAACTCTTACTTTTCTTTGTAACTTTGAGCGTCTTTTGGGGTACCTAGGAACAGAAGAGGGCTAAGCTTGTTCCTTTTCTATGCGCTGTCTATGCGCTGTTTTTTCAAAGTAGTTAAGTTCTTAATAACTAATTAATTATGCACTTAAAGCACTGCTGAAATACTTTGTACATATTGCAACTAACTGTTTAAGGTATATAACTTTCACAAAGTTTTCTTTAGTTAATTATTATCTTTAACTTATTCTCGTTTTCGTGCTGTCATAAGTTGTAGAGTAGGGGGTTTTAGACTCAAGTTTTCTTTCAAAAATCTGTTCGTTATAAATTAACATTTCCTTTTTTAATTGCAATGTAAAATTTGGATTTCTTTTGCATTGTTTTTCAGGTTTAAATTCTCTCTCAAACGAACTTGGAATTCCGTTATAGCTGAAAATCATTTCTATTTATTATGTCACTCTCACAGCTTGAGTTCTCTTTAATCTTCTTCTCTCTGTTTAATAGTAACAGATGAAGAGCATGGGTCGGGCCATGAAGGTTAATGGATGCAAGCGAAATTGTTAACTAGTGCTAGGTCATGCTACTCTACGGAGGACATGACTTATATATATATTTTTCAAACTATTTTAGGTGGGAATGTTACTTGCATCTATGGCCTTGCAGAAACCCATTTCCAACTAGGTCTTTGTGGAAGTGAGAAAATGCAGAGTTTTTGCTGGTCCTTGATAAAGCCAAGGCTCAGTATTCTCGACACCTTCTACATTCAGTTATTTTATTTTATTTTTTTATCTTTTCTCCTTTTACTCACACAGGTAGATACATAACCTTTTCTATGCTGTATTAGGTGTGAGTCAAAATTATATATGTATTTTTTTGCTTAGGTATCTTCTTTATAGAATGTGAATTCTGAATTTTCAAAACTGCTGCGTTGCGCGTTTTGATTTTCAGGTTATTTTGCACCCTTCATTTTAAATTCTAAAATTTTTTCCTTAGTCTTCAGTTTTGCTCTTAAGTAACTAATTTCAATTTATTATTTAGCAGCTCATGCGCAAATTCTAGTTGAAATGTTTTATTATTATTATTATTATTTTTTTTTTTTTTTTTTTTTTATTACTATTTTTTTTTTTTTTTTTTTTTTTTTTTTTTTTTTTTTTTTTTTTTTTCCACTTGAGGTTTTTTTTTTTTTTTTTCATTTTCTAATTTTTCTTTTTAGTATGTTTTGGATGCAGCTTTTTGGAGTGTAGTTTATACTCGAGTTTGGTCTTTTCTTGGACTGCTTATTTCTAAAAAGTTTTTCCTAGTTGGTTTGCTCAGAATTTGTATGTTTTGGCCCAAGTGGAGTTCTAAGGACGATGAAAGGATTGGAGGTCAGCTCAGATATTTTAAGTCCTCCCGCTCGGTTAGGCTAGCACCCTTTCCCATAGTGTATGAACTCGCTGGCAAAGGTAATCTAAAGTTATGAAATGACAAACGTTGTTTGACATGTAAATCTGCAGATCCTAACCTGTATTCTTCTGTTGAGGATAATTGCTCCAACAAGTTTTGCAAAGCCTACAATACCATCTATAAGCTCACCTGTACTGTCTGCAACCTTAGCTATATTGGCCAAAGTAAAAATCCTCTTCATCTTAGGATTAATGGTCACAGGTCTCTAGTAAACAAGTTCTCTAATTCAGGAGTGAACCCCTCCACAAACGCCAACCAGTACTCTACCTTTGAATTAGAGCATTTCCATACTCATGGTTTTGACAAAGTGAAAATAGAGGTACTACATATTATTCCTGACCTCTATGCTCGGCTAGAAACTGAATCCCTTGAAATTTTGCAGCATCAGTCTCTTTATCCCTATGGCCTTAATTCCACTCTATCTGACAATAAGCATAATCAGCATAAATTTTCAATTCGTGAACTCTTCTTTCTTGTTAATAATAAGAGCTGCTCTAGAGGTAATAGAGGACAGAGGTTATTTCGCACATCAAGCAAAGTTGATTTTGCTAACTTGCTAAAAACTCTGGAAAGCTTTAAAACTGGCACTAATTTTGTTAAAAATACTTACAAAATTCTCAAGTCCTTCAAGCACTCTGTCCTTAAATGTTTTTTCAAATTCTGGAATGAAACTGCTGACCATGTTGATAAGCATGTTTTTGCTTTGGTTCTGGACATTCTTAAACATATTCTTAAAGATAAAATTTCTCTTAAAGAATTTTCCAGTAATTTTGTTACCATCAGGTTCCTAAATAAAGCCTACGATAATCTCAATGTAAGGAAGCTGTTCTACAATAATGCAATTTTTTTTTTTCCCATCCACAGGCACCAGTCTATTGTAAGTTTTAAATATGTTAAGACCTTAGGGTCAATAGTTAAAAACTACAAACTTAACTCTTCGAGCTACATTCCTGTAATTACTACTTGTTCTTGTGATGAACATAAAGAAACAGTTCACTATGATAAGAATTACAACCATATTATCACCGGAAACTTGAGTTATGTTGAAAATGAAAAGCTTAGGAATTTATTAGAGTATGGCTCTAAATTCAGACCTTCCTTCACAATTTCCAAAGAAAGGATTTTTGAGAGCTTCACTCAAGATGTAAATAAGTACATCGTAAAAACCAGTTTAACGTACAATCAGCCTATTGAGGCCTTCGCAGAATGGAAATATAATATAATCAATAGCTTCACCGGTGAGTTGGCAGGTCTGGACTTTTGTTTCGACAGAAATCTCTTTTTCTCTGGAGAAGTTAAAAGGTCACTCTCCAAACTACAAGACCAATTTATTTTTACCACTACGGATAAAGCTAGCAATAATTTTGCAATTATCTGTAAGAAGTTCTATTTTGAATTGTTAACTATGGAACTCAATAATAGAGTAACATACGAGCCCGTAAGTTATTCTACCAAGCAGTTAGAAAATCGGTTTAAGGCATTCTTCAAGAAACTTAAAATTCCACAAACTAGAAGATATGGGCCTGAATTTCCATTTCTTTTTGCAACGGTTAAGTTTCATAAGGATCCTGTGAAGTTCAGGTTCATAGCTAGTGGAGTAAGGAGTCATAAAAAGAAAATAGATCTTGCTTTTGAAGATGTCTTAAAGAAGGTTTTGAAACACATTAGAAACTGTTCTAACTTGATGTACAGAGATTTTTGGATAATTAATAATAATGCAGAAGTAATTTCTACTATACTCAAAGTTTGTCCCCTAGATATTAATAGTTATGATTTTGAAAACCTATATACTAATCTGCCTCTATCAGATATAATCACTACCTTTAAAGAGCTGTATGCAGAATTTAAACTTAACCAATTTGTTGATGTAGGAACTTGGAACTCTTATCTCAATTGCTGCATAAAAAATAACCATATCTTATATAATAATACTCTCTATAAGCAAGTGAACGGTATTCCAATGGGAACATCAACGTCCACAAATATCGCTAATCTATTCCTGTTCTTTAAGGAATATAAATTCATTAAAAATCACCCCACCTGCTCAGATAACTACCTTTACACTTTTAGATATATTGATGATCTGCTGTGTATCAATAATTCAGAAGTTATAGAGAGTGATTTTGATAATATATATCCTAGCTCTCTTAACTTATGTAAAACCAACCACAGTAATCAGGAACTTGAGTTCCTAGACTTAAGCATTAAGCTCAACAGAGGTAACCCATCTATTAGCCTCTTTGATAAAAGAGTTAATTTTCCTTTCAAAGTAATTAAATATCTACACTGGAATAATAACATTTCAACCAAAGTAATTGAGAATGTACTAATTTCTCAGGTCCTAAGAATTTCAAGAATTTGCAGCAACAATTTGGATTTCAATTACCACATTAATATACTATTAGAAAGTTTTCTAGAGAACGAAATTCCTTCTTCTTTCATCAAAAGAACTTTAAGAAAAATTATTCTGAATAATAGAGTAAGGTTGGCAGATCTGCTTTAATTTTCTACACAGTTAATAATATGATTCTGACCAATCAAAGCCGTAAGGAAGTTGGCTAGAGGATGCCTATTAACTACCTAAAGGAACCTTAGTGCTATGGATATGACGGTCCTATTAAAACAAAAAATTAAATAATATAAACAAAATCACAAAAAAGCTTAAAAATCTGTTTATAAAAGAAAATAAAAACAAATAAAAAAGAAAACTAGTTATTCATCACTAGGATAGCTATACTAAAAATAGTAAAACCAACATTAAAATTAATAAGATTCTGATTAATCTATAGAAGCTCACTAAGGTGATTTAATACATGCAAAGATTATTAAATAAACTGCTCGTGTATTTTATAATATTTCTCATGTATTCTGGAGAGTTAATTCTGCTCATTCTGATCATACAGATCCACAGTCTTAAGTTTATATATTTTTTTCTCTGGTTAAAATCTCCGCGCGTTGGTTTCTTGCTGTATGAGGAGGCCATCAGCCCCACCCTCACTGCCCCCAGCGTCTAGGGAGTGGCGGAAGGGGTCAGCCATGTTCTCCTCTTGTGAGGAGAAAAGTTTTTGTCACACAAGAGGTAAGCTCTCTTCCTTGTTTTTGGGTTCTAGGTTTTATAAGTTCAATGTTTGTACTTTATGTACCTTTTCTCTGTCGTTTTTTAGCTTTTCAGCTTTTAAGCATTGGTTTGTCTGTTAACATTTATGCGGGTTTTAACTCTTACTTTTCTTTGTAACTTTGAGCGTCTTTTGGGGTACCTAGGAACAGAAGAGGGCTAAGCTTGTTCCTTTTCTATGCGCTGTCTATGCGCTGTTTTTTCAAAGTAGTTAAGTTCTTAATAACTAATTAATTATGCACTTAAAGCACTGCTGAAATACTTTGTACATATTGCAACTAACTGTTTAAGGTATATAACTTTCACAAAGTTTTCTTTAGTTAATTATTATCTTTAACTTATTCTCGTTTTCGTGCTGTCATAAGTTGTAGAGTAGGGGGTTTTAGACTCAAGTTTTCTTTCAAAAATCTGTTCGTTATAAATTAACATTTCCTTTTTTAATTGCAATGTAAAATTTGGATTTCTTTTGCATTGTTTTTCAGGTTTAAATTCTCTCTCAAACGAACTTGGAATTCCGTTATAGCTGAAAATCATTTCTATTTATTATGTCACTCTCACAGCTTGAGTTCTCTTTAATCTTCTTCTCTCTGTTTAATAGTAACAGATGAAGAGCATGGGTCGGGCCATGAAGGTTAATGGATGCAAGCGAAATTGTTAACTAGTGCTAGGTCATGCTACTCTACGGAGGACATGACTTATATATATATTTTTCAAACTATTTTAGGTGGGAATGTTACTTGCATCTATGGCCTTGCAGAAACCCATTTCCAACTAGGTCTTTGTGGAAGTGAGAAAATGCAGAGTTTTTGCTGGTCCTTGATAAAGCCAAGGCTCAGTATTCTCGACACCTTCTACATTCAGTTATTTTATTTTATTTTTTTATCTTTTCTCCTTTTACTCACACAGGTAGATACATAACCTTTTCTATGCTGTATTAGGTGTGAGTCAAAATTATATATGTATTTTTTTGCTTAGGTATCTTCTTTATAGAATGTGAATTCTGAATTTTCAAAACTGCTGCGTTGCGCGTTTTGATTTTCAGGTTATTTTGCACCCTTCATTTTAAATTCTAAAATTTTTTCCTTAGTCTTCAGTTTTGCTCTTAAGTAACTAATTTCAATTTATTATTTAGCAGCTCATGCGCAAATTCTAGTTGAAATGTTTTATTATTATTATTATTATTTTTTTTTTTTTTTTTTTTTATTACTATTTTTTTTTTTTTTTTTTTTTTTTTTCCACTTGAGGTTTTTTTTTTTTCATTTTCTAATTTTTCTTTTTAGTATGTTTTGGATGCAGCTTTTTGGAGTGTAGTTTATACTCGAGTTTGGTCTTTTCTTGGACTGCTTATTTCTAAAAAGTTTTTCCTAGTTGGTTTGCTCAGAATTTGTATGTTTTGGCCCAAGTGGAGTTCTAAGGACGATGAAAGGATTGGAGGTCAGCTCAGATATTTTAAGTCCTCCCGCTCGGTTAGGCTAGCACCCTTTCCCATAGTGTATGAACTCGCTGGCAAAGGTAATCTAAAGTTATGAAATGACAAACGTTGTTTGACATGTAAATCTGCAGATCCTAACCTGTATTCTTCTGTTGAGGATAATTGCTCCAACAAGTTTTGCAAAGCCTACAATACCATCTATAAGCTCACCTGTACTGTCTGCAACCTTAGCTATATTGGCCAAAGTAAAAATCCTCTTCATCTTAGGATTAATGGTCACAGGTCTCTAGTAAACAAGTTCTCTAATTCAGGAGTGAACCCCTCCACAAACGCCAACCAGTACTCTACCTTTGAATTAGAGCATTTCCATACTCATGGTTTTGACAAAGTGAAAATAGAGGTACTACATATTATTCCTGACCTCTATGCTCGGCTAGAAACTGAATCCCTTGAAATTTTGCAGCATCAGTCTCTTTATCCCTATGGCCTTAATTCCACTCTATCTGACAATAAGCATAATCAGCATAAATTTTCAATTCGTGAACTCTTCTTTCTTGTTAATAATAAGAGCTGCTCTAGAGGTAATAGAGGACAGAGGTTATTTCGCACATCAAGCAAAGTTGATTTTGCTAACTTGCTAAAAACTCTGGAAAGCTTTAAAACTGGCACTAATTTTGTTAAAAATACTTACAAAATTCTCAAGTCCTTCAAGCACTCTGTCCTTAAATGTTTTTTCAAATTCTGGAATGAAACTGCTGACCATGTTGATAAGCATGTTTTTGCTTTGGTTCTGGACATTCTTAAACATATTCTTAAAGATAAAATTTCTCTTAAAGAATTTTCCAGTAATTTTGTTACCATCAGGTTCCTAAATAAAGCCTACGATAATCTCAATGTAAGGAAGCTGTTCTACAATAATGCAATTTTTTTCCCATCCACAGGCACCAGTCTATTGTAAGTTTTAAATATGTTAAGACCTTAGGGTCAATAGTTAAAAACTACAAACTTAACTCTTCGAGCTACATTCCTGTAATTACTACTTGTTCTTGTGATGAACATAAAGAAACAGTTCACTATGATAAGAATTACAACCATATTATCACCGGAAACTTGAGTTATGTTGAAAATGAAAAGCTTAGGAATTTATTAGAGTATGGCTCTAAATTCAGACCTTCCTTCACAATTTCCAAAGAAAGGATTTTTGAGAGCTTCACTCAAGATGTAAATAAGTACATCGTAAAAACCAGTTTAACGTACAATCAGCCTATTGAGGCCTTCGCAGAATGGAAATATAATATAATCAATAGCTTCACCGGTGAGTTGGCAGGTCTGGACTTTTGTTTCGACAGAAATCTCTTTTTCTCTGGAGAAGTTAAAAGGTCACTCTCCAAACTACAAGACCAATTTATTTTTACCACTACGGATAAAGCTAGCAATAATTTTGCAATTATCTGTAAGAAGTTCTATTTTGAATTGTTAACTATGGAACTCAATAATAGAGTAACATACGAGCCCGTAAGTTATTCTACCAAGCAGTTAGAAAATCGGTTTAAGGCTTTCTTCAAGAAACTTAAAATTCCACAAACTAGAAGATATGGGCCTGAATTTCCATTTCTTTTTGCAACGGTTAAGTTTCATAAGGATCCTGTGAAGTTCAGGTTCATAGCTAGTGGAGTAAGGAGTCATAAAAAGAAAATAGATCTTGCTTTTGAAGATGTCTTAAAGAAGGTTTTGAAACACATTAGAAACTGTTCTAACTTGATGTACAGAGATTTTTGGATAATTAATAATAATGCAGAAGTAATTTCTACTATACTCAAAGTTTGTCCCCTAGATATTAATAGTTATGATTTTGAAAACCTATATACTAATCTGCCTCTATCAGATATAATCACTACCTTTAAAGAGCTGTATGCAGAATTTAAACTTAACCAATTTGTTGATGTAGGAACTTGGAACTCTTATCTCAATTGCTGCATAAAAAATAACCATATCTTATATAATAATACTCTCTATAAGCAAGTGAACGGTATTCCAATGGGAACATCAACGTCCACAAATATCGCTAATCTATTCCTGTTCTTTAAGGAATATAAATTCATTAAAAATCACCCCACCTGCTCAGATAACTACCTTTACACTTTTAGATATATTGATGATCTGCTGTGTATCAATAATTCAGAAGTTATAGAGAGTGATTTTGATAATATATATCCTAGCTCTCTTAACTTATGTAAAACCAACCACAGTAATCAGGAACTTGAGTTCCTAGACTTAAGCATTAAGCTCAACAGAGGTAACCCATCTATTAGCCTCTTTGATAAAAGAGTTAATTTTCCTTTCAAAGTAATTAAATATCTACACTGGAATAATAACATTTCAACCAAAGTAATTGAGAATGTACTAATTTCTCAGGTCCTAAGAATTTCAAGAATTTGCAGCAACAATTTGGATTTCAATTACCACATTAATATACTATTAGAAAGTTTTCTAGAGAACAGAAATTCCTTCTTCTTTCATCAAAAGAACTTTAAGAAAAATTATTCTGAATAATAGAGTAAGGTTGGCAGATCTGCTTTAATTTTCTACACAGTTAATAATATGATTCTGACCAATCAAAGCCGTAAGGAAGTTGGCTAGAGGATGCCTATTAACTACCTAAAGGAACCTTAGTGCTATGGATATGACGGTCCTATTAAAACAAAAAATTAAATAATATAAACAAAATCACAAAAAAAGCTTAAAAATCTGTTTATAAAAGAAAATAAAAACAAATAAAAAAGAAAACTAGTTATTCATCACTAGGATAGCTATACTAAAAATAGTAAAACCAACATTAAAATTAATAAGATTCTGATTAATCTATAGAAGCTCACTAAGGTGATTTAATACATGCAAAGATTATTAAATAAACTGCTCGTGTATTTTATAATATTTCTCATGTATTCTGGAGAGTTAATTCTGCTCATTCTGATCATACAGATCCACAGTCTTAAGTTTATATATTTTTTTCTCTGGTTAAAATCTCCGCGCGTTGGTTTCTTGCTGTATGAGGAGGCCATCAGCCCCACCCTCACTGCCCCCCAGCGTCTAGGGAGTGGCGGAAGGGGTCAGCCATGTTCTCCTCTTGTGAGGAGAAAAGTTTTTGTCACACAAGAGGTAAGCTCTCTTCCTTGTTTTTGGGTTCTAGGTTTTATAAGTTCAATGTTTGTACTTTATGTACCTTTTCTCTGTCGTTTTTTAGCTTTTCAGCTTTTAAGCATTGGTTTGTCTGTTAACATTTATGCGGGTTTTAACTCTTACTTTTCTTTGTAACTTTGAGCGTCTTTTGGGGTACCTAGGAACAGAAGAGGGCTAAGCTTGTTCCTTTTCTATGCGCTGTCTATGCGCTGTTTTTTTCAAAGTAGTTAAGTTCTTAATAACTAATTAATTATGCACTTAAAGCACTGCTGAAATACTTTGTACATATTGCAACTAACTGTTTAAGGTATATAACTTTCACAAAGTTTTCTTTAGTTAATTATTATCTTTAACTTATTCTCGTTTTCGTGCTGTCATAAGTTGTAGAGTAGGGGGTTTTAGACTCAAGTTTTCTTTCAAAAATCTGTTCGTTATAAATTAACATTTCCTTTTTTAATTGCAATGTAAAATTTGGATTTCTTTTGCATTGTTTTTCAGGTTTAAATTCTCTCTCAAACGAACTTGGAATTCCGTTATAGCTGAAAATCATTTCTATTTATTATGTCACTCTCACAGCTTGAGTTCTCTTTAATCTTCTTCTCTCTGTTTAATAGTAACAGATGAAGAGCATGGGTCGGGCCATGAAGGTTAATGGATGCAAGCGAAATTGTTAACTAGTGCTAGGGCTACTCTACGGAGGACATGACTTATATATATATTTTTCAAACTATTTTAGGTGGGAATGTTACTTGCATCTATGGCCTTGCAGAAACCCATTTCCAACTAGGTCTTTGTGGAAGTGAGAAAATGCAGAGTTTTTGCTGGTCCTTGATAAAGCCAAGGCTCAGTATTCTCGACACCTTCTACATTCAGTTATTTTATTTTATTTTTTTATCTTTTCTCCTTTTACTCACACAGGTAGATACATAACCTTTTCTATGCTGTATTAGGTGTGAGTCAAAATTATATATGTATTTTTTTGCTTAGGTATCTTCTTTATAGAATGTGAATTCTGAATTTTCAAAACTGCTGCGTTGCGCGTTTTGATTTTCAGGTTATTTTGCACCCTTCATTTTAAATTCTAAAATTTTTTCCTTAGTCTTCAGTTTTGCTCTTAAGTAACTAATTTCAATTTATTATTTAGCAGCTCATGCGCAAATTCTAGTTGAAATGTTTTATTATTATTATTATTATTTTTTTTTTTTTTTTATTACTATTTTTTTTTTTTTTTTTTTTTTTTTTTTTCCACTTGAGGTTTTTTTTTTTTTCATTTTCTAATTTTTCTTTTTAGTATGTTTTGGATGCAGCTTTTTGGAGTGTAGTTTATACTCGAGTTTGGTCTTTTCTTGGACTGCTTATTTCTAAAAAGTTTTTCCTAGTTGGTTTGCTCAGAATTTGTATGTTTTGGCCCAAGTGGAGTTCTAAGGACGATGAAAGGATTGGAGGTCAGCTCAGATATTTTAAGTCCTCCCGCTCGGTTAGGCTAGCACCCTTTCCCATAGTGTATGAACTCGCTGGCAAAGGTAATCTAAAGTTATGAAATGACAAACGTTGTTTGACATGTAAATCTGCAGATCCTAACCTGTATTCTTCTGTTGAGGATAATTGCTCCAACAAGTTTTGCAAAGCCTACAATACCATCTATAAGCTCACCTGTACTGTCTGCAACCTTAGCTATATTGGCCAAAGTAAAAATCCTCTTCATCTTAGGATTAATGGTCACAGGTCTCTAGTAAACAAGTTCTCTAATTCAGGAGTGAACCCCTCCACAAACGCCAACCAGTACTCTACCTTTGAATTAGAGCATTTCCATACTCATGGTTTTGACAAAGTGAAAATAGAGGTACTACATATTATTCCTGACCTCTATGCTCGGCTAGAAACTGAATCCCTTGAAATTTTGCAGCATCAGTCTCTTTATCCCTATGGCCTTAATTCCACTCTATCTGACAATAAGCATAATCAGCATAAATTTTCAATTCGTGAACTCTTCTTTCTTGTTAATAATAAGAGCTGCTCTAGAGGTAATAGAGGACAGAGGTTATTTCGCACATCAAGCAAAGTTGATTTTGCTAACTTGCTAAAAACTCTGGAAAGCTTTAAAACTGGCACTAATTTTGTTAAAAATACTTACAAAATTCTCAAGTCCTTCAAGCACTCTGTCCTTAAATGTTTTTTCAAATTCTGGAATGAAACTGCTGACCATGTTGATAAGCATGTTTTTGCTTTGGTTCTGGACATTCTTAAACATATTCTTAAAGATAAAATTTCTCTTAAAGAATTTTCCAGTAATTTTGTTACCATCAGGTTCCTAAATAAAGCCTACGATAATCTCAATGTAAGGAAGCTGTTCTACAATAATGCAATTTTTTTCCCATCCACAGGCACCAGTCTATTGTAAGTTTTAAATATGTTAAGACCTTAGGGTCAATAGTTAAAAACTACAAACTTAACTCTTCGAGCTACATTCCTGTAATTACTACTTGTTCTTGTGATGAACATAAAGAAACAGTTCACTATGATAAGAATTACAACCATATTATCACCGGAAACTTGAGTTATGTTGAAAATGAAAAGCTTAGGAATTTATTAGAGTATGGCTCTAAATTCAGACCTTCCTTCACAATTTCCAAAGAAAGGATTTTTGAGAGCTTCACTCAAGATGTAAATAAGTACATCGTAAAAACCAGTTTAACGTACAATCAGCCTATTGAGGCCTTCGCAGAATGGAAATATAATATAATCAATAGCTTCACCGGTGAGTTGGCAGGTCTGGACTTTTGTTTCGACAGAAATCTCTTTTCTCTGGAGAAGTTAAAAGGTCACTCTCCAAACTACAAGACCAATTTATTTTTACCACTACGGATAAAGCTAGCAATAATTTTGCAATTATCTGTAAGAAGTTCTATTTTGAATTGTTAACTATGGAACTCAATAATAGAGTAACATACGAGCCCGTAAGTTATTCTACCAAGCAGTTAGAAAATCGGTTTAAGGCATTCTTCAAGAAACTTAAAATTCCACAAACTAGAAGATATGGGCCTGAATTTCCATTTCTTTTTGCAACGGTTAAGTTTCATAAGGATCCTGTGAAGTTCAGGTTCATAGCTAGTGGAGTAAGGAGTCATAAAAAGAAAATAGATCTTGCTTTTGAAGATGTCTTAAAGAAGGTTTTGAAACACATTAGAAACTGTTCTAACTTGATGTACAGAGATTTTTGGATAATTAATAATAATGCAGAAGTAATTTCTACTATACTCAAAGTTTGTCCCCTAGATATTAATAGTTATGATTTTGAAAACCTATATACTAATCTGCCTCTATCAGATATAATCACTACCTTTAAAGAGCTGTATGCAGAATTTAAACTTAACCAATTTGTTGATGTAGGAACTTGGAACTCTTATCTCAATTGCTGCATAAAAAATAACCATATCTTATATAATAATACTCTCTATAAGCAAGTGAACGGTATTCCAATGGGAACATCAACGTCCACAAATATCGCTAATCTATTCCTGTTCTTTAAGGAATATAAATTCATTAAAAATCACCCCACCTGCTCAGATAACTACCTTTACACTTTTAGATATATTGATGATCTGCTGTGTATCAATAATTCAGAAGTTATAGAGAGTGATTTTGATAATATATATCCTAGCTCTCTTAACTTATGTAAAACCAACCACAGTAATCAGGAACTTGAGTTCCTAGACTTAAGCATTAAGCTCAACAGAGGTAACCCATCTATTAGCCTCTTTGATAAAAGAGTTAATTTTCCTTTCAAAGTAATTAAATATCTACACTGGAATAATAACAATTCAACCAAAGTAATTGAGAATGTACTAATTTCTCAGGTCCTAAGAATTTCAAGAATTTGCAGCAACAATTTGGATTTCAATTACCACATTAATATACTATTAGAAAGTTTTCTAGAGAACGAAATTCCTTCTTCTTTCATCAAAAGAACTTTAAGAAAAATTATTCTGAATAATAGAGTAAGGTTGGCAGATCTGCTTTAATTTTCTACACAGTTAATAATATGATTCTGACCAATCAAAGCCGTAAGGAAGTTGGCTAGAGGATGCCTATTAACTACCTAAAGGAACCTTAGTGCTATGGATATGACGGTCCTATTAAAACAAAAAATTAAATAATATAAACAAAATCACAAAAAAAGCTTAAAAATCTGTTTATAAAAGAAAATAAAAACAAATAAAAAAGAAAACTAGTTATTCATCACTAGGATAGCTATACTAAAAATAGTAAAACCAACATTAAAATTAATAAGATTCTGATTAATCTATAGAAGCTCACTAAGGTGATTTAATACATGCAAAGATTATTAAATAAACTGCTCGTGTATTTTATAATATTTCTCATGTATTCTGGAGAGTTAATTCTGCTCATTCTGATCATACAGATCCACAGTCTTAAGTTTATATATTTTTTTCTCTGGTTAAAATCTCCGCGCGTTGGTTTCTTGCTGTATGAGGAGGCCATCAGCCCCACCCTCACTGCCCCCCAGCGTCTAGGGAGTGGCGGAAGGGGTCAGCCATGTTCTCCTCTTGTGAGGAGAAAAGTTTTTGTCACACAAGAGGTAAGCTCTCTTCCTTGTTTTTGGGTTCTAGGTTTTATAAGTTCAATGTTTGTACTTTATGTACCTTTTCTCTGTCGTTTTTTAGCTTTTCAGCTTTTAAGCATTGGTTTGTCTGTTAACATTTATGCGGGTTTTAACTCTTACTTTTCTTTGTAACTTTGAGCGTCTTTTGGGGTACCTAGGAACAGAAGAGGGCTAAGCTTGTTCCTTTTCTATGCGCTGTCTATGCGCTGTTTTTTCAAAGTAGTTAAGTTCTTAATAACTAATTAATTATGCACTTAAAGCACTGCTGAAATACTTTGTACATATTGCAACTAACTGTTTAAGGTATATAACTTTCACAAAGTTTTCTTTAGTTAATTATTATCTTTAACTTATTCTCGTTTTCGTGCTGTCATAAGTTGTAGAGTAGGGGGTTTTAGACTCAAGTTTTCTTTCAAAAATCTGTTCGTTATAAATTAACATTTCCTTTTTTAATTGCAATGTAAAATTTGGATTTCTTTTGCATTGTTTTTCAGGTTTAAATTCTCTCTCAAACGAACTTGGAATTCCGTTATAGCTGAAAATCATTTCTATTTATTATGTCACTCTCACAGCTTGAGTTCTCTTTAATCTTCTTCTCTCTGTTTAATAGTAACAGATGAAGAGCATGGGTCGGGCCATGAAGGTTAATGGATGCAAGCGAAATTGTTAACTAGTGCTAGGTCATGCTACTCTACGGAGGACATGACTTATATATATATTTTTCAAACTATTTTAGGTGGGAATGTTACTTGCATCTATGGCCTTGCAGAAACCCATTTCCAACTAGGTCTTTGTGGAAGTGAGAAAATGCAGAGTTTTTGCTGGTCCTTGATAAAGCCAAGGCTCAGTATTCTCGACACCTTCTACATTCAGTTATTTTATTTTATTTTTTTATCTTTTCTCCTTTTACTCACACAGGTAGATACATAACCTTTTCTATGCTGTATTAGGTGTGAGTCAAAATTATATATGTATTTTTTTGCTTAGGTATCTTCTTTATAGAATGTGAATTCTGAATTTTCAAAACTGCTGCGTTGCGCGTTTTGATTTTCAGGTTATTTTGCACCCTTCATTTTAAATTCTAAAATTTTTTCCTTAGTCTTCAGTTTTGCTCTTAAGTAACTAATTTCAATTTATTATTTAGCAGCTCATGCGCAAATTCTAGTTGAAATGTTTTATTATTATTATTATTATTTTTTTTTTTTTTTTATTACTATTTTTTTTTTTTTTTTTTTCCACTTGAGGTTTTTTTTTTTCATTTTCTAATTTTTCTTTTTAGTATGTTTTGGATGCAGCTTTTTGGAGTGTAGTTTATACTCGAGTTTGGTCTTTTCTTGGACTGCTTATTTCTAAAAAGTTTTTCCTAGTTGGTTTGCTCAGAATTTGTATGTTTTGGCCCAAGTGGAGTTCTAAGGACGATGAAAGGATTGGAGGTCAGCTCAGATATTTTAAGTCCTCCCGCTCAGTTAGGCTAGCACCCTTTCCCATAGTGTATGAACTCGCTGGCAAAGGTAATCTAAAGTTATGAAATGACAAACGTTGTTTGACATGTAAATCTGCAGATCCTAACCTGTATTCTTCTGTTGAGGATAATTGCTCCAACAAGTTTTGCAAAGCCTACAATACCATCTATAAGCTCACCTGTACTGTCTGCAACCTTAGCTATATTGGCCAAAGTAAAAATCCTCTTCATCTTAGGATTAATGGTCACAGGTCTCTAGTAAACAAGTTCTCTAATTCAGGAGTGAACCCCTCCACAAACGCCAACCAGTACTCTACCTTTGAATTAGAGCATTTCCATACTCATGGTTTTGACAAAGTGAAAATAGAGGTACTACATATTATTCCTGACCTCTATGCTCGGCTAGAAACTGAATCCCTTGAAATTTTGCAGCATCAGTCTCTTTATCCCTATGGCCTTAATTCCACTCTATCTGACAATAAGCATAATCAGCATAAATTTTCAATTCGTGAACTCTTCTTTCTTGTTAATAATAAGAGCTGCTCTAGAGGTAATAGAGGACAGAGGTTATTTCGCACATCAAGCAAAGTTGATTTTGCTAACTTGCTAAAAACTCTGGAAAGCTTTAAAACTGGCACTAATTTTGTTAAAAATACTTACAAAATTCTCAAGTCCTTCAAGCACTCTGTCCTTAAATGTTTTTCAAATTCTGGAATGAAACTGCTGACCATGTTGATAAGCATGTTTTTGCTTTGGTTCTGGACATTCTTAAACATATTCTTAAAGATAAAATTTCTCTTAAAGAATTTTCCAGTAATTTTGTTACCATCAGGTTCCTAAATAAAGCCTACGATAATCTCAATGTAAGGAAGCTGTTCTACAATAATGCAATTTTTTTTCCCATCCACAGGCACCAGTCTATTGTAAGTTTTAAATATGTTAAGACCTTAGGGTCAATAGTTAAAAACTACAAACTTAACTCTTCGAGCTACATTCCTGTAATTACTACTTGTTCTTGTGATGAACATAAAGAAACAGTTCACTATGATAAGAATTACAACCATATTATCACCGGAAACTTGAGTTATGTTGAAAATGAAAAGCTTAGGAATTTATTAGAGTATGGCTCTAAATTCAGACCTTCCTTCACAATTTCCAAAGAAAGGATTTTTGAGAGCTTCACTCAAGATGTAAATAAGTACATCGTAAAAACCAGTTTAACGTACAATCAGCCTATTGAGGCCTTCGCAGAATGGAAATATAATATAATCAATAGCTTCACCGGTGAGTTGGCAGGTCTGGACTTTTGTTTCGACAGAAATCTCTTTTTCTCTGGAGAAGTTAAAAGGTCACTCTCCAAACTACAAGACCAATTTATTTTTACCACTACGGATAAAGCTAGCAATAATTTTGCAATTATCTGTAAGAAGTTCTATTTTGAATTGTTAACTATGGAACTCAATAATAGAGTAACATACGAGCCCGTAAGTTATTCTACCAAGCAGTTAGAAAATCGGTTTAAGGCATTCTTCAAGAAACTTAAAATTCCACAAACTAGAAGATATGGGCCTGAATTTCCATTTCTTTTTGCAACGGTTAAGTTTCATAAGGATCCTGTGAAGTTCAGGTTCATAGCTAGTGGAGTAAGGAGTCATAAAAAGAAAATAGATCTTGCTTTTGAAGATGTCTTAAAGAAGGTTTTGAAACACATTAGAAACTGTTCTAACTTGATGTACAGAGATTTTTGGATAATTAATAATAATGCAGAAGTAATTTCTACTATACTCAAAGTTTGTCCCCTAGATATTAATAGTTATGATTTTGAAAACCTATATACTAATCTGCCTCTATCAGATATAATCACTACCTTTAAAGAGCTGTATGCAGAATTTAAACTTAACCAATTTGTTGATGTAGGAACTTGGAACTCTTATCTCAATTGCTGCATAAAAAATAACCATATCTTATATAATAATACTCTCTATAAGCAAGTGAACGGTATTCCAATGGGAACATCAACGTCCACAAATATCGCTAATCTATTCCTGTTCTTTAAGGAATATAAATTCATTAAAAATCACCCCACCTGCTCAGATAACTACCTTTACACTTTTAGATATATTGATGATCTGCTGTGTATCAATAATTCAGAAGTTATAGAGAGTGATTTTGATAATATATATCCTAGCTCTCTTAACTTATGTAAAACCAACCACAGTAATCAGGAACTTGAGTTCCTAGACTTAAGCATTAAGCTCAACAGAGGTAACCCATCTATTAGCCTCTTTGATAAAAGAGTTAATTTTCCTTTCAAAGTAATTAAATATCTACACTGGAATAATAACATTTCAACCAAAGTAATTGAGAATGTACTAATTTCTCAGGTCCTAAGAATTTCAAGAATTTGCAGCAACAATTTGGATTTCAATTACCACATTAATATACTATTAGAAAGTTTTCTAGAGAACGAAATTCCTTCTTCTTTCATCAAAAGAACTTTAAGAAAAATTATTCTGAATAATAGAGTAAGGTTGGCAGATCTGCTTTAATTTTCTACACAGTTAATAATATGATTCTGACCAATCAAAGCCGTAAGGAAGTTGGCTAGAGGATGCCTATTAACTACCTAAAGGAACCTTAGTGCTATGGATATGACGGTCCTATTAAAACAAAAAATTAAATAATATAAACAAAATCACAAAAAAAGCTTAAAAATCTGTTTATAAAAGAAAATAAAAACAAATAAAAAGAAAACTAGTTATTCATCACTAGGATAGCTATACTAAAAATAGTAAAACCAACATTAAAATTAATAAGATTCTGATTAATCTATAGAAGCTCACTAAGGTGATTTAATACATGCAAAGATTATTAAATAAACTGCTCGTGTATTTTATAATATTTCTCATGTATTCTGGAGAGTTAATTCTGCTCATTCTGATCATACAGATCCACAGTCTTAAGTTTATATATTTTTTTCTCTGGTTAAAATCTCCGCGCGTTGGTTTCTTGCTGTATGAGGAGGCCATCAGCCCCACCCTCACTGCCCCCCAGCGTCTAGGGAGTGGCGGAAGGGGTCAGCCATGTTCTCCTCTTGTGAGGAGAAAAGTTTTTGTCACACAAGAGGTAAGCTCTCTTCCTTGTTTTTGGGTTCTAGGTTTTATAAGTTCAATGTTTGTACTTTATGTACCTTTTCTCTGTCGTTTTTTAGCTTTTCAGCTTTTAAGCATTGGTTTGTCTGTTAACATTTATGCGGGTTTTAACTCTTACTTTTCTTTGTAACTTTGAGCGTCTTTTGGGGTACCTAGGAACAGAAGAGGGCTAAGCTTGTTCCTTTTCTATGCGCTGTCTATGCGCTGTTTTTTCAAAGTAGTTAAGTTCTTAATAACTAATTAATTATGCACTTAAAGCACTGCTGAAATACTTTGTACATATTGCAACTAACTGTTTAAGGTATATAACTTTCACAAAGTTTTCTTTAGTTAATTATTATCTTTAACTTATTCTCGTTTTCGTGCTGTCATAAGTTGTAGAGTAGGGGGTTTTAGACTCAAGTTTTCTTTCAAAAATCTGTTCGTTATAAATTAACATTTCCTTTTTTAATTGCAATGTAAAATTTGGATTTCTTTTGCATTGTTTTTCAGGTTTAAATTCTCTCTCAAACGAACTTGGAATTCCGTTATAGCTGAAAATCATTTCTATTTATTATGTCACTCTCACAGCTTGAGTTCTCTTTAATCTTCTTCTCTCTGTTTAATAGTAACAGATGAAGAGCATGGGTCGGGCCATGAAGGTTAATGGATGCAAGCGAAATTGTTAACTAGTGCTAGGTCATGCTACTCTACGGAGGACATGACTTATATATATATTTTTCAAACTATTTTAGGTGGGAATGTTACTTGCATCTATGGCCTTGCAGAAACCCATTTCCAACTAGGTCTTTGTGGAAGTGAGAAAATGCAGAGTTTTTGCTGGTCCTTGATAAAGCCAAGGCTCAGTATTCTCGACACCTTCTACATTCAGTTATTTTATTTTATTTTTTTATCTTTTCTCCTTTTACTCACACAGGTAGATACATAACCTTTTCTATGCTGTATTAGGTGTGAGTCAAAATTATATATGTATTTTTTTGCTTAGGTATCTTCTTTATAGAATGTGAATTCTGAATTTTCAAAACTGCTGCGTTGCGCGTTTTGATTTTCAGGTTATTTTGCACCCTTCATTAAAAATTAAAAAATTTTTTCCTTAGTCTTCAGTTTTGCTCTTAAGTAACTAATTTCAATTTATTATTTAGCAGCTCATGCGCAAATTCTAGTTGAAATGTTTTATTATTATTATTATTATTTTTTTTTTTTTTTTTTTTTTTTTTTATTACTATTTTTTTTTTTTTTTTTTTTTTTTTTTTTTTCCACTTGAGGTTTTTTTTTTTTTTTTCATTTTCTAATTTTTCTTTTTAGTATGTTTTGGATGCAGCTTTTTGGAGTGTAGTTTATACTCGAGTTTGGTCTTTTCTTGGACTGCTTATTTCTAAAAGTTTTTCCTAGTTGGTTTGCTCAGAATTTGTATGTTTTGGCCCAAGTGGAGTTCTAAGGACGATGAAAGGATTGGAGGTCAGCTCAGATATTTTAAGTCCTCCCGCTCGGTTAGGCTAGCACCCTTTCCCATAGTGTATGAACTCGCTGGCAAAGGTAATCTAAAGTTATGAAATGACAAACGTTGTTTGACATGTAAATCTGCAGATCCTAACCTGTATTCTTCTGTTGAGGATAATTGCTCCAACAAGTTTTGCAAAGCCTACAATACCATCTATAAGCTCACCTGTACTGTCTGCAACCTTAGCTATATTGGCCAAAGTAAAAATCCTCTTCATCTTAGGATTAATGGTCACAGGTCTCTAGTAAACAAGTTCTCTAATTCAGGAGTGAACCCCTCCACAAACGCCAACCAGTACTCTACCTTTGAATTAGAGCATTTCCATACTCATGGTTTTGACAAAGTGAAAATAGAGGTACTACATATTATTCCTGACCTCTATGCTCGGCTAGAAACTGAATCCCTTGAAATTTTGCAGCATCAGTCTCTTTATCCCTATGGCCTTAATTCCACTCTATCTGACAATAAGCATAATCAGCATAAATTTTCAATTCGTGAACTCTTCTTTCTTGTTAATAATAAGAGCTGCTCTAGAGGTAATAGAGGACAGAGGTTATTTCGCACATCAAGCAAAGTTGATTTTGCTAACTTGCTAAAAACTCTGGAAAGCTTTAAAACTGGCACTAATTTTGTTAAAAATACTTACAAAATTCTCAAGTCCTTCAAGCACTCTGTCCTTAAATGTTTTTTCAAATTCTGGAATGAAACTGCTGACCATGTTGATAAGCATGTTTTTGCTTTGGTTCTGGACATTCTTAAACATATTCTTAAAGATAAAATTTCTCTTAAAGAATTTTCCAGTAATTTTGTTACCATCAGGTTCCTAAATAAAGCCTACGATAATCTCAATGTAAGGAAGCTGTTCTACAATAATGCAATTTTTTTCCCATCCACAGGCACCAGTCTATTGTAAGTTTTAAATATGTTAAGACCTTAGGGTCAATAGTTAAAAACTACAAACTTAACTCTTCGAGCTACATTCCTGTAATTACTACTTGTTCTTGTGATGAACATAAAGAAACAGTTCACTATGATAAGAATTACAACCATATTATCACCGGAAACTTGAGTTATGTTGAAAATGAAAAGCTTAGGAATTTATTAGAGTATGGCTCTAAATTCAGACCTTCCTTCACAATTTCCAAAGAAAGGATTTTTGAGAGCTTCACTCAAGATGTAAATAAGTACATCGTAAAAACCAGTTTAACGTACAATCAGCCTATTGAGGCCTTCGCAGAATGGAAATATAATATAATCAATAGCTTCACCGGTGAGTTGGCAGGTCTGGACTTTTGTTTCGACAGAAATCTCTTTTTCTCTGGAGAAGTTAAAAGGTCACTCTCCAAACTACAAGACCAATTTATTTTTACCACTACGGATAAAGCTAGCAATAATTTTGCAATTATCTGTAAGAAGTTCTATTTTGAATTGTTAACTATGGAACTCAATAATAGAGTAACATACGAGCCCGTAAGTTATTCTACCAAGCAGTTAGAAAATCGGTTTAAGGCATTCTTCAAGAAACTTAAAATTCCACAAACTAGAAGATATGGGCCTGAATTTCCATTTCTTTTTGCAACGGTTAAGTTTCATAAGGATCCTGTGAAGTTCAGGTTCATAGCTAGTGGAGTAAGGAGTCATAAAAAGAAAATAGATCTTGCTTTTGAAGATGTCTTAAAGAAGGTTTTGAAACACATTAGAAACTGTTCTAACTTGATGTACAGAGATTTTTGGATAATTAATAATAATGCAGAAGTAATTTCTACTATACTCAAAGTTTGTCCCCTAGATATTAATAGTTATGATTTTGAAAACCTATATACTAATCTGCCTCTATCAGATATAATCACTACCTTTAAAGAGCTGTATGCAGAATTTAAACTTAACCAATTTGTTGATGTAGGAACTTGGAACTCTTATCTCAATTGCTGCATAAAAAATAACCATATCTTATATAATAATACTCTCTATAAGCAAGTGAACGGTATTCCAATGGGAACATCAACGTCCACAAATATCGCTAATCTATTCCTGTTCTTTAAGGAATATAAATTCATTAAAAATCACCCCACCTGCTCAGATAACTACCTTTACACTTTTAGATATATTGATGATCTGCTGTGTATCAATAATTCAGAAGTTATAGAGAGTGATTTTGATAATATATATCCTAGCTCTCTTAACTTATGTAAAACCAACCACAGTAATCAGGAACTTGAGTTCCTAGACTTAAGCATTAAGCTCAACAGAGGTAACCCATCTATTAGCCTCTTTGATAAAAGAGTTAATTTTCCTTTCAAAGTAATTAAATATCTACACTGGAATAATAACATTTCAACCAAAGTAATTGAGAATGTACTAATTTCTCAGGTCCTAAGAATTTCAAGAATTTGCAGCAACAATTTGGATTTCAATTACCACATTAATATACTATTAGAAAGTTTTCTAGAGAACAGAAATTCCTTCTTCTTTCATCAAAAGAACTTTAAGAAAAATTATTCTGAATAATAGAGTAAGGTTGGCAGATCTGCTTTAATTTTCTACACAGTTAATAATATGATTCTGACCAATCAAAGCCGTAAGGAAGTTGGCTAGAGGATGCCTATTAACTACCTAAAGGAACCTTAGTGCTATGGATATGACGGTCCTATTAAAACAAAAAATTAAATAATATAAACAAAATCACAAAAAAAGCTTAAAAATCTGTTTATAAAAGAAAATAAAAACAAATAAAAAAGAAAACTAGTTATTCATCACTAGGATAGCTATACTAAAAATAGTAAAACCAACATTAAAATTAATAAGATTCTGATTAATCTATAGAAGCTCACTAAGGTGATTTAATACATGCAAAGATTATTAAATAAACTGCTCGTGTATTTTATAATATTTCTCATGTATTCTGGAGAGTTAATTCTGCTCATTCTGATCATACAGATCCACAGTCTTAAGTTTATATATTTTTTTCTCTGGTTAAAATCTCCGCGCGTTGGTTTCTTGCTGTATGAGGAGGCCATCAGCCCCACCCTCACTGCCCCCCAGCGTCTAGGGAGTGGCGGAAGGGGTCAGCCATGTTCTCCTCTTGTGAGGAGAAAAGTTTTTGTCACACAAGAGGTAAGCTCTCTTCCTTGTTTTTGGGTTCTAGGTTTTATAAGTTCAATGTTTGTACTTTATGTACCTTTTCTCTGTCGTTTTTTAGCTTTTCAGCTTTTAAGCATTGGTTTGTCTGTTAACATTTATGCGGGTTTTAACTCTTACTTTTCTTTGTAACTTTGAGCGTCTTTTGGGGTACCTAGGAACAGAAGAGGGCTAAGCTTGTTCCTTTTCTATGCGCTGTCTATGCGCTGTTTTTTCAAAGTAGTTAAGTTCTTAATAACTAATTAATTATGCACTTAAAGCACTGCTGAAATACTTTGTACATATTGCAACTAACTGTTTAAGGTATATAACTTTCACAAAGTTTTCTTTAGTTAATTATTATCTTTAACTTATTCTCGTTTTCGTGCTGTCATAAGTTGTAGAGTAGGGGGTTTTAGACTCAAGTTTTCTTTCAAAAATCTGTTCGTTATAAATTAACATTTCCTTTTTTAATTGCAATGTAAAATTTGGATTTCTTTTGCATTGTTTTTCAGGTTTAAATTCTCTCTCAAACGAACTTGGAATTCCGTTATAGCTGAAAATCATTTCTATTTATTATGTCACTCTCACAGCTTGAGTTCTCTTTAATCTTCTTCTCTCTGTTTAATAGTAACAGATGAAGAGCATGGGTCGGGCCATGAAGGTTAATGGATGCAAGCGAAATTGTTAACTAGTGCTAGGTCATGCTACTCTACGGAGGACATGACTTATATATATATTTTTCAAACTATTTTAGGTGGGAATGTTACTTGCATCTATGGCCTTGCAGAAACCCATTTCCAACTAGGTCTTTGTGGAAGTGAGAAAATGCAGAGTTTTTGCTGGTCCTTGATAAAGCCAAGGCTCAGTATTCTCGACACCTTCTACATTCAGTTATTTTATTTTATTTTTTTATCTTTTCTCCTTTTACTCACACAGGTAGATACATAACCTTTTCTATGCTGTATTAGGTGTGAGTCAAAATTATATATGTATTTTTTTGCTTAGGTATCTTCTTTATAGAATGTGAATTCTGAATTTTCAAAACTGCTGCGTTGCGCGTTTTGATTTTCAGGTTATTTTGCACCCTTCATTTTAAATTCTAAAATTTTTTCCTTAGTCTTCAGTTTTGCTCTTAAGTAACTAATTTCAATTTATTATTTAGCAGCTCATGCGCAAATTCTAGTTGAAATGTTTTATTATTATTATTATTATTTTTTTTTTTTTTTTTTTATTACTATTTTTTTTTTTTTTTTTTTTTTTTTTTTTTTTCCACTTGAGGTTTTTTTTTTTTTTTTTTCATTTTCTAATTTTTCTTTTTAGTATGTTTTGGATGCAGCTTTTTGGAGTGTAGTTTATACTCGAGTTTGGTCTTTTCTTGGACTGCTTATTTCTAAAAGTTTTTCCTAGTTGGTTTGCTCAGAATTTGTATGTTTTGGCCCAAGTGGAGTTCTAAGGACGATGAAAGGATTGGAGGTCAGCTCAGATATTTTAAGTCCTCCCGCTCGGTTAGGCTAGCACCCTTTCCCATAGTGTATGAACTCGCTGGCAAAGGTAATCTAAAGTTATGAAATGACAAACGTTGTTTGACATGTAAATCTGCAGATCCTAACCTGTATTCTTCTGTTGAGGATAATTGCTCCAACAAGTTTTGCAAAGCCTACAATACCATCTATAAGCTCACCTGTACTGTCTGCAACCTTAGCTATATTGGCCAAAGTAAAAATCCTCTTCATCTTAGGATTAATGGTCACAGGTCTCTAGTAAACAAGTTCTCTAATTCAGGAGTGAACCCCTCCACAAACGCCAACCAGTACTCTACCTTTGAATTAGAGCATTTCCATACTCATGGTTTTGACAAAGTGAAAATAGAGGTACTACATATTATTCCTGACCTCTATGCTCGGCTAGAAACTGAATCCCTTGAAATTTTGCAGCATCAGTCTCTTTATCCCTATGGCCTTAATTCCACTCTATCTGACAATAAGCATAATCAGCATAAATTTTCAATTCGTGAACTCTTCTTTCTTGTTAATAATAAGAGCTGCTCTAGAGGTAATAGAGGACAGAGGTTATTTCGCACATCAAGCAAAGTTGATTTTGCTAACTTGCTAAAAACTCTGGAAAGCTTTAAAACTGGCACTAATTTTGTTAAAAATACTTACAAAATTCTCAAGTCCTTCAAGCACTCTGTCCTTAAATGTTTTTTCAAATTCTGGAATGAAACTGCTGACCATGTTGATAAGCATGTTTTTGCTTTGGTTCTGGACATTCTTAAACATATTCTTAAAGATAAAATTTCTCTTAAAGAATTTTCCAGTAATTTTGTTACCATCAGGTTCCTAAATAAAGCCTACGATAATCTCAATGTAAGGAAGCTGTTCTACAATAATGCAATTTTTTTTTCCCATCCACAGGCACCAGTCTATTGTAAGTTTTAAATATGTTAAGACCTTAGGGTCAATAGTTAAAAACTACAAACTTAACTCTTCGAGCTACATTCCTGTAATTACTACTTGTTCTTGTGATGAACATAAAGAAACAGTTCACTATGATAAGAATTACAACCATATTATCACCGGAAACTTGAGTTATGTTGAAAATGAAAAGCTTAGGAATTTATTAGAGTATGGCTCTAAATTCAGACCTTCCTTCACAATTTCCAAAGAAAGGATTTTTGAGAGCTTCACTCAAGATGTAAATAAGTACATCGTAAAAACCAGTTTAACGTACAATCAGCCTATTGAGGCCTTCGCAGAATGGAAATATAATATAATCAATAGCTTCACCGGTGAGTTGGCAGGTCTGGACTTTTGTTTCGACAGAAATCTCTTTTTCTCTGGAGAAGTTAAAAGGTCACTCTCCAAACTACAAGACCAATTTATTTTTACCACTACGGATAAAGCTAGCAATAATTTTGCAATTATCTGTAAGAAGTTCTATTTTGAATTGTTAACTATGGAACTCAATAATAGAGTAACATACGAGCCCGTAAGTTATTCTACCAAGCAGTTAGAAAATCGGTTTAAGGCATTCTTCAAGAAACTTAAAATTCCACAAACTAGAAGATATGGGCCTGAATTTCCATTTCTTTTTGCAACGGTTAAGTTTCATAAGGATCCTGTGAAGTTCAGGTTCATAGCTAGTGGAGTAAGGAGTCATAAAAAGAAAATAGATCTTGCTTTTGAAGATGTCTTAAAGAAGGTTTTGAAACACATTAGAAACTGTTCTAACTTGATGTACAGAGATTTTTGGATAATTAATAATAATGCAGAAGTAATTTCTACTATACTCAAAGTTTGTCCCCTAGATATTAATAGTTATGATTTTGAAAACCTATATACTAATCTGCCTCTATCAGATATAATCACTACCTTTAAAGAGCTGTATGCAGAATTTAAACTTAACCAATTTGTTGATGTAGGAACTTGGAACTCTTATCTCAATTGCTGCATAAAAAATAACCATATCTTATATAATAATACTCTCTATAAGCAAGTGAACGGTATTCCAATGGGAACATCAACGTCCACAAATATCGCTAATCTATTCCTGTTCTTTAAGGAATATAAATTCATTAAAAATCACCCCACCTGCTCAGATAACTACCTTTACACTTTTAGATATATTGATGATCTGCTGTGTATCAATAATTCAGAAGTTATAGAGAGTGATTTTGATAATATATATCCTAGCTCTCTTAACTTATGTAAAACCAACCACAGTAATCAGGAACTTGAGTTCCTAGACTTAAGCATTAAGCTCAACAGAGGTAACCCATCTATTAGCCTCTTTGATAAAAGAGTTAATTTTCCTTTCAAAGTAATTAAATATCTACACTGGAATAATAACATTTCAACCAAAGTAATTGAGAATGTACTAATTTCTCAGGTCCTAAGAATTTCAAGAATTTGCAGCAACAATTTGGATTTCAATTACCACATTAATATACTATTAGAAAGTTTTCTAGAGAACGAAATTCCTTCTTCTTTCATCAAAAGAACTTTAAGAAAAATTATTCTGAATAATAGAGTAAGGTTGGCAGATCTGCTTTAATTTTCTACACAGTTAATAATATGATTCTGACCAATCAAAGCCGTAAGGAAGTTGGCTAGAGGATGCCTATTAACTACCTAAAGGAACCTTAGTGCTATGGATATGACGGTCCTATTAAAACAAAAAATTAAATAATATAAACAAAATCACAAAAAAAGCTTAAAAATCTGTTTATAAAAGAAAATAAAAACAAATAAAAAAGAAAACTAGTTATTCATCACTAGGATAGCTATACTAAAAATAGTAAAACCAACATTAAAATTAATAAGATTCTGATTAATCTATAGAAGCTCACTAAGGTGATTTAATACATGCAAAGATTATTAAATAAACTGCTCGTGTATTTTATAATATTTCTCATGTATTCTGGAGAGTTAATTCTGCTCATTCTGATCATACAGATCCACAGTCTTAAGTTTATATATTTTTTTCTCTGGTTAAAATCTCCGCGCGTTGGTTTCTTGCTGTATGAGGAGGCCATCAGCCCCACCCTCACTGCCCCCAGCGTCTAGGGAGTGGCGGAAGGGGTCAGCCATGTTCTCCTCTTGTGAGGAGAAAAGTTTTTGTCACACAAGAGGTAAGCTCTCTTCCTTGTTTTTGGGTTCTAGGTTTTATAAGTTCAATGTTTGTACTTTATGTACCTTTTCTCTGTCGTTTTTTAGCTTTTCAGCTTTTAAGCATTGGTTTGTCTGTTAACATTTATGCGGGTTTTAACTCTTACTTTTCTTTGTAACTTTGAGCGTCTTTTGGGGTACCTAGGAACAGAAGAGGGCTAAGCTTGTTCCTTTTCTATGCGCTGTCTATGCGCTGTTTTTTCAAAGTAGTTAAGTTCTTAATAACTAATTAATTATGCACTTAAAGCACTGCTGAAATACTTTGTACATATTGCAACTAACTGTTTAAGGTATATAACTTTCACAAAGTTTTCTTTAGTTAATTATTATCTTTAACTTATTCTCGTTTTCGTGCTGTCATAAGTTGTAGAGTAGGGGGTTTTAGACTCAAGTTTTCTTTCAAAAATCTGTTCGTTATAAATTAACATTTCCTTTTTTTAATTGCAATGTAAAATTTGGATTTCTTTTGCATTGTTTTTCAGGTTTAAATTCTCTCTCAAACGAACTTGGAATTCCGTTATAGCTGAAAATCATTTCTATTTATTATGTCACTCTCACAGCTTGAGTTCTCTTTAATCTTCTTCTCTCTGTTTAATAGTAACAGATGAAGAGCATGGGTCGGGCCATGAAGGTTAATGGATGCAAGCGAAATTGTTAACTAGTGCTAGGTCATGCTACTCTACGGAGGACATGACTTATATATATATTTTTCAAACTATTTTAGGTGGGAATGTTACTTGCATCTATGGCCTTGCAGAAACCCATTTCCAACTAGGTCTTTGTGGAAGTGAGAAAATGCAGAGTTTTTGCTGGTCCTTGATAAAGCCAAGGCTCAGTATTCTCGACACCTTCTACATTCAGTTATTTTATTTTATTTTTTTATCTTTTCTCCTTTTACTCACACAGGTAGATACATAACCTTTTCTATGCTGTATTAGGTGTGAGTCAAAATTATATATGTATTTTTTTGCTTAGGTATCTTCTTTATAGAATGTGAATTCTGAATTTTCAAAACTGCTGCGTTGCGCGTTTTGATTTTCAGGTTATTTTGCACCCTTCATTTTAAATTCTAAAATTTTTTCCTTAGTCTTCAGTTTTGCTCTTAAGTAACTAATTTCAATTTATTATTTAGCAGCTCATGCGCAAATTCTAGTTGAAATGTTTTATTATTATTATTATTATTTTTTTTTTTTTTTTTTTTATTACTATTTTTTTTTTTTTTTTTTTTTTTTTCCACTTGAGGTTTTTTTTTTTTTTTCATTTTCTAATTTTTCTTTTTAGTATGTTTTGGATGCAGCTTTTTGGAGTGTAGTTTATACTCGAGTTTGGTCTTTTCTTGGACTGCTTATTTCTAAAAAGTTTTTCCTAGTTGGTTTGCTCAGAATTTGTATGTTTTGGCCCAAGTGGAGTTCTAAGGACGATGAAAGGATTGGAGGTCAGCTCAGATATTTTAAGTCCTCCCGCTCGGTTAGGCTAGCACCCTTTCCCATAGTGTATGAACTCGCTGGCAAAGGTAATCTAAAGTTATGAAATGACAAACGTTGTTTGACATGTAAATCTGCAGATCCTAACCTGTATTCTTCTGTTGAGGATAATTGCTCCAACAAGTTTTGCAAAGCCTACAATACCATCTATAAGCTCACCTGTACTGTCTGCAACCTTAGCTATATTGGCCAAAGTAAAAATCCTCTTCATCTTAGGATTAATGGTCACAGGTCTCTAGTAAACAAGTTCTCTAATTCAGGAGTGAACCCCTCCACAAACGCCAACCAGTACTCTACCTTTGAATTAGAGCATTTCCATACTCATGGTTTTGACAAAGTGAAAATAGAGGTACTACATATTATTCCTGACCTCTATGCTCGGCTAGAAACTGAATCCCTTGAAATTTTGCAGCATCAGTCTCTTTATCCCTATGGCCTTAATTCCACTCTATCTGACAATAAGCATAATCAGCATAAATTTTCAATTCGTGAACTCTTCTTTCTTGTTAATAATAAGAGCTGCTCTAGAGGTAATAGAGGACAGAGGTTATTTCGCACATCAAGCAAAGTTGATTTTGCTAACTTGCTAAAAACTCTGGAAAGCTTTAAAACTGGCACTAATTTTGTTAAAAATACTTACAAAATTCTCAAGTCCTTCAAGCACTCTGTCCTTAAATGTTTTTTCAAATTCTGGAATGAAACTGCTGACCATGTTGATAAGCATGTTTTTGCTTTGGTTCTGGACATTCTTAAACATATTCTTAAAGATAAAATTTCTCTTAAAGAATTTTCCAGTAATTTTGTTACCATCAGGTTCCTAAATAAAGCCTACGATAATCTCAATGTAAGGAAGCTGTTCTACAATAATGCAATTTTTTCCCATCCACAGGCACCAGTCTATTGTAAGTTTTAAATATGTTAAGACCTTAGGGTCAATAGTTAAAAACTACAAACTTAACTCTTCGAGCTACATTCCTGTAATTACTACTTGTTCTTGTGATGAACATAAAGAAACAGTTCACTATGATAAGAATTACAACCATATTATCACCGGAAACTTGAGTTATGTTGAAAATGAAAAGCTTAGGAATTTATTAGAGTATGGCTCTAAATTCAGACCTTCCTTCACAATTTCCAAAGAAAGGATTTTTGAGAGCTTCACTCAAGATGTAAATAAGTACATCGTAAAAACCAGTTTAACGTACAATCAGCCTATTGAGGCCTTCGCAGAATGGAAATATAATATAATCAATAGCTTCACCGGTGAGTTGGCAGGTCTGGACTTTTGTTTCGACAGAAATCTCTTTTTCTCTGGAGAAGTTAAAAGGTCACTCTCCAAACTACAAGACCAATTTATTTTTACCACTACGGATAAAGCTAGCAATAATTTTGCAATTATCTGTAAGAAGTTCTATTTTGAATTGTTAACTATGGAACTCAATAATAGAGTAACATACGAGCCCGTAAGTTATTCTACCAAGCAGTTAGAAAATCGGTTTAAGGCATTCTTCAAGAAACTTAAAATTCCACAAACTAGAAGATATGGGCCTGAATTTCCATTTCTTTTTGCAACGGTTAAGTTTCATAAGGATCCTGTGAAGTTCAGGTTCATAGCTAGTGGAGTAAGGAGTCATAAAAAGAAAATAGATCTTGCTTTTGAAGATGTCTTAAAGAAGGTTTTGAAACACATTAGAAACTGTTCTAACTTGATGTACAGAGATTTTTGGATAATTAATAATAATGCAGAAGTAATTTCTACTATACTCAAAGTTTGTCCCCTAGATATTAATAGTTATGATTTTGAAAACCTATATACTAATCTGCCTCTATCAGATATAATCACTACCTTTAAAGAGCTGTATGCAGAATTTAAACTTAACCAATTTGTTGATGTAGGAACTTGGAACTCTTATCTCAATTGCTGCATAAAAAATAACCATATCTTATATAATAATACTCTCTATAAGCAAGTGAACGGTATTCCAATGGGAACATCAACGTCCACAAATATCGCTAATCTATTCCTGTTCTTTAAGGAATATAAATTCATTAAAAATCACCCCACCTGCTCAGATAACTACCTTTACACTTTTAGATATATTGATGATCTGCTGTGTATCAATAATTCAGAAGTTATAGAGAGTGATTTTGATAATATATATCCTAGCTCTCTTAACTTATGTAAAACCAACCACAGTAATCAGGAACTTGAGTTCCTAGACTTAAGCATTAAGCTCAACAGAGGTAACCCATCTATTAGCCTCTTTGATAAAAGAGTTAATTTTCCTTTCAAAGTAATTAAATATCTACACTGGAATAATAACATTTCAACCAAAGTAATTGAGAATGTACTAATTTCTCAGGTCCTAAGAATTTCAAGAATTTGCAGCAACAATTTGGATTTCAATTACCACATTAATATACTATTAGAAAGTTTTCTAGAGAACGAAATTCCTTCTTCTTTCATCAAAAGAACTTTAAGAAAAATTATTCTGAATAATAGAGTAAGGTTGGCAGATCTGCTTTAATTTTCTACACAGTTAATAATATGATTCTGACCAATCAAAGCCGTAAGGAAGTTGGCTAGAGGATGCCTATTAACTACCTAAAGGAACCTTAGTGCTATGGATATGACGGTCCTATTAAAACAAAAAATTAAATAATATAAACAAAATCACAAAAAAAGCTTAAAAATCTGTTTATAAAAGAAAATAAAAACAAATAAAAAAGAAAACTAGTTATTCATCACTAGGATAGCTATACTAAAAATAGTAAAACCAACATTAAAATTAATAAGATTCTGATTAATCTATAGAAGCTCACTAAGGTGATTTAATACATGCAAAGATTATTAAATAAACTGCTCGTGTATTTTATAATATTTCTCATGTATTCTGGAGAGTTAATTCTGCTCATTCTGATCATACAGATCCACAGTCTTAAGTTTATATATTTTTTTCTCTGGTTAAAATCTCCGCGCGTTGGTTTCTTGCTGTATGAGGAGGCCATCAGCCCCACCCTCACTGCCCCCCAGCGTCTAGGGAGTGGCGGAAGGGGTCAGCCATGTTCTCCTCTTGTGAGGAGAAAAGTTTTTGTCACACAAGAGGTAAGCTCTCTTCCTTGTTTTTGGGTTCTAGGTTTTATAAGTTCAATGTTTGTACTTTATGTACCTTTTCTCTGTCGTTTTTTAGCTTTTCAGCTTTTAAGCATTGGTTTGTCTGTTAACATTTATGCGGGTTTTAACTCTTACTTTTCTTTGTAACTTTGAGCGTCTTTTGGGGTACCTAGGAACAGAAGAGGGCTAAGCTTGTTCCTTTTCTATGCGCTGTCTATGCGCTGTTTTTTCAAAGTAGTTAAGTTCTTAATAACTAATTAATTATGCACTTAAAGCACTGCTGAAATACTTTGTACATATTGCAACTAACTGTTTAAGGTATATAACTTTCACAAAGTTTTCTTTAGTTAATTATTATCTTTAACTTATTCTCGTTTTCGTGCTGTCATAAGTTGTAGAGTAGGGGTTTTAGACTCAAGTTTTCTTTCAAAAATCTGTTCGTTATAAATTAACATTTCCTTTTTTAATTGCAATGTAAAATTTGGATTTCTTTTGCATTGTTTTTCAGGTTTAAATTCTCTCTCAAACGAACTTGGAATTCCGTTATAGCTGAAAATCATTTCTATTTATTATGTCACTCTCACAGCTTGAGTTCTCTTTAATCTTCTTCTCTCTGTTTAATAGTAACAGATGAAGAGCATGGGTCGGGCCATGAAGGTTAATGGATGCAAGCGAAATTGTTAACTAGTGCTAGGTCATGCTACTCTACGGAGGACATGACTTATATATATATTTTTCAAACTATTTTAGGTGGGAATGTTACTTGCATCTATGGCCTTGCAGAAACCCATTTCCAACTAGGTCTTTGTGGAAGTGAGAAAATGCAGAGTTTTTGCTGGTCCTTGATAAAGCCAAGGCTCAGTATTCTCGACACCTTCTACATTCAGTTATTTTATTTTATTTTTTTATCTTTTCTCCTTTTACTCACACAGGTAGATACATAACCTTTTCTATGCTGTATTAGGTGTGAGTCAAAATTATATATGTATTTTTTTGCTTAGGTATCTTCTTTATAGAATGTGAATTCTGAATTTTCAAAACTGCTGCGTTGCGCGTTTTGATTTTCAGGTTATTTTGCACCCTTCATTTTAAATTCTAAAATTTTTTCCTTAGTCTTCAGTTTTGCTCTTAAGTAACTAATTTCAATTTATTATTTAGCAGCTCATGCGCAAATTCTAGTTGAAATGTTTTATTATTATTATTATTATTTTTTTTTTTTTTTTTATTACTATTTTTTTTTTTTTTTTTTTTTTTTTCCACTTGAGGTTTTTTTTTTTTTTTCATTTTCTAATTTTTCTTTTTAGTATGTTTTGGATGCAGCTTTTTGGAGTGTAGTTTATACTCGAGTTTGGTCTTTTCTTGGACTGCTTATTTCTAAAAAGTTTTTCCTAGTTGGTTTGCTCAGAATTTGTATGTTTTGGCCCAAGTGGAGTTCTAAGGACGATGAAAGGATTGGAGGTCAGCTCAGATATTTTAAGTCCTCCCGCTCGGTTAGGCTAGCACCCTTTCCCATAGTGTATGAACTCGCTGGCAAAGGTAATCTAAAGTTATGAAATGACAAACGTTGTTTGACATGTAAATCTGCAGATCCTAACCTGTATTCTTCTGTTGAGGATAATTGCTCCAACAAGTTTTGCAAAGCCTACAATACCATCTATAAGCTCACCTGTACTGTCTGCAACCTTAGCTATATTGGCCAAAGTAAAAATCCTCTTCATCTTAGGATTAATGGTCACAGGTCTCTAGTAAACAAGTTCTCTAATTCAGGAGTGAACCCCTCCACAAACGCCAACCAGTACTCTACCTTTGAATTAGAGCATTTCCATACTCATGGTTTTGACAAAGTGAAAATAGAGGTACTACATATTATTCCTGACCTCTATGCTCGGCTAGAAACTGAATCCCTTGAAATTTTGCAGCATCAGTCTCTTTATCCCTATGGCCTTAATTCCACTCTATCTGACAATAAGCATAATCAGCATAAATTTTCAATTCGTGAACTCTTCTTTCTTGTTAATAATAAGAGCTGCTCTAGAGGTAATAGAGGACAGAGGTTATTTCGCACATCAAGCAAAGTTGATTTTGCTAACTTGCTAAAAACTCTGGAAAGCTTTAAAACTGGCACTAATTTTGTTAAAAATACTTACAAAATTCTCAAGTCCTTCAAGCACTCTGTCCTTAAATGTTTTTTCAAATTCTGGAATGAAACTGCTGACCATGTTGATAAGCATGTTTTTGCTTTGGTTCTGGACATTCTTAAACATATTCTTAAAGATAAAATTTCTCTTAAAGAATTTTCCAGTAATTTTGTTACCATCAGGTTCCTAAATAAAGCCTACGATAATCTCAATGTAAGGAAGCTGTTCTACAATAATGCAATTTTTTTTCCCATCCACAGGCACCAGTCTATTGTAAGTTTTAAATATGTTAAGACCTTAGGGTCAATAGTTAAAAACTACAAACTTAACTCTTCGAGCTACATTCCTGTAATTACTACTTGTTCTTGTGATGAACATAAAGAAACAGTTCACTATGATAAGAATTACAACCATATTATCACCGGAAACTTGAGTTATGTTGAAAATGAAAAGCTTAGGAATTTATTAGAGTATGGCTCTAAATTCAGACCTTCCTTCACAATTTCCAAAGAAAAGGATTTTTGAGAGCTTCACTCAAGATGTAAATAAGTACATCGTAAAAACCAGTTTAACGTACAATCAGCCTATTGAGGCCTTCGCAGAATGGAAATATAATATAATCAATAGCTTCACCGGTGAGTTGGCAGGTCTGGACTTTTGTTTCGACAGAAATCTCTTTTTCTCTGGAGAAGTTAAAAGGTCACTCTCCAAACTACAAGACCAATTTATTTTTACCACTACGGATAAAGCTAGCAATAATTTTGCAATTATCTGTAAGAAGTTCTATTTTGAATTGTTAACTATGGAACTCAATAATAGAGTAACATACGAGCCCGTAAGTTATTCTACCAAGCAGTTAGAAAATCGGTTTAAGGCATTCTTCAAGAAACTTAAAATTCCACAAACTAGAAGATATGGGCCTGAATTTCCATTTCTTTTTGCAACGGTTAAGTTTCATAAGGATCCTGTGAAGTTCAGGTTCATAGCTAGTGGAGTAAGGAGTCATAAAAGAAAATAGATCTTGCTTTTGAAGATGTCTTAAAGAAGGTTTTGAAACACATTAGAAACTGTTCTAACTTGATGTACAGAGATTTTTGGATAATTAATAATAATGCAGAAGTAATTTCTACTATACTCAAAGTTTGTCCCCTAGATATTAATAGTTATGATTTTGAAAACCTATATACTAATCTGCCTCTATCAGATATAATCACTACCTTTAAAGAGCTGTATGCAGAATTTAAACTTAACCAATTTGTTGATGTAGGAACTTGGAACTCTTATCTCAATTGCTGCATAAAAAATAACCATATCTTATATAATAATACTCTCTATAAGCAAGTGAACGGTATTCCAATGGGAACATCAACGTCCACAAATATCGCTAATCTATTCCTGTTCTTTAAGGAATATAAATTCATTAAAAATCACCCCACCTGCTCAGATAACTACCTTTACACTTTTAGATATATTGATGATCTGCTGTGTATCAATAATTCAGAAGTTATAGAGAGTGATTTTGATAATATATATCCTAGCTCTCTTAACTTATGTAAAACCAACCACAGTAATCAGGAACTTGAGTTCCTAGACTTAAGCATTAAGCTCAACAGAGGTAACCCATCTATTAGCCTCTTTGATAAAAGAGTTAATTTTCCTTTCAAAGTAATTAAATATCTACACTGGAATAATAACATTTCAACCAAAGTAATTGAGAATGTACTAATTTCTCAGGTCCTAAGAATTTCAAGAATTTGCAGCAACAATTTGGATTTCAATTACCACATTAATATACTATTAGAAAGTTTTCTAGAGAACGAAATTCCTTCTTCTTTCATCAAAAGAACTTTAAGAAAAATTATTCTGAATAATAGAGTAAGGTTGGCAGATCTGCTTTAATTTTCTACACAGTTAATAATATGATTCTGACCAATCAAAGCCGTAAGGAAGTTGGCTAGAGGATGCCTATTAACTACCTAAAGGAACCTTAGTGCTATGGATATGACGGTCCTATTAAAACAAAAAATTAAATAATATAAACAAAATCACAAAAAAGCTTAAAAATCTGTTTATAAAAGAAAATAAAAACAAATAAAAAAGAAAACTAGTTATTCATCACTAGGATAGCTATACTAAAAATAGTAAAACCAACATTAAAATTAATAAGATTCTGATTAATCTATAGAAGCTCACTAAGGTGATTTAATACATGCAAAGATTATTAAATAAACTGCTCGTGTATTTTATAATATTTCTCATGTATTCTGGAGAGTTAATTCTGCTCATTCTGATCATACAGATCCACAGTCTTAAGTTTATATATTTTTTTCTCTGGTTAAAATCTCCGCGCGTTGGTTTCTTGCTGTATGAGGAGGCCATCAGCCCCACCCTCACTGCCCCCAGCGTCTAGGGAGTGGCGGAAGGGGTCAGCCATGTTCTCCTCTTGTGAGGAGAAAAGTTTTTGTCACACAAGAGGTAAGCTCTCTTCCTTGTTTTTGGGTTCTAGGTTTTATAAGTTCAATGTTTGTACTTTATGTACCTTTTCTCTGTCGTTTTTTAGCTTTTCAGCTTTTAAGCATTGGTTTGTCTGTTAACATTTATGCGGGTTTTAACTCTTACTTTTCTTTGTAACTTTGAGCGTCTTTTGGGGTACCTAGGAACAGAAGAGGGCTAAGCTTGTTCCTTTTCTATGCGCTGTCTATGCGCTGTTTTTTCAAAGTAGTTAAGTTCTTAATAACTAATTAATTATGCACTTAAAGCACTGCTGAAATACTTTGTACATATTGCAACTAACTGTTTAAGGTATATAACTTTCACAAAGTTTTCTTTAGTTAATTATTATCTTTAACTTATTCTCGTTTTCGTGCTGTCATAAGTTGTAGAGTAGGGGGTTTTAGACTCAAGTTTTCTTTCAAAAATCTGTTCGTTATAAATTAACATTTCCTTTTTTAATTGCAATGTAAAATTTGGATTTCTTTTGCATTGTTTTTCAGGTTTAAATTCTCTCTCAAACGAACTTGGAATTCCGTTATAGCTGAAAATCATTTCTATTTATTATGTCACTCTCACAGCTTGAGTTCTCTTTAATCTTCTTCTCTCTGTTTAATAGTAACAGATGAAGAGCATGGGTCGGGCCATGAAGGTTAATGGATGCAAGCGAAATTGTTAACTAGTGCTAGGTCATGCTACTCTACGGAGGACATGACTTATATATATATTTTTCAAACTATTTTAGGTGGGAATGTTACTTGCATCTATGGCCTTGCAGAAACCCATTTCCAACTAGGTCTTTGTGGAAGTGAGAAAATGCAGAGTTTTTGCTGGTCCTTGATAAAGCCAAGGCTCAGTATTCTCGACACCTTCTACATTCAGTTATTTTATTTTATTTTTTTATTTTTTCTCCTTTTACTCACACAGGTAGATACATAACCTTTTCTATGCTGTATTAGGTGTGAGTCAAAATTATATATGTATTTTTTTGCTTAGGTATCTTCTTTATAGAATGCAACTTGATCGGCTTATACATTCCCAACAGTTCCTCAACTATCAGCGTACCAGTTGTAACAACGATAAAAAAATGTTTTTTTACTGACATGGGATTGGCAAGTGTAAATCCATAAATAAGTTTCACCTGTAAATTGATTAGATAACACCACCGCACTTCTTTTACGCTGAAGATTTCCTTGCGTGGGTTGCGTTCCGCCGCAATCACACGCGTGCGCGTTACACTGCTTCCGTTCACAAACACACGTACATCTTTCTGTTGATGGAGTTCGTAAGTATTTGTTGCATACGGGGAAGTGATGATTATGATGATGGTTCCAAACCGCTGTCGTTGGAGTTCTCAACCTGAGTTCCTTTCTTGGCTTCGTTTCTCCTTTGAGCTAAAGGATTACCAATGTCAACTCGCCGACTGCTTAATTTCTCCATAGCTAGGGAACATGTTTGTTTCAAGGGGAGTCTTGTTGTTAACTCCGTAGCTAGGGAACAGAAAGAGAACATTATGGTTATTAGACAACTCGCAGACTGCTTAATTTCTCCGTAGCTGCAACTTCTTTACTGAACCAACAAGCAGGGCCGGATTAAAATGGGGGGTCTATAGGGGCCCAACATGTCCAAAGGGCCAGGAGGCAAGCCTGGGCAAATAATAGATAGATAGGTGGAGAGACAGTGATAGATTTATAAAATAGTTTTACTTTTTTCTCTTATGATTTCCACTTGGTCAGAAACAGAGGCTGGAAGACAAACAGATTTCTAGGCAGTGACTCACGATGGGTGAAGGCTTTATGTCGCCGTGTACAGCGGGGTCGGCGAGATAAAGCCTTCACCCATCGTGAAAACCCCACTTTCGTAATCTCGTATTTTCAACAATTACCTTTTAAAATGGGTACGTACTGTTCTGGATGAAGCAATAAGTTAAACCTGAAACTATAGCTTAAACCGCTTTAGAAAAGCACCCCTATGATGAGTCTCAACTGCATCAAGATAATGGTGGCGAGGAGACCCATACCCACTGTGGAGTACTGGGAAGACGTAGGCCGTGATGTACAGTATGAGGCTTTTGTCAGCGTTGATGACAATTTAGCTGTTTGTGGTGAGCTCACAGATGATGAGATCTTGACTGATATTATGAATAAGACCTCCTGTATCTTCAGATGAAGAACTGGAACAGCCAGAAATTCCTGAAGAGCGCCTTCCAAATTCAGCAGAGGCCTTGGTTCACGTCCAACGGTTAAGGAAGTTTGTTGAGGGACAGCAGAATGAAATGACTCTCTATTTCATTCACTCGAGAAACTTGAGGAATTTACATTTTCCCATAGCATAAATTCTAAGAAGCAGGCCAAAATTTCACGGGCTTTTTTTTTTACAAAAAATGTGCAAATTTACCGCACTGTACCTTTTTTTTTTTTTTTTGTATGTTATGAATAAATATGTTATTTTTTTACAGTACTTGAATGTCCTCATATTCAAACTTGCCTAATTCGAATTTGTCGATAATTCGAATTATTTTTGTGCTCCCTTCAGCTTCGAATTATCCAAGTTACACTGTACATAGAAAAAATTAAAATAGTTCTAGTTTTGTTTCGTATGATTTTCGCTCAATTATAAACAGTGGTCAGAAGACGAACAGATTTCCAGGCAGTGATTCACTAAAGGTAAACGTTTCGTGTCGCTTTATAGAGAGAGCGTGGTCGGCGTGGGAGAGTTTTATCTTTTTCACCACCATCCACTCACACCTGCCTGCTTGCACTTGGAACCGTTAGTGGGCGACACCCAATGTGACTGCACATTGCGTAACAAAAAAGATGAGAAGGTATACACAGTGGTGTAGTGGAGCCGGCGGCGTTCCGTACCGTAAGGGTCCTCCATACCTCGTGAAAAATGGCTCAAAACACGCATTTGCAGAACGAAATTACATATATAAAGAAACAATTCAAAAACCCGTTTTTTTTTGTTTTTTTTTAACATGTAGAATAAACATTGAGCCATCTTTCTGCGTTTCTGTATTAGCGTCACTTTGCGGAGTAATATTTTAATTATTATCCCAAAAAGTGTAAAATAATGGGCAGATTGACAGATTTTTTTTTAAAGTTCTAATTCTGATATCTGGTAGGTTAAAAAGCAGAAAAGTAATCTGATATTTTCGCTCGAAATATAAAAATTTGGGAACACATACGAGTGATATGATATATTGATTATTCCATCTACATGATGGAAAAATCAATATGTCATGTTTCGATTTCCCATTCGGCGGAATTGCAACAACACGGGTTGTACTCTTAAGCCCTATACAAGGAGCACATTTAGGCAGACAGCGAGCCTGGGGCTGGTCAGTATTTTGGGGTCCCAGTATTAGTGATACATCTAGGATTTCACTATGGGTGGACGAATAAAAATACCCAGGAGAAAAATCAATATATCATGTTTCGATTTCCCATTCGGCGGAATTGCAACAACACGGGTTGTACTCTTAAGCCCTATACACGGAGCACATTTAAGGAGACAGCGAGCCCAGGCTGGACAGTATTTTGGGGCCTCAGTATTAGTGATACATCTAGGATTTCACTATGGGTGGACGAATAAAAATACCCAAGAGAAAATATTCCCAAAATATGATGAGGAAGCCAAAAAAAAAAAATCGCCTCCGTATTGAAGTGTGTATCCCAGTATTCATGGACGAATCAGTGGTAGCAAGGAAATGTAAAAATGCATGGATGAAAAATGGATACCAATTTGTTTATATCATGAATTTCCATTCATTAATATTATGAATTTCCTTGGAATGACTTGCCCAAGGAAATTCAAAATATTAAGAACTATAGTTTATTTAAGAAAAGAATCGCAATTTACTTACTCACTAACATTTTAATAAAAGGGCCGCGGGTGGCCTAGTGGTCAACTTTCGTCATTGCCATGGGGATAACCTCAGGTGCGATCCACTAAATGCCCGCCGTGCGTCGGATGGGCAAGTTAAGCCGTCGGACCCCGGGTACTGCCCCCCCCCCCCGGTAATATATAAAGGCGTCTTCCTCCCCCTTTCTACCTCGCTTCCGTGTCACTTTCCTATCGGGCACTCTAACCCAAATCTCCTAGCTTCGTATTTCTAAGGGTTGTTTAAAACTTGGATTCAGACATCCTCTTCCTAAAATTCTCTACATGTGATCTGATCTGATCTTATCATCGTAATGAAAAACAAAAAAGGGTTTGGCCAGACTAGTGAGGCGGGAATGGAAGTAAGAGGGGATGGGGGAGAAAATATTCATAAGACAGAATAGATATATAATATAGCCATACCATTGTGACTGCGTATGTGAGGGTTTTATCCAAATAAAAGTTGATAAAGGTCTCCACATTAATTAAAAATAAGAAATGTAAATGTATGATGAATGAAATACGGCATTACACTATATAATACAAAATTTGAAGATGACAATTCGTTCTTTGGTGTAAATGTGACAAGAATGGTAAGTCAGAAAATCTCCAAAAACTTGAAATTTTCGTCGTCCTGGAGGGGAAACGACTTCAATAAATCGTTAATTGAATATCAAAGATTCAGTAACACGCAATAGATGGCAGCACGTCAGCTGATTACTTATCTCGATTCGCTCTGTTATGCAAGTGCCTAAATAAATTATAGGTACTACAAATGTCCTTTTTAAAGTTCCTTTTTATTACCTTTACAAGGACATTTAACAATGAAAAGTGTCTCCCTCAAAATATTTATTTTGACGTTAAAGTTTTCTTTTTCCCTCGTAAATGCTAAGCCTATCTACTCCAGCAAAGAAAAATCAAGTAGATCGTTCTTTTGCCACGGAAGAACTGTTTAATAATGCTAAGTAAAACCTGAAAGCAGTGTTCCGTCGAAAGAAATATTCCAGAATGTTGTTTGCCATATATTCTGTTTGAAAAATTGGTAATTGGTCTGTTGTATATTGTTTCTAATTTAAAGGAAATTATGTAGATTAGCGTCCTAAATTATTTCGTCAGAAAAATGCTAGTACCTGGAAAAAGTGCGACGTACAGATTTTAGGGTATGGAAATTAATGGCAAATGGCGCAGAAATTTCACATTTTAAAAGTCTTTTAAATATTTTTATCGTAGCATTTACCTGTAAGTGTGATGCTTTGAAGACACCCTGCGATAGGCCTAACGCATCGCCACCGCGACGATGTCAAGATTTGCTTCATTAAAAAGAAGATTTGTTGATGTACAAAAATGACGGGCGGAAGAGTACAAAAGAAAGGAGTTACGTTGTTGGCAGCAGAGCTATAAATGCTGAAGTGCAGTGGTGGCTAACCTTTTATATCATGTGCCACTTTTAGGCTTTTGTATCTTGGGGGTGCCACTGAAGTCATCCGTTCTCTTAACTAAATTGGCCCATATCAGGTTTAAATAGAAACACAATTATTTTCAGTTTCATAAGGTTTATTATCATTCTATCGCTCTTAGTGCACGTTAAATTGAACAACACGTTTTCGACTCACAATGACAATGGGATTTATAAAATTTTAATGCGGTTTTTGAATTTGCATGTTTCTTAAAATCTCCCGTGTGTTTGGGTTTACCTGTGAACATGCAAGCAAGATTAAATTACTTAGGTGAGCGTTAGTTAATTTTGAACGATATTTAGTTTTAATCGTATTCATTACTGAAAAAGATTGTTCACAACCGTAGGTTGAGCTAAACCTACAACAGTACCTCAGTGCAAATTTGTGTAAAACCGGAAAATTAGGAACTGGAAGAAATTTCCAGAATTCAACATAATTTGGACTGGTTGAAGCAGCAATAAACTCATTATATTTACCTTTAAGTGTAATATTATGCTGAAGGTCAATAATTTCTGTCTGCATGTGTGGAGGATAATGATTTAGGTCTCCAATAGCAACTGAAAAAGGGTTTGTAAAAAGTTCACTGCTTTTCTTATCTTTCTCGAAATCACAAAATTTTGTTGCGAAGGAGTCATGTAAAACAGATATTAACTTTTTGTACTTCTCATAATTTGGGGCATTTTCAGATACTTTTGCTTGTTCTTGCATTCAAGCGAATTGAGATAATTTGTTTTGAGAAAAATCATTTAAAGACAGCAAAAGTTTAGTCATGAAAGATGATACAGAAGTCATCAATGGTGGAAAAAAGCAATCTTTTCCTTGTAAATGTAAATTGTTCAGATGACCCATTATATCTGTAAGAAATGCAAGATCCCACAGCCAGTATTAATCCTTGAGAAGTGAGCACACACTTGTGAGTAAACCATTATCTTTAAAATACATTAAAACACTATGTCGCAGATTCCAAAATCTCTCCAAGGTCTTTTCCTTCGAAAGCCAACGCAGGTTACAGTGAAGAAGCAATTCACCCTTTTCTTCAAGCTCCTCCGCAAACAAACTGCGAAATTACCGACGATTGAGTGCACGGGCTCGAATTTCGTTAATACAACGCACTGCTGGATCCAGAACAGAAGATAACCTTAAATCATTTGCGCAAAGAGCCTCTTGATAGATGATGCAGTGGTACTTGAATATCTTCCTTTCCACATAATCTTCAAGTAATGCTACGCACCCCTTTTGCTGTCTAATTTACCCCACTCTGACTTATTGTTTTCAATAAACATTTTCAGTTAGTCAAAAACACCTTCACCTCTAGTTATTATTAATTGACGCAAGTCTAAGAGTTCTTCAATTAAATCAAAGTTGTCGTATTGATAGCACGTACAAAAATACTTAACTGGGCAGTGTCAGAAACATCACAGCTCTCGTCTATACCCAAGGAGAAAAACTTACAAGAGTGAATCGAAGACACATTTGAGAATTAACGTTATTATCCATGTCGTCTATACGATGCATCACTGTATTCCAAGAAAGAGAAATTGCGTTGACCAATTTCGTATTTTTTGGATCTCCGGCATGGTTATCAAATATTTGTAGGCTGGACTTGACTATTTCTTCGCCATCAGAGTAACGTGGCGCCAACCATTCACATTACAAAGGAGTTAAGCCTTACCTTTTACGATCGCCGTTCGAAAGACACCGTGTCAAGAGAGAGAATCACTTCTTCATCTCTCGCTAGCACTACGTGGCTACGTCAAAGAATGGCGTCAACAGACTGGGAGCTCCCTAGCTTGTGTGACCTCCAGGTTGGTTCTCGTCACACAACGTTCAGTTTTTCTGTTTTGCTTTAACTTCTGCTGTGCTTTCAGTGAAGACAAGATGTCACTGATTTACAACCGCGATAACAGTGACAATGGAATTCGGCTGATGGTTTTATGCCCCGGCAATAGTAGCAGGAAGGGGTGCCAGCTTTGCTTTACTGACGTACGCACGCAAGCAAACAAACAAAACACACTTGTAAAGGCAGCTTTGATTTGTGTATTTTCGCCAATTGCTTTAAGAATTTTTTTTCCTTTTTTTTTTTTAAATAGGGTACTGAAATTTCGAAGGTTTACGCGTGCCCCCCAACACACCTCCGCGTGCCGTGGGTTGGCCACCACTGCTGTAGTGATACGCTACAGAAAATAGGGAGCCGCGGATAGCTTAGTGGGTAGCAAGCCAGACTGTCAACGAGGGTCCCCAGGTTCAATGCTGGGCTAATCTTCCAGAGATGGGGTGATTTGCTAACAATCGCTGAATATCAGCCGTGCATCGGACGAGTACGTTAAATGACGGCCCCCGGGTAGGACCCCCGGTTACGTTGGGTATCCATTCCTATTCCACCTTGACTTTCTCTTACCCCTCTAGAAGAACTTGTACGGTGGCGCCATCTACTGTGTTCTCTCTCACTTACAAACTGTTCTGTCAAAGTCACTAGATTTACTCTCACTCCTTCCGTTTCTGTGCCCTGGCCAAAAGGCGGACCCGCTGTAGGTAGTTTGGGCGTAATCTTTCTCGGTGGACGGAAGTCCTACATGAAAATGCCTGGCTGTCTCTCTCTACAGAAAATAGGTCCAGATTATCCACCGTTTATGTTGTTGTATCCTGTACGTTGTTGGCGGGAAAAAACCTCTTTGATTTGCAAAAGATACGTATCAGTGAGATAGAAACTGATCTGCTATTAACAGGAGAAGAAAAACTGCAGTGGAACAGCAAATCAGCTACGAATGGAAGCCGTTGAAAGCATAACCGAAAGTTATACTTCCCCAGTTTCCTGTACAAGATATAAGCCATATTCCTACTTTCTATTTGGAGTCAAGGAATCGTGTGTAAAAGAAAGAAACATTTCTCGACATCTGCTTTAAAAACAATGACAAAACATCAACGCACAATATTTTGTAGCGTATGAGTACATAATGCTTCGCTCCCTGGCAAGAACGTAGACGGGTGTACTTGTACTCATCCGCGTGTGAATTACACGTCGCAGCGAATCTTCTTTTCAACGGAGCAAAGCTTGACATCGTCGCGGTAGCGATGCCTTAGGCCTGCCCGCAGCGGCTCTTCACAGCGTCGAACTTACAGGTAAATGTTACGATAAAAATCTTTAAAAGGCATTTAAAACATAAAATTTTGTACCATTCACCCTTAATTTCCATAATTTAAAATCTGTACGTCGCACTTTTCTCAGGCAGTAACATATTTCCAACGAAATAATTTAGGAGGTTAACGTGTAGATTATGGTGCATAATTCAGCGACGAAAAATTTCAAAAAACTGTTATGTACATCCTTTTTCACATGAAGAATGATGTAAAATAACAAAAACATTTCATTGATAGAGACATTTTTGAAAAAGTTTTACGTAAAATTTTCCAGTGTATGCGGTACGCGAAAATACAGGTAGCGAAGACGATGTAACTGCCGCTGGAGCATCCACGCAAAACATGTTCTTCACAAACTGTGGTGAGCGCGGAATGATACTAAGACGTAAGGCACATTCATTAGCACAGAATGGCTCCGCTTTCACAAGCAATAGAAGGGCCTCTCATTTTTACTTTATAATATTTAAGATTCTTCAGTGGTTTATTTTAGGAATTTGTATATCGGTGAGCCTCGATGTTTGTATAATATCGATGGAAACATCAATGTTTGTTTAAAATCGGTGGAAACACCGATGTTCCGCGTATTTTCTGTTTTTGGCAGTGGCTACTGAACGGGTTGGCTATCAGGTCCCCGACCCAAACACAGGGCCCCAAATTGTTGGTAAAGTTTTTATTTTTTTATGTCTGATTTTTTTTTTATTTCGAAGTTTGGAGGTTAAAAATAAAGCAATACAAAACCAGAACAGTCAGGTCGCGAAACTCCAGTTTTTCCGATAAAAATCTGTAAATTAAGAATGCAATAACATGTTTATAATATGAACTTACCAACGGCGTATTTAGAGAGGGGCCAATATGAAACACTTTCAGGGTATTGTGCCCCCACCCCTGAAGTGCTTATTTTGTTCAAGGTTTTGGTTAAAATGTTACTTTTATTAAAAAACGGGTTTTTTTTCATTCAAGTCAGTGCATAGACGCGGGCGGAGGTAAATCTTGCCACCTCCAATAGTTTTTCTGGGGGAAGGCCCACCCAAAATATTTCCTCCTGTTTAAATAAATATTGGCTTTACAGGCCCAAGCGATTTATTTCCAAAAACTTGAATAAATAACAGAATAAGAATTTTTTTTTTCACATATTCAACATTGCGCATTTGATACGAAACAATAGGTGGATTGGCAGCCCGTATTGTGTTTGACATGTGGTAAATGTTTAAAACAATTATTTTAAATAAAACAAATAAAAAGACAGAAGCGGATGATATCTGGCACTTGGCCGAGGGTGGCCTAGTGGGCAACGTTCGTGACTGCCGCGGAAAGGACCTTAGGTTCGATTCACTAAATATCCGCCGTGCGTCGGATGGGCACGTTAAGCCGTCGGACCCCGAGTACTGCCCCCCCCCCGGTAATAAATAGGGGTATCTTCCTCCCCTTTCTACTTCGCTTCCGTGGCACTTTCCTATCGGGCACCCTAGCTTCCCATTTCTAAGGGTTGTTTAAGACCTGGGGTCAGACGACACTCCCTTCCTAAAATCCTCTACATTTGATCATGATCATATCTGGCACATTTATGTATATATTTATTTTTTGTTTGTTTAAGTAATCCACTTAATTTTTCTTTTTTTTTTTTTTTGTTATAAACCTTTGAAAAATAACAAGATCTGTAGGAAGCTTTCCGACAACGGTTATTCTTCAAATCAAGGGTGAGCTCCGAGACAGGGCGAGAGTGGACGCCCGCACTTTGACCGACCGAGCCTTTAGGTATCGGTGGGGGACTTGGCCTCGGATTGTTACCGGGACCAATAACAACTAAACCTTTCATTGGGGTAACTTACCCTTAGTTTTGGCCCTTGAAACCAGAGGGATCTTTCTGGGAGTGTTGTGTTTTTGTGACTTGTGTTTGTTGTTTTAATGGAGGGTGTGTAGGTTAGCCTCCGACCCTTTCATCGGTAGTTTAATCTGTCTTCTCTCCGGTCGAGGTTGGCCATGCTGACCGAGACGGCAGGAGTCTGGGGGAGTGAGTGTTTTAGTTCTGTCTCTGCTACACTCCCTTCTCTTATGGTGTGGTGTGAATAGATGGTATCTGAACGGAGGGTGTTGTGTATTTGCTGCTTGTGATGTGCCAGTTCCGTGTGCATGTGGGCCGGGGAGGCACCTGCCATGGGTTATGTGAGTGTCTTGGTGCACCTGTCGGCCCGGTGTCCTCTCTGACAGTCTCCCGTCCGGGTAGCTGTCACCTGGTCACCTCTGAAGGGGACTTTTGTCCGCCTACATGGACGTTCCGGGTGTACCTTCGGGTTGCGCCCGCCATTCTAGGTGACCTCGTCGCCTATTTGTGTGCGGGTCCTTTCGAGTTCTCGGAGGATCTGTATGACTCAGGGTTGTCTGGTGTTGCTTGTTGGGCCGTGGTGGGAGTGTGTATAAACATCAGTGAACCATGTCTAGGTGTTTACCTGGGGCGTGGCGAACAGTGTGAAGATGTGTTGCAACGAAGTTAGTGTATGGGGGAGAGGACGTCGTGCGACAGCACGTTGGGACGTTCCCCTCTCCCAGCCCCCATGATTTGGGGGTCTTATACGAAGACAAGACTGGTTTGCAGCAGTTGGTGCGGGAGGCACCAACTGCTGCAAACCATCGTACTCACGGGTTAATTCGGAAAAATTATTTACTATTATCTGAAAATACTACGTTTTTAGCCCTTTTCCCATTATTTTGTATGCTTAAAAAATTGTATGTCGCACTTTTCCCACACAGTTAAATTTTCCAGACGAAATAATTTAGGACGCTAGGGTACACATTTACCCAAAAATTGTAGTAGTATTGATTTTTTTAACTTATGCAAACAGTCCTTCCTCTGACCTGTAGTATGAACACTGATGAAATGGAACAAGAATGTTCTTATTCGACTTGCAAATTTAAAGCCTTATGAATCTCAAGAAACATACAAGAGTTTCAATTAACGGCATTTCAAATGAAACTGAAGAGCAGGAAAAAATGTTCGCTTTATTATTCTAAAAATAAAATACATATAGAAAACCCTAACCGGTGCCTTAAGGATTCAACAAGTTCATAAGATTTCTAGTCACTTATGTTCGTTATCGGATGTAAGTTGTATTTTGACAGGGGAGGCCCAGTGTCCTCTCTTGGTCGCATACAGTTTGTCACTTACATGGGCATTCTGGGTGACCTCGCCATTTATCTGTCTCTGCAACTTTTTGCCTCTTCGGAAGATTTCTTTCGTCGCATCTTAGATAGTTTCTGGGTTACCAGTCTATTGTAATCAGTCCGGTTAGGAGATTTTTTAGTAGCTAAGCTTTTTTCAAAGCTCTATTAAAATTTTTCCGAATCCACTTCTCTTTGTATTGCTGTTAGCACACCGTTGAAAATTTCGTTGCGCAAAAGGATTGCCGACGCTGAAGATGCAGGAATAGAATCTGATGCTGAACAAGAAGTTCGCCGTTTCATCCCCCCTATAACTGGAATCTGCAGCACAACTGAGGAAGAAAATGGTCTTAGAAGATCCAGGAGGATAAGGTGTTTACCTCCTGAGTTGAACACCAGTGTTCAAAAAAAGACCAGAAAAAGTAAGAAGGTAAGTATGAGGTCTTTGGAACCTCAGTTGTCGGGTGGAGATACCGACGGATTCCCCTCTGGGGATGGTTTTTTTATGAAAAAGAAAAATAGATCAGATAATCCTGCGGGACCTGACTATTTTAAATTGTCGGGTGGAGATACCGACGGATTCCCCTCTGGGGATGGTTTTTTTTTAGAAAAAAATAGATCAGATAATCCTGCGGGACCTGACTATTTTAAATTGTCGGGTGGAGATACCGACGGATTCCCCTCTGGGGATGGTTTTTATATGAAAAAAAAAATAGATCAGATAATCCTGCGGGACCTGACTATATAAAAAGACCTGACAGTACTGCGGCATCAGGCTATTCCTGTGAGATGTTTCGCAAAAATAGTGTGAATTTGCGTCAGTCTACGGAAAAAAAAAGGCCCTTTTTGGGGCCGACTAAAAAATTTTCCAAAAAGGAATTGGCCATTTGTACACTGCAGGAAAATGAAACGCAGTTAGAAAAGACGGGAACACAAATTCACAAGAGTAAAGCTGAGCTTTACGACAAAAAAATTGAAACACAAAAAAGTTTCAATAAAAGTGAGGAAAAAAGAAAGGTTCGTAATGAACAGCCTCACGCACTGCAAGAAAGCAGTGACAGCTTCAAAATACAGGAAGCAAAAAAGACACAGAATTATTAAAAACAGACTCAAATAAATATCTCCGTAATATCAATTTATTACACAAAGAGAAAAAAAGGTTGCAATTAAATGCAACTTACCGAATTCTGTGTTAGAGCAAAGGATACAAAAACATCTCTCGAATTATCAAAACACCAATTTCCTTGATAAAATGAATGCAGATGTGGAAAAATATTTAGTTAAAAACTGCAAGAGAGAGAAAACTATAGAGAAAAGGAAAGTAAATTACTCCACTGGAAAGAAAGCGGAAAAAAAAGTTTCTCCTAGTGGAACCTTTCCCTTTTTCTCTGAGGAAGAAAAACGCCCTCAAAGTGGAACCTTTCCCACCTTTCCCTTTTTCTCCGAAGAACAAAAAAACCAAAAAAAAAAAAAAAAACAGCCCGTTTAAGGGCATTTCTGTTTCTGAGAATGAAAATAACTGCATAAAAAAGGAAACCAATAAAACTATAAAGAATAGAAAAATAAATTACTTCGCTGGAAGACTTAGCAAAGAATTAAAGGAAGCGGAAAAAAAAGTCTCTCCGAGTTACACGTACAACACTGCAGTTAATAAAGTTGTAAGCAACAACAAGGAAGAAATGCTTCGGTTAAATGCTATTACTATTGCCCAAGATAGTATTACTGTTAGCAGCATAGCCGTAGAGAAAGACGTCTTAAAAACAAACAAGGAAGTGGACAGCGGAATGCTGCCTCGTGGCTGCACCACCTCGTTACCCTTGCCCATTTTCTCTGAGGAAGGTAAAAAAAAAAAAAAAACGGCCCGTTTAGGGGCCGTTCTTTTTCTGAGGATGAAGGTTTAATAACGGAAACAAATGGCCTTAACATTCTAATTTGGAATGCGCAGGGTATCAAAAGACAACACAGAGAATTTTTAGCCTACCTAAAGTACAAAAAAATTGACGTTGCGTTAATTAATGAATCATGGCTAAGCGACAAAATTCAATTCAAGATACCCAACTACAAGGTTTATAGAAAAGACAAAACCACCAAAAGCGGCGGAATTTTGATTGCGGTTGTTGATAGATTAGAGCAAAGTGAAACACCTTGCAACACTGAAGATGGTCAAGAAGCCCACTCAGTTATAATTAAAACCAAAAATAACCCGATCAAGCTTACGGCCTTTTATAATCATCCGTCACATACGGTTACCAGTGAAGCTCTGGACAAGCTTTTTGAAGAAGACATCCCCACCATAGTAGCAGGGGATTTTAATAGCAAGCACCGCTATTGGTACTGTCAGTAGAGGAAAATGGAGACTTCTAGCACAGGGACAGCCCTCCATAGACTTAACATTGGCTGTCCACGAGGCTATCCTCGGCTGTCCACGAGGCTGTCCCCGGCTGTCCCAAGGCTGCCCACGAGGCTGTCCCAGAGTCAGAATTTTTGTCACGTGATCGTCCCCATGATGTGCTGCCCTCTAGCGGTGCTTCATGGAACTTTCAATGGAACTTTGTTTTTGAGGGATGGCAACGACCGAGAGGGAAAGGGGGCGGATATAGGGGGATATCAACTCGATGTGCTGCTCTAGCGGTGCTTATTGGAACTTTCAATGGAACTTTGTTTTTGAGGGATGGCAACGACCGAGTGGGAAAGGGGGCGGATATAGGGGATGTCAACTCGATGTGCTGCTCCCTAGCGGTGCTTCTTGGAACTTTCAATGGATCTTTGTTTTTGAGGGATGGCAACGACCGAGTGGAAAAAGGGGTGTCAACTCGATGTGGTGCCCCCTGGCGGTGCTTCTTGGAACTTTCGATGGATCTTTGATTTTGAGGGATGGCAGCAACCGAGTGGGGTCCGTTGGGATTTTTTGTATTTATTCCAGTGGTTTTCAAGCGGGATTTCCCCCTTTTCGATGTTATTTTTCCCCGGAGGAAATTTTTACGTAACGATGCTGGGGAATTTTCTTTCCAATGGAATAAAAATGCTCTGATGGTCTTAGCGAGGTTCTAACTCACGATGATTTGGTTTCAAAAAATTGTTCAGTGGTCTCGTGTACTATGTATTCACTCTTTTTTTTAATTACTTTTACATTATTTCTTCATGTGTTTTTTATATATTTTTTGTATGTTTTGAGGGAGTTTTTTCGTGTAGATGTAAAGAATTTTCTTGGGAGCTTTTCTTTTTCCTACATTTAATTTTATTTCAGACCATGAGACGGGGAAATGCTTCTTTAGAAACGATTTCGTTCCTGTTCCCAGTAGCTATTGGACTTTGACAAAATTTTTGGGAAATCAAACGGAAATGTAGACATGTTAATTCTGAGTCTTTCGCCCTTCTAATATTTTTTTCTCGTAATTTTTTCATGTACTATGTATTCCCTCTCTCTTTTTTTTTTTTTTATAACTTTTACGTTATTTCATCATGAAATTTTTATATTTTTTGTATGTTTTGAGGGAGTTTTTTCGTGTAGATGTAATGAATTTTCTTGGGAACTTTTCTTTTTCCTACATTTAATTTTATTTCAGACCATGAGACGGGGAAATGCTTCTTTAGAAACGATTTCGTTCCTGTCCGCAGTAATTATTGGACTTCGACAAAATTTTTCGGAAATCAAACGGAAATGTAGACATGTTAATTCTGAGTCTTTCGCCCTTCCAATATTATTTTCTCGTAATTTTTTCATGTACTATGTATTCCCGCTCTTTTCTTTTTTATAACTTTTACGTTATTTCATCATGTATTTTTTATATTTTTTGTATGTTTTGAGGGAGTTTTTTCGTGTAGATGTAATGAATTTTCTGGGGAACTTTTCTTTTTCCTTTATTCAATTTTATTACAGATCATGAGACGAGGAAATGCTTCTTTAGAAACGATTTCGTTCCTGTTCGCAGTAATTATTGGAGTTTGACATTTTTTTTTTTTTTTTTTTGTTAAATGACTTCATGCTAATTCTGAGTCTTTCGCCTTTGCAATATTATTTTCTCGTAATTTTTTCGTGTGTTCAAGAACTCTACAGGTCTTTCACAGTTAAAATTCTGATGAAACAATATTTTCTTACTTTATTTCGCATATCATTATAGCTTCCCAATTTCACTATTTTACTACATCTTTTTTTTTTTTTTTTTGAAATTTCGTAAAACTTTTCAGTATGTCAGTAATTTTTTTCTTAATTGGTCAAACTTGTGACTCCTTTTATTTGGACTCTTTTTTTTTTTTCATTTCATTTCAACAAAACGATTATTTTAGATGTGGCAAGTCATCAGATTTTTGTTTCCTTATATAACATATTTTCAAACTTGCTTAAAAATATTCCTCAAAGCTTTGCATGTAGTCAAATATGAATTTTTTTATTCTTTCCTAGTTTGCTATACTTTTCGTGGACTGTCCCAACAAGAAAGCATTCATTGTCAAGACATACAATCTAAAACCTTTTTTCTTACGATAAAATTTGCATTCTTTGGGCTGTATATTTTTATGTATCGTCCGAAAAAATACTCATTCTAGAGGCAAAGCTAGTGATTCCGTTCATCCCATAAACATTATTTTTTTTAACGTTTTACTAACTCATCAGAAAAGCAGTTATTCCCCACCTCCATAGCGAAAATAAAGAAATTCTTACTTCTTTTCCATACATATCGACTCAATCTATTTCTTTTCGAAATGCTGGTCATGACATTTCAACTAAAATTTCATACTTTCACCAAAAATCATATTCTTAAACGAGCTATTTTTTTTTTTTTACTTTATTTCACGTACAACTAAATTTTTATTGTTTCCTCACCTCATCAAAGTTAATAAGAACTTCCCTAATCTCATTCCTTTCCCTCATTTAGTTCGCTTTAAATTGAGATGTTTCAAAACTTCGCGTATATTTCTTTCACTAAATGTCCAGTTCTCCCGTATCTGTCCCATCATTTTTAACTTCTGTGCCTGCCGCATTTTTTCTTTAGACGTTTAGTTTCATTGACCTTTCCTTTCGTTTCAATTAGGTTTCCATTATCGTATTTTTTATTCATTGTCTCAGCAGAAAAAGCTTTCATTCTGGAGACATTGCGACTAAGTCCGTACTTCCTCTAAACATTTTTATTTCACGTTTTACTAATTCGTAAGAAAAGCAGATGTTTCCAAACTCTCATAGTGAAAATATCGTATTCCCCTTATTTTACTTATTATATTTTTCTTTCTATTCAATGTTGTATGATTCTTAAAACTTTGGTTTATTTTTATGAAACTTCTTTTTTTTCTTAGTTTTTTTTTTTTCTGATTCAACCTATCAATCTTTTCCTATCGTAATTGCTCTTATTTTTCCATTCGACTTTACTTTTGAACAGAAATATGTATAAAATATTCAGATGTATTTTAGTCTCTAAGGCCGATTCTTCACTATTTCAAATAAAGTCATTGTAGGATTTTAGTGTAAATGCCTCTAAATCTTTAGAACTTCCTTTTCATAGTTAGATACTAATTCCTCGAGGTTTAAATTAAAACATGAAAGAAGAGTGTTTTTACGCTCTCTCCAGTGAACGAAGAGTGTTTTTACGCTTTCCCCAAGAAATTAACTTTGGAATCTCCCTTTCTTTCTACCGGAAAATGACTATCTTGTGCGACTGTTTTCACGCATCTACTGCTTTGCTGGAAAACCTCATATGACATGAAATCCCTTTGCTTGGTAGATTAAACTAAATTCTGGTTTTGAACTTTGAACGCAAACTCAAGCTTGCAAAAGCATAGTTTTCTGAGCGAACTTAAACTGCCTAAGATGACAAAAATCTAAAACTGGTGACTCAATGGGACAGAGCATTTGAACTTTGCCGTTCATTCAAGATTTAAGAGATCAGTCGTGAACCACTACAAGGGAAATAAGCAGACCTTGATTTAGTCCACTGTTTCCAAGGAAGGTGGAAAGCTAGTGTCGTAATTCAAAAGCTCATAACTCAAGCCTCCGCAGGATTTAATTTCGGACGGGCGATTAGTCAGATGTCAATGCTTAGACATTGAAAAATTACTTCAGACAAATATTTTCTTACTTAAAAGTGCTTCAAGTCAGAATTTGTATTACTTAAGATTTCCTTTAGTCAATATTTTTTCTATCTTAAACATTTCTAAAGGGTTGATTTTGAAAAAAAAAAAAAAAAAAAAACGAGTTCTCCCGAAAACGTAAAATTTCCCCAGAATTGTATGAGGAACCAAATAAATTGACGAAGCTTGAATGTTAAGTCTTTCAACCCATTTCATTCTCCTCATGTTTCATTCCATAAACTTTCTTCAAATTCCTATATACCCAAGAATTTTGTTAAATGTCCAAGTTCAACTCCACCAGAAATTTTCTGAAAATGATAGTTTCTCTTTTTAAAAAAATTCCAAAATAAGAATCCCTTCAATGAAACAAGAAATTCCTATTCAAAGCATTCCATCAATCTTTCTACTTCAAATACTCTCTTTGTAAATCTAAGGAGGTGTTTTTGTTTTAGGTTTTTTTTTTAATATTCATATATTTTTCCCTCTAACTTTAGAAGATATTTTCCCGAAATGTATGTACATATACGATAGTAAAACATCATACAACTGCTTGATGTTCAATTCACTTCACGCTGTCTTAAGGATATTCTTTCATTTTCTCATAACACATAGACATGTTATTTTTCTTCCCATTCACTTCAAAGACTTAAGATCATCTTAATCGAGTCCTTTGAGAAAAACTTTCATAGAAAAGCATAAATGTAATGAAAATGTCAGTTTTCTTAAAGAAATCATAAGAATAAGAATTTTTTTACTGAAACAAGTTTCCCCTGTTCAAAGCATTAAGTGGCTCTTTTCGCATCAAATTCTGTATTTCCTCATGTAAACTTTATTCTTTTTCTACTTCATATCGTCGTTCGTTTCTTGTTTTTCCCTATGTAACTCAAAACTTCTTTTCTTAATCTATTTTTCATAAAGTATCATTCTTTTGAGTTGATTTTCTCTCTCTCTCTCTCTCTGTCTTTTTTTAAATGCATTCCTAAGTTCATATTAAGAAGGGTTTAAATTTTGATTGAAAGATCGTTTTAGGAAAAGTTGAAAGCTGATAAGGTTCGTTTCGGGAAAGTTGATAACAGATAATGTTCGTTTCGGAAAAGTACATTCTCATATAGGGTTAAAAATGGAACACTTCATATTTTCTTAGGGGCGGTTTTGATGAAACACGTTTCAGTAAAAACAGTGAAATTCCCATTGAATAACATGGGGAACTATGAAATTTAAGAAGCACGTTTTCGTTCAAGGAAAATATTTTAAAAGGTCTATATTCGATTCAGTTGAAAACGATTCTGGTAGAAAACAGAATGCAGAAAAAACAGTCACAGCAAGTTCCTGAAAGTTGAAAATAGATGAGGTTGAAATTTGGAAAAATGTCTAAGGAAAGAAATTGTTATAAAACACAGACTGTTTAGTTTTCCCAGGCTAGGGGTCTTCAGTGAGAGCGCTTCTTCTTTTCAACCCAAAGAATGAAGCGAGTCAGTTTGAAACATTTCAAACTCCCCGAAAATAAGCCGTGTACTCTGGTTTCGACTCAATACTGTAAAGCATTGCTCTCAGACCAGTCGGAATTCCGCCTCAATTGGTTGCCTTATGGAAAACCTTAGACCCCTTTCCAATAACAATTCCCAAATATCCTTAAGAAAAGTCTAGCAAAAAAAAAGCACTAGTCCCCCATTAAATCAATGGCATTCATTCTGTTACTGTTTTAAACATTTCAAAAAAGAAGTTTACATTCTCACTTTTACTTTAAAAATCTTGAAAGCTTAAATTTTGACCCATTTCAAAAAAAAATCCCTTAAAATTTAATTTAAAAAAATAATAATTACTCTTTAAATTTATGTCTTAAAACTAAAAAAATATTTACGCTTAATATTTCAATAAATAATAAATATTCACAAACTCGCCTTCTACCTAGCCCATTAAAAAAAAAAAAAAAATTCTGAATTTATATAATCGAAATCATTACTTCTCCAAGTAGTTCTTTCCCTCTGATTGCAGAGAGGAACTCTTCTGAAATCTTCACTTTTCCACATATGTTCATAAAAGCTTGAGCTACTTCCTTAGGATTCAACAAGGCCACAGCGTTCACGAAACTTGAAATCGCTTTCCTGTTCCACTCAGTAGTTAGTCATGGAGGATGCATCTGAATAGGTGGAAGTACTTCAGAAATGCATTCGCGACGTCTACATATGTGTCTAAGTTCACACTCCTCAATCGATGTATTTTGAAACTTTAGGGATTCTCCGAGCACGATTTTCTGGAATTCTGAACCCATTAACAATTCCAGGATGCTGTCCCACACGCCATCCAAAATAATTTGGAGTTTCTTACACTGCTTTTTGGTTAATGCAACTCCTGTTGTTAAGTGAAAAATCCTGAAACAGAATTTGAAAGACTTCTTACTTTATTTAAACTTAGAACAGAACTAAAATTCACTAAGCGCTTCCTTTGCATACTGTGACTAATGCATGACCCTTATCACAACACGTGTTGGTGTGTCACCATGCGTCAGCGCTTCACGGTGACTGTTTCCTTATCTGTTCATCTCTAAACGAACATGCTATCGACTCTAATCAGACAAAGCTTATTTTCAGGTAAATTCTTAGAGAAAAACGAAAGGACATCATTATAATTAATTTTCATATCCAGAGAGAATAAAACTAAAATGTATTCGGTAAGAAATTCTTCATGGTTGAATTTTCCACAAAAGGAATACGGAAAGCGAAATAATTTAATCAGACACCCTGAAAGAATTCATCTCAGAATTAAAACAGTAAACTATAGAATACTTTGTTCTTCACATAAAGAAAACACAGTGTACGATTTCAATATTCCCTTTTTTCTTAAAATTTCTCACACGTAATAACTAAGATCAACTGAGTCTAGAAATGCTTCGTCTACTTTAGTATTTCGATTCCGAGGAGTTCTTCCCGATACTGTTAAGATATTTTCTCAAAATCCAGTTGTAAAATAATTTTGGTCATGTTTATTTGATTGTCGTTGTAGGAGATTTCCAATCCGTTCATATCCACCATGTCATACATTGTGTCCCCGAGAGTTTCTTCAAGCAGAAAAGAGCCTTCATTCCCCAGAAATTCTTCTTTTGGTGTTTGTAATGTTTCCAAAGTCAAATTATTTTGTTTTCCAATGCTTTCTTAATTAAAGCTGAAAACGAAATGGAACGAAGAAACGTCTGTTGTATGACTCTTAACATAGTAGATTTCTTATCACCCACTTTAGTCCAATGTTCGCCGCACAGAGAAATTTCAGATTTCAAAATTTCACCATCCTGACCCACTTTTTCTGAGTGAAATCCAATACATGGTGAAAATCTCGACTTATGCATTCCTTTGAGTGGGGAATCGCTCTCATGAAAGGGGGCAACGGTTAAAATCGACATTGATTAAAATTGGAGAGAGGAAAAATATGAGAATTGAATAAATAATGCATAGACGGGATTCCCGAAAACATAAAAAATGTAAGTTTTATATAAAAAAAAAATTCCATGAAAAATATTGCAGGGCGAATGATATCTCACATCGTCATCCATTCCACCCAAAATTAAACAAATACGTGTACTGACAACAGAGATTTAATGGACTTCGTTAAATTTTGGGAGGAGTGGAAGACCGATGAGAGATATCATTCACCCTCCAATATTTTTCATGGAATTTTTTTTATATAAAACTTATATTTTTTATGTTTTCGGGAATCCCGTCTATGCATTATTTATTCAATTCTCATATTTTTCCTCTCTCCAATTTTAATCAATGTCGATTTTAACCGTTGCCCCCTTTCATGAGAGCGATTCCCCACTTAAAGGAATGCATAAGTCGAGATTTTCACCATGTATTTGGATTTCACTCAGAAAAAGTGGGTCAGGATGGTGAAATTTTGAAATCTGAAATTTCTCTGTGCGGCGAACATTGGACTAAAGTGGGTGATAAGAAATCTACTATGTTAAGAGTCATACAACAGACGTTTCTTCGTTCCATTTCGTTTTCAGCTTTAATTAAGAAAGCATTGGAAAACAAAATAATTTGACTTTGGAAACATTACAAACACCAAAAGAAGAATTTCTGGGGAATGAAGGCTCTTTTCTGCTTGAAGAAACTCTCGGGGACACAGTGTATGACATGGTGGATATGAACGGATTGGAAATCTCCTACAACGACAATCAAATAAACATGACCAAAATTATTTTACAACTGGATTTTGAGAAAATATCTTAACAGTATCGGGAAGAACTCCTCGGAATCGAAATACTAAAGTAGACGAAGCATTTCTAGACTCAGTTGATCTTAGTTATTACGTGTGAGAAATTTTAAGAAAAACGGAATATTGAAATCGTACACTGTGTTTCTTTATGTGAAGAACAAAGTATTCTATAGTTTACTGTTTTAATTCTGAGATGAATTCTTTCAGGGTGTCTGATTAAATTATTTCGCTTTCCGTATTCCTTTTGTGGAAAATTCAACCATGAAGAATTTCTTACCGAATACATTTTAGTTTTATTCTCTCTGGATATGAAAATTAATTATAATGATGTCCTTTCGTTTTTCTCTAAGAATTTACCTGAAAATAAGCTTTGTCTGATTAGAGTCGATAGCATGTTCGTTTAGAGATGAACAGATAAGGAAACAGTCACCGTGAAGCGCTGACGCATGGTGACACACCAACACGTGTTGTGATAAGGGTCATGCATTAGTCACAGTATGCAAAGGAAACGCTTAGTGAATTTTAGTTCTGTTCTAAGTTTAAATAAAGTAAGAAGTCTTCAAGTCTTTCAAATTCTGTTTCAGGATTTTTCACTTAACAACAGGAGTTGCAGTAACCAAAAAGCAGTGTAAGAAACTCCAAATTATTTTGGATGGCGTGTGGGACAGCATCCTGGAATTGTTAATGGGTTCAGAATTCCAGAAAATCGTGCTCGGAGAATCCCTAAAGTTTCAAAATACATCGATTGAGGAGTGTGAACTTAGATACATATGTAGACGTCGCGAATGCATTTCTGAAGTACTTCCACCTATTCAGATGCATCCTCCATGCCTAACTACTGAGTGGAACAGGAAAGCGATTTCAAGTTTCGTGAACGCTGTGGCCTTGTTGAATCCTAAGGAAGTAGCTCAAGCTTTTATGAACATATGTGGAAAAGTGAAGATTTCAGAAGAGTTCCTCTCTACAATCAGGGGGAAAGAACTACTTGGAGAAGTAATGATTTCGATTATATAAATTCAGAATTTTTTTTCTTTTTTTTAAATGGGCTAGGTAGAAGGCGAGTTTGTGAATATTTATTATTTATTGAAATATTAAGCGTAAATATTTTTTTAGTTTTAAGACATAAATTTAAAGAGTAATTATTATTTTTTTAAATTAAATTTTAAGTGAATTTTTTTTTTTTGAAATGGGTCAAAATTTAAGCTTTCAAGATTTTTAAAGTAAAAGTGAGAATGTAAACTTCTTTTTTTGAAATGTTTAAAACAGTAACAGAATGAATGCCATTGATTTAATGGGGGACTAGTGCTTTTTTTTGCTAGACTTTTCTTAAGGATATTTGGGAATTGTTATTGGAAAGGGGTCTAAGGTTTTCCATAAGGCAACCAATTGAGGCGGAATTCCGACTGGTCTGAGAGCAATGCTTTACAGTATTGAGTCGAAACCAGAGTACACGGCTTATTTTCGGGGAGTTTGAAATGTTTCAAACTGACTCGCTTCATTCTTTGGGTTGAAAAAGAAGAAGCGCTCTCACTGAAGACCCCTAGCCTGGGAAAACTAAACAGTCTGTGTTTTATAACAATTTCTTTCCTTAGACATTTTTCCAAATTTCAACCTCATCTATTTTCAACTTTCAGGAACTTGCTGTGACTGTTTTTTCTGCATTCTGTTTTCTACCAGAATCGTTTTCAACTGAATCGAATATAGACCTTTTAAAATATTTTCCTTGAACGAAAACGTGCTTCTTAAATTTCATAGTTCCCCATGTTATTCAATGGGAATTTCACTGTTTTTACTGAAACGTGTTTCATCAAAACCGCCCCTAAGAAAATATGAAGTGTTCCATTTTTTAACCCTATATGAGAATGTACTTTTCCGAAACGAACATTATCTGTTATCAACTTTCCCGAAACGAACCTTATCAGTTTTCAACTTTTCCTAAAACGATCTTTCAATCAAAATTTAAACCCTTCTCAATATGAACTTAGGAATGCATTTAAAAAAAGACAGAGAGAGAGAGAGAGAAAATCAACTCAAAAGAATGATACTTTATGAAAAATAGATTAAGAAAAGAAGTTTTGAGTTACATAGGGAAAAACAAGGAACGAACGACGATATGAAGTAGAAAAAGAATAAAGTTTACATGAGGAAATACAGAATTTGATGCGAAAAGAGCCACTTAATGCTTTGAACAGGGGAAACTTGTTTCAGTAAAAAAAATTCTTATTCTTATGATTTCTTTAAGAAAACTGACATTTTCATTACATTTATGCTTTTCTATGAAAGTTTTTCTCAAAGGACTCGATTAAGATGATCTCAAGTCTTTGAAGTGAATGGGAAGAAAAATAACATGTCTATGTGTTATGAGAAAATGAAAGAATATCCTTAAGACAGCGTGAAGTGAATTGAACATCAAGCAGTTGTATGATGTTTTACTATCGTATATGTACATACATTTCGGGAAAATATCTTCTAAAGTTAGAGGGAAAAATATATGAATATTAAAAAAAAAAAAAAACCTAAAACAAAAACACCTCCTTAGATTTACAAAGAGAGTATTTGAAGTAGAAAGATTGATGGAATGCTTTGAATAGGAATTTCTTGTTTCATTGAAGGGATTCTTATTTTGGAATTTTTTTTAAAAAGAGAAACTATCATTTTCAGAAAATTTCTGGTGGAGTTGAACTTGGACATTTAACAAAATTCTTGGGTATATAGGAATTTGAAGAAAGTTTATGGAATGAAACATGAAGAGAATGAAATGGGTTGAAAGACTTAACATTCAAGCTTCGTCAATTTATTTGGTTCCTCATACAATTCTGGGGAAATTTTACGTTTTTGGGAGAACTCGTTTTTTTTTTTTTTTTTTTTTTTTTTCTTTTTTCAAAATCAACCCTTTAGAAATGTTTAAGATAGAAAAAATATTGACTAAAGGAAATCTTAAGTAATACAAATTCTGACTTGAAGCACTTTTAAGTAAGAAAATATTTGTCTGAAGTAATTTTTCAATGTCTAAGCATTGACATCTGACTAATCGCCCGTCCGAAATTAAATCCTGCGGAGGCTTGAGTTATGAGCTTTTGAATTACGACACTAGCTTTCCACCTTCCTTGGAAACAGTGGACTAAATCAAGGTCTGCTTATTTCCCTTGTAGTGGTTCACGACTGATCTCTTAAATCTTGAATGAACGGCAAAGTTCAAATGCTCTGTCCCATTGAGTCACCAGTTTTAGATTTTTGTCATCTTAGGCAGTTTAAGTTCGCTCAGAAAACTATGCTTTTGCAAACTTGAGTTTGCGTTCAAAGTTCAAAACCAGAATTTAGTTTAATCTACTGTTACACGGCACTAGCAGTGTTCCTGCCTAGTCTGCCGGTAACGGTGCTTGAGACCTGAAGTACAATTTAGTTGGCCACGGCACCAGGTGAGAATCTCAGGTGCACTGCTGCACTCAAAGATTCACACCAGAACATAAAAAATGAAAAGTTGAAGAATGACCCGAAGCATAAGGCTTGGGTGAATCCACCTTGTGAACAAAATAACAACAACAAATAAACAATAAAATAATCTAAAAAAAATGATACTTTGGGATCAGAGTTGTGATGAGGTTCACCCGCAATCACCAATTCGTGACTGAGTGTAGTGGTCCGGATCTTACTCCGGTACATTCAATCCCCAACCAGCCAGTACAACACTCACTTTCGCAAATAACACATGATTCTCAAATACACAACACAACATTTAATAACGTTCTGCGAGATTTAAACAGATCCGGCGCTCTCTAGGCGCATAGACAATTGCCCCTCATATGTGGGCAGCATACGGTGTCACACTTTACTGTCGGATAACGCAGCCGACTGAGTCTCCACCGGACTATCTGAACAAGAGATACTACTCGTTTACACACTAAATAGAGCTGCAGGTGATATTCATATACAATTGCTTAGAGAATAAAAAAAAAAAAAATATATGCAAACGATCACATTAAAAATACTCGCGACACAAAATACACAAGCACGTTAATTTGCGGTATAAGATTATAGGTGCGAAATACTGCCAAAGTTAATTAACTAAATCTAATAAGCATGCACATGCAGAACCCTGCCCCGCTGACGTTGGTCCTGAACCAAAGTTAAAAGAAACTGTCCCGCCCAGCGGAATTTGTGGCCACACCTTCTCCCTTATTCATGTAAAAAAAGTAATCAGGAAATGGGCCCTGTAAGAAATTGAAATCTGTATGTGCAGGTATTTCCTCTGAGGTTCAGTCACTCAGCATTACTGCATCTATGTCCATGCAGCTTTGGGTGTCGGGATGGCACAAGTTCGCAGATGTGCGAAGAAAGAAAAAGGAAATATTCATCTACTTACAGTTTCGTGACTTTGCTGTGCAAATCCGTTGTGCATCACATAATATCACTCGACAAAAAAACACGCACACAGACACTTGCACCATGTGGCAGCACCGATGATTCAACACTTCACTTTGACGCTTGATGTAAATGAAGCACACAATTAAAAATGGTAATATCACGCCGCACTTTGTTGCAATGATTAGAGTGCACACTGATCTATTCTCGTGACGATTTGAAGGTGGCCGTTAAGCAAAATAGGCCCTCTCACATCTGATGTTGCGGTTTCCAAGATTAATTTTCTCGGCGGAGCGAAATCAGACGTGCTTTTACCTTAAGCGTATATCGGCAACTCAACATTTCACCTGTATATTTGTTAGGTATCGAAGCCACCGCTCTTACGCTCATATTTTTCTTTCGACATGTTTTTATCCCGTCGCACTTACACGTAGTGGCTTCGCTGCTTACGCGACCACACACACGCACACATGGGGCCTCGCTTCGCCCCGTAAGACAAGCGCATCTCTTCACTTTCTCCACAGTAGGGGATGAATGGGGGTGACGATTCCACACTGCAGTGGTTGGCATCCGAACCCGACTTTTGCTTGGCTTCGCTTCTCATTGGAATGACCACTGTCCACTCGCAGACTTCTTAATTCCCCTGTAACTTGGCTTTCATTAGGCCAAACAGTCGCTGAGTTCCATTACGCTCCAGCCTAGAAATTTCTGCTTTATCCTGCGGATTTAGGCATTCTGCTGTCTTTATGGCAAACTGGCATCTCCAGCTGCCTCGAGTTGTCTCCATTTCTTACCAAATGCGGGGAGGTTTGCTGCTTCATTTTTCCCAATTCATTTTTTGCAGATCCAAGGCATCCAGCCTTTCACATCGGAGAGCGCACAGACAACTGAACTTTCTTCCTTATTTTCATGCCAAGTGCGAACTCTTATTTTTCTGCACGGACCACACAGAGAGCAATTGTTCTCGAAAATGCCCCAAACAATCGACGAATTTACGATTATTCGCTAAACCTTTCGTCCCCTATCTTCATTCATTCCTACTCAAGTGGCTCATTCGATACGTATTCCTCTTTCCCTTTCCGTGTTGCATAGGCTGCCCGTCAGCTGCGCCCTGATATTTATGACCTAACAGAGCTATTCTGAGACCACCCAGCCAGAGAGAGAATTCTTCGCCTCTTTTCTTTTCCAAACCCCCAGATAAAACTTTATCTGCTGTTTACACTTTTAAACTCCAATCAAGCCTCGAACAATTAATACTTAATTAATTTCACACATCAACCACGCCCATTAATTACTAAATTAATGGCGGGGGTGGGTCGTAACATCGGCCCCTCCTCAAGAAATCTAGAAGTCCTCTTCTGGGCCTATCGCTTTGCTCTTATCAATTTCCAGAGCAACCATTGAGTGCTACCTTTTCCCACAGGTAGAAATAATTCAAAATGGCAAAAATATTGCGTTTCTTGCCTTCAAGAGCATTGGAGCGACTTCCCAATTATCCCGCAATTTTGTTAATTAATTTAGAGAACATCCGAAAGAAAAAACAACGTAAATGAGAAATAAATAAAAAAACTGAACTGTAAAAGAACATGTGATCCTGCCGAACTGTGATTCCTAGCTGCCTCATACCATACGCGACATGGCGGACAAATTTTAGAGTTTTCTTCAGGTTTTAGGATGGGGGGGGGGGGGGTGTCCACTGTAACATTCCATCCCCCCATGAAAGAAAAAAAAGGGATGACTGGATGAAGTTTATTCATCCAATCATTCCATTTTTTTTTTTTTTTTTTTTTTAACTGTAAACACTCAACCCTTTCCCACCGTCGCAAGGCACCTAATTCCGGACTTAAGTGCCCTGAGAGCGGAAGGAAAGTTTAAGGATTTCATCACACGTTCATTGCTACCCGTCGAGATAGGCGGAAAGAAAATTTAAATATGAGGCATAGCTTCGAGAATCCACGAGTTCCACAGATCTCTCACGTTCGATGCTCCTACGCCCGCGAAATGATTGGAGGACTTTTGACCTGGCTTCCCTGCACTCGTAAGGGATCCACAATCATGCGGGTTCGCGCTGCAAAGGGTTCGGTTTCTGCCCTCAGCTCATCGCTATCAGATAGAAATTCAGCAGCTCTCTCCCGAAATTTAGATTTTGCAATCGCGAGTTTAGTTTGCTCACACCATCTACCCAAAATCGCTACACTTTCGACATCCTGAAAAAGTGTTTAGCACGATACAGCGGATCAGTGCCTGTAAATAGCCTCAACATGTTTATGCATCCCGCTATTTGCTCACCGTAAACCATAGGTGCGGCTAAAGCTGTTTGTCTCAGCTGTGATGTACCCGCTGTACTTGTAACAGGTGTACTCTCTTCCGGAACAATTGCAGCCCCAGTGCTCACATGTTCTCCGTCAGAGTGACCACCAGAATCATCTGAATCCACGTGACTCGCAGATGACGATTTCTTCGTGTTAGCCATTTTGTTTTTCTTACCCACTAAAATTATGGCAGTTCTTAGAAAACAGCTTAAGGCTTACTTAATGCTAAATCATACAAAATTCGCACCGAACAAAACTAAATAAAAATAGTAATGGCAGTCAATTCGCACTTATTTTACGAACATGAGTGTTGTTCCGCTAGCTGCAAAATATAGGTATCGATCCTGGGACAACGGCATCATTAATGTTACACGGCACTAGCAGTGTTCCTGCCTAGTCTGCCGGTAACGGTGCTTGAGACCTGAAGTACAATTTAGTTGGCCACGGCACCAGGTGAGAATCTCAGGTGCACTGCTGCACTCAAAGATTCACACCAGAACATAAAAAATGAAAAGTTGAAGAATGACCCGAAGCATAAGGCTTGGGTGAATCCACCTTGTGAACAAAATAACAACAACAAATAAACAATAAAATAATCTAAAAAAAATGATACTTTGGGATCAGAGTTGTGATGAGGTTCACCCGCAATCACCAATTCGTGACTGAGTGTAGTGGTCCGGATCTTACTCCGGTACATTCAATCCCCAACCAGCCAGTACAACACTCACTTTCGCAAATAACACATGATTCTCAAATACACAACACAACATTTAATAACGTTCTGCGAGATTTAAACAGATCCGGCGCTCTCTAGGCGCATAGACAATTGCCCCTCATATGTGGGCAGCATACGGTGTCACACTTTACTGTCGGATAACGCAGCCGACTGAGTCTCCACCGGACTATCTGAACAAGAGATACTACTCGTTTACACACTAAATAGAGCTGCAGGTGATATTCATATACAATTGCTTAGAGAATAAAAAAAAAAATATATGCAAACGATCACATTAAAAATACTCGCGACACAAAATACACAAGCACGTTAATTTGCGGTATAAGATTATAGGTGCGAAATACTGCCAAAGTTAATTAACTAAATCTAATAAGCATGCACATGCAGAACCCTGCCCCGCTGACGTTGGTCCTGAACCAAAGTTAAAAGAAACTGTCCCGCCCAGCGGAATTTGTGGCCACACCTTCTCCCTTATTCATGTAAAAAAAGTAATCAGGAAATGGGCCCTGTAAGAAATTGAAATCTGTATGTGCAGGTATTTCCTCTGAGGTTCAGTCACTCAGCATTACTGCATCTATGTCCATGCAGCTTTGGGTGTCGGGATGGCACAAGTTCGCAGATGTGCGAAGAAAGAAAAAGGAAATATTCATCTACTTACAGTTTCGTGACTTTGCTGTGCAAATCCGTTGTGCATCACATAATATCACTCGACAAAAAAACACGCACACAGACACTTGCACCATGTGGCAGCACCGATGATTCAACACTTCACTTTGACGCTTGATGTAAATGAAGCACACAATTAAAAATGGTAATATCACGCCGCACTTTGTTGCAATGATTAGAGTGCACACTGATCTATTCTCGTGACGATTTGAAGGTGGCCGTTAAGCAAAATAGGCCCTCTCACATCTGATGTTGCGGTTTCCAAGATTAATTTTCTCGGCGGAGCGAAATCAGACGTGCTTTTACCTTAAGCGTATATCGGCAACTCAACATTTCACCTGTATATTTGTTAGGTATCGAAGCCACCGCTCTTACGCTCATATTTTTCTTTCGACATGTTTTTATCCCGTCGCACTTACACGTAGTGGCTTCGCTGCTTACGCGACCACACACACGCACACATGGGGCCTCGCTTCGCCCCGTAAGACAAGCGCATCTCTTCACTTTCTCCACAGTAGGGGATGAATGGGGGTGACGATTCCACACTGCAGTGGTTGGCATCCGAACCCGACTTTTGCTTGGCTTCGCTTCTCATTGGAATGACCACTGTCCACTCGCAGACTTCTTAATTCCCCTGTAACTTGGCTTTCATTAGGCCAAACAGTCGCTGAGTTCCATTACGCTCCAGCCTAGAAATTTCTGCTTTATCCTGCGGATTTAGGCATTCTGCTGTCTTTATGGCAAACTGGCATCTCCAGCTGCCTCGAGTTGTCTCCATTTCTTACCAAATGCGGGGAGGTTTGCTGCTTCATTTTTCCCAATTCATTTTTTGCAGATCCAAGGCATCCAGCCTTTCACATCGGAGAGCGCACAGACAACTGAACTTTCTTCCTTATTTTCATGCCAAGTGCGAACTCTTATTTTTCTGCACGGACCACACAGAGAGCAATTGTTCTCGAAAATGCCCCAAACAATCGACGAATTTACGATTATTCGCTAAACCTTTCGTCCCCTATCTTCATTCATTCCTACTCAAGTGGCTCATTCGATACGTATTCCTCTTTCCCTTTCCGTGTTGCATAGGCTGCCCGTCAGCTGCGCCCTGATATTTATGACCTAACAGAGCTATTCTGAGACCACCCAGCCAGAGAGAGAATTCTTCGCCTCTTTTCTTTCCAAACCCCCAGATAAAACTTTATCTGCTGTTTACACTTTTAAACTCCAATCAAGCCTCGAACAATTAATACTTAATTAATTTCACACATCAACCACGCCCATTAATTACTAAATTAATGGCGGGGGTGGGTCGTAACATCGGCCCCTCCTCAAGAAATCTAGAAGTCCTCTTCTGGGCCTATCGCTTTGCTCTTATCAATTTCCAGAGCAACCATTGAGTGCTACCTTTTCCCACAGGTAGAAATAATTCAAAATGGCAAAAATATTGCGTTTCTTGCCTTCAAGAGCATTGGAGCGACTTCCCAATTATCCCGCAATTTTGTTAATTAATTTAGAGAACATCCGAAAGAAAAAACAACGTAAATGAGAAATAAATAAAAAAAACTGAACTGTAAAAGAACATGTGATCCTGCCGAACTGTGATTCCTAGCTGCCTCATACCATACGCGACATGGCGGACAAATTTTAGAGTTTTCTTCAGGTTTTAGGATGGGGGGGGGGGGGTGTCCACTGTAACACTACCAAGCAAAGGGATTTCATGTCATATGAGGTTTTCCAGCAAAGCAGTAGATGCGTGAAAACAGTCGCACAAGATAGTCATTTTCCGGTAGAAAGAAAGGGAGATTCCAAAGTTAATTTCTTGGGGAAAGCGTAAAAACACTCTTCGTTCACTGGAGAGAGCGTAAAAACACTCTTCTTTCATGTTTTAATTTAAACCTCGAGGAATTAGTATCTAACTATGAAAAGGAAGTTCTAAAGATTTAGAGGCATTTACACTAAAATCCTACAATGACTTTATTTGAAATAGTGAAGAATCGGCCTTAGAGACTAAAATACATCTGAATATTTTGTACATATTTCTGTTCAAAAGTAAAGTCGAATGGAAAAATAAGAGCAATTACGATAGGAAAAGATTGATAGGTTGAATCAGAAAAAAAAAAAAAAAAACTAAGAAAAAAAAAAGAAGTTTCATAAAAATAAACCAAAGTTTTAAGAATCATACAACACTGAATAGAAAGAAAAATATAATAAGTAAAATAAGGGGAATACGATATTTTCACTATGAGAGTTTGGAAACATCTGCTTTTCTTACGAATTAGTAAAACGTGAAATAAAAATGTTTAGAGGAAGTACGGACTTAGTCGCAATGTCTCCAGAATGAAAGCTTTTTCTGCTGAGACAATGAATAAAAAATACGACAATGAAAACCTAATTGAAACGAAAGGAAAGGTCAATGAAACTAAACGTCTAAAGAAAAAATGCGGCAGGCACAGAAGTTAAAAATGATGGGACAGATACGGGAGAACTGGACATTTAGTGAAAGAAACATTCGCGAAGTTTTGAAACATCTCAATTTAAAGCGAACTAAATGAGGGAAAGGAATGAGATTAGGGAAGTTCTTATTAACTTTGATGAGGTGAGGAAACAATAAAAATTTAGTTGTACATGAAATAAAGTAAAAAAAAAAATAGCTCGTTTAAGAATATGATTTTTGGTGAAAGTATGAAATTTTAGTTGAAATGTCATGACCAGCATTTCGAAAAGAAATAGATTGAGTCGATATGTATGGAAAAGAAGTAAGAATTTCTTTATTTTCGCTATGGAGGTGGGGAATAACTGCTTTTCTGATGAGTTAGTAAAACGTTAAAAAAAATAATGTTTATGGGATGAACGGAATCACTAGCTTTGCCTCTAGAATGAGTATTTTTTCGGACGATACATACAAATATACAGCCCAAAGAATGCAAATTTTATCGTAAGAAAAAAGGTTTTAGATTGTATGTCTTGACAATGAATGCTTTCTTGTTGGGACAGTCCACGAAAAGTACAGCAAACTAGGAAAGAATAAAAAAATGCATATTTGACTACATGCAAAGCTTTGAGGAATATTTTTAAGCAAGTTTGAAAATATGTTATATAAGGAAACAAAAATCTGATGACTTGCCACATCTAAAATAATCGTTTTGTTGAAATGAAATGAAAAAAAAAAAAAAAGAGTCCAAATAAAAGGAGTCACAAGTTTGACCAAGTAAGAAAAAAATTACTGACATACTGAAAAGTTTTACGAAATTTCAAAAAAAAAAAAAAAGATGAAGTAAAATAGCGAAATTGGGAAGCTATAATGATATGCGAAATAAAGTAAGAAAATATTGTTTCATCAGAATTTTAACTGTGAAAGACCTGTAGAGTTCTTGAACACACGAAAAAATTACGAGAAAATAATATTGCAAAGGCGAAAGACTCAGAATTAGCATGAAGTCATTTAACAAAAAAAAAAAAAAAAAATGTCAAACTCCAATAATTACTGCGAACAGGAACGAAATCGTTTCTAAAGAAGCATTTCCTCGTCTCATGATCTGTAATAAAATTGAATAAAGGAAAAAGAAAAGTTCCCCAGAAAATTCATTACATCTACACGAAAAAACTCCCTCAAAACATACAAAAAATATAAAAAATTCATGATGAAATAACGTAAAAGTTATAAAAAAGAAAAGAGCGGGAATACATAGTACATGAAAAAATTACGAGAAAATAATATTGGAAGGGCGAAAGACTCAGAATTAACATGTCTACATTTCCGTTTGATTTCCCAAAAATTTTGTCAAAGTCCAATAATTACTGCGAACAGGAACGAAATCGTTTCTAAAGAAGCATTTCCCCGTCTCATGGTCTGAAATAAAATTAAATGTAGGAAAAAGAAAAGTTCCCAAGAAAATTCATTACATCTACACGAAAAAACTCCCTCAAAACATACAAAAAATATAAAAAATTCATGATGAAATAACGTAAAAGTTATAAAAAAAAAAAAAAAGAGAGAGGGAATACATAGTACATGAACAAATTACCAGAAAAAAAATATTAGAAGGGCGAAAGACTCAGAATTAACATGTCTACATTTCCGTTTGATTTCCCAAAAATTTTGTCAAAGTCCAATAGTTACTGCGAACAGGAACGAAATCGTTTCTAAAGAAGCATTTCCCCGTCTCATGGTCTGAAATAAAATTAAATGTAGGAAAAAGAAAAGTTCCCAAGAAAATTCATTACATCTACACGAAAAAACTCCCTCAAAACATACAAAATATATATAAAAAACACATGAAGAAATAATGTAAAAGTAATTAAAAAAAAAAAGAGTGAATACATAGTACACGAGACCACTGAACAATTTTTGAAACCAAATCATCGTGAGTTAGAACCTCGCTAAGACCATCAGAGCATTTTTATTCCATTGGAAAGAAAATTCCCCAGCATCGTTACGTAAAAATTTCCTCCGGGGAAAAATAACATCGAAAAGGCGGGAAATCCCGCTTGAAAACCACTGGAATAAATACAAAAAATCCCAACGGACCCCACTCGGTTGCTGCCATCCCTCAAAATCAAAGATCCATCGAAAGTTCCAAGAAGCACCGCCAGGGGGCACCACATCGAGTTGACACCCCTTTTCCACTCGGTCGTTGCCATCCCTCAAAAACAAAGATCCATTGAAAGTTCCAAGAAGCACCGCTAGGGGGCAGCACATCGAGTTGACATCCCCTATATCCGCCCCCTTTCCCACTCGGTCGTTGCCATCCCTCAAAAACAAAGTTCCATTGAAAGTTCCAAGAAGCACCGCTAGGGGCAGCACATCGAGTTGATATCCCCCTATATCCGCCCCCTTTCCCTCTCGGTCGTTGCCATCCCTCAAAAACAAAGTTCCATTGAAAGTTCCATGAAGCACCGCTAGGGGGCAGCACATCATGGGGACGATCACGTGACAAAAATTCTGACTCTGGGACAGCCTCGTGGGCAGCCTTGGGACAGCCGGGGACAGCCTAGTGGACAGCCGAGGATAGCCTCGTGGACAGCCAATGTTAAGTCTATGGAGGGCTGTCCCTGTGCTAGAAGTCTCCATTTTCCTCTACTACTGTCCTAGAGCTAATAAAAGTGGAAACAATATTTTCAGATATCTCTTAAATAAAAATATTGATCTGGGGGCACCTGCCGAGCCCACCAGAACAGCGTTAAGAGGAACTAGTAATGTGCTAGATTTTGCGCTATTCAAAAATAATAGATATTATTATGAAATCTATACGGCAGCAGCGCTCTCATCTGATCATAACCCCGTTCATCTACAGCTTTTTACTGACAAAACTGTAATGGTAACACCCAAAATGGTCACGAACCTAAAGCAATTCACTGAAAAAATTAAATTAGTATCACCTCCAGAAATCGGAGATTGCAATAGCAAAGAAGAAATTGACAATGCTATTGAAACCTTTAACCTTGCCATTAAAAAGGTTATGGAGGCTTGCCAAACTCCTGCCAAAGAAAAAAGAAACCCGTATTTCTTACCCAAAGAAATATTGGATCTTATTAAGGAGAAAAATAGGTACCGCAGTAAATGGCAAAGAACCAGAAATAAAAGATTTTATGACCTTTACTGCACCCTTAACAGGCAAATCAAAAGAGATATCAGAAAGTTTGAAAACGGTTCATGGGGTCAATTACTAGAGGAAGCACATATTGACTACTCTGAAAATTCGAATAAAAAAAATAAAATGACCCTGTGGAACCTCACTTCAAGTTTGCAAAATAAAAATATCAGATTACTCCCACCTCTCCAGAAAGCAGTGGGACGGTTGTTAGAACCGATGAAGAAAAAGCAGAAATTTTTGCAAACTCGCTAGAAAAACAGTTTAAAATAAATGATATCCCTGACACTGATGTAGCCACTAAAATGAAAAAGGCCCTGGATACTTATTTTAAACATGCAGAGGATGTAGAAAATTCTAGAGTCATCGCCCACAGTGCACAACTCTATGAAGAATTTACTAGTAAAAAAAAACCTGTATTAACATCCCCAATTAAAAGTAAACAGAAAGGCTCTTCTAAAAAAATAGAAGCACAAGGCATAGAAAACAGCATCCAAAAGTAGAAAATGCTACGGCCTCTTTTACGTCCGATAGACAAGTTAAAGGTGCTACGACCTCTCGCGGGTCCGGAACGCCAGAAACTGAAAAGATAAGAAATAAAAAAAGGCCTTTTAAGGGCCAAAAAAAAAATTTTGTTCCTCCTGACTTTGAAAAACCATTACCCATCAGTGAAAGAGAAGTTAGGTTTCACATTAATAACCTTAAAAATAAAAAGGCACCGGGCAAAGATGGCATAAATAATAAAATTATGAAAACATTACCGGAAGGGTATGTGCAAACCCTTACTAAAATGTACAATTGTGCCATTAAATTAAATTATTTCCCGGATGATTGGAAGAAAGCAGAGGTAATACTATTACCCAAGCCAGGTAAAAACCCGGCAATTCCTGAAAAACACAGACCGATTTCGTTGCTCCCAACCATGGGAAAAATCTTTGAAAAAATTATACTTGTTAGAATGCAACAGTTCTGTGAAGAATACCCAGTTATTCCATTTATTCAAGGAGGTTTTCGTGACAAACACTCCACGGTGCACCAGCTCTCGAGAGTTACCGAAAAATGTGCAGAAGGAATAATGAATAAAAAGCACACAGCGGCTATTTTCCTGGATGTAGCTAAGGCTTTTGATAAATGTCCACACGAGGCAATTATCTACAAACTAATAACACATGACTTCCCACCGTGGATTATTCATATAATCAAATCCTATCTTAAAAACAGAACATTTTGTGCAAAAATTAATGGGAAGATATCTTCAAAAAAAATTATTGAAGCAGGTGTTCCACAAGGCAGTGTACTTGCTCCTTGGCTATACTCTATTTTTACTTCAGATTTTCCGAATTTTAACAACAGGAATCTGACTACAGCACTTTATGCTGACGACACTGCACTGGCCTATACTTCCATGAATAAAAATCAAGCAACATTTATGTTGCAATACTATGTGGAAAAACTGGAGAATTACTTCCTAGACTGGAAAATTAAAATTAATACTGACAAGACACAAGCAATTCTGTTCTCCCGTAAAACATACAATTACAATCCTGACTTTGAAATTGAATTGTATGGTAAAAAAATACCTTGGGTAAAGGATGTCAAATATTTAGGCCTCATTATGGATCATAATCTGAATTGGAACAAGCATATTAAAGAAACCCTGGCTAAAACTCTTAAATTAAGAGGATGTCTCCAACCCATAATTAAAAATAAAAGGCTTAGCAAAAAAAAATAAAACCTTGTTATGGAAAGCATGCTTCAGCCCGGTGATTACCTATGGCTGTCCTATCTGGGGTAACTGCAGAAAGCAGCAAAAAAATAATATTACCTCGTTTCAAAATAAAACTCTTCGTATGATGGTAGGACTAGATGGAAAAACATCCAATAATGCTATCCGTAGTATGCTAAATATCAGCTCTGTACATTATACTATGCATGATCTAGCGCAAAGGTATTACGAGAAAGCCAAGAAACATCCCAATTTTCTTGTCAGGGAGGCCCTTAATTATGTTGTCAATGATACTGACAAATTTAAAAGACCGAAGGCTATTTTAAATAAAATTCCTGAAAAGAATCCAGTTCACAGTTATACTTCCAAAAAAATAAAAAATAACTGGGGCTAAATTGAAATTATTCCTCACACGTAGGACGAAAGCAAAAAATTGAATAGCAGTTTTGGGTAAAAAAAAAAAAAAAAAAAAAAAAAAAAAAAAAAAAGGGCCATTTTAGGGGCCGAGCAAAATGTTGCATAAAAGATTTATCTTTTTTGTACTAAATATCTCTGCCCCTAAAAAACAAGGTGTTGTTGGTCTTGTCTTTTATATTAAAATTTGTTGTTGTTTTTTCCTGATTAAAAAAAAACAAAACAAAAAATAAAAATAAAAAACGGTTCTTTTAAGAGCCGAGCAAAATGTTGCATATAAGACATCTTTTTTGTACTGAATATTCTGCTCCTAACCAAACAAGGTGTTGTTGGTCTTATCTTTTATATTAAAATTTGTTGTTGTTGTTTCCAGATTAAAAAAAATCAAAAAACAACAACAACAATAAACGAAAGAAAAAACGGCTCGTTTAGGGGCCGAGCAAAATGTTGCATAAAAGACATCTTTTTACGCACTAGTTCTGAAAAAAAAATAAATAATAATAATATTTAAACAAAACAGGACTAAATTTTTTCCGCTGTTGCACATAATTGTGCAACAAGCAGGCAAGTAGCGAAGGAAAAAAATGATGAATGATTGGCCCACAAACTAACGGCTTCCTAAATAAGGAATAAAAAAAAATCCCTGGTTGTGGCTTTTTTTTTTATTTCTCGGTTGTTTACTCAAAATGAGTATCTTGAACCTCGATCGGTGTAATATTGTGATCACACCACCTCAGCTATGGTTACTCTGACATGCCCACATGTGAAGAAACCATGTTAAATGAAAAATGAGGAAAAAAAAAAAAGGGCTCCTGTTTTTCAAACATGTGATCACACCACCTCAGCTATGGTTACTCTGACATGCCTGTCAAGAATCAACAAAAGTAAACCTGTGAAAAAATCCTGTAAACCAATGGGGAAAAATCTTTTTTCTCATTGGCTGGCGAGAAACACTGAGCAAATGGCCAGTTTTGTCTTACCCGGTGTTCAAGACGATTTTTCTCTGGGAAAGATGTTGTGTGTGTGATGTTTTTTTTTTTCAGGTTCCCCTTTCCCGTGTCCTTTCCTTCCTTTCCCCCTGTACTCTTCTGTGGCACAGTTGTACCGGGCATTTTTCTGCGGAGAGAAATATCACTTGAAATGGCTTGTTGTTACAGGTAAGTATGTAGGGCAGCTTACAACTTCACTTCTTAACGGGTAACCGTCTACTCCCTCTCCTCTAATATTTCCATACTTTTCTTTCGTACTATTCTATCAGGGAAATCTGTTCCCAAATATCTAATATTCCTCTTTTTCACCTGACAAAAGGCGCAGAGCGCTGTGGGTTCGGGTCTCTCAACCTCAGATAGGAAATCTCTCTCTCTCACGAAGTTTGTGTATGGGGAGGGACATCGTGCGAGAGCAAATTAGTGCGCTCCCATGATTTGGGGTCTTATACGAAGAAAAGAATATTTCCGTTTCCTTGTTTATTTGCTGATGAGCAATTACAATTGCGTTTTAAAATATACGTCGAATCTTGGAGTTTATCTTATTGCCCCTCCATTCAAAAAATGGTGAAGTCGGCTTCCCTGCAACAATTTAAAGACAGGGATCAATTTATGTCAAGAGAAGCAGTGGGGATTGTGGTGGCAGTGTGGTGGAGTCCGAACTATATCCCCTACTGCCTGCTTAAGTAACACACCCCTTCGAGTTCACCCGATTGCCAATTTTTTGTAACTGGGTTGGAAGTTTTCTACCACTTCCTTCCTTTCTAAGCTGGACAACATCAGCCGAAAGTGCCGACTCTTTACTGAATAACTTCTCATCAAATTTATTACTGAAAATGCTTTGACGTTTTAAAAACTTGTTTTACATAGCAATTTCGCCCAGAAAACAGTTGACCAAAGAAACATGGCTTCTGAACAGTGTGTTGTTATTTGCTCTTAACACTAGGGAGTATTTTCTGTAGCGCAGGTGGCTGTTTGCGTCAGCGACAACAGAGCGGTGGCTGCACCAAAAAACATTAAACTCTGACGTTATGAAAACTTGTTTTGCATAGCCATTTTGTCCAAAAATTGCTGAGCAAAGAAAAATAGATTCCGAACAGTTTGGTCTTAACACTAGGGATTATTCTCTGTAGTGGAGGTAGCTGTTTCCTTCAGCGACAACAGCAAGGAGAAGTGGCCTCTGATGCCGTGGCTGCACCAAAGAACATTTATCTCTGACGTTATGAAAACTTCTTTTACATAGCAATTTTGTCCAAAAACTGCTGAGCAAAAAAAAAAAAAAAAGAGGGATTCCGAACAGTCCTTGTCTTGCTTATTTGCACTTAACACTAGGGACTATTTTTCGTAGCGGATGTAGCTGTTTCCGCCAGTAACAACAGCGAGGAGCAATGGTGTCTGACTCAGGCGAAGCAGTGCCTGCACCAAAACACAAATTTCTCGCGGCGTCCTTCTACATCGGGTTAACGTGATAGATTATGGTGCAAAATTCAAGTACCAAAATTTTCAAAAAACTGTGACGTACATTCTTTTTAAAATCAAAAATGATGTAAAATAAAAAAAAATTGATTGACAGTCATTTTTAAAAAAGTTTTACGTAAAATTTACCTGTCTATGCGGTACGCGAAAATCCAGTAAGCGGCGACGATGCCGTTGTGACTGCCGCTAGAGCCACACGGACTCTCCCTTCCTCACAAAAAAAATCGGTGGAGTCGGTTTCCCTGCAACAAACTAAAGATAGTGATCAATTTCTAGAGAACAATGGGGACTGTGGTGGAGTACGAACTATATCATCTATGCCTGCTGAAGTAACACATCCTCTTGGAGTTTTCCAATTTTCGTCGCAGTGTTGGGAGAAGTTTTCTACCACTTCTTGCTGCTCCAAGCTGGACAGCATCAGCTAAAAAAGTCAGGCTCTTGACTCAGTAAGTTCTCATATCAAATTTATTTCTGAAAATGCTGTGGCGTTTTAAAAAACTTATTTTACATAGCGATTTCGTCTAAAAAAGTGCTCACCAAAGAAAAATGGATTCTGAACAGTCCTTGTGTTGCTTTTTGCTCTTAACACTAGGAACTATTTTTCGTAGCCGAGGTAGCTATTTCCTTCAACAGCAAGCAGCAATGGTGTCTGGTTCAGGCGAAGTCGTGGCTGCAGCAAAGACCATTAATCTTTGACGTTATGAAAACTTGTGTTACGCAGCAATTTTATCAGAAAAATTGCTGAGCAAAGAAAAATGAATTCCGAACAGTCCTTGTGTTGCTTTTTGATCTTAACACTAGGGACTATTTTTCGTAGCATAGGTAGATGTCTCTGCCAGCGAGAACAACGAGGAGCAATGGTGTCTGACTCAGGCGAGACGGTGCCTGCACCAAAACACTGATCTCTCTCGATGCCCTCCTGCGTTGATGACAGGAACTGCTGCACGTCCAGAACGCCACGGATCACCCCGGGCAATCAAGCGTCAACGTTGCCGCTGACGGGATTTTACGTAAAACTTTTTCAAAAATGACTCTACCAATAAAATTTTGGGCTCAACTATCATATCGGCCGACAGACGGCAGTACGTTAGGGCTGAGTCGTAAATCACAGGAACTGAAGTGTTATGCAGAATATCAACGATCATTCTTTGCCTTCAAATACCATTCAGTGGAAACAGAAAGAAAGGGACGTCATATTGTGCAGAAGCACGACGACCTCTCTCCCATTACGAACTTTTGTTGCCCAGCAACACCAACACGCTTGTTTCCCCGCTCCCATGTATGAACATGGGATCGGTTCCACCGGTGTTTCACACACGCCCCGATACACACACCACGGTTCCACAAGCAAGGACACTCACACCCCCGACGCAACACCATACAAACCGACGGCGGAGTCTCCTAGAACGACGGAGAGACAAGGCCCTTCGAAACGTTCATGTAGGAGGAAATTCCTCCTTCGGAGGAGACCCCGTGACATAGTCACCCAACGGATGACAACATCAGAGGAGGCAACGGCGGAGAGCAACAAGCATCTCCAAAAACGAGGAAGCCTCCCCCAAAAGCCCCGACGCAACACCATACATACCGACGGCGGAGTCTCCTAGAACGACGAAGGGACAAGGCCCTTCGAAACGTTCATGTAGTAGGAAGTTCCTCCTTCGGAGGAGACAAAGTGACATAGTCACCCAACGGATGACAACATCAGAGGAGGCAACGGCGGAGAGCAACAGGCATCTCCAAAAACGAGGAAGCCTCCCCCTAAAGACACACACACAGAACCGGCACACGCCAGACACACACAAGACAACAACAAAAAAACTCCCCAAGGCATCCACTCCACCAAAAAAAAAAAAAAAAAAAAAAAAAAAAACACGCATACACGCACAAATAAATAAAACACTCTCGCAAGCAACACCCCCGAAGCACAGCACACCGAACGCGGAAACCGGGGCTCCGGAAACCGAAGCTGGATCCAAACCGCAAAGCAGAAGTGGCTGAAACGAAACAAAAAGCACCGAATCGACCGATCGGGGGTCCGGAAAACGGCGTCTCCGGAGCCCCTCACGCTCGATCCGAGAAGTTAGTAGAACACACAAACCATGTATCAACGAAACAAAACATCAACCAAAAATTCAAATGGATCCGGTAATGCAGGATTGCAAGCCGAAACAAGGGGGTTGGGAGGGGGTTAAGTTCTCCAGTGGAAGAAGTACTTTTCCCTAGTACCGGTAACAATCCGAGGCCAGAAGACCCACCGATACCTGAAGGCACGGTCCGAAAGGGAGTGGGCGTCAAGTTCAACCCTGTTCCGGATCTCGCACTTGACCTGCCAGGAAACTTTCATAGGGCTGAATCCCACATTACCGTGATTACAATAAAGAACTATGTTCCTCTCTCTCCAGATTTTGTACGTCGTCTCCGTAATGATGAGTCTCCAGACATCCCTTCCCGCTTTGGGACCGGGATACTGGTAGAAAACATGCTGAGGCATATACTGCTGAGGGCGGCCGGCCCAATCCCAGACCAACCGCCAAACCTGCACAGCCATAGGGCAACTAAAAAACAAATGATGTCTATCTTCGATAAGATTGCAGGAAAGACACCTGTCAGTGACAGCACCACCCCACCTGCACTGCCGTTTCCTCGTAGGAAGGACATCATGCGCCAAACGTAACTTAAAGTCCCGTTTTTTGCAATCAACCCCAGCAGCATGGACACACATCCACGCCTCCCTCTTATCGAAGTTAACAACATTGAACTCAATGATCTTCTCCCTGGGTCTAGGAAGGATATGAAAGTACATCTGCTTCAAGTTATTCCCGTTCCGGTTGGCCTCCGCAAGGGCCTGAATGTGCCCACCAAGCTTGTAACACTTATGGGTAGTTTCCCTGCGGGGCCCGAAAAACCGATAGCCAGGCAAGAACTTGTCCGCGGATAATCCAGTCAAAAAAGACACAAAGTTCTTACACGGATGAGAGGAGTTAAGAGTTCCTTTAGTACTACGAAACTGGAGGGCGCTGAACCAAGAGGAAAGGTGTTTAACCTCTAAACCGCCTTCCTCCCTTAGGACAAAAAAGGGCGGCTCTGGCTATCGCCTCAACGGCCTTACCAGCCCAGATGAAGGCAAAAATCTCCCTCTCCAATAACCTCAAAAGACTCCGAGGGGGTGACTCAAGCTCTCCGGCAAAAGCACACTTTGACACCAAGAGGACATTGGCCAACTTAGCACGATTAGTCATTGAAATATGAAGCTTCTGCCACCTATCCCTTTCTTTCCGCACGTTAGAGAGGGTGTCCCTCCAAGTTTTCTTATGAACACCGTCTCTATCGAAAAGGATACCCAGTATCCTGACGGGTCCATCGGTCACCTCCAGCCCATGAACGGCAGTGCAATCCCATCTTCCCCAGAGCACCAGACTGGACTTATCATCATTCAGCTTAGCACCGGTGGCCCCACAGTACCCCGCGAAGACCTCCCGGACCTTAGTCAGACTTCCTTCCGAGTCCACAAGGGAGGTGACATCATCAGCATACGCCAAGTACTTCATGGAGTACGCACAACCAGGCACAGGAACCCCTTTGATGTTCGGGTGCGCCAGAACCTTCCTCAGCATGGTCTCGATGACCAAAACAAACAACAATGGAGAGAGAGGGCAGCCTTGTCTCACTCCTCTTCCAACCTCAAAGAGGGGAGAAAGACGGCCAGAAACAATAACGCTCCCATTGAGGTCTCTATACAACGAGTCCACAGCCCTTCGGAATATTTCACCAAAGCCGTGAGCTTCCAGCAACTTCCTGATGAAATCGTGGGAGACGCGATCAAAGGCTTTGCTTTGATCCGCAGAAAACATTCCCAGCTTAAGATCTCTTTCGGTAACGTAAGTGACCAAGTCTCTTACGCACCTGATGTTGTGAAACATTTGTCTCCCACGTATACTGCAGGTCTGACCAACACCAACCAGCTTCTCCGCAACCCGCAATAGTCTAGCATTGATGATTTTTGCCATGATCTTGTAATCAATTGTAGACAGAGACACTGGTCTCCACCCACCAAGATCCCTGGCATGATTCTCCGGGGTCTTACAAAGCAGAGTAACAATACTGGTTCTCATAGTTTCAGTCATGATTCCTCTATTCACAATGTGGTTGTAAATTCTACAAAGCCACGGAACCAGAATATTGGAAAAGTTCTTATAGAACTCTGCCGGCAAGCCATCAATACCAGGAGACTTGTTCAGCTTGAGATCCAGGATCGCAGTCTTGACCTCATTATCAGTGAACTCCCTTTCCACGAGATTCCTATCCTCCTGCGCAAGAAACGGCGTGCCTTCCAACAAGGCATCCATAACCTCAGAGGCCACAGCTTCCTTGCTGAACAACTCACCGTAATAGTCCGCGGCGGCCTTCAGAATGACGGGGAGATCCCTGACTTCCTTGTTGTCGATATCAAGACATTGGAGGTTCTCCCTAACTCTCTCAGCCTCCATCTTCCTGAAAATGTAGTTTATGTCACTCTCCTGCCGGAGCACTTCGAGGGAGCCGGTCAATTTGACCGCCAAACCCTCTTCCTTAAAAAAATGACTGATCCTACTTCTAACGATATTAATCAGAGAGGAATTACAACCTCCTTCCTCTCCACGAATCGCCGCATTCAGGATATTCATCAGAATCATGTGACGATTCCTCCTTTCCATGGCAGCCAGCCTACCTTTCTTCATAAGGTTATCCTTAATCTCATTTTTAACCCTCTCCCACACGCCGCACTCATCGTCCGTAATCGTGGCTATCCCAGCGTTCAAAATAGAACGAAGGTGCACCAGCGTTTCTTCGTCTTCTAACATGGAGACGTTCATTCGCCAGGGGGTAGCACCCCTCTATCTCGGAACCGGGACACAGACATTCATCATGACGGCCGAGTGGTCAGAAATGTACCTCAGAGGGGAGTTAGGGCTGAAAATTTCAACTTTGTCAATCCAATCAATCTTGGAGACAAGAAACATATCAATGCGGGACGCACTGGTCCCTCTGTGCCAAGTGTAGCCTGGCTCTCTAGGGTTAAGAGTTCTTCAGACATCGTAAAGACCCTGAGTGTCCAAAATAGCTTTAATGACGTTCTCATAGGCTTTAGACCACCTACCATTGCCCGCCCTATCAAGGTGACTATCGATGACGGCATTAAAGTCTCCGCCGATAATCAAGACGTCCTCCGAACTCCTAAAGAAAAACGGGAGCTGGTTGTAGAACGACCGTTGCATGTTTCCCTGGTTCGGAGCGTAAACACAAACAAGCTTCATGGACATACTACCACTGTGAACGGTCAGAGCAATCAGCCGACCCTCCCCGTCTGTTTGAAACTGTGAAATATATCTCTCAAGCTTCTCTTTAAAAATAATGGCAACACCCGTGTAGCCGGTACTGCCTAAAGAGTACTTAAACCTGAGCCCGGAATTTCTTCGAAAGGCAAACAACTTGGCCAAGTCCGTATGATGCGTCTCCTGAATCATAAGGAAGTCCAGATTACTCTGGCGGAAGAATCCTTCAAGCCAACAATGCTTCTCCGCAGAGTTAAGGCCTTGAACATTCAACGTACCAATCCTAACGTTGGTGCCGAGAAAATTGACCCTACTGGTATGCATACTTACCTTGGGCTGAAAAGGGAAAGTGGAGATTAAACAAAGACAAAAATAAACAAGAGTCATGAAAACTTGGAAACGGAGAGAGAGGAAAAGAAACCACATTACTTGTCAAATTTCACCTTCTTTGCTGCACCGCGATCCATTTTCTCAGCAGTAAAACTCTGGCCGTTTGCCGTCGGAACGACGTGACCTGTGCCGTGCAACATCACAACGGACGCCGCGGCAAGCTCGTTGACAGCCTTAAAATTAGCTGCCGTGAATTCTTTGCCAGAGTTTTTAAACTTACTCTGGTACTGGTGCTGTAAGTTAGCCCGAACAGGGTCCACATCTTCACCATCACCCGTCACAGGCTCCGTAGAAGCCCAGAACTTGCCACTTATTGCCTCAGTACCAGAGTGCTGGTGAACCTGCGCACCAACAACACCGACAGCCCGGACTCCATCGAGCGGAACCCAGATTGTCCCGGCAGTCTCCGGCATCGCCTCCGAGTCAGCGGCGACGTGGCTGCCGCTCGTGGTCGTAGCGCGTCCAAGCGCAAGTGCGCCTCCGGGACCCCCGACGTGCTCAGATAGCCCATCGGAGGGTGGAGTAAGGTATGCAGCTTCCCTTTCGGAAAGACGCATGCCCTGACCATCCACAGCAGCGGAGGAAGACCGCTGACCCCTTGCGTTGGCCAGGAGGGCAGGTGCCCTCATATCCGTCCCTTCCCATTGACCGGTGTCGTTGGGAAGATCCGGAAATAAATCATGCACTGGGTCAGTGGAAACCAAATTCACCTCCATCGCACAAAAACTTTGGACTTCAGATTTTTCACGGTTCGTGGCAGCACCAAAACACTCAATAACACTATTATCATAATCATTATCAACAACATTACTACAATTATCAGTTAAATCATTAGAAATATCAATATCACTGTCATCATTACATTCTATATCATCTTGAGATCTTTCACTAATAGCAATTCCCTCCTCAATACTCTCACTAAGATCAGAATCATAGTTACTGCCCTCCGTACCATCAGCACTGGAGGTCTCCCCTTCTTCGCTGGACATCTCACTACCTCCAGACTCGGTTCGAGCACTACTGGGAGTCTGAAGGCCCTTAAGAATGGTTTCACTAGGAATATCAACCTCCATATTCTTATCCTCAGTATCGTCACAATTTTCAGCCATCTCACTATTCTCCACAATACTCACACTTCCGGGGATAGACTGAAGAACCCGAACCTGTTCAGGAGTCAAATTCCTTGACTTTTTAATAACCTTCGTAAAACCATCCTCATCCGAACTCGAAGAAGACAGACCCCGCTTCCCATCTTCACCGATAGGAACGGTTTCTCTTTTCTTCGCTGTAAAAGAAACACTCTCTTTAGTATCCTTACCTGTATTGTTGCCTTTCTTAGGTACAACACTTACCTGTGGTTTCTCCAGTGCCTCTTGTGCTTGCACCGAGCTGAGAATTTGGTGGGCCCTTCTGTTTTGCTCGAGACCTCAGCCTCGACAACACTTCCTGAGCCCCCCTCCTCCTCAGCGTGGCAAGCCTCCATTTCGTCATCACGCTTGGACTGTTCGCCCCCTTCAAGCATCTGCGCAAAGGACCTGTGACTGCAGGCCTTCCTCTGGTGGTGCGGAGATTTGCAATTTCCACACACCTCCTTGCAATCTTCAGCTGAGTGCCCTAAAATATGGCAATTGCTACAAGTGAACTTTTCACAGTCCACAGCAATGTGTCCAGCGTGGCTGCAGCGTCTACACACCCGAATCTGGCCCCTGTAAATGTTCATGCAACGCTGACCGTTCACTTGCATAAAGTTAGGAATAGGCTCCTTCATATCAATGGAAATTACACGGGTACCTGACAAGGTCCCTTTCATGTGGGGAGCATTCTCCTTTCTAACTGCAAACTTGACGGTCTCACCTTACAGATTTAAACTGTAGTCAGGCCGTGCCCACAGAATTGAACAACAGAATACGCATGCGCAGTTTAACCAACCTGTGCATAACTCTTGCGATATGGCAACCTTCGCAGAATCACCAACGAACACGACAGATGTTTTTTGTTACATTTTTGAATTCCTAGTCCGTTTAGAAATAATAAGATATAATTCATTTTTCAAATTAATTTCTGCAAGTGATTTGAAATTTTAATACAGTAATATAAGATGAATTCTTAAGAAGATTTATCTTTTTACCTGCAACAACAACAAACACACACAAAGCATAGCTTATGCACAGTGTAACACATTAATGGTCTTGTGGATTCATGGATGTGATGGTTTCCCGAAGCTAGGCTGTCTTTCCTTTCCTATGGTCCTAAAGCAGCCGTTTGCTCCTGAAGATATGTTTTTTTCTACTTTACCTTCACGTATCTGCTTTCCTTTTCTATCGAGTTCCCATACTTATATCTCTTATATTCCAATTTTCTTAAGGGCAGTTTTAGACCTAGGTTCACACACATACACACACCATCATCATCATCATTGTCAACCATTATCAATCCACTGCTGGATGAAGGTCTCCCCAAGTTTCTGCCACAACGGTTTGACTTGTGCCAGCCTCCTCCATGTTACTCCCGCATACTTTCGAATTTCATCCACCCATCTCCCATTGGTTCGGGTGTCTTCCTGTCCCTTGGAATGCAATCTAAAATTTCGGCTGTCCATCGATGGTCTGTTCTGGCAATATGCCCAGCTCATTGCCATTTCAGGGATTTAGTCTGATCATGATGTCTTCCACTCTTGTGATTTTTCTGATCCACGAGCCGCCATTTTGTGTGCGGGTCCTTTCGAGTTCTTCGGAGGATCTGTATGACTCAGGGGTTTGTCTGGTATTGCCTGTTGGGCCGTGGTGGGAGTGTGTGTAAACATCAGTGAACCATGTCCAGGTGTTTACCTGCGTGGTGGTGAACAGTGTGAAGATGTTGCTTTGCAACAAAGTTCGTGTATGGAGGAGGGGACGTCAAGCGAGAGCACATTAAGGCGATCCCCTCTCTTAGCCCTCATGATTTGGGTATTCTATAGAAAAACAAAAATGAAACTACATGTTTTAACCTAGTTTCCACCTATTATGTGGCACCATTTAGATGATTATATATTTTTATTTCGCGAATGACTGTTATCAGAATGAGATCTTTCGCCTGTAGTGCAATTTCAGTATGTTGAACCCCGTCCCCATCATTTAGCTGGTAAAAGTTTGTTCTCTACACGTTTGAAGAAGTAATTACTATATTATATTAATTACTCCTACAGAAGCAGTGCTGTTCGACAGTTGATTACCCAACTCAATAGAGGTCAACCCGGAATGGTATCTGTCTACATAAAAATGCATACAGTATATATATATATGCAGAGTGCATAGGAAAGTCCCTTTAGCTTGGAATAACTTGCGAACAAAGAGAGGTACAGTTATGCAAATGAGATAGCGGTATAGTAAAGTGACTACGCCCGATCGAATACAACCAATAGCAGCGCCCATAGCGGCGAAATGCGGAAGTTAGCCATTGCAAATCGAAAAGGAAAAGAGATAGAGCAAAATTTCCAATTATAAAGTTGTAGAGCATCAATTCATTACGACAAAACGACATTTGTTTCACACGGATAAGATAAATTGTCGCCTGAATACCCTACAATGTCCGAAATCGATGCGCGACGATTCGAATCTGCATATTCACATTTCGCAAATGTAGCTGCATGCAAACACAGATTGTGACGTTGTACCGTACCTACGATATAAAAACCAGTAGCAGGATGTATGCTGATCAGAAGTTTAGGTCTCCTTACGCTGTGTGAGAATGGCGAGCTTCACTCACTCCCAATATTGCGAGATGGTGATTATTTACGGTGAATGACAACGGACAGAGATACCTCCAACTATTACAGGATATCATACCTGACTTTTTAGATGACATTCCCTTGTCCGCATTACGTTCCTTGTGGTTCCAACATGTCGATGCCCCTGCACACCAGCCAGCAGCAGTACGACGCTTTCTCACAGATTGTTTTAGGCAACGAATCATCGGGTATGGTGGTGCTGTTGAATGGCCTCCACGATCGCCGGACCTCACTCCGTTGGATTTCTTCCTCTGGGGTTACGTAAAAAATCAGGTGTATGCATTAGCGCCTACAAGTCTACTGGATCTACGTCGTCGTGTTACAGATGCTTGCAATAGTGTTGCACCTTCCATGCTGAGGAATGTGCATGCAGAGTTACTTTCACGAATACAAATGTGTATCGTGGGCAATGGCGAACTCCTCGAACATACTCGATATTAGCTTTTTATCACTGTGCGCCAGTTTTCCTTTTTTGTTTTGTCTGACGTCATCAAACTGTATTGACATAAGTACGCATTTATGCAATAAATTGTGTGTATTTGCGCATACCTATGCCCATTCTCTTCAAACGCTCACACAAAATGTCGCGAAACGATGTCGGACATTTTAGGGTATTCAGGCGACAATTTATCTTATCCGTGTGAAACAAATGTCGTTTTGTACTAAAAAATTGATGCTCTACAACTTTGTAATTGGAAATCTCTTTTCGTTTTCGATTTGCAATGGCTAACTTCCCTTCCGCATTTCGCCACTAGGGGCACTGCTATCGGATGCATACGATCGGGCTTAGTCGCTTTACTATACCATTATCTCACTTGCATAACTGTACATCTCTCTGTTCGCAAGTTATTTCAGGCTAAAGGGACTTTTCTATGCACTATATATATATATATATATATGTCAAATGGAAAACTTACTCCCTCTACCCTCTAAGATTCCATTTGCCCCCCCCCCTCTTCGACCAACAAGTTGTGAAATAACACTGGCTGTAATTATCTGTGTCCCCTGCACTTTGCACTATAACACAATGACAGAGGACATCTAACAACGCCGGAAAGGATCTTGGAAATCAGAGACATCAGAGTTTAACTGGGAAAGATATGCAGAAGCTGGAAACAACTGAAAGAAGAATGGAGAGATGTGCATGCTCGGCATATGCTGAGGCAAGATAGGCAGAGAAATACATGGATAAAGAAAATGACAAGAGTTAATGACGTCATGATCAAAGTAAAAAACCCTCGAACGGCAGTTGGCTGGTGTGAAACGCACAATTTGCTGGTGGAGAGACTCGAACACACATCCTTGTGCTCCGGAGCCGAATACTTTCCCAATTAAGCTACACCGACAAGAGCTTGACACGAGCATCACCTCTGCTGCATGCCATATACACCGAGTGATCACTAAATTATGAGAGGGTGTGGTTAGTTGAATGACGTGTAACAAACATAAGATGTGAGTGGAATAGTAGGTAGTAAAATTCGGAGCGTGATGGGTGAACGGAAGGATTTATTCGACTTTGAGAAGAGACAGATTGTGGGAGTTTGGAAAGCGAGTGCCTCGATTTCCCAAATGGCTGAACTAGTGGGTTGTTCGCGAGCCGCCGTTGTTAACATGTGTTAGGACTGGAGTAAAACGGTCAAACGACGACTCGAAAGCAAAACTGCACAGGACAGCGAAAGGTTGATGTGAGTACCGGGTTCGACGACTAACACAGGCCAACAGAAGCAGTGCTGTTCGACAGTTGATTACCCAACTCAATAGAGGTCAACCCGGAATGGTATCAGTCATGACCATACGTCGGGGTCGCGCGCTGTTATGGGCTATAACAGCAGACGATCCCGACGATATCCTCTCCTCATCACGGTTCGTCGGTGCAAAAGATTCGACTGGTGCAAAGAACGTGCAAGTTGGATGCCAGATGACTGAAAAAAGGTGTGTTGGTCTGACGAGTCGCATTTTTTACGCTTTCCAACCATATGTTGAAGAAGCGTATAACCGATATAGTCACGTTCCTTTCGAGCTCTGTGTTTGTGCCCAGTTTTTGGAAGTGTATAGTGAGTGTTTGTTCCTATTTTTGTGTCTCCCTTCAAGAAGAAGATCTGTACATTCTTTTGGCTCAGCTCCCAAGTCGGTGAGTTGCATATTTTGTTTGCATTCAGCGTTTTATTATTTTCGATCAAGCTGATCGATCCTTAAGTTAATCCTCGCCATTTTCAATGGCAGGCACTGAGAAGGGTGATGTCCACGCCCACATCAGTGTTACTCATTCAACCTCCTCCTCCTCCTCACTCTCAGGAGACTAATCAGCATTTATGCACGTCAGAGACGTCATACGCATACAAGATGTAACACGCGACTCCTCTGCAAAAGCTCAAGCTGATATCCCTGCCCAGGAGAGTGACGTCACCTTGACGCACGTCCCCGGTTCATTTGCGGAAGCTATGGATGTGACCGATTGCACGGTTGCGTTGCCTTCAACTGGATCAACTCAGTTTACCAAGCCGCTACCAGCAATCAGCACTGTGTCGCATCCTTCCGCTGCCAACTCTACGTCTCTCATTTACTCCAAAGTGACCTCCGGAGCGAGAGTTCCTTCCAAGTTTATTGCTCCCGTTTTTCCTGACTCTTACGTCAGTGTTGAGGGTAGTTCTGCCACCATCGATATCCCAGATGATTCCCCAGCCGGGAAACAATTTTTCTCCACAATGGATTTCGGTGTCTGTTTTGATGCATTACCAGACACGAAACTCAAAGAATATAGTATTGCCCTAAAGAAGATGCTTCCTACAGGAGCTTATATCACTCATATGGCTCGAAAGCCACGGGCCGTATTACTGTATTTTGCCTGTAAAGAACATGCAGACCTTGTGATGACTGATGGCTTATCCATCAAAGATGTGCATCTTCTGGCTGAACCTGTGGCGCAGCGACCTATCCAGGTCACTTTCCACCCAGTCCCGCCTGAAGTCTCAGATGTCACTCTATGCACTTTACTAAGCAAATTTGCCCGAGTGGTTGGACCAATAACGACCCTTTCGGCGGCGCCCAGAGATCCCGATCCATTGCAGGGTTTTGTCGAAGTGCCCGTGTCATATTTCCGTCGGACGATCATCTGCTTGCGTGCCCGAAGATCCTAACCGTACGGTGTGGCCAGGAACGTCAGAGAATCGACGTCATTACCTCCTTGCACTGCACGCTTTACCATGGCGAAAACCATCTTCGCGTGCACTGCCCACATCAAGTTCCACCGACTCCGACTGGCGCTCCTACAGGTACTGTTCCTACCTCGAAGCGTACTATACCATCTACTTCAGCACAGCAGGCCTCGGAGCAAAGATATGATGAAAAAAGTTCGCTTACAGACGTTGGTCAATGCAAAGCTCCCACAGCCGCTTCCTCTTTTTCACTAGAGGACTTTCCTACAATTGCCTCCTCACTCCCGCAACGTCGTCGCTCCACCACTGAGTCCCTTTCAGAAGGTTTACAACCAGCTATTACCACTGGAACCTCCGAAACAGCTGATGTGGAGTCCGTTGGTTCAGAGACGCAGTGTGAGGATGAGACGACCGAGCCTCCACTGAAGCGCCGCGGCTCTGGCCGCAGCAGGCGATTAGCGAAGACGCAAAACTCTAGCCCTCTCCAGCAGTTCTCCTCGACACACCTCCCCAGCCGAAGTCTCCTTTCCCACGGTCGAAGAGTTCGCTGCATTTCTCCAGACAGCCAATATACCTCCCGTACCACTCTCATACATTGATCTCCATACATACTTAACGAATCCGACAAGCTACGCAATAGCACGTGCCTTAGCAGTCAAGAATCCATCGCTTCGCCAACTTGTGCCGGAGCAGATCTTCAATGTGTCTCATTTCTGCCGCCAGAATGTTCCCACCCATCCGTGGGCACAAATCTTCTATAATCGTCTCAAGTCTTTTCCTCCAGCTCTGAAAGATCTTCAGCTAGAGGCAAGGAACCCCACAATTCAAGATCGTGTCACTTAATTGCAGGGGATTCGCTTCCCCCCTCAGCAACTCTCTGGCATATGAAGACCTCAACTCGTTGGGGGCTGATATTCTCCTCCTTCAAGAGACAAATTGCAAACCAACTACCGTCTATTCTCGATGGCGCCAGTGGAACTTTGTGTTTCATCACGCCTATGGACTAACATCTCATAGCGGTCTTGCCATCGGCATTAGTCATACTCTCAATTCTATTATCACATCACTCTCTGTGCGAAATATTTGTCGAGATCTCTTACAGCATGCATCCTTTACTATCGCGTCTTCCAGATATCCTTTATTCAATATCTATATTCCAAGCACTACAACACATTTATCAATTCTCTTCACGCGTCTTCGCAAAGCACTCTACCGTATCCCACCGTCAGACCATGTTCTCGTTGGTGGGGATTTTAACTGTACCCTGGATTCTCTTCTGGATAGGTCTTCTACAAATAGAGAGCGCCACCATGCCCTGGCGAACCTGCTCCAGATAGTTGTCACCAACAACGCTCTTCATGATGTACATCGGCATATTCATCCATGGTCGACTAATTACACTTGGCGCTCCTCTCATGCGCAAAATCCTTTCTTAGCCCGCCTTGACAGGTTTTATGCCTCCGGTACTCTACTTCCTGCCGTGACAGAATCGAGTGTGCATCCCACGGCCTCATCTGGCCATTGCCATCATAGTCCATACTGCACCATTCAAACCCAGGGTAATTCGCCCGTGGACATTTGATGATGCACTTCTCTCCGACCCGGCATTCTGCTCTTTGGTCCGGTCATTCCTGATTGACAGACGACCGCAGCTTCAATATGCACTCTGCGGATTAAATTCTTGGTTGGAGATCAAGCAACAGCTCGTTCTGCATGTCCGAAACTACTCTTTCCAATTAAAGACACTCCAGAACATGCGCCTTGACTATGCTCGTTTAATACTATCCATGCTCAGTCCCAGTGATCATCTCTTCTCCTCCTTTCAAGAAGAGCTTCGATCTCTTCTCACTCCTCTGGCGCAACAAGCTCTCCGCCGACTTCGTTTGCAACACCTGACGCCGGATGCTCACAACTATGAGTTCCTGACGTCGGTGGAAAACACCCGACGAGCTTCGTCCATACTTCATCATCTACGCCTTTCTTCTGGAGAGGTATCAGATGAGCCGATTGCGCTTTGTTCCCATGTCCGTCAGTACTTTTCCATGAAGTTCAGTGAACCTCCTCAACCATCCTCTGCAGCAATGGATTCTCTCCTTTCTAATCTACCTCAGGTTCTCCCCCCCATCTCGCTTCTTCTTTTCTCCTTTCCCCCACGCCCTCTGAACTAAACACTACATTCTTTTCTCTGAATTCTAGTGCCGCTCCGGGTCCGGACGGCCTAACCTTTAGCTTTTATAAAACTTTTTCTGCCTCTTTTTCTTCTGTTTCTCCTATCCGCTTTCTCTGCTGCCTTTACTTACTCTCCTCTCCCGAGGGGATTCGCAAATGCATACGTTGTCCTTTTCCCCAAGAAAGGTGATCTCCTTGACTTGTTGAACTGGCGCCCAATTTCCCTACTGAATCTCGACTACAAGCTTTATACCAAGCTTCTTTCACAACGACTAAATCCCATCCTCACTTACATCCTCTCCCCTAACCAGACTTACACAGTTCCAGGCCGTTCCCTATCTCACCAACATCCATCTCCTGACTGATCTAATTCACCTTGCGCGCTCCCGCTCTGAACCTCTAGCTCCTTTCTCTTTAGACCAACAGTCCGCCTTTGGTAATATCCCCCACACTTATCTCTCCGACACACTTCTCCGATTTGGATTTCCATCTCCGTTTATTTCTCTCCTCACCTCCCTCTACCAGGACGCCAGTTTCCAGGTCAAGTTGCCCACCTTTCTTACAGCACCAATCCTCTTCCGCCGTAGAGTGAGGCAAGGCTGCCCACTCTCCGGTCAACTTTTCGCTATAGCCTTAGAACCTTTTCTCCGCTCCGTTCAACGCTCCTTTCAAGCCACCCTGCCGCCACTCATCGCCCGCACGAGACACCATGTCACCACTTCCGTGGCGTATGCAGACGACGTTACCTTCTGTATACGCCTGGATTCACAGTTCTCTTTGCTCCAAAGTCTTTTCACCGATTACGCCTCCTGCTCCGGAGCTGCGATTAATACAACCAAAAGCACAGGCCTGTGGTGCGGCTCATGTGTTGACCGCTTGGATTCCCCATGGGGAGCGCACTGGTCTTCAGCCTCTCAACGTTTCCTTGGCGTACATCTTGGCGTCCCAGGTGAAGCCTCCAGCACAGCGTGGAATACCATCCAGCCACGTCTTCATCGGTCAACTGCGTTTTGGCGAAAAGCGCAGTTCTGCACCTCATATTTTCAACGTGCACGTCTTGCGCAAACCTATCTTCTCTCCATGTGCACACATTCCTGGCTTGCTACTAAATCCCCACTTCTTCGTCTCAATGATATCACTCGCTGCTTCACCTCAGTTATCTGGACCGGACACCACTGGCTCAGTGCCCCCAAGCTCAGCCTTCCTCCTGACCAAGGTGGCATTGGCCTAATTGATACACGACTGTACTATCAAGCTTTCCGGATTACTTCGTTCCTCCGTCTTCATATCTCACCTGTTGCCGACGCCGTTACCGCAAGGAATGTCATCACCTCTTCGAGCAACACTAATTTCACTTTCACTTCTTTCATTCTAATGGACCTCCGTACTGCCACTCACTCTCGCCTTCCTCCTGCCTTACGGGAGACTCTTACCTTTCTCCGCTCTCTCCCGCTCACTCGATCCCCACCCGATTCCACCACTGAACTCCTTGCCGAACCCCTGTTCTTCTCCTCTCTTCTTCACCCCCCTCATCTTTCATGCTGCGCCTATCCTTCTTGGCTCCGATTCGGAGTTGTAACCGTCAAAGACCTTGTAACCTCAGATCTGTCCTGGCGACCCTACGCCAGCCTCCCACCCACCGTTCTACTTTCACCCTCCTCTCGCTCTGTCTATGACTCCCTACTCTCTACCATCATTGCTAAGTTTCCTCACCTCGCAACCACCACCGGCCTGACCTTTGTTCCTTCCGCCTCCCTCCCCCTTCCTTCCTTTCTTTCTTTCAGTCGGCAGATCTACACTTCCACTCTCCTCTCTTTCAACCTCAGTTCTCTATCGGTTACTTTTAAAATCCCACTCTCCTTCTCCCCTTCACATCCCTGATGTCTCCCAATCCTCTCTCACTGCTGTCTGGTCTGCCACCCTTTCTCCTCTTTCAGCTCCCCTTGAAACAAACACTCACTGGCTTTTTCTCCACCGCCGTCTTCCCGTTCCATCCATCCTCCACCGCATGGCCATTCTTGACTCACCTTTTTGCCCCTTCTGTGCTCAAGTAGCTGATGTCTCTCACGTTTATCTACATTGTGTCATCCTCCTTCCACTACTCCATCTTGCATTTTCCATTGCTCAACGTTCAGCCACAACTGATCTTCCTTTCGATGCCTATAAGACACTCCTTCTGCCTGCAGGTCTCTCCGCCAGTCAAGCTTCCACCCATCTGCTCATATATTTTCATCCTGGTGAAACACGTCATCTACGTATTTCATCAGAGCTGCCGAGATATCTCATCTCCTTATACCATCCACCAAGCTTCTGTGGAACTACTGTGCCACTTTCGGGAGCGTCTCCTCTCAAGACTTCGTCTAGAGAACCTTGTGGCCGTTGCCCAACAGAGAGAACCACTTTTCCATTCCACCTGGTCTCCGGCCGCTTCCTGGTTCACCGGCATGCCAGCGACGTTGCAACTGACTGTCGGTAATTTATAACCTCGTTGTTCCTAGCTCTGTTGAACTTCAGTTCAACGTGCATGCTCACCATTGGTTTTCGGAATCAAACTTCAACATAAAGCTTATATCTTCTAACAAATGTGAATATAATATGCACCATACTGTACAAATGTATATAGTCTTTCTTGTTTTTTTCTTTGATTATCATTTTTTCTACCAGTGCTAAGACACCGTTATTCTGTTTGCCTTAGGTTTCACATTGTCTACTTTGTCATCTACAGTTCTCCTTTTGTACAGTGCTTCATTATAATATTCTCGTTCTGTTATTTGTCAGCACTATAATATACTTATGCTTCGAAACGAAATGTTTCGACAATCTCTGTTATTGTTCTTGTGCAAAATGCCTGCACCTCTTACCACGAGGCTCCTTTGTGAATCAATACATCGTGCTGTATATAATGTACATAGAATTTTAGAGTATGTGTATTTTACCTTACAATATATGTATCAGGTCAGGTGATGCGTAACATCACAGCCTCTCCTTGACAAAAGTCAACCCCGCCTTCTCGTGGTGCATCCTGTTCCCACTAAAGGGGCTCTGACGACCGCCAATAGCGGTATAACTATACCATCGGGATTAGAGGAAATTCTATCCCACACTCACCAACCCGCTTGGCCAGCGTGGTGAGTTATGGCCAAACCCCTCCAAAATGATTCCACAACTTAAATCTTGGCCCTCAGTCTCCGGCAGCTGGAATGTACCTGGCCAAGGCAGCGGCCAGTGCGACATGAAGGCACAGGGTGCTAAGAATCCCCGGAGGACCGGACTAGGCTGCCATCTGATGCTGACCTTGGCTACGTACAATGGACGCTCCCTATCTTCTGATTCAAGGCTTCTTGAATTGGAAGAGGAACTACAAAGGATCAAGTGGGACATCGTGGGGCTAAGTGAGGTAAGGAGAAAAGGAGATCTCATCGAACTGAAAAGTGGACATCTCTTCTACTATCGTGGGACAGATACTGGCAGAACTAGTGGTGTTGGATTTATAATAAACAAGAAACTGAAGGATAAAGTTGTAGAAGTTGAAAGTTCCTCTGACAGAGCTGCAAGACTTGTTATCCAACTCTCAAAAAGATACCAGGCTCAGATTATTCAAACTTATGCACCCACCACAAGTCATCCTGAAGAAGAAATTGAAGAATTTTATGAGGAAATTTGTCATCTAAATAATAAAGGTAAGCAGCACTTGAAAATAATTATGGGAGATTTCAATGCAGAAATAGGGCAACGGCAACAGAATGAAACTTCAGTAGGTAAATTCGGTCACGGCAACAGAAACCAGCGTGGAAATACTCTCGTTGAGTTTGCAGAGGCAGAAGGGTTTTTCATCTTGAACTCCTTCTTCAAGAAAAAGCCACACAGGAAATAGACATGGAGACATCCAAATGGGACGACAAGTGAAATTGATTTTATTATGTGTAACAAAAAATTCGTCATAGAAGACTGCAGTGTGCTAAACAAGTTCAACACAGGTAGTGACCATGGATTGGTGAGATGTAAGATGCACCTCAACACTAAACTTGAACGTGGCAAGCTCATAAGACAAACAAAATCTATTGACATAACCAACCTTAAAAAACACCATAATACCTTCAAGTTGGAACTGAAGAACAGGTTCTCTGCTTTAGAAGGCCTAACATCAGAAGAAGTGGACATCTCTGAAGTTAACAGAAAAGTAACCAAAGCTCTTATGGAAACAGCAACAAAATTAGCTGGGTCTAAGAACAAGTTGCATGTAAATAAATTATCAGGAAAAACGAGAATGTTGATGCAAAAAAGAAGAGAGATGAGGACAACTAAAGAAGATGTGACTTCCAAAGTGGAATATATAGAGCTATGCAAGACAGTAAGAAAAAGTATCACTGAAGACGTAAGAAAATTCAACTGTGAACTAGTGAGGAAAGCAATTGAAAACAACCAAAGCCTAAAGATAGCAAAGGGACATCTCAGTAAGGGAAGAAAACAGATTATGGCACTGAGAAAAGAAGATGGTTCTGTAACAAGAAATAGAGGCGAAATTTTGACAAGAGTGAAAGATTTCTACTCCAAATTATATGAAAGGGATGATACATGCACTCCAGACATCATGAAAGATACCAGTACCAGAGTTCCTCCAGTCCTTCCATCAGAAGTTGCACATGCAATCAAGAACATGAAGCGGGGAAAAGCTCCAGGAGAAGATGGAATTACTGTAGACATCATACGAGAAGCAAGTGGAGAAATCGAAACAGTACTCGCCCAAATTTTCACTCGATGCCTTAATGAAGGAAAGATTCCTGAGGATTGGAACAACGCTATAATGATCCTGCTACATAAGAAAGGTGACATTGAAGATCTCAGGAACTACAGACCTATCAGCCTCCTATCAGTGGTTTATAAAATTTTCACTAAAGTTCTTTCACACCGCTTAAAGGTAACACTGGACATGGCTCAACCGAGAGAACAAGCTGGATTCAGGAGTGGCTACAGCACAATAGATCATATCCACATACTGAGAAAACTAATTGAAAGAGCGAGGGAATATGAACTTCCATTGTGCATGGCTTTTATCGATTATGAAAAAGCCTTTGATTCGGTGAAACCATCAGCAGTTACAATGGCTCTGAAAACCTGCGGTATTGAAGATGCATACATTAATATTATTAATAACATCTATGAAAATGCAAGTGCAAAGATTAGGCTGTTTGAAAATACAACACACGTAAAAATTGGAAAGGGAGTGAGACAAGGTGACACCATATCTCCGAAGCTCTTTAATGCCACATTGGAGGGTGTTTTTCAGTCGCTGAGCTGGGAAAACAAGGGGATAAAGATTAATGGAGATTATCTAACCCACCTTCGTTTTGCTGATGACGTAGTCATTTTTGCAACTACCCCATCAGAGCTGCAGAGTATGATCCAGGAACTTGCTGACAAGAGTAAAGAAGTGGGATTAAAAATGAACTTTCAGAAGACAAAAGTGATGTTCAATGCTTTTACAAGAAATGAAGATTTATCGATTGATGGAGAAAAGCTGGAGATAACAGACACGTACGTTTATCTTGGACAGCAGATATCAAGTGAGGGTCACATTGATGAAGAAATTAATCGGCGTACAAAACTTGCCTGGAGAGCTTTTGGAAGAAACAGCATAATTTTCAAGAGCAATATGCCATTATGTCTTAAAAGAAAAGTGTTTGATCAATGCATCCTTCCAGTGCTTACGTATGGTGCAGAGACGTGGACCTTAACTAAAAGAGACATACAAAGGCTGCAGACAACTCAAAGCAGCATGGAGAGGTGCATGCTTGGTGTAACCAGGAGAGATAAGAAGAGGAACTCGTGGATCACAAAAATGACAAGAGTGGAAGACATCATGATCAGAGTTAAATCCCTGAAATGGCAATGGGCTGGACATACTGCCAGAAGGACAGATCATCGATGGACAGCCGAAATTTTAGATTGGATTCCAAGGGACAGGAAAAGACCCAGAAGAAGACCACATGGGAGATGGGTGGATGAAATTCGAAAGTATGCAGGGGTGACATGGAGGAGACTGGCACAAGACAGACCGTTGTGGAGGAAACTTGGGGAGACCTTCGTCCAGCAGTGGATTGATAATGGTTGACAATGATGATGATGATGATATGTATCAGGACGCCCATGTTCGTCTCCTGAACCCAACCTTGTTAATAAAATTGTGTTGAACTGAAGAAGCGTATATGCTCCAGCTTTGTCCGTCCGTCCGTCCGTCCGTCCGCACGATAACTCACGTGAAAATGGTTCGCTTTCGACGAAATTTGAGTATGTGGTAGGGGACCACCTGGGGACGAACCCTATTGAAAATAGGCGAAGCAGGGTCAAAGGTCAGGACATAGGAGCTGGACCCATTCCATTGCGTTTATTCGTCATAACTTGCATAAAATTTTTTCGATTTCGATGAAATTCTAGTATGTGGTAGGGAACCACCTGGGGACAACCCCTATTGAAAATGGGTGAAATAAGGTCAAAGGTCAGGACATAGGATATGGATCCATTCCATTGTCTTTATGCGTCATAACTTGCGTAAAAATGGTTCGATTTCGATGAAATTTTCGTATGTGGTAGGGAACCACCTGGGCACGAGCCCTATTGAAAATGGGCGGAATGAGGTTAAAGGTCAGGACATAAAAGCGGGATCCATTCCATTGCCTTTATGCGTCATAATATGCGTAAATATGGTTCGATTTCGATGAAATTTTAGTATGTGGTAAGGAACCTCCTGGGCACAAACCCTATGGAAAATGGGCGAAATGGGGTCAAAGGTCAGGCAGAGCATAAGAGCGGGATATGTTCCATTGCCCTTATGCGTCATAACATGCGTAAATATGGTTCGATTTCGATGAAATTTTAGTATGCGGTAGGGAACCACCTGGGCACGAACCCTATTGAAAATGGGCGAAATGGGGTCGAAGGTCAGGACACTGGAGTGGGATCCATTCCATTGCCCTTGTGCATCATAACTTACCTAAAATGCTTGGATTGCGACAAAGCTTTATCATGTTGTTCCGGAGGTATAGTGAACCGGTTCTGTTGAATATCAACGAAATGGGATCAAAGGTCATTGCACAAAAACCAGATTTATTCCACACCCATTATTCTCAGAACTTGCGTAAAACTGCTTCTATTGCAACAAAGCTTTATCATGTGTTTCCGGAGGTATAGTGAACCGGTTCTGTTGAATATCATCGAAATGGGGTCAAAGGTCAGGACACAGGAGCCAGATTTATTCCACAGCCTATATCCACATAACTTGAGTAATAATTTCTGGTATGTTGGAAAGCGTATCATAATCAACGCATTGCATTATTTTACTAACTTGTTTACTGTACTCCGTGGATGGTCGAGTACGTATTTGGCGCAAACAAGATGAGGCACTCATCTTGTTCTCCACAGGGCAAGCCGGTGGAGGGGATTGCATGGTGTGGGGCATGTTTAGGAGGGTCGCAACAAAAGTTCTGCACACGTTAATTTAAAACGGAAGCGGATGATGCAATCGGAAAAAAGATTGCGTCGTGTCAAGGTCAGACTCTCAGCAACGCAGTGGTGTCAGAACGACGCGCTATCATTTGCTGTGTGGACGTTGCAGGGTTTGGAAATAGAAGCGTGCAGCTCCTCAGGTCGAGGCACGGCGTTAGAACAGCGCTCGTAAGTGAAAACTGAAATTCTGCGGGAGAAAACTCCGCCAAGAAGTTTGTGGAGAAGGAACTTTAAATCGAAGCGCAATTTCTCGCTGTGCATCGCGCTTTCGGGAGGGCCGAAGTAGCATAGAAGATGATCAACGCTCAGGTCGACCTCAAACGGCGACAGACAAAACATCTGTCACCATTGCTTCAACGCTTCTCGAAGAGAATCGCCGTTTGATAGTCGAGGATATTGCTCATCAGGCAACTTTGTTCACCATGTGTGTTCACCGGAATTTGACCGACTCACTGGGAAAAAGAAAAGTCGCTATGCGCTGGGTGCCCCATCAACTCACCCCCGAGCAGAAGGCAGCCAGAGTGAGCATCACACAGGATCACCTCCACAGGTACAAACGAAAGAGTGATACCTTCCCCAACAGAATTGTTGCAACTGATGAGACTTGGACCCATGGTTTAGAGCTGGAATTTAAGTTACAATCCCCGAAATGTAGGCATCCAAGTTCCTCACGCCCCTCAAAATATCGTCGGCAACAATCCAAAATGAAGCAAATGATGATTTTTCCGTACGATGCCCAGGGTGTTGTGGTCTCTGATCAAGTGCCGGTAGAGCAAAATGTCAATGAATAATATTATCGTGACCTTATGAGGATAAAGTTGAGATCGAGAATTCGTCAAAATTGCCCCAATTTGTTGCGAGCGATCTTGCTCCGTGACAACGCAGAGTGTCATGGTGCAGCGTCGGTACGGGGACATTAGTCGAAATATGGCTGGGAAACTTTATCCCACCCACCATAAAGGCCTGATCTCAGTCCACCCTACCTCGATCTTTTCCCAAACTTAAAAAATCGGCTCCTTGGCATACGCTACGAATCGCTGGACGAACTGTCATTGGACGTGACCCGAGTAATACGACAGCTGAACAAAGATGGCGTACTACGGGCATCCAGGACCTAAGTCACGTCTGGCAAACTGTCATTGGACGTGACCCGAGTAATACAACAGCTGAACAAAGATGGCGTACTACGGGCATCCAGAGCTTAAGTCACGTCTGGCAAACTGTCATTGGACGTGACCCGAGTAATACAACAGCTGAACAAAGATGGCGTACTACGGGCATCCAGGACCTAAGTCACGTCTGGCAAACTGTTATTGGACGTGACCCGGGCAATACGACAGCTGAACAAAGATGGCGTACTACGGGACATCCGTGACCTACTTCACCGCTGGCAAACTGTCACTGACCGTGACCCGAGTAATACGACAGCTGAACAAAGATGACGTACTACGGGGCATCCAGGACCTAAGTCACCGCTGGCAAACTGTCATTGGACGTGACCCGAGTAATACGACAGCTGAACAAAGATGACGTACTACGGGGCATCCAGGACTTAGCTCACTGCTGGCAAGCTGTCATTAGCAGCGGAGGAGAGTACATTGAGCTTCAATAAGGTACGTTTTCTCCGTTACTTCACACTTTTCTCAAAAATTGACAGGGTGCAGAACTTTTATTATTTTGGCTAGCGCTTAAATGGACATTTATGAATGTTAAATGTCTCATCACTCCGAAACGGTTATTATTACGGAAATGTTCTGTTTCCCCATGAATTGGAAGGTGTCTATCAGGCAGAATAAATCAACTAATTACGTAAATCTAAAATCAATTGATTTCGTGAGAGGTAAGAACAGTATGATGATGTGAATCAACACCTCAAAGCATTCTTCTGAAGAAAGACGAATAATAATCCATCGGAATAAATATTCCAGAATACGGTCTGACAAATGAATTATTTGATTTCCCTGTATGAGCTTGCATTTGAGGGGATGCTGTTTGCTCTCCACACCTTGAATATGAGCACCTGTAAATGGTTCAATCAATATATTTATTGTTCAGACCGGGGTTAACTGTTAGATGTTGAAATCCTAAGTATGGCAGGCTACGGTAGGCGGTTCATTGATCTGCCATGACTGTACTTACTGATGAAGGGCAACAGTTTTTGAACAGATCGGTCGTTCGCAGGACAGATCTCCACTCTGAATCACTTGGTATATCGTTCAAAGATACCAAGGATCCAGGTGCTCTCAACCACGTGACCGCGGTTGTATTTCCACTCGCCGACCTACGCAAATAAAGGCCCCAAAACAAAAAAGAACATGTAGGCTTTCTCTACAGAAACACGCTCAAGAAACATTCGGTAACTAAATGGCAGCTCGTCAGCGATGTCTTTATATTGGCCGAAAGATTGCAGCACGTTAGCACGGAAAAACTGTTGTGCTGTCATCTATCGACACGTCTGTAATCTCAATAATTTGCGGAATGGGGTCATGTTGGAATTATAGCCCGATCTGTTACCCGCCAGTGTATCCCTCAGCGACGTTTACCAACCCGTTTGTTTGTGTGCCACATCGTGGCTTTTACGATTTAAACTACAGATTGTTAACATTAAGATGAGTTATATCCTCAGCTGTTTCGGAGGGCGATACATCCGAGTATCCTCGATACATCCGAGTATCCTCGGATGTATCGAGGATACTCGGATGTACTGATTTTGTTATTACTTATTATATTTATTTAGTTTTTTTTTTCCTCGGATGTATCGAGGATACTCGGATGTATTTCGGATGTATTATACTCGGATGTATTTCGGATGTATTATACTCGGATGTATTTCGGATGTATTATATACTCGGATGTAGCAAGTTATTATACAATATAATATACATCCGAGTATCCTCGGATGTAGCAAGTTATTATACAATATAATAGAATTTACTTAACTACGTGTTTGCTCATTAACGTCATCCAATCCAATCCAACGAAAATACTTCTGCTAATGTGCTGCTACCAATTGTCCGTTTTGGAACTATTTGACGTCAAGTACGGAAGAAGACCCATGAATCACTTCAAACGACCACACAATTGGTCAACACAGGGGCGTCCAATTAGATATGAATTTGGCCGTTCCCATAAAGTTAGAATACATAGAGAAGACACTAGCTGTAGGGGCGAAGCGTCGGGGTAGACTTTGAGACTAAGTCTACCCAAGAGTAAAATGTCAAACTGATTTTGTTATTACTTATTATATTTATTTAGTTTTTCACAAATACAGTATATAGAAAGAAATCTCTAGTTAATGTAACGCTGGACAATTAATTTGCAAAATTACGTTATGTCAAATATTTCCTTTCAATCGTATTAACTTGGAATGAAAAGTGAGACTCGAAATCATGAGTCTCGCAGATCAACATACAAGTACAGCAGCTTCTGCGGGAAAGTTATTTTTAGCGCTCTGTGGAGGCAAAAAGACTAGTTTCAAACGAAAGCGGATGCCGCTGATTGGCTGCTCCTTGTTATGCCGCTGATTGGCTGCTCCTGCCTTGTGGTCGGGAATCTCCACCCACTCTTGGCCACAGAGCAGAGAAAGCCAGTAATCACTGCTCACAGGTTTGTTTTTGTTGTAAAATGGAACCAATGAGCATGTCAGTGTTGTGTGTTTAATTTTTATTTTTAAGCGAGCAATGTGCGAACTAGAAGTTCATGATTGTTCTGATTTAGTTAAGTATCTGCGTGGAAAATCCGCTGTCTACCTTAATATTTCTATTAGTGGCCAGGTGTGTGTGTTTAAACGATGTTTAGTGCTCTAAATATTTAGAAGTTTGGGTAAACGCTTAACAAAATTATCATTGTGCATGCGTGCAATCAAATCCTGCATTTTTCGGGTTCAGAGCAGTAGTTCATAGGTTCTTAAAAGTTTTATTTTGGACAGGTTGAGAAACTGTTTTTACTCTCCTCTTCCTCACAAAACCATTAGCATTCAGCAAGGCTTTCTTTCCTTACGGACGCGGATATGGGAACAAATCATTTGAACTAAAAACAAAAATAACGCGCAAAAGTACTGTTTTTTTTTTTTTTTTTTTGGTGTTTCTTTTTTGGAATGGAGGTTTGACGACCACCGTGAGCAACTCAATGGGCCATAAGCAGTCGCCCGTCTCTAATTCATGGCCTCTGGTTCCAGGGAAGAGAGAAATCCAGTGCCGTAAGACAAACAACATCCACGCCTCACAGGGATTCGAACCCGGACCCCTGTTCAGAAGTCATCGCTTATACCACTGCGTCACCGGGGCGGCAAAGTACTACTTACCCTTGTTAAATCTGCATAGTATTCGTTTGTCTAAACACGTAAATATAAAAATATACCGAAATATATCACAATCCGCAGTAAAAAAAAAATACCAATCTTTGTGGGTCTAAGTTTAAGTTGTATGAAATGGAAATCATTACCCTTTTTTTTTTTCGTTTTCAGGATCGGTTTGGCAATAGTTTAATTTGCTAACAGTCTGATTTGTCGTTAAGTTTCGAAAGTTGTGAAAAAAAAATTGCATTTATGTAGCAGTTTTTTAAAGATTCAGTACCCAAGCAAAGACAATGCAAACAATATGATGGTACTAAAATATTCACATGAATATAATATGCATCTTTGTTAGCATTCTATCTACATATGCATTAGTTTAACTGAAAAAAATTATAAACACAATTTTTTAGTCTCCCCAACACAGAGCACCACGCTTCGCCACTGACTAGCTGTATTAAGCTGAAATTCATGACGTCATCATCAGCGCACCACCAACCACAGCAGAACTACCGTTGATTGACAGCTCGGCTTCCCAGGAATCACCACAAACCACATGATTTTGTTCAATTGAGCTTTGTCCTCCCAGCAGAGTGGAAGACGACGTTACGACATATACTTATCATTTTCCGGATTCTTTTTCAGTTTCCGATAACATTTTAATAAGTGGCATTATTCCTTACTGATCGTTAACTTTTCCTTTGCAAATTGCATTACTTAGGTTTCTACGTGTTTTTGTCGTAAATTTCATTCACGCATTATTTGCCATTGCTTTCTTCACAATATAAGCTGAGACTCGGCTTTACTTTCAATTCTAATTTGTATTCCATTGCCACCTACGGCTTAGATTGGGACAAAGGTCGTGGCGCAGAGCAGCTGCTCCTCTACCCCAGCGCTGGGATGGAGTTGCCGTAGCAACCATTGCCGGCGGAACGGGGTCACGTCACATTTTGCTTCTGTTGTAGTCGATGGAGAGAAGTTCCGAAATTTAACATATCGGTTGTCCACAATTTACTGCAACAACACCGCCTTCCTAAATGCAACTCAATCTGAAACACAATTGTGGAGTACACATACGGCACGCTCAGCAGATGAGCACGCCTCGCGTGAAAGATGAATAATCGTGATTTCTACTTTCTAAGGAAATAAGTATTAATAATTATTTTCTTCAATAAATTAGTGTTTGGTTTAACTACTACAGCTAAAGGAAGCACTAAATTTTCCGAAGGAATTCACTAACAAACCAATGCGACAGGCCCAAAGTGCAGTTAGGCACGAAATATGTTTTTCAATTACAAAATATGGAAGTATCGCTGTGTCTTCCTAACCAAAAAATGTACAAAGCAGTCCAAAGCGAGAAAACGAGACAAAGTACTTTAACCACATCCGCCAAGCTGAACGAATCCTTTTTCAGGTCGCAGAAACCAAATACCTTGGGAGAAACCAGATCAGAGATCATCAAGCTTCAACCAATAGACCACGGCAAAGGCCACGACGAAAAAACTTTATTAGGATTCACAGCAAAACCAGCGATTACCCATACCTCTTATTTGGGAAACTGATGTTGATGAGATCACTTTGTTGTAACAACCTTAAAGACAGAAAAATTTGTCATGAAAAGCACTACATACAAGAGTTTACATTTATATTGCACTCACTTTTATGGCGTCACCTATCGGCAATCAGTGTCCTGCTTGTGATTCGGAGACTGCTGTAAGATATTCGTAGCGTACGAGAATTTTGTCTGTTATATTCTATAATCCGCAGACAGACAAGGGGTTACGCTTTTCGGACTTTCCGACGTAATTTTCCGGAGTTTCACTCCCCCCCCCACCCGGGAGAGGCGGCGGCTAGCTGTGGCTGTGATGCGGTGGATGCGACACGCCTTCCATTCCTCCTATCCATCCCGACTGGTAGGCAAAGCCGTAGTTTGGACAAAGAATAGTTAGTTTGGATGGCCGATAGGACCGAGCCTTCCCTCCGAAAGACGCAACGAACGTAAAAATAATTAGCGCATGCCATATCTGGAATCACGGCCGGATTGAAATTTTACGGGGCCCAGAGCGATATTTCATTTATAGAGAGAGGGCCATAGGAAATGAATCTCGTAGTTTAATGAAATAATTGTATGAAAAATGAAAGAAGACAAAAATTATCATAAAGGAAAATGATTATCTCAAATTACTGTGAGCTTAAGAAAAAGACCATCATATGGATTGAAAATTCAGAGAGAGAGAGAGAGTGAGAGAGAGAGACAGACACAGAGAGGAAGAGAATAAAAAGTGCGGAAATCTACGACTTTCTTTCTGGAGAGGAGGAAGTTTAGGTTGCTTTATTATCTTAACAAAAACTTTCCTACAAAATGATAAAAAAAAAATAGCTTTAACTAATCTGCGTAGCGAATATTTTTCCATATTGGATAATAACGATCCCTCTGAAATAAATTCGTATATATATATTTTTTTTTCCTGGTACATGTTTTAGTGATTGATTTTTGATGGAAAGTGGAATAACTGGTACATTAATGACTTTACTCACCTCTTACACGCACTCATGTATAAAATTGCTTTATTTATTTATTTATTATTTCCAACACTGTTTTTAAAGTCACTGAACGATTGGCCTCCATATATAGCCCACATACAACTTTGCTATTGTTCTTTTTATTTATTTTTTAATTTCAGTACCAGGTTTACACACAAATTGTTGAGTATATAATAGGGAGTCACTACAAAATGTGATGAAATTTAATTTCTTATTTCATGAATGTGGAAAAGTTTAAGGTTTAAATAAGTTGGGGGAGGGGGTGTAAACTTAAAAAAGCAACAACATTAGAACAAGTTAGTAAAATCCTGCAATGCATTGATTATGATACGCTTTCCAACATACCAGAAATCGCGCGCAGGCAAACTCTCCTCCCAACTCTGACTATTGATTCGTTCAGTATACCTCCGGAACAACATACTTAAGTTTTGTCGTAATAGAAGCATTTTTACTCAAGTTATGATGATAATGGCTGTGAAATAAATCTCGCTCATGTGCCATGACTTTTGATCCCATTTCGATTATATTAAAAATAATTGGTTAAGTTTATACCTCTGGACCAACATACTAAAGTTGTGTCGCGATGGAAGCATTTTTATTCAAGTTATGAGGAGAATGGCTGTGGAATAAATCCCGCTCCTGTGCTCTGACCTTTGATCCCATTTCGGTAACATCCAGCATAACGTGTTCAGTAAACTTCCGGAACAACATGATAAAGTTTTGTCGCAATCGAATAATTTTTACGTAAGTTATGACGCATAAGGGCGATGGAACGGATCCCGCTCTTATGTCCTGACTTTTGACCCGATTTCGCTTGTTTTCAATAAGGTTCGTCCCCAGGTTGTCCCCTACCACATATTAAAATTTCATTAAAATTGGATAATTTTTACGCGTTATCGGGTGGATAGACAGACGGAGCATATGCGCTTCTTCAACTTACGGTTGAAAAACGTAAAAAAAATTTTTGAGGGCCTTGCGTCCCAAAACGTAAAAAAAATAACAATAAATATAGAGAATTCTAGCAAAACAATTTTGTTCTTGTTTGTAAAGTGCGGGGCCCAGGGCAACCACGCCGGTTGCCCCTATGGTCCAGCCGGCCCTGTCTGGAATGAAAATTAACGAAAAACTTCAGTATCACACTTAAGTGCTACATATCAATCGAAAGCCCGTAAATCAGCTGATTGCAGATCATGTGCGACGAGTCATCAATATGAAAATTAGAAGTTTATTTAGACATTGAAATGTTTTTACAGAAGGTTGTTTTACACACACCGATACAGTTCGAAGATCAAGCTATTACTTCTACGATAAACTATTGCAATCGTACACAGTATGCTGCCCGTACATTTCTCAGGACTCATTGCGATTACTCATGTTTGAAATGCTTTGTAGTCAGTAAGGTCTGTCGCAAAAGTTTAGGCACAAAGAAGTATACCATATCAAAAATTTATAAACAAATTACAGGTGTTATACGATCAAATATTTGAAAAATCTTCTCGACAGAGAAACTTTAGGAGGAAATTCAGTAAACCTTACGATACGATATTTGAAGAAGTTTTAGGAAGGGAGCGTCTGATACCAGGTCTAAAACTGCCCTTAGAAATAGGAAACTAGGAGATCTGAGTAAGTGAACTGAATAAGAAAGACAAACAGAAAAATGTAGTGAAAAGAGAGGGTAATCCGTGACACCAGTCCGGGGGACAAAGGGAACGAAGCACCGCACAACATCACAGAGAACCACAACTCCACCCGGATGCCGACGCTCCAGCAAGAATATCTAACGTTAGATATTCTTTGGCTAAAACTCAACGAGACCAAATCCAAATGCCCGAGCAGAATCCATTTTCACCATCTAGATGCTAATCTGAAAAAGAAGGGGGAGGTGTCTGTATAACACCCACCAGTGTTCACGTACTTACTCTCTCTGTCAAGGGGGGTCAACGATCGCCGCCTTAGTTCTGGGATACCTAAGGAATTCGCTTGGACTGTAATCAACCGCGCCCCTAACAAGTCCATTACGGTGGGTTTCCGCTTTCTTGAAGAACTTTTTGGCGAGTCTGGTGGAAAACTCATGTACCTTCTCGATTCCAAGTCTATCCCTCACGTTCCGAAATGGGGTCCAAGGGGGAGCCCCAGTGATCATTCGATTCTCTCTCGCTGATTCCTACTAATACCAATCCAGATGGAGGAGGCGTAGGTAAGCACCGGCCTGACGACCGTCTTGTACATCAGTACTTTGTGCCGTGTTGTAAGGAAGCTCCTCAGGTGGAGTAGTGGAGCTAGCTGCTCAAGGCATTTTCTAGCTTTATTCGTGTGGTAGCTAGTATTCGCCACCCACGAAAGTCGACAGTCTTCAGTAAACCTTGGATAAATAATTCAATACTTAATCAGATAAATAAATAAAAAAAAAACTATTCTCTAAATTTCTTAAAACTAGAGAGCGTTCAGATTACCTTAATTTTAAGATATATAGAAATAAACTAAATTCTGTTATCTGAACTACTAAAGGGAAATTTTACATTAACATTTTTTCACAAAACTTTTCTAGGTTAACTAAGAAGCATCTAAATATATTAATGGGAAAGAATACTAAATCAATTATTCCAGAGTATCTTATTAATGCAAAAAACCAACAAATATTTGAGAAAAAGGAGATAGCTACTCAATTAAATTCCTACTTTACTTCCATCCCTCAACTTATTGAAAATAACCTCAAAATAAAAACCACTCAATATTCCAGTTATCTTCACAGCGCTTTTAGAACTACTTTTTATCTTACTGATATTACTCGAGATGAACTATCATCATCATTGTCAACCATTATCAATCCACTGCTGGGCGAAGGTCTCCCCAAGTTTCTTCCACAACGGTCTGTCTTGTGTCAGTCCCTCCGGCATACTTTCGAATTGCATCCACCCATCTCTCATGTGGTGTTCTTCTGTGTCTTTTCCTGTCTCTTGGAATTCAGTCTGAAATTTTGGCTCTCCATCGATGGTCTGTCCTTCTTGCAGTATGTCCAGCCTATTGCCATTTCAGAGATTTTACTCTGATCATGATGTCTTCCACTCTTGTGATTTTTCTGATCCACGAGTTCCTCTTCTTATCCTCCTGGTTACACCAAGCATGCACCTCTCCATGCTGCTTTGAGTTGTCTGCAGTCTTTGTAGTTCTCTTTTAGTTAAGGTCCACGTCTCTGCACCATAGCACTGGAAGAATGCATTGATCAAACACTTTTCTTTTAAGACATAATGGCATATTGCTCTTAAAAATTAGACTGTTTCTTTTAAAAGCTCTCCAGGCAAATTTTACACGCCGATTAATTTCTTCATCAATGTGACCCTCACTTGATATCTGCTGTTCAAGATAAATGTAGGTATTGGTTATCCCATCAATCGATAAATCTTCGTATCTTGTATAAGCATTGTACATCACTTTTTTCTTCTGAAAGTTTATTTTAAATCCTACTACTTTACTCTTGTCAACAAGTTCCTGGATCATACTCTGCAGCTCTGATGGGGTAGTTGCAAAAATGACTATGTCATCAGCAAAACAAAGGTGAGTTAGATAATTTCCATTAATCTTTATCGCTTTGTTTTCGCAGTTCAGTTGTTGAAAGACATTTTCCAATGTGGCATTAAAGAGTTTGGGAGATATCGTGTCGCCTTGTCTCACTCCCTTTCCAATTTTTATGGGTGCTTATAACGAAGTGAATTTCTCCGTCATTTTTATCCGCGCCGGGGTTCGAACCCGGGTCCACTCATTCCGGAATAAGTTGCTCTACCAATTAAGCTACGCGGACATTTTATTCTGATCCCTATCTGCTTTTATGTCGTGTGCGTCCTTCTGGCAGGTACGTCACATCTCCTGGTACGTTACATCATCTCCCCCTTATTTTTCTTTTTCTTTCGAAGTGCTGCTCATATTTTTCCTATCTCGCGGTGTGGAAATAACATCACACCAATGCGAGATTTTGAACGGTCGGGTCGTTCGGGTGCCATTATAACGAAGTAAATTTCTCCGTCATTTTTATGCGCGCCGGGGCTCGAACCCGGGTCCACTCATTCCGGAATAAGTTGCTCTACCAATTAAGCTACGCGGACATTTGTTCTGATTCCTATCTGCCTTTATGTCGTGTACGTCCTTCTGGCAGGTACGTCACATCTCCTGGTACGTTACATCATCTCCCCCTTATTTTTCTTTCGAAGTGCTGCTCATATTTTTCCTATCTCGCGGTGTGGAAATAACATCACACCAATGCGAGATTTTGAACGGTCGGGTCATCCGGATAGTTCGGGCGCCATTATAACGAAGTGAATTTCTCCGTCATTTTTATCCGCGCCGGGGTTCGAACCCGGGTCCACTCATTCCGGAATAAGTTGCTCTACCAATTAAGCTACGCGGACATTTTATTCTGATCCCTATCTGCTTTTATGTCGTGTGCGTCCTTCTGGCAGGTACGTCACATCTCCTTGTACGTTACATGCTGTACTCTCAAATAGCCGAATCTTTGTACTTGGATTTTCATAGATGTTATTAATAATATTAATGTATGTATCTTCAATACCGCAGGATTTCAGAACCATTGTAACTGCTGATGGTTTCACCGAATGAAAGGCCTTTTCATAATCGATAAAAGCTATGCATAATGGAAGTTCATATTCCATCGCTCTTTCAATTAGTTCTCTCAGTACGTGGATATGATCAATAGTGCTGTAGCCACTCCTGAATCCAGCTTGTTCTCTCGGCTGAGCCATGTCCAGTGTTACCTTCAAGCGGTGTGAAATAACTTTAGTGAAGATTTTGTAAACCATTGATAGGATACTGATAGGTCTGTAGTTCCCGAGATCCTCAATGTCACCTTTATTATGCAGCAGGATCATTCTAGCATTGTCCCAATCCTCAGGAATCTTCCCTTTATTAAGGCACCCACCGAGTGAAAACTTGGCCGAGTACTGTTTCAATTTCTCCACTTGCTTCTTGTATGATGTCTACAGTAATTCCATCTTCTCCTGGAGCTTTTCCCCGTTTCATGTTCTTGATTGCATGTGCAACTTCTGCTGGGAGGACTGGAAGAACTCTGGTACCTTTTGTAATATCTGGAGTACATGTATCATCCCTTTCATATAATTTGGAGTAGAAATCTTTCACTCTTGTCAAAATTTCGCCTCTATTTCTTGTTACAGAACCATCTTCTTTTCTCAGAGCCATAATCTGTTTTCTTCTTTTGTTTTCTTTTGTATCTTTAGGCTTTGGTTGTTTTCAATTGCTTTCCTCACTAGTTCACAGTTGAATTTCCTTACGTCTACAGTGATACTTTTTCGTACTGTCTTGCATAGCTCTAAATATTCCACTTTGGAAGTCACATCTCCTTTAGTTGTCCTCATCTCTCTTCTTTTTGCATCAGAGTTTTTTTTTCTGATAATTTGTTCACATGCAACTTGTTCTTAGTACCAGCTATTTTTGTTGCTGTTTCCATAAGAGCCTTGGTTAGTTTTCTGTTAACTTCAGAGATGTCCACTTCTTCCGACGTTAGACCTTCTAGAGCAGAGAATCTGTTCCTCAGTTCCAATTTGAAGGTATTATGCTTTTTAAGGTTCACTGTAAAAAATTGCCGTGAATTCTCGGTGTTTCAACTGTATTAAAACGGTTTACGAACCGTAAGCACGCCAACGGGCGATGAACTGTAAATTTGCGGTAGATAACCAACATGTTAACGGTGTTTAAAATGTTTTAACCATTACGGTATAACACCTGTTTTTTTACGTGCTGTCGAATGGCAACGGGCTGGTCGCGGACGCCATGTTGGTACGAAGCGATGGAGGTCTCTCTACACAAAGTAAGGATTCTATATTACTAATTTAAAGAAGCACCGCAGCATTTATTTTCGGTAAGTATTTTTTGTTTTGTGTAAGTCACAGTGCATTATGATGAGAATGTTAGTATTAAGTGGTTTTGGTAACAATTGAAACAAGTTTGATGTTTTATTTCATGTATTTCGTTCAAATTATTTGTTAGGCCGAACAAGTTAAGTAAACGAATGCAGTTGCTAACTAATTTTCCTCGCTTGTCCTTTGACTAGGGTGACAACTAGTTTTGGAGAACGAGGTACAAATTGTATAATGGTCAATTTCACCCAGACCACGTGGGTGCCAGGGAATTTTTATTTAGCATTCGCAAGTGCTAAAAATTCTAATACCATGCTCCTGCTTCCTACATTTTTTTTTTTTTCAGTGCCAGACAGCTTTTTTTGGAATCTGGGCTACTGAAGATTTTGTGGCCCGATTGGTGAGATGTAAGATGCACCTCAACACTAAACTGGAACGTGGCAAGCTCATAAGACAAACAAAATGTATTGACATAACCAACCTTAAAAAACACCATAATACTTACAAGTTGGAACTGAAGAACAGATTCTCTGCTTTAGAAGGCCTAACATCGGAAGAAGTGGATATTTCTGAAGTTAACAGAAAAGTAACCAAAGCTCTTATGGAAACAGCAACAAAATTAGCTGGGTCTAAGAACAAGTTGCATGTAAACAAATTATCAGGAAAAACCAAAATGTTGATGCAAAAAAGAAGAGAGATGAGGACAACTAAAGAAGATGTGACTTCCAAAGTGGAATATATAGAGCTATGCAAGACAACACGAAAAAGTATCACTGAAGACGTAAGGAAATTCAACTGTGAGCTAGTGAGGAAAGCAATTGAAAACAACCAAAGCCTAAAGATAGCAAAGGGACATCTCAGTAAGGGAAGAAAACAGATTATGGCTCTGAGAAAAGAACATGGTTCTATAACAAGAAATAGAGGCGAAATTTTGACAAGAGTGAAAGATTTCTACTCCAAACTATATGAAAGGGATGATACATGTACTCCAGACATCATGAAAGGTACCAGAGTTCTTCCAGTCCTCCCAGCAGAAGTTGCTCATGCAATCAAGAACATGAAGCGGGGGAAAGCTCCAGGAGAAGATGGAATTACTATAGACATCATACAAGAAGCAAGTGGAGAAATTGAAACAGTACTCGCCCAAATTTTCACTCGATGCCTTAATGAAGGGAAGATTCCTGAGGATTGGAACAATGCTACAATGATCCTGCTACATAAAAAGGTGACATTGAGGATCTCAGGAACTACAGACCTATCAGCCTCCTATCAGTGGTTTATAAAATCTTCACTAAAGTTCTTTCACACCGCTTGAAGGTAACACTGGACATGGCTCAACCGAGAGAACAAGCTGGATTCAGGAGTGGCTACAGCACAATAGATCATATCCACGTACTGAGAGAACTAATTGAAAGAGCGAGGGAATATGAACTTCCATTGTGCATGGCTTTTATCGATTATGAAAAAGCCTTTGATTCGGTGAAACCATCAGCAGTTACCACGGCTCTGAAATCCTGCGGTATTGAAGATGCATACATTAATATTATTAATAACATCTATGAAAATGCAAGTGCAAAGATTCGGCTGTTTGAAAATACAACACACATAAAAATTGGAAAGGGAGTGAGACAAGGTGACACCATATCTCCGAAGCTCTTTAATGCCACATTGGAAAATGTCTTTCAATCACTGAACTGGGAAAACAAAGGGATAAAGATTAATGGAGATTATCTAACCCACCTTCGTTTTGCTGATGACGTAGTCATTTTTGCAACTACCCCATCAGAGCTGCAGAGTATGATCCAGGAACTTGCTGACAAGAGTAAAGAAGTAGGATTAAAAATGAACTTTCAGAAGACAAAAGTGATGTTCAATGCTTTTACAAGAAATGAAGATTTATCGATTGATGGAGAAAAACTGGAGATAACAGATACGTATGTTTATCTTGGACAGCAGATATCAAGTGAGAGTCACATTGATGAAGAAATTAATCGGCGTACAAAACTTGCCTGGAGAGCTTTTGGAAGAAACAGCATAATTTTCAAGAGCAATATGCCATTATGTCTTAAAAGAAAAGTGTTTGATCAATGCATCCTTCCAGTGCTTACGTATGGTGCAGAGACGTGGACCTTAACTAAAAGAGACATACAAAGGCTGCAGACAACTCAAAGAAGCATGGAGAGGTGCATGCTTGGTATAACCAGGAGAGATAAGAAGAGGAACTCGTGGATCCGAAAAATGACGAGAGTGGAAGACATCATGATCAGAGTTAAATCCCTGAAATGGCAATGGGCTGGACATACTGCCAGAAGGACAGACCATAGATGGACAGCCGAAATTTTAGATTGGATTCCAAGGGACAGGAAAAGACCCAGAAAAAGACCACATGGGAGATGGGTGGATGAAATTCGTAAATATGCGGGAGTGACATGGAGGAGACTGGCACAAGACAGACCGTTGTGGAGGAAACTTGGGGAGACCTTCGTCCAGCAGTGGATTGATAATGGTTGACAATGATGATGATGATGATTTCTGGTCACAAGTGCTTGTAAAATACGAATGTCCTATAGACTATACGATAGATATGTATGTCTTGTACATATGTTGGATACCTATTTCCTTTATATATGTATGTTAAGGCTTTGTAAAATACATCTCATGTGTTTGCAGACATAAGGAAATGTATTATTTTTAATATTTATTCCGAAAGAAATGCAAACATTGAATCAAGTATAGATAACAAAAATTTGAAATGAATGCACAAAAACAGAAGTTCACACATAGTTCAGGAGTTTGTCTTTAAAATGTCTGTTTAAAGATGCTGAAACATTTTTTTCTGCAAACTAACACATTGAAGAAATCTCATGTGAGCAGTGTGTATACCTCATCTGTGGTAAGATGGAAATTTATCAGAACCATTCAATTTCTTAAAAATTAGTTGAAATATATCAATACACAGGCATTTGTGTAGTAATAACTGCCAGTGTTTTCTGTAAAATTATAAAAAAATGACAGAAATATCACTCAACTCATGCCCAACGCACAACTCGAGGCGCGTCGCGTAAACTTAATAGCAGTACCAATATCTGTTTGTTTTATTTATAAAATGAGTACCCCAAAAGGTGTATTTCAATGCAAACACAATTGCACGTAGAAAGTTTTACAAACAGGTCACTTATGCTAGGCAGTAATTACATTAGAACTGCTTCGTGAGCTAAGAAAAACCCCCTCAAAAAAATCACTTCAGGTGTACTGTGCAAGAAATAAACATTGCTAGTATACCCCAAAATCTCAAGTGTCCACATATCTTACAAAAAATTTTATACTAAAGAAAATTCAAACATTGAATCAAGTGTAGACAACATAAATGAAAAATGAATGCAAAAACAAAAGTTTGCCGCCCCGGTTGTGCAGTGGTCTAAGCGATGACCTCTGATCATTCGTCCGAAAGAGGTCTATCGAATCCCGGTGAGGCATGGATGCTGTGTTTGTCTTACGGCACTGGCTCTCTCCCTTCCCTGTCATGTCGATACACTTTGTTTGTTTTATGAGCTTGCCACGCTCGAGTTTAGCATTGAGGTGCATCTTACATCTTATACATTCTATGGTCACTACCTGTGTTGAACTTGTTCAGCATACTGCAGTCTTTCATGACAAATTTCTTGTTACACAAAATAAAATCAATTTCACTTGTCAATCCATTGGGATGCCTCCACGTCCATTTCCTTTGAGGAGTTTTCTTGAAAAAGGAGTTCATGATAAAAAACCCTTCTGCCTCTGCAAATTCTACGAGAGTATTTCCACGCTAATTTCTGTTACCGTGACCCAATTTACCTACTAAAGTTTCATTCTGTTGCCGTTGCCCTATTTTCGCATTGAAATCACTCATAATGATCTTCAAGTGCTGCTTGCCTTTATTGTTTAGATGATGAATTTCCTCATACAATTCTTCAATTTCTTCATCAGGATGACTTGTGGTGGGTGCGTAAGCTTGAATAATCTGAGACTGGTATCTTCTCGAGAGTTGGATAACGAGTCGTGCAACTCTGTCAGAGGAACTTTCAACTTTCACAACTTTATCCTTCAGTTTCTTGTTTTTTATAAATCCAACACCACTAGTTCTACCAGTATCTGTCCCACGATAGTAGAAGAGATTTCCACTTTTCAGTTCAATGAGATCTTCTCCTTTTCTCCTTACCTCACTTAGCCCGACGATGTGCCACTTGATCCTTTGTAGTTCCTTTCCAATTCAAGGAGCCTTACCTCATTCAAGGAGCCTTATCTCACTATACATTGAATTAAATAGAATTAATATTCTCATGGTTATCCTAAAGTTGTTAGGTATATGGCAGATATCATAATAAATAATTTATTAAATTTTTTTAATCTTTTTGTTTAGAACTGGTATCTATGCAGATGCACTAAAGGTGGCGATACTTTCTCGTAAATATAAATCTGGCTAGAAGAATCAAGAAAACAACCATAGGCGTTTTGCAAAATGTCGACTTGTCGATTTAAAAAAAATGTCGATTTTTGCAAAACTTCTAGAAAAGCTTATTTACAGTAGACTTATATCTTACCTTCAAAAATATAACATAATTAATCCTTGTCTTCAAATACCATTCACTGGAAACAGAAAGAAAGGGACGTCATATTGTGCAGAAGCACGACGACCTCTCTCCCATTACGAACTTTTGTTGCCCAGCAACACCAACACGCTTGGTTCCCCGCTCCCATGTATGAACATGGGATCGGTTCCACCGGTGTTTCACACACGCCCCGATACACACACCACGGTTCCACAAGCAAGGACACTCACACCCCTGACGGAACACCATACATACCGACGGCGGAGTCTCCTAGAACGACGGAGGGACAAGGCCCTTCGAAACTTTCATGTAGGAGGAAATTCCTCCTTCGGAGGAGACCCCGTGACATAGTCACCCAACAGATGACAACATCAAAGGAGGCAACGGCGGAGAGCAACAGACATCTCCAAAAACGAGGAAGCCTCCCCTAAAGCCCCGACGCGACACCATACATACCAATTTTGCTTTTAGCCTGATAAATCAATCTTCAGAGCTTTACTTCATATGCAAAATATAATACAGAAAAATATGGAACAAAAAAGTAATTAGCATTATTTTTTTATCTTACTAAAGCTCTTGATACATTAAATCTTATTAAAAAATCTACATAATATTAGAATAAGAGGCATTTCTCAGACCCTCTTTAAAAACTATCTATCTAACAGACAACAACTAAAACAGATCGACCAATTTTGTTCTCCATTAGAATATATGAATTCGGGTGTACCTCAGGGCTCTATTTTGTGTCCAATCTTGTTTAATGTTTATATTAATGTTTTATTCTCAGTATTATCTAATGCACACATTATTCTTTTTGCTGATGATACTATTTCTTTTCATTGAAGGCGCGGGTGGCCTAGTGGGCAACGTTCGTGACTGCCACGGAAAGGACATCAGGTTAGATCCCAGGCAGGTACGAACGCTCGATCTACTAAATATCCGCCGTGCGTTGGATGGGCACGTTAAGCCGTCAGACCTCGGACTAAGTGGAGGAAAATAATAAAAATTAGTAAATGTAAAAGTATGGTACAACTGTGTGAAAAATTAGATCAAAGCGAAGAATTAAACAGAAAACTACTCCAAGACTGGAGGATTCATTTGGAAAATTCTTATAGAGAAAGAGGAAGGGTGCGGCCCACATAGCTTATGACAAAAGAATCAGAGCTGAGAAGGATATTAATCAGGGAAAAAAGGGTATTAAAAAAGTTAGTAGTAGAAAGGATCAGGTGAATGTATCTGAAGAAGCCAATGTTCAAAAGAATTTCTTAAATTATTACAAGACCCTTCTAGCCAAGAGTAAAAATAAAGAGAATCAAATTAATTATGACTTTGAAGATAAGCTAGGTGCTCAGAAGAGTAAGAGTCTCGGCAAGAAATTCAAAGCAAGGGAGGTGAGAAAAGCAATTTTTTCCCTCCCCAATGGCTTTACCCCTGGCATGGATGGGTTTCCCATCGAGCTGTATAAAAGAACCTGGGACACCATTGGCATCTGTCTCACTAGCGTTTTCAACAATATGTTATTTAGTGGGAAGAGCCCCTCCTCCATGAAGGAAGGAGTTATTAAACTCCTGTTAAAAAATAAAGGGAGCAGTAAAAATCCTGAAGGGTGGAGACCAATTTCCGTCCTTAATACTGACTACAAGATATTCACGAAACTTCTCGTGAACAGGATTGGGGAATATCTTCCCAAGATACTCAATAAGAGTCAAGCCTGCGGCGTGAAGGGACGTAATATCCAAAATAACATCATAGGTCTCAAGTACATCATTCAATTTCTTAAAAAAAGGGGGAATTAAAACTATAATGATCTCCTTAGACTAGAAGAAGGCCTTTGATATTATTAGTCGAAGTTTCCTCTTTGGGGTTCTTAAGGGGTATAGTATACCCAATAGAGTAATAAAAATTCTTGCTGATACTTATGACAGTATCAGCAAGAATCAACGTTGAAAGGGGAATTAGGCAAGGTTGCCCCTATCCCCTATTTTTTATACGCTTTGCATAAACCTGTATCTTAATATGATGGACAAGGACGAAAGCCTTTGTGGGATATCTATCCCAGGTGGCAAAGGCAAGACCGTTAAACATATGGCTTATGCCGATGACCTGGTGGTCTTCGTTAAAGAAGAAAAAGATGTTGACCAGGTTTTCAAATTATGTAAAAAATTTAGTGACCTATCAGGCTCTCACTTAAATCACTCAAAAACTAGGTCTCTTGTCTTTGGCCGATGGGACACTTCAGACGAGAGGATTGGAAGCATAAATGAAAACCTTAAAGTACTGGGAATTACCTTTAATCGGGATGGTATTAGCATGATGAATCACTGGGAAGAAGCGCTAACGCACATCAAGAACTTTTCCAACATATTCAAAGAAGAAGAGACTTCGTACTTTGCTAAATCACAGATAGTGAATGCCATTTTTTATCCAAACTCATGTATGCTTTCTACTCAAGCAGCCCTAAAAAGGACTTTCTGAAAAGACTGGAGAGAATGGCATTCGGTTTTCTGTGGGATAGCAAACGTGATAAAATTAAGAGGGCTACCATGTATAATCATGTAAAGGAGGGAGGTGTTAGTATGAAAAATCTCTTCATCTTAGCTAAACTCTGTCTAATTAAGGGATTCCACAACATGATGACTGACTTTGAGCACCATGCTCACAATTTCATATCTTGCTGGGAATCAGTACAAAAAGGTCACTGGAAAGGAGAATTGCAAGCCCTTTGACTTATTTTCTAGTAAAGAGATTGTGGATCTATGTAAAGAAATTATTGAATTAAAAGAAAAAAGTAACATTACAAAAATTCACCCCGAAGATAAGCTTAACAAATTATACAATGCTTATTATACCAGTAATACCACCAATTTAGATATTAAAATACGCAAAATTAAATCTCAAGAAGCCTGGATAATATGAGTGTCATGAAACTACAGCCCAAGGTTAGAAATCTTAATTTTAAGATTGCACATAACATAATTCCTACTATGGAATGGTGCAAAAGATTTCTTTCCGTTCCCAATGATAAATGTCCACATTGTGATGATGTAGAAACTATCACTCATCTGTTTGCACAATGTAAGGAAAATAAGGAAATTTGGGAGAGGTTAAGCAAGTATTGGAACCTAACCACTGTTCCTGACACTTAAAATATTTTGTATCATACCTCAGTTAAGAAAAAAAAAAAAATACATTGATAGAGCCATTAACATTAGTATTGCCATGACAAAATTTCAAATTTGGAAAAAACGGAACGCTAAGATATACACAATCAAAAAGTAAAAACTATCAATGGTATTAAACTTGTCACTCTCTGAGAAATTAGAGAAATAATAAGAAGTGACTGGCGTAGACTGAGTAGAAAATCCTTTGGGAAGAAATGGTTGCTACACAAGAATTTATGTTATATAAACAAAACCACAAATGAGCCACATGTTCACATTAGACTTTAAAATAGCGAATGCCAGAGAGTTCATTTTCTTTCTTTTTAATAAAAAATAAATAAACAAAACTCCTGTTTAGAATATAGGATTGGGAAGATATACAATCAAAAAGTAAAAACTATCAATGGTATTAAACTTGCCACTCTCTGAGAAATTAGAGAAATAATAAGAAGTGACTGGCGTAGACTCAGTAGAAAATCCTTTGGGAAGAAATGGTTGATACACAAGAATTTATGTTATATAAACAAAACCACAAATGAGCCACATGTTCACATTAGACTTTTAAATAGCGAATGCCAGAGAGTTCATTTTCTTTCTTTTTAATAAAAAATAAATAAACAAAACTCCTGTTTAGAATATAGGATTGGGAAGATATACAATCAAAAAGTAAAAACTATCAATGGTATTAAACTTGCCACTCTCTGAGAAATTAGAGAAATAATAAGAAGTGACTGGCGTAGACTCAGTAGAAAATCCTTTGGGAAGAAATGGTTGATGCACAAGAATTTATGTTATATAAACAAAACCACAAATGAGCCACATGTTCACATTAGACTTTTAAATAGCGAATGCCAGAGAGTTCATTTTCTTTCTTTTTAATAAAAAATAAATAAACAAAACTCCTGTTTAGAATATAGGATTGGGAAGATATACAATCAAAAAGTAAAAACTATCAATGGTATTAAACTTGCCACTCTCTGAGAAATTAGAGAAATAATAAGAAGTGACTGGCATAGACTCAGTAGAAAATCCTTTGGGAAGAAATGGTTGATGCACAAGAATTTATGTTATATAAACAAAACCACAAATGAGCCACATGTTCACATTAGACTTTTAAATAGCGAATGCCAGAGAGTTCATTTTCTTTCTTTTTAATAAAAAATAAATAAACAAAACTCCTGTTTAGAATATAGGATTGGGAAGATATACAATCAAAAAGTAAAAACTATCAATGGTATTAAACTTGCCACTCTCTGAGAAATTAGAGAAATAATAAGAAGTGACTGGCGTAGACTCAGTAGAAAATCCTTTGGGAAGAAATGGTTGATGCACAAGAATTTATGTTATATAAACAAAACCACAAATGAGCCACATGTTCACATTAGACTTTTAAATAGCGAATGCCAGAGAGTTCATTTTCTTTCTTTTTAATAAAAAATAAATAAACAAAACTCCTGTTTAGAATATAGGATTGGGAAGATATACAATCAAAAAGTAAAAACTATCAATGGTATTAAACTTGTCACTCTCTGAGAAATTAGAGAAATAATAAGAAGTGACTGGCGTAGACTCAGTAGAAAATCCTTTGGGAAGAAATGGTTGATGCACAAGAATTTATGTTATATAAACAAAACCACAAATGAACCACATGTTCACATTAGACTTTTAAATAGCGAATGCCAGAGAGTTCATTTTCTTTCTTTTTAATAAAAAATAAATAAACAAAACTCCTGTTTAGAATATAGGATTGGGAAGATATACAATCAAAAAGTAAAAACTATCAATGGTATTAAACTTGCCACTCTCTGAGAAATTAGAGAAATAATAAGAAGTGACTGGCGTAGACTCAGTAGAAAATCCTTTGAGAAGAAATGGTTGATGCACAAGAATTTGTGTTATATAAACAAAACCACAAATGAACCACATGTTCACATTAGACTTTTAAATAGCGAATGCCAGAGAGTTCATTTTCTTTCTTTTTAATAAAAAATAAATAAACAAAACTCCTGTTTAGAATATAGGATTGGGAAGATATACAATCAAAAAGTAAAAACTATCAATGGTATTAAACTTGCCACTCTCTGAGAAATTAGAGAAATAATAAGAAGTGACTGGCGTAGACTCAGTAGAAAATCCTTTGGGAAGAAATGGTTGATGCACAAGAATTTATGTTATATAAACAAAACCACAAATGAACCACATGTTCACATTAGACTTTTAAATAGCGAATGCCAGAGAGTTCATTTTCTTTCTTTTTAATAAAAAATAAATAAACAAAACTCCTGTTTAGAATATAGGATTGGGAAGATATACAATCAAAAAGTAAAAACTATCAATGGTATTAAACTTGCCACTCTCTGAGAAATTAGAGAAATAATAAGAAGTGACTGGCGTAGACTCAGTAGAAAATCCTTTGGGAAGAAATGGTTGATGCACAAGAATTTATGTTATATAAACAAAACCACAAATGAACCACATGTTCACATTAGACTTTTAAATAGCGAATGCCAGAGAGTTCATTTTCTTTCTTTTTAATAAAAAATAAATAAACAAAACTCCTGTTTAGAATATAGGATTGGGAAGATATACAATCAAAAAGTAAAAACTATCAATGGTATTAAACTTGCCACTCTCTGAGAAATTAGAGAAATAATAAGAAGTGACTGGCGTAGACTCAGTAGAAAATCCTTTGGGAAGAAATGGTTGATGCACAAGAATTTATGTTATATAAACAAAACCACAAATGAGCCACATGTTCACATTAGACTTTTAAATAGCGAATGCCAGAGAGTTCATTTTCTTTCTTTTTAATAAAAAATAAATAAACAAAACTCCTGTTTAGAATATAGGATTGGGAAGATATACAATCAAAAAGTAAAAACTATCAATGGTATTAAACTTGCCACTCTCTGAGAAATTAGAGAAATAATAAGAAGTGACTGGCGTAGACTCAGTAGAAAATCCTTTGGGAAGAAATGGTTGCTGCACAAGAATTTATGTTATATAAACAAAACCACAAATGAGCCACATGTTCACATTAGACTTTTAAATAGCGAATGCCAGAGAGTTCATTTTCTTTCTTTTTAATAAAAAATAAATAAACAAAACTCCTGTTTAGAATATAGGATTGGGAAGATATACAATCAAAAAGTAAAAACTATCAATGGTATTAAACTTGCCACTCTCTGAGAAATTAGAGAAATAATAAGAAGTGACTGGCGTAGACTCAGTAGAAAATCCTTTGGGAAGAAATGGTTGATGCACAAGAATTTATGTTATATAAACAAAACCACAAATGAGCCACATGTTCACATTAGACTTTTAAATAGCGAATGCCAGAGAGTTCATTTTCTTTCTTTTTAATAAAAAATAAATAAACAAAACTCCTGTTTAGAATATAGGATTGGGAAGATATACAATCAAAAAGTAAAAACTATCAATGGTATTAAACTTGCCACTCTCTGAGAAATTAGAGAAATAATAAGAAGTGACTGGCGTAGACTCAGTAGAAAATCCTTTGGGAAGAAATGGTTGCTACACAAGAATTTATGTTATATAAACAAAACCACAAATGAACCACATGTTCACATTAGACTTTTAAATAGCGAATGCCAGAGAGTTCATTTTCTTTCTTTTTAATAAAAAATAAATAAACAAAACTCCTGTTTAGAATATAGGATTGGGAAGATATACAATCAAAAAGTAAAAACTATCAATGGTATTAAACTTGCCACTCTCTGAGAAATTAGAGAAATAATAAGAAGTGACTGGCGTAGACTGAGTAGAAAATCCTTTGGGAAGAAATGGTTGATACACAAGAATTTATGTTATATAAACAAAACCACAAATGAGCCACATGTTCACATTAGACTTTTAAATAGCGAATGCCAGAGAGTTCATTTTCTTTCTTTTTAATAAAAAATAAATAAACAAAACTCCTGTTTAGAATATAGGATTGGGAAGATATACAATCAAAAAGTAAAAACTATCAATGGTATTAAACTTGCCACTCTCTGAGAAATTAGAGAAATAATAAGAAGTGACTGGCGTAGACTCAGTAGAAAATTCTTTGGGAAGAAATGGTTGCTACACAAGAATTTATGTTATATAAACAAAACCACAAATGAACCACATGTTCACATTAGACTTTTAAATAGCGAATGCCAGAGAGTTCATTTTCTTTCTTTTTAATAAAAAATAAATAAACAAAACTCCTGTTTAGAATATAGGATTGGGAAGATATACAATCAAAAAGTAAAAACTATCAATGGTATTAAACTTGCCACTCTCTGAGAAATTAGAGAAATAATAAGAAGTGACTGGCGTAGACTGAGTAGAAAATCCTTTGGGAAGAAATGGTTGATGCACAAGAATTTATGTTATATAAACAAAACCACAAATGAACCACATGTTCACATTAGACTTTTAAATAGCGAATGCCAGAGAGTTCATTTTCTTTCTTTTTAATAAAAAATAAATAAACAAAACTCCTGTTTAGAATATAGGATTGGGAAGATATACAATCAAAAAGTAAAAACTATCAATGGTATTAAACTTGCCACTCTCTGAGAAATTAGAGAAATAATAAGAAGTGACTGGCGTAGACTCAGTAGAAAATCCTTTGGGAAGAAATGGTTGATGCACAAGAATTTGTGTTATATAAACAAAACCACAAATGAGCCACATGTTCACATTAGACTTTTAAATAGCGAATGCCAGAGAGTTCATTTTCTTTCTTTTTAATAAAAAATAAATAAACAAAACTCCTGTTTAGAATATAGGATTGGGAAGATATACAATCAAAAAGTAAAAACTATCAATGGTATTAAACTTGCCACTCTCTGAGAAATTAGAGAAATAATAAGAAGTGACTGGCGTAGACTCAGTAGAAAATCCTTTGGGAAGAAATGGTTGATGCACAAGAATTTGTGTTATATAAACAAAACCACAAATGAGCCACATGTTCACATTAGACTTTTAAATAGCGAATGCCAGAGAGTTCATTTTCTTTCTTTTTAATAAAAAATAAATAAACAAAACTCCTGTTTAGAATATAGGATTGGGAAGATATACAATCAAAAAGTAAAAACTATCAATGGTATTAAACTTGCCACTCTCTGAGAAATTAGAGAAATAATAAGAAGTGACTGGCGTAGACTCAGTAGAAAATCCTTTGGGAAGAAATGGTTGATGCACAAGAATTTGTGTTATATAAACAAAACCACAAATGAGCCACATGTTCACATTAGACTTTTAAATAGCGAATGCCAGAGAGTTCATTTTCTTTCTTTTTAATAAAAAATAAATAAACAAAACTCCTGTTTAGAATATAGGATTGGGAAGATATACAATCAAAAAGTAAAAACTATCAATGGTATTAAACTTGCCACTCTCTGAGAAATTAGAGAAATAATAAGAAGTGACTGGCGTAGACTCAGTAGAAAATCCTTTGGGAAGAAATGGTTGATGCACAAGAATTTGTGTTATATAAACAAAACCACAAATGAGCCACATGTTCACATTAGACTTTTAAATAGCGAATGCCAGAGAGTTCATTTTCTTTCTTTTTAATAAAAAATAAATAAACAAAACTCCTGTTTAGAATATAGGATTGGGAAGATATACAATCAAAAAGTAAAAACTATCAATGGTATTAAACTTGCCACTCTCTGAGAAATTAGAGAAATAATAAGAAGTGACTGGCGTAGACTCAGTAGAAAATCCTTTGGGAAGAAATGGTTGATGCACAAGAATTTATGTTATATAAACAAAACCACAAATGAGCCACATGTTCACATTAGACTTTTAAATAGCGAATGCCAGAGAGTTCATTTTCTTTCTTTTTAATAAAAAATAAATAAACAAAACTCCTGTTTAGAATATAGGATTGGGAAGATATACAATCAAAAAGTAAAAACTATCAATGGTATTAAACTTGCCACTCTCTGAGAAATTAGAGAAATAATAAGAAGTGACTGGCGTAGACTGAGTAGAAAATCCTTTGGGAAGAAATGGTTGCTACACAAGAATTTATGTTATATAAACAAAACCACAAATGAGCCACATGTTCACATTAGACTTTTAAATAGCGAATGCCAGAGAGTTCATTTTCTTTCTTTTTAATAAAAAATAAATAAACAAAACTCCTGTTTAGAATATAGGATTGGGAAGATATACAATCAAAAAGTAAAAACTATCAATGGTATTAAACTTGCCACTCTCTGAGAAATTAGAGAAATAATAAGAAGTGACTGGCGTAGACTCAGTAGAAAATCCTTTGGGAAGAAATGGTTGCTACACAAGAATTTATGTTATATAAACAAAACCACAAATGAGCCACATGTTCACATTAGACTTTTAAATAGCGAATGCCAGAGAGTTCATTTTCTTTCTTTTTAATAAAAAATAAATAAACAAAACTCCTGTTTAGAATATAGGATTGGGAAGATATACAATCAAAAAGTAAAAACTATCAATGGTATTAAACTTGCCACTCTCTGAGAAATTAGAGAAATAATAAGAAGTGACTGGCGTAGACTGAGTAGAAAATCCTTTGGGAAGAAATGGTTGCTACACAAGAATTTGTGTTATATAAACAAAACCACAAATGAGCCACATGTTCACATTAGACTTTTAAATAGCGAATGCCAGAGAGTTCATTTTCTTTCTTTTTAATAAAAAATAAATAAACAAAACTCCTGTTTAGAATATAGGATTGGGAAGATATACAATCAAAAAGTAAAAACTATCAATGGTATTAAACTTGCCACTCTCTGAGAAATTAGAGAAATAATAAGAAGTGACTGGCGTAGACTGAGTAGAAAATCCTTTGGGAAGAAATGGTTGATGCACAAGAATTTGTGTTATATAAACAAAACCACAAATGAGCCACATGTTCACATTAGACTTTTAAATAGCGAATGCCAGAGAGTTCATTTTCTTTCTTTTTAATAAAAAATAAATAAACAAAACTCCTGTTTAGAATATAGGATTGGGAAGATATACAATCAAAAAGTAAAAACTATCAATGGTATTAAACTTGCCACTCTCTGAGAAATTAGAGAAATAATAAGAAGTGACTGGCGTAGACTGAGTAGAAAATCCTTTGGGAAGAAATGGTTGATGCACAAGAATTTATGTTATATAAACAAAACCACAAATGAACCACATGTTCACATTAGACTTTTAAATAGCGAATGCCAGAGAGTTCATTTTCTTTCTTTTTAATAAAAAATAAATAAACAAAACTCCTGTTTAGAATATAGGATTGGGAAGATATACAATCAAAAAGTAAAAACTATCAATGGTATTAAACTTGCCACTCTCTGAGAAATTAGAGAAATAATAAGAAGTGACTGGCGTAGACTCAGTAGAAAATCCTTTGGGAAGAAATGGTTGATGCACAAGAATTTATGTTATATAAACAAAACCACAAATGAGCCACATGTTCACATTAGACTTTTAAATAGCGAATGCCAGAGAGTTCATTTTCTTTCTTTTTAATAAAAAATAAATAAACAAAACTCCTGTTTAGAATATAGGATTGGGAAGATATACAATCAAAAAGTAAAAACTATCAATGGTATTAAACTTGCCACTCTCTGAGAAATTAGAGAAATAATAAGAAGTGACTGGCGTAGACTCAGTAGAAAATCCTTTGGGAAGAAATGGTTGATGCACAAGAATTTATGTTATATAAACAAAACCACAAATGAGCCACATGTTCACATTAGACTTTTAAATAGCGAATGCCAGAGAGTTCATTTTCTTTCTTTTTAATAAAAAATAAATAAACAAAACTCCTGTTTAGAATATAGGATTGGGAAGATATACAATCAAAAAGTAAAAACTATCAATGGTATTAAACTTGCCACTCTCTGAGAAATTAGAGAAATAATAAGAAGTGACTGGCGTAGACTGAGTAGAAAATCCTTTGGGAAGAAATGGTTGCTACACAAGAATTTATGTTATATAAACAAAACCACAAATGAGCCACATGTTCACATTAGACTTTTAAATAGCGAATGCCAGAGAGTTCATTTTCTTTCTTTTTAATAAAAAATAAATAAACAAAACTCCTGTTTAGAATATAGGATTGGGAAGATATACAATCAAAAAGTAAAAACTATCAATGGTATTAAACTTGCCACTCTCTGAGAAATTAGAGAAATAATAAGAAGTGACTGGCGTAGACTCAGTAGAAAATCCTTTGGGAAGAAATGGTTGCTACACAAGAATTTATGTTATATAAACAAAACCACAAATGAGCCACATGTTCACATTAGACTTTTAAATAGCGAATGCCAGAGAGTTCATTTTCTTTCTTTTTAATAAAAAATAAATAAACAAAACTCCTGTTTAGAATATAGGATTGGGAAGATATACAATCAAAAAGTAAAAACTATCAATGGTATTAAACTTGCCACTCTCTGAGAAATTAGAGAAATAATAAGAAGTGACTGGCGTAGACTCAGTAGAAAATCCTTTGGGAAGAAATGGTTGATGCACAAGAATTTATGTTATATAAACAAAACCACAAATGAGCCACATGTTCACATTAGACTTTTAAATAGCGAATGCCAGAGAGTTCATTTTCTTTCTTTTTAATAAAAAATAAATAAACAAAACTCCTGTTTAGAATATAGGATTGGGAAGATATACAATCAAAAAGTAAAAACTATCAATGGTATTAAACTTGCCACTCTCTGAGAAATTAGAGAAATAATAAGAAGTGACTGGCGTAGACTCAGTAGAAAATCCTTTGGGAAGAAATGGTTGATACACAAGAATTTATGTTATATAAACAAAACCACAAATGAGCCACATGTTCACATTAGACTTTTAAATAGCGAATGCCAGAGAGTTCATTTTCTTTCTTTTTAATAAAAAATAAATAAACAAAACTCCTGTTTAGAATATAGGATTGGGAAGATATACAATCAAAAAGTAAAAACTATCAATGGTATTAAACTTGCCACTCTCTGAGAAATTAGAGAAATAATAAGAAGTGACTGGCGTAGACTCAGTAGAAAATCCTTTGGGAAGAAATGGTTGCTACACAAGAATTTGTGTTATATAAACAAAACCACAAATGAGCCACATGTTCACATTAGACTTTTAAATAGCGAATGCCAGAGAGTTCATTTTCTTTCTTTTTAATAAAAAATAAATAAACAAAACTCCTGTTTAGAATATAGGATTGGGAAGATATACAATCAAAAAGTAAAAACTATCAATGGTATTAAACTTGCCACTCTCTGAGAAATTAGAGAAATAATAAGAAGTGACTGGCGTAGACTCAGTAGAAAATCCTTTGGGAAGAAATGGTTGATACACAAGAATTTATGTTATATAAACAAAACCACAAATGAGCCACATGTTCACATTAGACTTTTAAATAGCGAATGCCAGAGAGTTCATTTTCTTTCTTTTTAATAAAAAATAAATAAACAAAACTCCTGTTTAGAATATAGGATTGGGAAGATATACAATCAAAAAGTAAAAACTATCAATGGTATTAAACTTGCCACTCTCTGAGAAATTAGAGAAATAATAAGAAGTGACTGGCGTAGACTCAGTAGAAAATCCTTTGGGAAGAAATGGTTGCTACACAAGAATTTATGTTATATAAACAAAACCACAAATGAGCCACATGTTCACATTAGACTTTTAAATAGCGAATGCCAGAGAGTTCATTTTCTTTCTTTTTAATAAAAAATAAATAAACAAAACTCCTGTTTAGAATATAGGATTGGGAAGATATACAATCAAAAAGTAAAAACTATCAATGGTATTAAACTTGCCACTCTCTGAGAAATTAGAGAAATAATAAGAAGTGACTGGCGTAGACTCAGTAGAAAATCCTTTGGGAAGAAATGGTTGCTACACAAGAATTTATGTTATATAAACAAAACCACAAATGAGCCACATGTTCACATTAGACTTTTAAATAGCGAATGCCAGAGAGTTCATTTTCTTTCTTTTTAATAAAAAATAAATAAACAAAACTCCTGTTTAGAATATAGGATTGGGAAGATATACAATCAAAAAGTAAAAACTATCAATGGTATTAAACTTGCCACTCTCTGAGAAATTAGAGAAATAATAAGAAGTGACTGGCGTAGACTCAGTAGAAAATCCTTTGGGAAGAAATGGTTGCTACACAAGAATTTATGTTATATAAACAAAACCACAAATGAGCCACATGTTCACATTAGACTTTTAAATAGCGAATGCCAGAGAGTTCATTTTCTTTCTTTTTAATAAAAAATAAATAAACAAAACTCCTGTTTAGAATATAGGATTGGGAAGATATACAATCAAAAAGTAAAAACTATCAATGGTATTAAACTTGCCACTCTCTGAGAAATTAGAGAAATAATAAGAAGTGACTGGCGTAGACTCAGTAGAAAATCCTTTGGGAAGAAATGGTTGCTACACAAGAATTTATGTTATATAAACAAAACCACAAATGAGCCACATGTTCACATTAGACTTTTAAATAGCGAATGCCAGAGAGTTCATTTTCTTTCTTTTTAATAAAAAATAAATAAACAAAACTCCTGTTTAGAATATAGGATTGGGAAGATATACAATCAAAAAGTAAAAACTATCAATGGTATTAAACTTGTCACTCTCTGAGAAATTAGAGAAATAATAAGAAGTGACTGGCGTAGACTCAGTAGAAAATCCTTTGGGAAGAAATGGTTGATGCACAAGAATTTGTGTTATATAAACAAAACCACAAATGAGCCACATGTTCACATTAGACTTTTAAATAGCGAATGCCAGAGAGTTCATTTTCTTTCTTTTTAATAAAAAATAAATAAACAAAACTCCTGTTTAGAATATAGGATTGGGAAGATATACAATCAAAAAGTAAAAACTATCAATGGTATTAAACTTGCCACTCTCTGAGAAATTAGAGAAATAATAAGAAGTGACTGGCGTAGACTCAGTAGAAAATCCTTTGGGAAGAAATGGTTGCTACACAAGAATTTATGTTATATAAACAAAACCACAAATGAGCCACATGTTCACATTAGACTTTTAAATAGCGAATGCCAGAGAGTTCATTTTCTTTCTTTTTAATAAAAAATAAATAAACAAAACTCCTGTTTAGAATATAGGATTGGGAAGATATACAATCAAAAAGTAAAAACTATCAATGGTATTAAACTTGCCACTCTCTGAGAAATTAGAGAAATAATAAGAAGTGACTGGCGTAGACTCAGTAGAAAATCCTTTGGGAAGAAATGGTTGATACACAAGAATTTATGTTATATAAACAAAACCACAAATGAGCCACATGTTCACATTAGACTTTTAAATAGCGAATGCCAGAGAGTTCATTTTCTTTCTTTTTAATAAAAAATAAATAAACAAAACTCCTGTTTAGAATATAGGATTGGGAAGATATACAATCAAAAAGTAAAAACTATCAATGGTATTAAACTTGCCACTCTCTGAGAAATTAGAGAAATAATAAGAAGTGACTGGCGTAGACTCAGTAGAAAATCCTTTGGGAAGAAATGGTTGCTACACAAGAATTTATGTTATATAAACAAAACCACAAATGAGCCACATGTTCACATTAGACTTTTAAATAGCGAATGCCAGAGAGTTCATTTTCTTTCTTTTTAATAAAAAATAAATAAACAAAACTCCTGTTTAGAATATAGGATTGGGAAGATATACAATCAAAAAGTAAAAACTATCAATGGTATTAAACTTGCCACTCTCTGAGAAATTAGAGAAATAATAAGAAGTGACTGGCGTAGACTGAGTAGAAAATCCTTTGGGAAGAAATGGTTGCTACACAAGAATTTATGTTATATAAACAAAACCACAAATGAGCCACATGTTCACATTAGACTTTTAAATAGCGAATGCCAGAGAGTTCATTTTCTTTCTTTTTAATAAAAAATAAATAAACAAAACTCCTGTTTAGAATATAGGATTGGGAAGATATACAATCAAAAAGTAAAAACTATCAATGGTATTAAACTTGCCACTCTCTGAGAAATTAGAGAAATAATAAGAAGTGACTGGCGTAGACTCAGTAGAAAATCCTTTGGGAAGAAATGGTTGCTACACAAGAATTTATGTTATATAAACAAAACCACAAATGAGCCACATGTTCACATTAGACTTTTAAATAGCGAATGCCAGAGAGTTCATTTTCTTTCTTTTTAATAAAAAATAAATAAACAAAACTCCTGTTTAGAATATAGGATTGGGAAGATATACAATCAAAAAGTAAAAACTATCAATGGTATTAAACTTGCCACTCTCTGAGAAATTAGAGAAATAATAAGAAGTGACTGGCGTAGACTGAGTAGAAAATCCTTTGGGAAGAAATGGTTGCTACACAAGAATTTATGTTATATAAACAAAACCACAAATGAGCCACATGTTCACATTAGACTTTTAAATAGCGAATGCCAGAGAGTTCATTTTCTTTCTTTTTAATAAAAAATAAATAAACAAAACTCCTGTTTAGAATATAGGATTGGGAAGATATACAATCAAAAAGTAAAAACTATCAATGGTATTAAACTTGCCACTCTCTGAGAAATTAGAGAAATAATAAGAAGTGACTGGCGTAGACTCAGTAGAAAATCCTTTGGGAAGAAATGGTTGCTACACAAGAATTTATGTTATATAAACAAAACCACAAATGAGCCACATGTTCACATTAGACTTTTAAATAGCGAATGCCAGAGAGTTCATTTTCTTTCTTTTTAATAAAAAATAAATAAACAAAACTCCTGTTTAGAATATAGGATTGGGAAGATATACAATCAAAAAGTAAAAACTATCAATGGTATTAAACTTGCCACTCTCTGAGAAATTAGAGAAATAATAAGAAGTGACTGGCGTAGACTGAGTAGAAAATCCTTTGGGAAGAAATGGTTGCTACACAAGAATTTATGTTATATAAACAAAACCACAAATGAGCCACATGTTCACATTAGACTTTTAAATAGCGAATGCCAGAGAGTTCATTTTCTTTCTTTTTAATAAAAAATAAATAAACAAAACTCCTGTTTAGAATATAGGATTGGGAAGATATACAATCAAAAAGTAAAAACTATCAATGGTATTAAACTTGCCACTCTCTGAGAAATTAGAGAAATAATAAGAAGTGACTGGCGTAGACTGAGTAGAAAATCCTTTGGGAAGAAATGGTTGCTACACAAGAATTTATGTTATATAAACAAAACCACAAATGAGCCACATGTTCACATTAGACTTTTAAATAGCGAATGCCAGAGAGTTCATTTTCTTTCTTTTTAATAAAAAATAAATAAACAAAACTCCTGTTTAGAATATAGGATTGGGAAGATATACAATCAAAAAGTAAAAACTATCAATGGTATTAAACTTGCCACTCTCTGAGAAATTAGAGAAATAATAAGAAGTGACTGGCGTAGACTCAGTAGAAAATCCTTTGGGAAGAAATGGTTGCTACACAAGAATTTATGTTATATAAACAAAACCACAAATGAGCCACATGTTCACATTAGACTTTTAAATAGCGAATGCCAGAGAGTTCATTTTCTTTCTTTTTAATAAAAAATAAATAAACAAAACTCCTGTTTAGAATATAGGATTGGGAAGATATACAATCAAAAAGTAAAAACTATCAATGGTATTAAACTTGCCACTCTCTGAGAAATTAGAGAAATAATAAGAACAAAGAAAGGTAACTTGATCACGCTAGTTACGTTAACTAAAACTTTTACAAAAAGTTCGTAAGTTGGAAGCTTTCGACCTTATCTTAGGTCTTCATCACGCCAATGGAGGACTAAAATTGTTGCCAGATTCTACATTTGAATTTTTCCTATTTTTGTTGCCAAAACTTAGAATTGATCTCCAGATCAACGGAATGTAGAGAGGAGATTCGGAGTTGCAAGTCATTGAGTTGAAAAAATTTCTATGCTTTCACGGTAACGGAGGGCAAAACGATTGTCAAACGAAGCAATTCGTTTTGCTTCGTTCCAGTGGGGAACTGCAGATGTGTCTTCCATTGTCAAAATAGACAAGGCAGTGTTGGGATTGCCTTTCGAAACATCTTTTCTGTGTTCTAAAATTCTATGGCTAATGCTCCTGTATGTGCTTCCAATGTATAAGTTATCCCCAGCAGAAGAAGAGATAGGAATGCAGTAAACTCCTGGGAGGTTCAGGCTTTCAACTTTGTCCCTATCCCTTTGTAGAAGTTTCAAGATGTTTGGGGTAGATTTAATGGCAAGATGGTAACCAAAACTTCTAAAAAGGATCTGTAACTTATAAGCATAGGAAGGATGGTAGGGAACCGAACCACAGAATTTCAGGTCTTCTTTCTTGTGAGGAAGGAGGCATTCGATTTTCGAATGGTTTTCAAATTTCTTTATGAGGGAGTTAACTGTAACAGCAGGGAAACCATGAGAGAGGGCTATTGTAGAAATTTTGGAGAGTTCTTCTTGAAGAGAGAGTTGGTTGTTGCAAATGATATGAGCCCTGTGGATGTAGGACTTCAATGCTGCAAGCTTGTAGAGATGCAGGGTGCAAGATTTGTAGGGAATGATGTTAGTGGCTGCAGAAGGTTTTCGATAGACGGAACAGTAATGGAGAGATCAGCGTTTCTGCAGATAGATACATCCAGGAAATCAATTTTGTGATTTACTTCCTTAGATATAGTGAGCTTAATGGAAGGAAATTTTTCTGTAATGGAGTTAATCAGTATCTGTAGCTCAGACTCGGAATGTGGCCAGCTAATGAAAATGTCGTCTACATATCTTAACCATAGGGAAGGTTGAAAAGGGTGTAGAGGAATTATGGAATCTTCAATATGTTGCATGTAGATTTCAGCAAGCAGAGGGGAAAGAGGTGAGCCCATGGGGAGACCAGATTGTTGCCTATACACAATTTTGTTGAAAACAAAACAACTGTGTTGATGAATAGTGTGGAAACAATCATAAAGATCTTTGATAAGAGGACCGGGGTTCAAAATGAAGAATCAATTTCTTCATGAGGAGCATGTAGGAATCAAAATATGGTACAGAGGGAAACAAAGATTCTACATCAAGAGTATACAGATTATCACAAGGGGGAAAGGAATTAGGAAGGTTGTGGATGAAGTTTGAAGTAGAGACAACTGTATGAGGATGGTTGGCTGCCAGGGATTTGCATTTGAGGACCAATCTCTTTTCAAGGTTTACTGCTGGAGAAAAAGAATATTCCACTAAAGGTCTGATGGGGTTACCAGCTTTATGCAGTTTCACTTGCAGGAAGAGCCTGGGAGTTCTAAAGTAAGGAGGGGGTGATATATCACCAAGGAAGGATTGAAGAGTTTCTTTCTTAGCTAATCTGTCAACTGAGTTTTTGAGTGAGTTGGTGGTGTCTGACTGTAAAGGGATGCAGTTAGCAGATGTAAGAAAAGAAAGCACTTTTTTGGTTTAGAGTTTCTTTACCAATGATGACTGGGCAACCAACTTTATCTGCTTTGCATACGGCTAGGTCATTTTCTTGAATAAATGACCTGAATTCTTTTAAACAAGAAGAAGAGTACTTGATTGGCACAGAATTTTGCTTGGATAGGATAACAGCAGCGTTGGCACGAAGAATAGGCTGCTGAACAGTCTCAGTTCTGTGGATGGCTGATTCTATAACAGAAACAGTTTGTGGAAGATTGATAGGAAGAGCAGGTGAAAATTTTGGGCCTAATGATAAGAATTTATCCAAGCTAGGAGGAATAGTGACAGAAGAAAGATTTACATACTTTGGCTTGTCAGTAGAGGCTGATGACGGAGATGTTGATCGACTTTTTTGCTTGGAGAGTAGAAAATTGAATTTCTTTGTATGGCGAGCATATTCTTTTACTTCTATTGTTGAGAGGGTTTGGTTGATGCGAACCATGAAAATATCCAGCAAAGCAGGATGAGTGGTAGCAGCCAGTGATTGGTAGCTAATGTAGCAGGAAAGTTCAGTTTTAGCAATGGAGGAACGCAGGTCACGGATAGCGGCAGATAGGAGGTTATGGCTGGTTTGCTGTAGTAACGCACGGCATCGTCCTTTGAAGATGGGTTTGCAGATCTGAAAAGCTTGGGGAAGAATGCCAGAAGTCTTGCAGGAAACAAGAAAACGAAGGCTGCAAAGAGAACTAGTGACTTGAGTCCGAAGTTTCCGGAAGGAAATCCAATCTTTCGTCCAGTCCAAAATAAAATGCCCGGAAGTTGCGTAGCTTTGAAACATGACGATTATGGGCAAAACACGTAACAATATTAACAAAGAAAGGTAACTTGATCACGCTAGTTACGTTAACTAAAACTTTTACAAACATTGGAAGCACATACAGGAGCATTAGCCATAGAATTTTAGAACACAGAAAAGATGTTTCGAAAGGCAATCCCAACACTGCCTTGTCTATTTTGACAATGGAAGACACATCTGCAGTTCCCCACTGGAACGAAGCAAAACGAATTGCTTCGTTTGACAATCGTTTTGCCCTCCGTTACCGTGAAAGCATAGAAATTTTTTCAACTCAATGACTTGCAACTCCGAATCTCCTCTCTACATTCCGTTGATCTGGAGATCAATTCTAAGTTTTGGCAACAAAAATAGGAAAAATTCAAATGTAGAATCTGGCAACAATTTTAGTCCTCCATTGGCGTGATGAAGACCTAAGATAAGGTCGAAAGCTTCCAACTTACGAACTTTTTGTAAAAGTTTTAGTTAACGTAACTAGCGTGATCAAGTTACCTTTCTTTGTTAATATTGTTACGTGTTTTGCCCATAATCGTCATGTTTCAAAGCTACGCAACTTCCGGGCATTTTATTTTGGACTGGACGAAAGATTGGATTTCCTTCCGGAAACTTCGGACTCAAGTCACTAGTTCTCTTTGCAGCCTTCGTTTTCTTGTTTCCTGCAAGACTTCTGGCATTCTTCCCCAAGCTTTTCAGATCTGCAAACCCATCTTCAAAGGACGATGCCGTGCGTTACTACAGCAAACCAGCCATAACCTCCTATCTGCCGCTATCCGTGACCTGCGTTCCTCCATTGCTAAAACTGAACTTTCCTGCTACATTAGCTACCAATCACTGGCTGCTACCACTCATCCTGCTTTGCTGGATATTTTCATGGTTCGCATCAACCAAACCCTCTCAACAATAGAAGTAAAAGAATATGCTCGCCATACAAAGAAATTCAATTTTCTACTCTCCAAGCAAAAAAGTCGATCAACATCTCCGTCATCAGCCTCTACTGACAAGCCAAAGTATGTAAATCTTTCTTCTGTCACTATTCCTCCTAGCTTGGATAAATTCTTATCATTAGGCCCAAAATTTTCACCTGCTCTTCCTATCAATCTTCCACAAACTGTTTCTGTTATAGAATCAGCCATCCACAGAACTGAGACTGTTCAGCAGCCTATTCTTCGTGCCAACGCTGCTGTTATCCTATCCAAGCAAAATTCTGTGCCAATCAAGTACTCTTCTTCTTGTTTAAAGAATTCAGGTCATTTATTCAAGAAAATGACCTAGCCGTATGCAAAGCAGATAAAGTTGGTTGCCCAGTCATCATTGGTAAAGAAACTCTAAACCAAAAAGTGCTTTCTTTTCTTACATCTGCTAACTGCATCCCTTTACAGTCAGACACCACCAACTCACTCAAAAACTCAGTTGACAGATTAGCTAAGAAAGAAACTCTTCAATCCTTCCTTGGTGATATATCACCCCCTCCTTACTTTAGAACTCCCAGGCTCTTCCTGCAAGTGAAACTGCATAAAGCTGGTAACCCCATCAGACCTTTAGTGGAATATTCTTTTTCTCCAGCAGTAAACCTTGAAAAGAGATTGGTCCTCAAATGCAAATCCCTGGCAGCCAACCATCCTCATACAGTTGTCTCTACTTCAAACTTCATCCACAACCTTCCTAATTCCTTTCCCCCTTGTGATAATCTGTATACTCTTGATGTAGAATCTTTGTTTCCCTCTGTACCATATTTTGATTCCTACATGCTCCTCATGAAGAAATTGATTCTTCATTTTGAACCCCCGGTCCTCTTATCAAAGATCTTTATGATTGTTTCCACACTATTCATCAACACAGTTGTTTTGTTTTCAACAAAATTGTGTATAGGCAACAATCTGGTCTCCCCATGGGCTCACCTCTTTCCCCTCTGCTTGCTGAAATCTACATGCAACATATTGAAGATTCCATAATTCCTCTACACCCTTTTCAACCTTCCCTATGGTTAAGATATGTAGACGACATTTTCATTAGCTGGCCACATTCCGAGTCTGAGCTACAGATACTGATCAACTCCATTACAGAAAAATTTCCTTCCATTAAGCTCACTATATCTAAGGAAGTAAATCACAAAATTGATTTCCTGGATGTATCTATCTGCAGAAACGCTGATCTCTCCATTACTCGTTCCGTCTATCGAAAACCTTCTGCAGCCACTAACATCATTCCCTACAAATCTTGCACCCTGCATCTCTACAAGCTTGCAGCATTGAAGTCCTACATCCACAGGGCTCATATCATTTGCAACAACCAACTCTCTCTTCAAGAAGAACTCTCCAAAATTTCTACAATAGCCCTCTCTCATGGTTTCCCTGCTGTTACAGTTAACTCCCTCATAAAGAAATTTGAAAACCATTCGAAAATCGAATGCCTCCTTCCTCACAAGAAAGAAGACCTGAAATTCTGTGGTTCGGTTCCCTACCATCCTTCCTATGCTTATAAGTTACAGATCCTTTTTAGAAGTTTTGGTTACCATCTTGCCATTAAATCTACCCCAAACATCTTGGAAACTTCTACAAAGGGATAGGGACAAAGTTGAAAGCCTGAACCTCCCAGGAGTTTACTGCATTCCTATCTCTTCTTCTGCTGGGGATAACTTATACATTGGAAGCACATACAGGAGCATTAGCCATAGAATTTTAGAACACAGAAAAGATGTTTCGAAAGGCAATCCCAACACTGCCTTGTCTATTTTGACAATGGAAGACACATCTGCAGTTCCCCACTGGAACGAAGCAAAACGAATTGCTTCGTTTGACAATCGTTTTGCCCTCCGTTACCGTGAAAGCATAGAAATTTTTTTCAACTCAATGACTTGCAACTCCGAATCTCCTCTCTACATTCCGTTGATCTGGAGATCAATTCTAAGTTTTGGCAACAAAAATAGGAAAAATTCAAATGTAGAATCTGGCAACAATTTTAGTCCTCCATTGGCGTGATGAAGACCTAAGATAAGGTCGAAAGCTTCCAACTTACGAACTTTTTGTAAAAGTTTTAGTTAACGTAACTAGCGTGATCAAGTTACCTTTCTTTGTTAATATTGTTACGTGTTTTGCCCATAATCGTCATGTTTCAAATAATAAGAAGTGACTGGCGTAGACTCAGTAGAAAATCCTTTGGGAAGAAATGGTTGCTACACAAGAATTTATGTTATATAAACAAAACCACAAATGAGCCACATGTTCACATTAGACTTTTAAATAGCGAATGCCAGAGAGTTCATTTTCTTTCTTTTTAATAAAAAATAAATAAACAAAACTCCTGTTTAGAATATAGGATTGGGAAGATATACAATCAAAAAGTAAAAACTATCAATGGTATTAAACTTGCCACTCTCTGAGAAATTAGAGAAATAATAAGAAGTGACTGGCGTAGACTCAGTAGAAAATCCTTTGGGAAGAAATGGTTGCTACACAAGAATTTATGTTATATAAACAAAACCACAAATGAGCCACATGTTCACATTAGACTTTTAAATAGCGAATGCCAGAGAGTTCATTTTCTTTCTTTTTAATAAAAATAAATAAACAAAACTCCTGTTTAGAATATAGGATTGGGAAGATATACAATCAAAAAGTAAAAACTATCAATGGTATTAAACTTGCCACTCTCTGAGAAATTAGAGAAATAATAAGAAGTGACTGGCGTAGACTGAGTAGAAAATCCTTTGGGAAGAAATGGTTGCTACACAAGAATTTATGTTATATAAACAAAACCACAAATGAGCCACATGTTCACATTAGACTTTTAAATAGCGAATGCCAGAGAGTTCATTTTCTTTCTTTTTAATAAAAATAAATAAACAAAACTCCTGTTTAGAATATAGGATTGGGAAGATATACAATCAAAAAGTAAAAACTATCAATGGTATTAAACTTGCCACTCTCTGAGAAATTAGAGAAATAATAAGAAGTGACTGGCGTAGACTGAGTAGAAAATCCTTTGGGAAGAAATGGTTGCTACACAAGAATTTATGTTATATAAACAAAACCACAAATGAGCCACATGTTCACATTAGACTTTTAAATAGCGAATGCCAGAGAGTTCATTTTCTTTCTTTTTAATAAAAAATAAATAAACAAAACTCCTGTTTAGAATATAGGATTGGGAAGATATACAATCAAAAAGTAAAAACTATCAATGGTATTAAACTTGCCACTCTCTGAGAAATTAGAGAAATAATAAGAAGTGACTGGCGTAGACTGAGTAGAAAATCCTTTGGGAAGAAAATGGTTGCTACACAAGAATTTATGTTATATAAACAAAACCACAAATGAGCCACATGTTCACATTAGACTTTTAAATGGCGAATGCCAGAGAGTTCATTTTCTTTCTTTTTAATAAAAATAAATAAACAAAACTCCTGTTTAGAATATAGGATTGGGAAGATATACAATCAAAAAGTAAAAACTATCAATGGTATTAAACTTGCCACTCTCTGAGAAATTAGAGAAATAATAAGAAGTGACTGGCGTAGACTGAGTAGAAAATCCTTTGGGAAGAAATGGTTGCTACACAAGAATTTATGTTATATAAACAAAACCACAAATGAGCCACATGTTCACATTAGACTTTTAAATAGCGAATGCCAGAGAGTTCATTTTCTTTCTTTTTAATAAAAATAAATAAACAAAACTCCTGTTTAGAATATAGGATTGGGAAGATATACAATCAAAAAGTAAAAACTATCAATGGTATTAAACTTGCCACTCTCTGAGAAATTAGAGAAATAATAAGAAGTGACTGGCGTAGACTCAGTAGAAAATCCTTTGGGAAGAAATGGTTGCTACACAAGAATTTATGTTATATAAACAAAACCACAAATGAGCCACATGTTCACATTAGACTTTTAAATAGCGAATGCCAGAGAGTTCATTTTCTTTCTTTTTAATAAAAAATAAATAAACAAAACTCCTGTTTAGAATATAGGATTGGGAAGATATACAATCAAAAAGTAAAAACTATCAATGGTATTAAACTTGCCACTCTCTGAGAAATTAGAGAAATAATAAGAAGTGACTGGCGTAGACTGAGTAGAAAATCCTTTGGGAAGAAATGGTTGCTACACAAGAATTTATGTTATATAAACAAAACCACAAATGAGCCACATGTTCACATTAGACTTTTAAATAGCGAATGCCAGAGAGTTCATTTTCTTTCTTTTTAATAAAAAAATAAATAAACAAAACTCCTGTTTAGAATATAGGATTGGGAAGATATACAATCAAAAAGTAAAAACTATCAATGGTATTAAACTTGCCACTCTCTGAGAAATTAGAGAAATAATAAGAAGTGACTGGCGTAGACTCAGTAGAAAATCCTTTGGGAAGAAATGGTTGCTACACAAGAATTTATGTTATATAAACAAAACCACAAATGAGCCACATGTTCACATTAGACTTTTAAATAGCGAATGCCAGAGAGTTCATTTTCTTTCTTTTTAATAAAAAATAAATAAACAAAACTCCTGTTTAGAATATAGGATTGGGAAGATATACAATCAAAAAGTAAAAACTATCAATGGTATTAAACTTGCCACTCTCTGAGAAATTAGAGAAATAATAAGAAGTGACTGGCGTAGACTGAGTAGAAAATCCTTTGGGAAGAAATGGTTGCTACACAAGAATTTATGTTATATAAACAAAACCACAAATGAGCCACATGTTCACATTAGACTTTTAAATAGCGAATGCCAGAGAGTTCATTTTCTTTCTTTTTAATAAAAAATAAATAAACAAAACTCCTGTTTAGAATATAGGATTGGGAAGATATACAATCAAAAAGTAAAAACTATCAATGGTATTAAACTTGCCACTCTCTGAGAAATTAGAGAAATAATAAGAAGTGACTGGCGTAGACTCAGTAGAAAATCCTTTGGGAAGAAATGGTTGCTACACAAGAATTTATGTTATATAAACAAAACCACAAATGAGCCACATGTTCACATTAGACTTTTAAATAGCGAATGCCAGAGAGTTCATTTTCTTTCTTTTTAATAAAAAATAAATAAACAAAACTCCTGTTTAGAATATAGGATTGGGAAGATATACAATCAAAAAGTAAAAACTATCAATGGTATTAAACTTGCCACTCTCTGAGAAATTAGAGAAATAATAAGAAGTGACTGGCGTAGACTCAGTAGAAAATCCTTTGGGAAGAAATGGTTGATGCACAAGAATTTGTGTTATATAAACAAAACCACAAATGAGCCACATGTTCACATTAGACTTTTAAATAGCGAATGCCAGAGAGTTCATTTTCTTTCTTTTTAATAAAAAATAAATAAACAAAACTCCTGTTTAGAATATAGGATTGGGAAGATATACAATCAAAAAGTAAAAACTATCAATGGTATTAAACTTGCCACTCTCTGAGAAATTAGAGAAATAATAAGAAGTGACTGGCGTAGACTCAGTAGAAAATCCTTTGGGAAGAAATGGTTGCTACACAAGAATTTATGTTATATAAACAAAACCACAAATGAGCCACATGTTCACATTAGACTTTTAAATAGCGAATGCCAGAGAGTTCATTTTCTTTCTTTTTAATAAAAAATAAATAAACAAAACTCCTGTTTAGAATATAGGATTGGGAAGATATACAATCAAAAAGTAAAAACTATCAATGGTATTAAACTTGCCACTCTCTGAGAAATTAGAGAAATAATAAGAAGTGACTGGCGTAGACTCAGTAGAAAATCCTTTGGGAAGAAATGGTTGATGCACAAGAATTTGTGTTATATAAACAAAACCACAAATGAGCCACATGTTCACATTAGACTTTTAAATAGCGAATGCCAGAGAGTTCATTTTCTTTCTTTTTAATAAAAATAAATAAACAAAACTCCTGTTTAGAATATAGGATTGGGAAGATATACAATCAAAAAGTAAAAACTATCAATGGTATTAAACTTGCCACTCTCTGAGAAATTAGAGAAATAATAAGAAGTGACTGGCGTAGACTCAGTAGAAAATCCTTTGGGAAGAAATGGTTGCTACACAAGAATTTATGTTATATAAACAAAACCACAAATGAGCCACATGTTCACATTAGACTTTTAAATAGCGAATGCCAGAGAGTTCATTTTCTTTCTTTTTAATAAAAATAAATAAACAAAACTCCTGTTTAGAATATAGGATTGGGAAGATATACAATCAAAAAGTAAAAACTATCAATGGTATTAAACTTGCCACTCTCTGAGAAATTAGAGAAATAATAAGAAGTGACTGGCGTAGACTCAGTAGAAAATCCTTTGGGAAGAAATGGTTGATGCACAAGAATTTGTGTTATATAAACAAAACCACAAATGAGCCACATGTTCACATTAGACTTTTAAATAGCGAATGCCAGAGAGTTCATTTTCTTTCTTTTTAATAAAAAATAAATAAACAAAACTCCTGTTTAGAATATAGGATTGGGAAGATATACAATCAAAAAGTAAAAACTATCAATGGTATTAAACTTGCCACTCTCTGAGAAATTAGAGAAATAATAAGAAGTGACTGGCGTAGACTCAGTAGAAAATCCTTTGGGAAGAAATGGTTGCTACACAAGAATTTATGTTATATAAACAAAACCACAAATGAGCCACATGTTCACATTAGACTTTTAAATAGCGAATGCCAGAGAGTTCATTTTCTTTCTTTTTAATAAAAAATAAATAAACAAAACTCCTGTTTAGAATATAGGATTGGGAAGATATACAATCAAAAAGTAAAAACTATCAATGGTATTAAACTTGCCACTCTCTGAGAAATTAGAGAAATAATAAGAAGTGACTGGCGTAGACTGAGTAGAAAATCCTTTGGGAAGAAATGGTTGCTACACAAGAATTTATGTTATATAAACAAAACCACAAATGAGCCACATGTTCACATTAGACTTTTAAATAGCGAATGCCAGAGAGTTCATTTTCTTTCTTTTTAATAAAAAATAAATAAACAAAACTCCTGTTTAGAATATAGGATTGGGAAGATATACAATCAAAAAGTAAAAACTATCAATGGTATTAAACTTGCCACTCTCTGAGAAATTAGAGAAATAATAAGAAGTGACTGGCGTAGACTGAGTAGAAAATCCTTTGGGAAGAAATGGTTGCTACACAAGAATTTATGTTATATAAACAAAACCACAAATGAGCCACATGTTCACATTAGACTTTTAAATAGCGAATGCCAGAGAGTTCATTTTCTTTCTTTTTAATAAAAAATAAATAAACAAAACTCCTGTTTAGAATATAGGATTGGGAAGATATACAATCAAAAAGTAAAAACTATCAATGGTATTAAACTTGCCACTCTCTGAGAAATTAGAGAAATAATAAGAAGTGACTGGCGTAGACTGAGTAGAAAATCCTTTGGGAAGAAATGGTTGATGCACAAGAATTTGTGTTATATAAACAAAACCACAAATGAGCCACATGTTCACATTAGACTTTTAAATAGCGAATGCCAGAGAGTTCATTTTCTTTCTTTTTAATAAAAAATAAATAAACAAAACTCCTGTTTAGAATATAGGATTGGGAAGATATACAATCAAAAAGTAAAAACTATCAATGGTATTAAACTTGCCACTCTCTGAGAAATTAGAGAAATAATAAGAAGTGACTGGCGTAGACTGAGTAGAAAATCCTTTGGGAAGAAATGGTTGCTACACAAGAATTTATGTTATATAAACAAAACCACAAATGAGCCACATGTTCACATTAGACTTTTAAATAGCGAATGCCAGAGAGTTCATTTTCTTTCTTTTTAATAAAAAATAAATAAACAAAACTCCTGTTTAGAATATAGGATTGGGAAGATATACAATCAAAAAGTAAAAACTATCAATGGTATTAAACTTGCCACTCTCTGAGAAATTAGAGAAATAATAAGAAGTGACTGGCGTAGACTGAGTAGAAAATCCTTTGGGAAGAAATGGTTGCTACACAAGAATTTATGTTATATAAACAAAACCACAAATGAGCCACATGTTCACATTAGACTTTTAAATAGCGAATGCCAGAGAGTTCATTTTCTTTCTTTTTAATAAAAAATAAATAAACAAAACTCCTGTTTAGAATATAGGATTGGGAAGATATACAATCAAAAAGTAAAAACTATCAATGGTATTAAACTTGCCACTCTCTGAGAAATTAGAGAAATAATAAGAAGTGACTGGCGTAGACTGAGTAGAAAATCCTTTGGGAAGAAATGGTTGATGCACAAGAATTTATGTTATATAAACAAAACCACAAATGAGCCACATGTTCACATTAGACTTTTAAATAGCGAATGCCAGAGAGTTCATTTTCTTTCTTTTTAATAAAAAATAAATAAACAAAACTCCTGTTTAGAATATAGGATTGGGAAGATATACAATCAAAAAGTAAAAACTATCAATGGTATTAAACTTGCCACTCTCTGAGAAATTAGAGAAATAATAAGAAGTGACTGGCGTAGACTCAGTAGAAAATCCTTTGGGAAGAAATGGTTGCTACACAAGAATTTATGTTATATAAACAAAACCACAAATGAGCCACATGTTCACATTAGACTTTTAAATAGCGAATGCCAGAGAGTTCATTTTCTTTCTTTTTAATAAAAAATAAATAAACAAAACTCCTGTTTAGAATATAGGATTGGGAAGATATACAATCAAAAAGTAAAAACTATCAATGGTATTAAACTTGCCACTCTCTGAGAAATTAGAGAAATAATAAGAAGTGACTGGCGTAGACTGAGTAGAAAATCCTTTGGGAAGAAATGGTTGCTACACAAGAATTTATGTTATATAAACAAAACCACAAATGAGCCACATGTTCACATTAGACTTTTAAATAGCGAATGCCAGAGAGTTCATTTTCTTTCTTTTTAATAAAAAATAAATAAATAAATAAGCAAAACTCCTGTTTAGAATAAAGGATTTGGAAGGAACATAGTGAAGGGGAGTGCAAACCCACACCATTAATATTATGATGAAGAGATTGCACTACCCGAAGCCCAAAAAGGTAAGTGATATTTTGTTTTTTGTCTCTACATTTCAGTAAAAGATAGACTCTCCTGTATTAACTTTCCCATATTTCGGTTGTCTTCAAGATGTTACAGGATCAGGTATGGTACAAGGAGTGTTCAAATGAAAAGGTACGAAACGACACTGTGGGTATAAATGAAGACTTTATTCAAAGTACACACCATACGCCGTAGCACAACGATCCCATTGATTAACGAGCCGAAGGATTCCTTGTTCCCAGAATTCCTGTGGCCGTGACGAGACCCAGTCCTGCCCAGCGTCCTTGAGTTCGTCGTCCGAGTGGAAGCGCTTCCCTTTCAGATGTTTTTTCAGGGACCAAACAAATGGAAATCGCAGGGCGACATGTCCGGGCTGTAGGGCGGATGGTCAAGCTGCTCCCACTGGAACTTGGCCAGTTCCGCGTGTGTGACCCTGGAGACGTGTGGACGCGCGTTATCATGGAGCAGAACCACACCCTCCGCGATGAATAGCGGCCGGTTTAACACCTTCCGCTGTCAGAAATCGGATAACGCCTCGCTGCTCCTCAATCGTCGAATTTTTCAATGTGAACGCCATCCTGTCCTCACACGCACTGCCGCGTCAATTGGACGGCGCTCTTTATAAGAGCCTCTGCTCTCTCCTGCGCATGCGGGCGCCCGCGCATGCTCCGATCTACGACGGCGACTCCAATCGCAACCCTAGATGTGTCGCTACGTTCTCCCATAGCAGCATATGCAAATATGTTAACGGTTACGTTCTTATGACGTTTCGTACCTTTTCATTTGAACACCCCTAGTATTACACAGTGGTCTTAGTTAGGATTGCTAGCGTACACCATGTCTCTTCCCTCGTTTCGCATCTTCCAGTGCATATAGCCAAAACTAAGCGGAAACTGCACAATGCAGTCAAAGCAAGGTTAGGCTTAGAGCAACTTGCAAAATAAGGACGCTTGTTTAAATACAAAAAAAAAAAAAAAAAATCAAAAATCTATTAAATAATCTTTCTTTGAATTTTTTTGCATGTCCGTATGTGTTAGCACACTAAATTTTATTATTTTCGTCCGCAGGATCCGAGCACATTACACCTGGAAAAACACTTTTTAGGGAAGTGCCCTTCCGATAGGTGGTGCCCAGTGAAGGGAGATTAAGCCAACATCACAAGGAGATGCATATTGCATCACACCGTGATTAGTTCTTAATACAAAGTTTTAATAAATAAGGGCGTCTTCCTCCCTTTCTACTTCGCTTCCGTGTCACTTTCCTATCGGGCCCAAATATCCTAGCTTCCTATTTCTAAGGGTTGTTTAAGACCTGGGGTCAGACAATCCCTTCCTAAAATACTCTACATATGATCATGTTCTTTGCACTGGGTCAGGCATTTCTGACATTATTAACCAAAGTAATCTTTAATTATTAAAATACTTTAATTGGTTGATTTCAAATGAGCTTGTGGTAAATATAAAAAAAACAAAACAAGGCAATTATGTTTACAAATCGTCAGATAAATCTAACACCTCCTAATCTTATACTATTAGATCATAAGACAATAGAAATAGTAACGGACTTCACTCATCTAGGGATAAAATTACAATCTAACTTAAAGTGGGATAACCATATTAACTACTTAATGAATAAGGTGTCATCAAGTATTGGGATTATTAGTCGTGTTCTTACTAAATTATCAGTTTCAAGACGAAAACTTTTATATTATTCTTTGGTACAATCACATTTAAATAATTGCATTCTATCTTGGGGACAAACAACTAACGCTAATTTTAAGAAACTTCAGACATTACAAAATAAATATATTAGACTCTCAGAATTAAAACATAATTCTGATATGAATCACTTTTCACTAATGGACTCACCTGTATACATAAGCGTTCACCCAAACAAATATAACAGTAAAACAATTATATAATTGCAATGTGGGAAAAGCCGTGTACGGGAGAATAAAAAATGATCTACACATGAATATAATGCTAGAGGAAGATCTCAACTGAGACAATTTTTCCCAGTATGTTAAACAGTCACTAAATTATGCTGGGCCTCAATTTTGGAATTCTCTACCTCATGATTTTACACTAATAAATAATATCCACCTATTAAAAAAAAATTAAAACTTTACATTCTGGTACTACCAAGAACGTAAAAGAGGGAATTAAAGGAATAGAGTAAATTGAAATGGTAATTGTAAAAAAAAAAAAAAAAAAAAAAAAATGGAGGGGGGGATGTAAGAAGCGACTAAGGGATCAGGGGGTACATTAGGAAACTGGGAACAGGAAAGTAAAGTAGTAGGGAGGTAGGGAGGGTTGGGGGTGGGTAGAAGGGGGATGGAACGCAATTTCACTAATAGTAATTTTAACACTTTCGCTGCCAGCGGGAGCAGGCGCCAGCAAAAAAATCGTTGTCAGGGGCCATGCTGGCGCCAGCAATTTCAAATTGTTAATGCTTTTCGGTTTTTGATATGTATTACTTCCGCCAGGTGACGCAACTTCTTCGTGTTTTGAAGTATTAGGTTGCTAGGCAACACAGTGCAGGTGTTGTAACGCAGATGGCCTGGGGATAAGAAGTCGCGCGCGACTTCTGTGGCCTGGGAATGTACTGTTATTATTTTTTTTTTTATACATTTCGTAAAATATCAGGTTTATTTCCGAAATTCTTGATGTTTTAAATATTCAGCTATACATGTGTATATTAAGATAATACAACGTAGTTTGTTACAAATATTTATTTTTTCAAGTCGACAGGTTCAAGGTTCTACGGGTCCGTCCTATATACGAAGCGCCACATTCACATGGAATTTGATAAATTCCCCACGAGTTTTGTCTTTAACATAGTCCTTTGATCCTCCAATCACCCTTGACAACAAAAACTCATCGCCTTTTACGGTTACGTATATCGCGCGATACATATATGTTCAGATAAAGACAGTTTGGAAAATAACTTTATTTCATTAAACGTGTTACGGTACAGCAAGGATGCAACCAGCCCTGGATACAACCCTTCCATTATAGACAAGGCTCTAACAAAATTCCGGAAACCCAAACCTATCTCCACGTAACCTCCTGCGGCCTATTGCGAGAGAATTTTGCCATTATTCCATGACATTGCCTTCAAAATTAAAAAAAATCTCAAAACTTTTAATTTTAAAGTGATTTTTAAACCGATAAACAAAGTGAGCTTTTTAGGATCAACATGCTTGCTCAATAACGTCATCCAATCCAATCCAACGAAAATACTTCTGCGTTGCCACGAGACTCGGAAATGGGGAAAAAGCTATTGTAGCGTTACTGCCATTTGGCTCCACATACTTGTGCGAGAAGGCGTTTCTTTATTGACGTGTATAAAAACTAAGGAAAGGAATTATCTTCAGCTGGAATCTGACCTAATTCTATCAGTAAGCACTCTACAGCCACGAGTGCATAGATTGTCAGAGAAACAGGCACAAGTTTCCCATTAAAAGTCTGGTAAGCGGACATACTTTATCACTTTTCTTTTTTTTTTTTTTTTGTCATCAAGTTTTTGACACCCTGCTAAGCCACTGATGGTACTCGAATATTTCCATGTCCTAAAAGTGGTGCCATCTGTGAAAAGGTTGAAAAGCACTGCACTAGGATACAAGATGTGGTGCACAGAAATCAACATACAGGCTGATGCGGGAGCATACTGCGCATACGTATTTCTGTTGACTTCAATTCTGGTAAATAGTCAGCCGCGCTACTCACAGCAAATGATTGTTACCTTCTCGGTAGCATAATCACTTCGCAAATCGGATATGTTAGTCTTGTTACACAAATCGGGTTAGTTAAGGCTTTTGTTTGTTCTTCAGAAACATTTTCAGTAATGCCAGATATTAAGGATTGACTGCATTTTGTACGGATTCTTAGGCTAAACTATAATATTTGCTAAAATTTAATTTAAATTTCAGCAAATATTATAGACGTAACTAGCGCCGCCATATCTTAAGATATAAAATGCAGTGCAAAGAAGCCGACATACATGTTGATGCCGGAGCAGACTGCGCATGCGCATTTCTGTTGACTTCAATTCTGGCAAACGATCAGTCTTTAGCCACTAGGATACAATGTGCAATGCACAAAAAACAACATACAGGCCATTAGGATACAAGATGCAGTGCACAGAAACTAACATACACGTTGATGCCGGAGTAGACCACGTATGTGTATTTCTGTTGACTTCAGTTCTGGTTAAGAACAGTCAGCCGAGCTACTCACAGCACGTGATTGTTATCTTCCCGGTAGCATAATCACTTCGCAAATCGGATTTGTTAGTTAAGGCTTTTGTTTGTTTTTGAGAAACATTTTCAGTAATGCCAAATACTATAGGGATTGTTTGCATTTTGTACGGATCCTTAGGCTACAGTACTTAGGCTTAACTATACTATTTGGTAACATTTAATTTAAATAGTAATACTAATGTTATTGCATATTTTTTTCACCAAAATAAGGAACGGGCAAGATATCACAAAACAGCAACAACAAAAAAGAAAAGAAACTGCTCTAAGCAAATAGTAATCAGATCGAGGGAAACCATCGCAGATGCTTCACTGCTGTAGTCCCCATAACGTCTTTTGCTCCTGAATATTTGCTTTCCGGCATAGCACATAATCTTTTAGCTTGTGGTGGCGCTGTTGTCGCCTGTTTAACGTTATCTTTATGAGAGTTGGCGTTCTTCACGCGAAGCTTTATATTGTTTGTGTAAATCACCGCCTTCGGATGATAGCGTGACCAATCCCAATTTGAAACGTAATTGATAGGCGAACTGGGTGACAGATCAAATTTAAACACAAAACACAGACGGCGTGCTCAATAGAAGCCTTACATGAAAGATAGCCGAATCGTGGGAATAAGAAACAATGAAAATCATTATTAATAAGTACTATCTTCAATGAAACAGTGTGTGTTTAAAATTGTAAAGCTGAAGAAAGCACTTATAAATTTTGTCTTCGTATAAGATCCCCAAATCATGGGGGCTGGGAGAGGGGAGCGCCCTAATGTGTTCTCGCACGACGTCCCCTACCCCATACACGAACTTTGTTGCAACACATCTTCACACTGTTCACCACGCCCAAAATAAACACCTGGACATGGTTCACTGATGTTTACACACACTCCCACCACGGCCCAACAAGCAACACCAGACACCCCCCGAGTCATACAGATCCTCCGAAGAACTTGAATGGACCCGCACACAAATAGCCGGCGAGGTCACATAGGACGGCGGGTGCAGCCCGAAGGTACACCCGGAACGTCCATGTAGGCGGACAAAAGTCCCCATTCAGAGGTGACCAAGTGACAGCGACCCGGACGGGAGACTGTCAGAGAGGACACCGGGCCGATGGGTGCACCAAGGCACTCACATACAACTCTTGTCAAGATGTTTTGGTGTCTTCCAGTGGATCAACTGCAGCTCTTGTCTGAGCTGGAGACTTTTGGAGCGGACGATGTTATCAGGGTTTTCTCTCCGTTGCCTGTCCGTCTTCAACTGAATGTTCTGGACTCCCTGGAAAATTCAGGCATTGATTCCACGGCTCTCCCTAAGAGACAACGGGTTCAGCTTTTAACGCATCCTGAATGGTCTTCCCTGAAGAGACACTTCCTCTCTTTTGAAGAAAATTGTCTGAACATCTTCTTTCCTACGTGTGATGTTTTTGTTTGCCCTATCGAATCTTGTGGTAAGGCCTTTCGCTCCAAAAAACTGGTTTACCACTAAGGGTACTCTTCTAAAGCACTTAGCGGAAAAGCATCATCTAAGGGGAGCCCTTACCCGCTTCTGGTGCCGTCTTTGCCAATCACCAATCAAGACTCCTGCAATGCATTCCTGCTTAAAGAACCAAAAGCTTACGTTTCCGGGAGGCTCGCACACTTTCTGGAGATGCAATAATTGTCCTTTCTCTGCCACCTCCCAGCAAGGACTAAATAATCACTACTTATCTCACACGTTGAAAAAGGCTTTGTCACACGGGGAAGTTCTCTCGCTTTCATATCTGGACCAAAAGATGTCTGAAGCCATGTTTACTGTGGTACATCATTGGTATCCTAGGGAAGCTGCTCCTATTACTCAACTCCTCAAGCTCTCTCCTGAGCATCGCAAGGCTCTGATGCTTGACATCAATCGCCTAAGAGACGAGGTCGATGCTCTCCTGTTGGAGACTCGGCTTAGCAAGCCTAATCGCGCCCGAAGCAAACTGAATCGAAGTTCTCTATATGGCCACTCGTCTGCGCCGCCCTTGGCTCCGGCGATGGGACTTCAATCTGGCCAGGCTTCTACGAGTAGCGGAAGTAATTTCAAACGCTTCCCTCGCCCGGATGAAGAAAGACAAGAGCTTCGGAAGATCTTTGCATCTTCGATTGCTTCCTGGTTCCCGGATATGCAGTGTCTTCTTCTGGACGGTCTCATGACTCTGCCTCTGGAGAAACTTCGTCTCCTGCGTTCCCAGCCAAAACTTCTGAAGTCCAAGGTTTCATCTGCTGCTCAACTTCTGCAGAAGCGAGGCCAAAAGGCGAAGAAGATCTTGTCAAGCAAGTCTAAATCTCCTTCTGACAAAGCTTCATCTGCCCTATCCTCAATTAAGATGCCGGGCGCTTCCTGCTCCCCTGCGCTTGACCAGGGAGCTCCTATCTCTGAACGTCGGACCGTTTCTGGGGCATTTAATGTTAACACTCAGAAATTGCTTAACGACAAGGCTCGTAAGGGCCCTAGTCCCTCTGTCCAGCAGCAAACTTGGCTAGACTTGCTGGCCAATGTGGACTCCTGGGCTGACTCTGAGCTCGTTATTGATCAGATACTGCAGGCGTTCACATCTCAAAAGAAAACTTGGAAAGACTCTTCTCCCGTTCGAAGATCCTCTTCGTCGTCTCCTGCCAAACCGAGGAAGAGGTTTCCTCCCAGCACAATTAACCCTTGGAATGTTGGCGCCTGCAAGAATAATCCTCTGCGTGTTGGCACCAAGACTTTCTCTCCGGCGGCTGCTTCCAGAATCCAGAAACTCTATCGCTCAAACCGTAAGGCTGCCATGCGTGAGATCCTCTCTCCAACGAGCAACTTCTGCACTATCCCACTGGATGAACTGAGGCCTCACTTTATGGAATTGTTTTCTGCTCGCGACCCTCCTGCCACCTCCTCTGCGGAAGTTCCTCTGCTTTCGCAGTCGGGCGCTCAAGATCTTAGTGACTTCTCCTCACCTATTGCTGACAATGAGAGGGAGCCTCTGAAGGACTTCACTGATATTGACGTCGCATCTCAATCCCAGGAGGAATCAGACCTGGACCTGGTGGAGCCTTTTGAGCGAGAATGTGTCTGGGCTAAACTTAAAGCTATGCCTAACACATCACCGGGCCCAGATTTGCTCACCTACGCAAACCTCAGACGTCTTGATCCCTCTGCTTTTGTGCTAACTGAGATATTCAACTGCTGTCTCAAGTTCTCTTCAGTGCCTTCTGCATGGAAACATGCTGGACTTGTGTTAATTCCCAAGCCAGGTGATCCTTCATTAGTCAAGAATTGGCGCCCCATCTCATTAATTCCGGCAATTGCTAAGGTTTTTGCCGGTCTTTTAGCTTGGAGAATTGGAAGATGGGCACAGAGGAACAATAAATTATCAGACTGCCAAAAAGGTTTCAGAGAATTTGACGGTTGCGTGGAACACAACTTCCTCATCCAGCAACTTATTGATGACACTCGGCGGAAAAACAAGCAGGCTGCAGTTGTATGGTTGGATCTAGAAAATGCATTTGGCTCCCTTCCGCACTCGGTACTCTACCGGTCATTACGTGACCTGGGACTATCTACCCAGCTTTACTCACTTCTACAGAACATGTATACTGGTCTCACCTCCACTATTCGTCATTCTGACGGTTGGTCAGAACCAATTGCAATGAATGCCGGAGTTAGACAGGGGTGTCCGCTGAGCCCCCTGCTATTCAATCTTTGCATGGAGCCTTTGATCCGAGCTGTGGATGGCGTGAAGAACTCTTGTGGTGTTACCATTCTTGGACAGCGTTGTAATGTTGTCGCTTATGCAGATGACATTGTTCTCTTTGCTGATAACCCTACAGACCTCCAAAAATTGCTGACCATTATCGAACACTCCGATACCAAGTTGGGGCTCACCTTTAACTCTGCAAAATGCTCTTCTCTTCACATGGATTGTAGAAATGGCAGACGGTGTCTGGACACTACCTTCAAAATTTCCTCTGAAAATATTCCGGTTCTCAAGGAAGGTGAAAGCTACCCTCACTTGGGTACTCCAACTGGGTTTCGTCACTTTGAGCCTCACACTCAACTTCTGAATTCCGCCTTCTCTGACTTACAGAGACTAAATGATTCACTCTCACCCCTTGGCAGAAGCTGGAGGCTCTGCAAGTCTTCATTTTCTCGAAATTTAATTTTGCACTTCGCACTTCATTTATTCTAAAAAAGTCTACTGCTAAATTCGACAAACTTCTGCGGAAATGTCTCAAGAATTGGCTCAATTTGCCGCTTCGAGCCACTAACTTGTCTCTATTCATTTCCTCACATGTCGGAGGAACAGGTTTTCTTCCACTCTCAGAGCTAATTGACATAGCTTTGATTGCTCAGGCTCTTCGGATTTTGTCTTCACGTGACAACGCCATTCGACGTCTTGCGATGGAGGGCCTCTCTCAGATTATTCGGCGATTCACCAAGCAGCCAATCATGGACTCAGATTTCACTGATTTTTTGAACGGGTTACCGATCAGAAATTCTGTCTGGAAGAGTTCGGAAATTCATACCTTTTGGACCAGAGTTCGGGCGGCTACTATTCGCCTTCGAAGGAAGATTAAATTTCAATGGAATTTCAACTCTTACAGGAAGGAAATTGAAGTCTTCATTCCAAGGCCATTCCGCTCCCCTCCTTTTGTTCGCACCCGTCGTTTCTCCGTTGAGGGTCAACTCAAGCGTGCCGTGCTGGATCACCATTTACAACGCATCTTGAAGTTACCGGACCAGGGGAAAGTGTTAGACGCGACTCACCTTCATCCTTGCTCAAACCATTTCGTCAGAACGGGCAAGTACACCCGTTTCTGTGACTGGAACTTCATCTTCCGTGCTCGACTGAACTGTGTTGCTTTGCGCGGCTCTATGCGTGCGGACCTCACTGAAAGAAGGTGCCGTAAATGCTCCTTCCCGATAGAGTCTCTTCCCCATGTTTTGAATGCGTGCAAGTTCCATTCCAAGGCTTGGCAGCTTCGCCATAATGCTGTTCTTCAGAGGCTTACTTCAGCTATACCGCGTTCTCTGGGTAAGTTGTACGTCAATCAATGCCCTCCATTTGTTTCCACCAAGCTTAGGCCTGACCTTTGTATTGTGGACCAATCTCAGAGGAGAATCTTCCTGATTGATGTTCAGACCCCCTTCGAGAACAGGGCCTCTACCTTTCAGCGGAAGCGGGAGGCCAAGATTCAAAAGTATCTCCCTATTGCACAGGATCTTCGTAACCGGGGTTACTCGGTCTATATTAACGCATTTCTTGTTGGATCACTTGGTGCGTGGGATGAGGAAAATGATGTCGTCCTGTATTTGCCTCCCTGATGAAGAAGCTGATGGTCTCCGACGTCATTCGTTGGTCTAGAAACATATATATTGAACATGTTACTGGCCATCGTCAGTTTCATTTGGATGTGAAGGAGTAGTCAATGGTCAATTTTATGTTTTGTTATTTCACTGTTCTGATTAACTCACTGTATCTCACTGTATTACTCTGTGCTTCCCATTGATTATGTCTTGTATATTGACTCTAACTAGTACCATCTCTTCATATTAGCTGTACAATAATATATATATATATTTTCCTTTTTTCCCCCTTTTTTTTTTCTCTTCTCTTTAATTAAGTGCTGACAACCATTAGCTGTTTTATTTACGGTTGTCTTGTCTTCAAGGGCGTACTGTTCGGCGAGGCCCTAAGCCTGCTACTCTGTATTATTTTAATACGTTTGTGTAGCCCCTTGATTCAGTCTGTTATTCTTTGCCACTATGTTAAACTGTGCATGTCAGCGCTTATATCTGTATATTGAACCATCGCTATATTACTTCTATAATGAATGCAAAATAATATGTATATCTTTTCCTATTCTCATAACTTTGACTAGCAACCTTCAGTTGCTTCTTTGTATTACAAGGGCGTACTGTTCGGCGAGGTCCTAAGCCTGCTACTCTGTATCCTGGTACGTTTGAGTAGCCCCTTGGTAAATTTGCTGGGACAGCTTCTGTCCCTGTCGATGTTATATATATTAATGTATATACTAAGTATTGTACACTTCAATTTCTTTTGCCTTTTTCTAAATTGAAATTATGCTTATTGTATTAAAATTGTAAGCACGAAGGTGTGCCTTGTCATTCACTCTCGTGAATGAATTCATATGTCAAATCACATAGAAACAAATTTTTGTATTACAGACGAGTGAAGAATTAAACAGCGTGCGTTTAAAATAGTAGAGCTAAAGAAAGCACAGTAAAATAAATTCTTATCAGCCAAGCCAAATAAATTTCAAGTATAAAAAATAAGAAAATTTTTTTCCAATGAACTCGTGCTGATCCTTCGAAGTTCAGAATTTGTACTGAAATTAATCATTCTCTCTTAATACATTTCGCATGTACTTGAAATAACTAATTATTGTAAAGTAAAATAAATTCTTATCAGCCAAGCCAAACGAACCGTTTATTGTAAAGTAAAACAAATTCTTATCAGCCAAGCCAAACGAACCGTTTATTGTAAAGTAAAATAAATTCTTATCAGCCAAGCCAAACGAACCGTTTATTGTGAAGTAAAATAAATCTTATCAGCCAAGCCAAACGAACCCTCAGATCGCAGGACTTGCAGTCAGGGATCATCAAGCTCCAACCAATAGACCACGGCAAAGAAAACGACGAAAAAAAAAATGCATTACGATTCACAGCAGAACCAGCGATTACCCGTGCTTCTCCTTTGGGAAACTGAGGGTGATGGGTCGCTCTGTTTTAACAATCTTAAAGATAGAAAAATTTGTCATAACCGCATAAAACGAAAGACACTTTCATCGATCCAACCTGTAATTACTCTTTGTCTGGCCAACCTGTAATTACTCTTTGTCTGGCCAACCTGTAATTACTCTTTGTCTGGCCAACCTGTAATTATCTCTTTGTTGGTCGTTCAAAACCCTGCAGGAAAGGACTGTCTTAAGAATGTTGACATTCTTAAATTAAATAAATAGCGACAGTGCACAAATTTTACAACACAAATCAAATTCAACTGTTTAATCTCATTCCCTAATTAATTACAATTTATCATAACTTCCCTTTGCTCTAAAGGCGAGAAATGCATTTACCTTGAAATGGTCAGTCAAACAGAAAAAAACTCTCACGAACGCCAACATAATCATGATTGAACAGTCTTTGAGTGAAAGTTCTCCCGCAGCATAAAAAAAAAATGTTCGCTATCTAAATCTCGACTAAGTTTCTCTCAAGAAGCAACCTGATGGAAAACCCGCACAGCAAACTTTGAAAAATTTTTATGTTCAAACTCCAGGACTATGACACCTACACGAACTGAACGTAGGGAAAAAGGCCAACAACCACAGTCGATGAGGGCAACCGGTTAACGTGAAGATTATGGTGCAAAATTCATGAAACGAAAAATTTTTTAAATATCGTTTTTGAAATCAGAAATGATGCAAAATAAAAAAAAAATTCATTGATAGAGTCATTTTTGAAAAAAGTTTTCGTAAAATGTACTTGTCTATGTGGTGCGCCGAAATCCGGTCAGCGGCGTCGGTGCCGCTGTTATTGCCGCTAGAGCATCTGCCACGTCTGCCCGTGGAGCATCCCCGCAAAACAGGTTAGGCCTAGCCGTGCAGCGCGACCGCCAGCTTGACTAACTGTGGCGAATGCGGAAGGATACTTAGACGTGGCATACATGCAGCAGTACAGGGTGACTCCACTTGCACAAACAATAAGAAGGGCCTCCTTTTTTTACTTTATAATATTTGCAATTCTTCGGTGGTTTATTTTGGAATGTGTAAATCGGTGAGAAACATCGATGTTCCGTATATTTTTTGTCTTTAGCAGTAGCGTCGGAACGGGTGGGCCACCAGATCAACGACCCAAATTGGTGGCAAAGTTTGTTTATTTATGTCCGATTTTTTGTTAATTTCGAAGTTTGGAGGTTGAAATTAAAGCAATACATAACCAGAAGTCAGGACGCGAAACTTCAGTTTTCCAATAAAAATCTGTAAATTAAGAATGCAATAGCGTGTCCATTATATAAACTTACCAACGATGTATTTAGAGAGGAGCCAATATGAAACACTTTGGGGCATTCCCCTCCCCTCCCAAAGTGCTTATTTTGTTTAAGTTTTTGATTTAAATGTGACTTTTATTAAAAAAACGTTTTAATTCTTCCGATTAAGGGCCGTTCCCGACCGTGAAGTAGCGCCATCTAATGGGTGAATGAACAGTTCACCGGTGACACCTTTCATCGAATGTTCGGTTCGTATCCGATAGATGTCGCAGTGGGCCCGATAGGATTTTGTTCAGTGACAGATTAAGTTCATCTTTTACATAACGTTTGCCCGTCAATTTTGTGAACACCATAGTGATTTCACTTTTTCCTCCCAATAGTATACACATACTGAACGTGTAACAGTTTAGTATGGATTTGAACACTTATTGGTACATGAACTCCATTCTTCTGAATACTTTATTTGTACATGAACTCCATTCTTCTTTCCTTTTGTGTGTGTAACATTTTCATAAAATGGGGTTTCTTCTGAGTACATTCTTCTTCTGAATACTTTATTTGTACATGAAATCCATTCTTCTTTCTTTTTGTGTAAACTTGAGTGTTACATTTTCATAAAATGGGGTTTCTTCTGAGTGCATTCTTCTTCTGAATACTATATTTGTACATGAACTCCATTCTTCTTTCCTTTTGTGTGAATTTGAGTGTTACATTTCCATATGATTCTTCTGAGTACTTTTTCATATTTAAAAATAATGTTTTTCTCTATTGACAAAACAGGCAAGTTTTTAGAATGTGCATGTCCTTGTGTGGCTATAAGATATATCTTGATTCTTTTTAATGCTGAAAAAACTTTCCGCAGTTGCAGTTGTTGACGGTAAGTTTAATATGAGGTATGCAAATATGTATGAACAGTTCACCGGTGACACGTTTTAGGGAATGTTTGTTTCCTATCTAATAGATGTCACAGTGTGCCCGAAAGGATTTTGCTCACTGACAGATTAAGTCCATCTTTTACATAAACTCTGTCCGTTAATTTTATAAACATCACAGCGATTTCACTTTTTCCTCCCAATCTTTTGTAACTGTTTGATGATTATTTCGCACACAATTCGCGAACACACACATACTGAACAGAACAGAACTCCATAAATAGTATACTATTAAATAGTTTCAGTGTGTGTATACTGTTTATACTCATAATAGTATAAATAGTATACACATATTGAACGTATAACAGTAACTTCATAAATAGTATTTATAAAGTAAAACATCTAATTTATTTATTTCAAAAAGAAAATTCGTACCACGAACTTAAGTATGCCTTTCGTTATTTCTCGCTGGACGGCCTCTAATTGGAAGAAATATCGAAAAGTTTCCATAATATAGCATTTCACAGTTTTTCAACTGTGCATGTATTCTTTTGGTGAATATTATTATTTAAAAAAAATAATATTCACCAAAGAATATTTCCGTTCCGCTTTTGCTGATGCTCATCAGCATTTACACTCTTTTGCTGATGAGCATTTACAATTGCGTTTTAAAATGTACGTCGAAACCTCGTAGTTTATCATTTGCCCCCGCCCCCACCTTTTTTAAATTTTTTTTCCACCTGGCAATGGAAGAGACGTGTTCCTCCCACGTATGATTACTTCACGGACACTCCCCCCCCCAAAAAAAAATTGGTGAAGCCGGTTTCCTTGCAACAAACTAACGATAGAGATCAATTTCAAGATTAGCAGTGGGGATTGTGGATAGGACTGTGGTGTACTACGAACTTTATCCCCTACTACCTGCTTAAGTAACACATCCCCTTCGAGTTCGCCCGATTGCCAGTTTTTTGTCTCTGTGTTGAGAGAAGTTTTCTACCATTTCCTTCCTCTGCAAGCTGGACAGCATCAGCCGAAAGTGTCAAGCTCTTGACTGAGTAACTTCTAATATAAAATTTATTTCTGAAACTGCTGTGTCGTTTTGAAAACCAGTTTTACATAGAAATTTCGTCCAAAAAACTGTTGACCAAATAAAAATGGATTCTGAACAGTCCTTGTGTTGCTTTTTTCTCTTAACCCTAGGGATTATTTTTCACCGTTCTCTCCACGTTCCAGAAACACATAGCAACCAAAATGTTTTTATTCAGTCACCGCCGGGGAATTGAATAGACGGATCTCTTGATATCTAGCAGAGCGCGTTAGCCATACACCACGGTGGCCAACAATCGAAGGTGCTATGTGTATTTTTGTCAGCTTCTGACACCATCTTACGGATTTATGATGTCAGAAGCGGAAAAAAACACACATAGCACCGTGGATTGTTGGCCACCGTGGTGTAAGGCTAACGCGCTCGGCTAGATATCGAGAGATCCGTGGTTTCAATTCCCTGGCGGTGACGGAACAACAATTTTTGGTTGCTATGTGTTTCAGGAACGAGGAAAGAGCGATGTATTTGTTTATTTACTGACGTCACGTATTTGGAGGATTTTCATTTTGTATCTCGTCCTTTAGATTTAACTGCCATAATTAATATATAGCCAGTGCCGTTAATGACCACCAGATGGAGACGTCTCAGTGGCTGAGCCCATCTTACGGATTTATGATGTCAGAAGCTGACTTAAAAACGCTCATAGCACCGTGGATTGTTTGCCTCCGTGGAAGGCTGATGCGCTCGGCTAGATATCGAGAGATCCGTGGCTTCAATTCCCCGACGGTGACCGAATAACAATTTTTCGGGGTTAACGTGAAGGTTACGGTACAAAATTCAGGGACGAAAAATTAAAGAAAACTGTGACGTACATCCTTTTTGAAATCAAAAATGACGTAAAATAAGAATAAAAAATCATAGATAGAGTCATTTTTGAAAAAGTTTTAGGTAAAATTTATCCGTCTATTCGGTACGCGAAAATACAGTCAGCGGCAACGATGACGCTTGATTACCGGGGTGATCTCTATCGTTCGGGACATGAAGAAGTACCAATGATCGACGCGGACGCCGCCTTGAGAAATTAGTGTTTTGGTGCAGGCCTCGCCTGACTCAGACGTCATCGCTCGTTGTTGTCGCTGGCGCAAACAGCTATCTCCGCTACGAGAAATAGTCCCTAGTGTTATGAGCAAAAGGCAACACAAGGACTGTTCGGAATCCGTTTTTTTCCCTGTTCAGCATTTTTTTTTTTTTAGGGCAAAATTGCTATACAACACAAGTTTTTATAATGCCAGACAATAATGATTTCTGGTGCAGCCACAGCAACGCCAAAACCACACGCTATTGCTCCTTGCTGTTATCGCTGACGGAAACAATTACCTATTCTTAAGAGCAAAAAGCAACACAAGGGCTATTGAGAATACATTTTTCTTTGGTCAGCAGTTTTTTGGACGAAATTGATATGTAAAACAAGAGTTTCAAAATTTTCCGGATATAAATTTGATACGAGAAGTTACTAGGTCAAGATGCTGGCACTTTCGGCTGATGCTGTCCAGCTTGGAGGGGAAGGAAATGGTAGAAAACTTCCCCCAAGAGTGCGACAAAAAATTGGCAATCGGGCGAACTCGAAGGGGATGTGTTACTTAAGCAGGCAGTAGGGGATGCAGTTCGGACTACACCACAGTCTAATTCGCAACCCCCCACTTCTCTTGAAATTGATTTCTATCTTTAGTTTGCTGCAGGGAAACCGACTTCACCAACTTTTGGGGGGGGGGGAGTGTGCGTGAAGTAATCACACGTGCGTGGGACACGTCTCTTCCATTGCCAGGTAGAAAATTAAAAAAAGGGAGGGGGGGACGGCAAAAAAATAAACTACGAGAATTCCACGTCTATTTTGAAACGCAATTGTATATGCTCATCAGCAAAAGAACAAGGGAAACGGAATTATTATTTTGGTGAATATTATTTTTTTTAAATAATAATATTCACCAAAAAGAAAACGTGCGCAGTTAAAAATCTGTGACATGCTACATTATGGAAACTTTTGGATATTTCTTCCAATTAGAGGACGTTCAGCGAGAAATAACCAAAGGCATACCGAAGTTCGTGGCACGAATTTTTTTGGGAGAAATAAATTAGATGTTTTACTTTATAAATACTATTTATGGAGTTCTGTTACACGTTTAGTATGTGTATACTATTATATGTATATATATTTTACACAATCTGAACTATTTAATAGTACACTATTTATGGAGTTCTGTTCTGTTCAGTATGTGTGTGAGCGAATTGTGTGAGAAATAATCATCAAACAGGTAGAAAGGATTGGAAAGAAAAAGTGAAATCGCTGTCATGTTTACAAAATTAACGGACAGATGTTATGTAAAAGATGGACTTAATCTGTCAGTGAGCAAAACCCTTTCGGAAACACTGCGACATCTATCAGATACGAAACAAATATTCCATAAAACCTATCACCGCTGAACTGTTCATTCATCCGTAAGATGGAGCCACATTCGCAGAAGGTTTCCGAGGTCCGCTTTCCAACCTCCCCCCAACTTTCAGATGTTGCATAAGTATTTCGACCTTTTTTTAGTAACAGGCGTTCTTACAAACGGCAGGCTCACAAAGTGTGTGTGTGTAGGAGGGTTATCTGGGGTCGGCAATTTTTATTATATCGAGCTCAAGCTCATTCACCAATCTCCGGGAAATTGGTCCACCCTTTTTATTCCATCGTGCTCATGTTAATCCACCCGTCTGCCACTTGATTTTCTTCTGAGTCTTTTTATGGCGTTTCCAAACGCTACGATGAACTAGTCAAAATGCCAATATGCGGCCCTTCCGTTATCTTCTTTCCCGCCTCCTCGCGAAAGCGGAACTAGGAGCCCGGTTCCTAAAAAAAAAAAAAAAAAAAAAACGGCAGAACTTTCAACTCTCTCAAAGGCGTAACCACTGGAGGGTTCGGGGGTACAGAAAAAACAAATGCTTTAAAACAAATGCTTGAAAATCTTTTCAAGCATTTGTTTTAAAGCATTTGTTTTATCTAATGAAAGTTGACGCATTTTTATTAAAGGTATTTTTTAATGAAAGTCACATGTTAACCAAAACCTTTAAAAAATTGAAACACTTCCGGGAGGCAGGGACAATCCCCCGAAGTTGTTTCATTTTTGATATTATGGTATTCTTAATTTACAGATTTTTATTGGGAGAACTGGAATTTCTCGTCCTGACTGTTCTGGTTATGCACTACTTTATTTTTGACCTCCAAACTTCGAAATAAAAGAAATCGGGAAAAAAAAATAAATAAACAAGTTTTACTACTATTTTGGTGCCCCTGTCTGGGTCGTGGGCCTACTGGCCCACACGTTCAGACTCCACTGCCGAAGACAGAAAATATACAACCATCGATGTTCCCCCTACAGTATCCGGACGGCTCTAAATGTTACTACATTGGAATGACCAAGCGTTCGTTTGGAGTCAGAGTCAACGAACATAAAAGAGACACGAAATACGGTAAAGTTACCACGGCACTATCCAGAAAAGTGAAATTCAAGTCCGCTACTCCTATGTGGGACGATATAAAGAAATTAGCTACGTACTCTACCCCTAAAGGTACAGCCATTTGGGAAACCTTGAAATCATTACCAACAGCGATGCTTGCAATGATTGCGCCTCATTCGAGGTTCCACGAATTTGGAACCAATTCTTCAAGTGAAGGATACCTCGCGTGTAACCAACGTGATGCGTCATATCTTTAAATGAATATAACGTCGTATCTATTGTTGTCAAGTCAAGTTTCCGCGTTCAAATTGTTTATGCGTTCTATTTTTCAGTTGCAGTTTCTGTCTAACTTCCTTGAAAAAACGGTACTTACGTATTAACGCCACCGCAGCAGAAGTTGTGCTAATGCTCCAATAAAAAGCAATCTTGTTGTTCGCACGCGCAGGCATTAACGCCACCGCAGCAGAAGTTGTGCTAATGCGCCAATAAAGAGCAATCTTGTTGTTCGCACGCGCAGGCATTAACGCCACCGCAGCAGAAGTTGTGCTAATAATAAATCTACACCTAAAATTTTTGCGACAAATCATAAAATAAAACACTTTATTTAAAAACAAAGTAGTCAATCGGATTTCGGTGGAAAATGGGCCGATATAGAGTTCAACATAGATTCAAAACAGTCTCTATTTTCTTCCACCTGATGCTGTCGCCATATGAACTCTGATAAATAAGATTCCAAATGATGTCTCGCTGTCCCCCTATGTCTCTTGTTCCTCCATTTAGCACTGCCCCACATTCTCTCAACTGTTTGTGTATGAACTCCTGTATCAGGATAAATAACATTGTATTTATGATTAACTTTAGCATGTAGGAATCCTTCTATTTCTATTCTATTTGTTTGGTAACCTTTCCAACTGTCAGAATAAATTGTGCTACCATCTGCAATGTTTTCAATAATTTTATCAAGAAGGGTACAGCAAGTTCTATTAGGAACAGTGACAACAAACGAATCTTTTGTTTCTCTACATATACCACCAAACACCCACTGTTCTGGTAATACTCGACCACAATTATTTTTACGTTTAGTAAACAAACTTTCATCAATTTCCACAATGCAATCTGGTCCACCTACCTTCTTGTTTGGTTTATTCTCCATATCCAAGACACATAATTCACGCATGTAATTGTTCCAATTTATAACAGTTTTATCTGATAAATCAAGTTGCTTTTCTCAAAATTTAATCGACGTCAACTCCTCGCACCAGCAGTATATGAATCTCAAAGCTGAACAAAATGGAATTCTGCTTCCCTCAAACCAGTTGTCTTTTCTAAGTCCCACTTGCTGATCACACTGTCTTAAATTACATTTCCAAAACTTACGTTTACCGAAATAAAGTTTCATGTCATGGGAATTGGTACATTTTCGTTCTTTAGGTAAAATATTTCGCTCCTGAAAAAATAAAATTGCATCTTGTTCTGTTTTTGGCAAATCCCAAATGCGCATTTTCGTAGCACTAAAAAATGGCGTCAAAAATCAGCAAACAAAAAGGCAACAAAGAATCCAAAATATAAATGCCTGCGCGTGCGTACAACAAGATTGCTCTTTATTGGCGCATTAGCACAACTTCTGCTGCGGTGGCGTTAATACGTAAGTACCCTTCCATTCACCGAACTCCGCCTACACTCCGTCGTCTTAGGCCTACCGCACGTACTCTTCCAAGCCATCGTACTCCAGGTAAATACTTCGGAAATTTCTCTCCTTTTATCTAAAAATACTATTTTTTTGCACCTTTTCCCCATATTTTGCATGTTTAAAAAATTGTACGTCGCACTTTTCCCACACAGTTGCATTTCTCCACCGCAATAATTTAGGACGCTAAAGTACACATTTACCGATTACCCTACATTAATGTGAGATAAAATCTCTGTTCAGTCCTGTCATTCACTGAAAATTTCATCGCTTGAATAGTAAGAACTATGGTTTTAATCCTGTAATGAAGCCCAGTTTTCCATTACAGAGCAACTATATTACATTCTTTTGTATCCAGTTAATCTTTGCATATGACCAGCATATGATTTGCTGTTATTTTATTGAAGATGTGCTACGGTGTTTCAATACGTAACCTGTTTATTATCTGAAAAAATAAAAATTAATTATACTAGATAAGCCACATTCTTAACCGTCTATGTCAAGGGGAACGTAGCTGTCCGAGGCATGTAATTGCCGTTTTTGTTCAACTTTATTTGCACTTCGTCAAACGTCCGCTCGGGGAGGAGGGACGCGTGTCTGGCCGCCCACCCGGGTGCGTGTGCCGGCGCAGAGTGCGGTGCCTGGCGGTCTAGCAGGGCGCTCGTGCCGGCCGTGTTGGAGCTGTGGCAGATCACTGTGACTTGCTTTCTGCAGGTTATATTCGGATCGTTTATCGTTTGCCTTTTCGATTCCAAGATGGCGTTTTTTTGACATTGTTTGTTCGCTATCTTGGCAAATACCTGGTAGATTTTTTTTTTTTTTTTTTTTTTTCTCTCACTTCAAATTTCGGAGAACTTTGCTCCGCCACTACTCAGGAAGTTCAGGAGTCGGTATTTTTGAATAACTCTGTACCGCTTTTGATTAACGACCACGTGCATTAGTTTTGCGACCACGTGCCTTTCTTTGCGGCCACGTGCTAAGTGTTGTGTGTGTGCTTGTGCCTGTTCGTTTGGATTACCACGCTTAGGAGAATAGGTAAGTACTTTTTGCTTAATTTTCTTAAGCGAGGGTTTGTGTTTTATAAACTTTTTCTGTTGTGTGAGCTTCTGGAGGGGTCGGACTTTTGTCCTCTTCCACGATGGCTGCTAAGACTGAGCCCGATAGGGCTAACGCTATTGTTGTCACCCATAAGGGTATTTCTGCTACAGACGTTTGTTTAGCGCTGTATAAACATTTAGGGTCTCCTTTCGACACCAGTTTTTGCCCTGATCCAAGAGGCAAATAAAAACAAACTAGAAGTGGTGCTTAATAAGAGGGAGCATTATTACAAGCTTCTTTGATTGTGAGGTTGAGTGCAACAATACTTTGATGAAGTGCACTAACGCCCAGACAAATGTGAAGTTAGTTTTTTGTAAATATCTGCATTGCGGCATCACCAATGCCGAGGTTGCTACTGCTTTTTCGAAATTTGGTAAGGTGAGGACCGTTAAGTTTGAAGTGAGGAAGGAGAATGCTCCCCACATGAAAGGGGCCTTGTCAGGTACCCGTGTAATTTCCATTGATATGAAGGAGCCTATTCCTAACTTTATGCAAGTGAACGGTCAGCGTTGCATGAACATTTACAGGGGCCAGATTCGGGTGTGTAGACGCTGCAGCCACGCTGGACACATTGCTGTGGACTGTGAAAAGTTCACTTGTAGCAATTGCCATATTTTAGGGCACTCAGCTGAAGATTGCAAGGAGGTGTGTGGAAATTGCAAATCTCCGCACCACCAGAGGAAGGCCTGCAGTCAGAGGTCCTTTGCGCAGATGCTTGGAGGGGGCGAACAGTCCAAGCGTGATGACGAAATGGAGGCTTGCCACGCTGAGGAGGAGGGGGCTCAGGAGGTGTTGCCGAGGCTGAGATCTCGAGCAAAACAGAAGGGGCCCACCAAATTCTCAGCTCGGTGCAAGCACAAGGGGCTCTGGAGAAACAACAGGTTAGTGTTGTGCCTAAGAAAGGCAACAATACAGGTAAGGATACTAAAGAGAGTGTTTCTTTTACAGCGAAGAAAAGAGAAACCGTTCCTATCGGTGAAGATGGGAAGCGGGGTCTGTCTTCTTCGAGTTCGGATGAGGATGGTTTTACGAAGGTTATTAAAAAGTCAAGGAATTTGACTCCTGAACAGGTTCGGGTTCTTCAGTCTATCCCCGGAAGTGTGAGTATTGTGGAGGGTAGTGAGATGGCTGAAAATTGTGACGATACTGAGGATAAGAATATGGAGGTTGATATTCCAAAGGGCCTTCAGACTCCCAGTAGTGCTCGAACAGAGTCTGGAGGTAGTGAGATGTCCAGCGAAGAAGGGGAGACCTCCAGTGCTGATGGTACGGAGGGCAGTAAGTATGATTCTGATCTTAGTGAGAGTATTGAGGAGGGAATTGCTATTAGTGAAAGATCGCAAGATGATATAGAATGTAATGATGACAGTGATATTGATATTTCTAATGATTTAACTGATAATTGTAGTAAGGTTGTTGATAATGATTGTGATAATAGTGTTATTGAGTGTTTTGGTGCTGCCACGAACCGTGAAAAATCTGAAGTCCAATGTTTTGGTGCGAAGGAGGTGAATTTGGTTTCCACTGACCCTGTGCATGATTTATTTCCGGATCTTCCCAACGACACCGGTCAATGGGAAGGGACGGATATGAGGGCACCTGCCCTCCTGGCCAACACAAGGGGGCAGCGGTCTTCTCCGCGGCTGTGGATGGTCAGGGCATGCGTCTTCCCGAAAGGAAAGCTGCATACCTTACTCCACCCTCCGATGGGCTATTGGAGCACGTCGGGGGTCCCGGAGGCGCACTTGCGCTTGGACGCGCTACGACCACGAGCGGCAGCCACGTCGCCGCTGACTCGGAGGCGATGCCGGAGACTGCCGGGACAATCTGTGCTCCGCTCGATGGAGTCCGGGCTGTCGGTGTTGGTGGTGCGCAGGTTCGCCAGCACTCTGGTACTGAGGCAATAAGTGGCAAGTTCTGGGCTTCTACGGAGCCTGTGACGGGTGATGATGAAGATGTGGACCCTGTTCGGGCTAACTTACAGCACCAGTACCAGAGTAAGTTTAAAAACTCTGGCAAAGAATTCACGGCAGCTAATTTTAAGGCTGTCAACGAGCTTGCCGCGGCGTCCGTTGTGATGTTGCACGGCACAGGTCACGTCGTTCCGACTGCAAACGGCCAGAGTTTTACTGCTGAGAAAATGGATCGCGGTGCAGCAGAGAAGGTGAAATCTGACAAGTAATGTGGTTTCTTTTCCTCTCTCTCCGTTTCCAAGTTTTCATGACTCTTGTTTATTTTTGTCTTTGTCTAATCTCCACTTTCCCTTTTCAGCCCAAGGTAAGTATGCATACCAGTAGGGTCAATTTTCTCGGCACCAACATTAGGATTGGTACGTTGAATGTTCAAGGCCTTAACTCTGCGGAGAAGCATTGTTGGCTTGAAGGATTCTTCCGCCAGAGTAATCTGGACTTCCTTATGATTCAGGAGACGCATCATACGGACTTGGCCAAGTTGTTTGCCTTTCGAAGAAATTCCGGGCTCAGGTTTAAGTACTCTTTAGGGCAGTACCGGCTACACGGGTGTTGCCATTATTTTTAAAGAGAAGTTTGAGAGATATATTTCACAATTTCAAACAGACGGGGAGGGTCGGCTGATTGCTCTGACCGTTCACAGTGGTAGTATGTCCATGAAGCTTGTTTGTGTTTACGCTCCGAACCAGGGAAACATGCAACGGTCGTTCTACAACCAGCTCCCGTTTTTCCTTAGGAGTTCGGAGGACGTCTTGATTGTCGGCGGAGACTTTAATGCCGTCATCGATAGTCACCTTGATAGGGCGGGCGATGGTAGGTGGTCTGAAGCCTATGAGAACGTGATTAAAGCTATTCTGGACACTCAGGGTCTTTACGATGTCTGGAGAACTCTTAACCCTAGAGAGCCAGGCTACACTTGGCACAGAGGGACCAGTGCGTCCCGCATTGATATGTTTCTAGTCTCCAAGATTGATTGGATTGACAAAGTTGAAATTTTCAGCCCTAACTCCCCTGTGAGGTACATTTCTGACCACTCGGCCGTCATGATGAATGTCTGTGTCCCGGTTCCGAGAGAGAGGGGTGCTACCCCTGGCGAATGAACGTCTCCATGTTAGAAGACGAAGAAACGCTGATGCACCTTCGTTCTATTTTGAACGCTGGGATAGCCACGATTACGGACGATGAGTGCGGCGTGTGGGAGAGGGTTAAAAATGAGATTAAGGATTACCTTATGAAAAAAGGTAGGCTGGCTGCCATGGAAAGGAGGAATCGTCACATGATTTTAATGAATATCCTGAATGCGGCGATTCGTGGAGAGGAAGGAGGTTGTAATTCCTCTCTGATTAATAACGTTAGAAGTAGGATCAGTCATTTTTTTAAGGAAGAGGGTTCGGCGGTCAAATTGACCGGCTCCCTCGAAGTGCTCCGGCAGGAGAGTGACATAAACTACATTTTCAGGAAGATGGAGGCTGAGAGAGTTAGGGAGAACCTCCAATGTCTTGATATCGGCAACAGGGAAGTCAGGGATCTCCCCGTCATTCTGAAGGCCGCCGCGGACTATTACGGTGAGTTGTTCAGCAAGGAAGCTGTGGCCTCTGATGTTATGGATGCCTGGTTGGAAGGCACGCCGGTTATTGCGCAGGAGGATAGGAATCTCGTGGAAAGGGAGTTTACTGATAATGAGGTCAAGACTGCGATCCTGGATCTCAAGCTTAACAAGTCTCCTGGTATTGATGGCTTGCCGGCCGAGTTCTATAAGAAATTTTCCAATATTCTGGCTCCGTGGCTTTGTAGAATTTACAACCACATTGTGAATAGAGGAATCATGACTGAAACTATGAGAACCAGTATTGTTACTCTGCTTTGTAAGACCCCGGAAAATCCTGCCAGGGATCTTGGTGGGTGGAGACCAGTGTCTCTGTCTACAATTGATTACAAGATCATGGCAAAAATCATCAATGCTAGGCTATTGCGGGTTGCGGAGAAGCTGGTTGGTGTTGGTCAGACCTGCAGTATACGTGGGAGACAAATGTTTCACAACATCAGGTGCGTAAGAGACTTGGTCACTTACGTTACCGAAAGAGATCTTAAGCTGGGAATGTTTTCTGCGGATCAAAGCAAAGCCTTTGATCGGGTCTCCCACGATTTTATCAGGAAGTTGCTGGAAGCTCACGGCTTTGGTGAAATATTCCGAAGGGCTGTGGACTCGTTGTATAGAGACCTCAATGGGAGAGTTATTGTTTCTGGCCGTCTTTCTCCCCTCTTTGAGGTTGGAAGAGGAGTGAGACAAGGCTGCCCTCTCTCTCCATTGTTGTTTGTTTTGGTCATCGAGACCATGCTGAGGAAGGTTCTGGCGCACCCGAACATCAAAGGGGTTCCTGTGCCTGGTTGTGCGTACTCCATGAAGTACTTGGCGTATGCTGATGATGTCACCTTCTTTGTGGACTCGGAAAGAAGTCTGACTAAGGTCCGGGAGGTCTTCGCGGGGTACTGTGGGGCCACCGGTGCTAAGCTGAATGATGATAAGTCCAGTCTGGTGCTCTGGGGAAGATGGGATTGCACTGCCGTTCATGGGCTGGAGGTGACCGATGGACCCGTCAGGATACTGGGTATCCTTTTCGATAAAGACGGTGTTCATAAGAAAACTTGGAGGGACATCCTCTCAAACGTGCGGAAAGAAAGGGATAGGTGGCAGAAGCTTCATATTTCAATGACTAATCGTGCTAAGTTGGCCAATGCCCTCTTGGTGTCAAAGTGTGCTTTTGCCGGAGAGCTTGAGTCACCCCCTCGGAGTCTTCTGAGGTTATTGGAGAGGGAGATTTTTGCCTTCATCTGGGCTGGTAAGGCCGTTGAGGCGATAGCCAGAGCCGCCCTTTTTGTCCTAGGGAGGAAGGCGGTTTAGAGGTTAAACACCTTTCCTCTTGGTTCAGCGCACTCCAGTTTCGTAGTACTAAAGGGGCTCTTAACTCCTCTCATCCGTGTAAGAACTTTGTGTCTTTTTTGACTGGATTATCCGCGGACAAGTTCTTGCCTGGCTATCGTTTTTCGGGCCCCGCAGGGAAACTACCCATAAGTATTACAAGCTTGGTGGGCACCTTCAGGCCCTTGCGGAGGCCAACCGGAACGGGAATAACTTGAAGCAGATGTACTTTCATATCCTTCCTAGACCCAGGGAGAAGATCATTGAGTTCAATGTTGTTAACTTCGATAAGAGGGAGGCGTGGATGTGTGTCCATGCTGCTGGGGTTGATTGCAAAAACGGACTTTAAGTTACGTTTGGCGCATGATGTCCTTCCTACGAGGAAACGGCAGTGCAGGTGGGGTGGTGCTGTCACTGACAGGTGTCTTTCCTGCAATCTTATCGAAGATAGGCACCACTTGTTTTTTAGTTGCCCTATGGCTGTGCAGGTTTGGCGGTTGGTCTGGGATTGGGCCGGCCGCCCTCAGCAGTTTATGCCTCAGCATGTTTTCTACCAGTATCCCGGTCCCAAAGCGGGAAGGGATGTCTGGAGACTCATCATTACGGAGACGACGTACAAAATCTGGAGAGAGAGGAACAGAGTTCTTTATTGTAATCACGGTAATGTGGGATTCAGCCCTATGAAAGTTGCCTGGCAGGTCAAGTGCGAGATCCGGAACAGGGTTGAACTTGACGCCCACTCCCTTTCGGACCGTGCCTTCAGGTATCGGTGGGTCTTCTGGCCTCGGATTGTTACCGGTACTAGGGAAAAGTACTTCTTCCACTGGAGAACTTAACCCCCTCCCACCCCCTTGTTTCGGCTTGCAATCCTGCATTACCGGATCCTTTTGAATTTTTGGTTGATGTTTTGTTTCGTTGATACATATTTTGTGTGTTCTACTAACTTCTCGGATCGAGCGTGGGGGCTCCGGAGACGCCGTTTTCCGGACCCCTATCGGTCGATTCGGTGCTTTTTGTTTCGTTTCAGCCACTTCTGCTTTGCGATTTGGATCCAGCTTCGGTTTCCGGACCCCGGTTTCCGCGTTCGGTGTGTGCTGTGCTTCGGGGGTGTTGCTTGCGAGAGTGTTTTATTTATTTGTATGTGTATGCGTGTTTTTTTTTTTTTTTTTTTTTTTTTTTGTGGAGCGGATGCCTTGGGGAGTTTTTTGTTGTTGTCTGGTGTGTCTGGCGTGTGCCGGTTCTGTGTGTGTGTCTTTAGGGGGGAGGCTTCCTCGTTTCTGGAGATGCCTGTTGCTCTCCGCCGTTGCCTCCTCTGATGTTGTCATCCTTTGGGTGGCTATGTCACTGGGTCTCCTCCGAAGGAGGAATTTCCTCCTACATGAACGTTTCGAAGGGCCTTGTCCCTTCGTCGTTCTAGGAGACTCCGCCGTCGGTATGTATGGTGTTGCGTCGGGGCTTTAGGGGGAGGCTTCCTCGTTTTTGGAGATGCGTGTTGCTCTCCGCCGTTGCCTCCTCTGATGTTGTCATCCGTTGGGTGACTTTGTCACGGTCTCCTCCGAAGGAGGAATTTCCTCCTACATGAACGTTTCGAAGGGCCTTGTCTCTCCGTCGTTCTAGGAGACTCCGCCGTCGGTTTGTATGGTGTTGCGTCGGGGGTGTGAGTGTCCTTGCTTGTGGAACCGTGGTGTGTGTATCGGGGCGTGTGTGAAACACCGGTGGAACCGATCCCATGTTTATACATGGGAGCGGGGAAACAAGCGTGTTGGTGTTGCTGGGCAACAAAAGTTCGTAATGGGAGAGAGGTCGTCGTGCTTCTGCACAATATGACGTCCCTTTCTTTCTGTTTCCAGTGAATGGTATTCGAAGACAAGGAACGTAATGTGAGGGCAGTCTGCTGACAACCATATGACACTTTAAGCGCCGCTAAATAGTAATATTTAGTTTGGTGCAATTTTTGGAACCCGAAAGGGTCATAAAGTAACATTGCGGTTTCAAATTCGTGACGTCATTGGAGGGAGCCGGTCAAACAGTCTTTCACCAAAGGTCGTCGTCCTCTACAATAAGTCTTATGTTTTGAGTGTTCTTTTCAATACTGAAATGTTACAGTCCGTTTAACTTACACAATACCTTATTACTTTACTTTTTTAAATCCCCGTTTTACCTTTCGAGCTAGAAAGAGTTTAATGTCTTCATTCTTAGAAATTTTATTATTGTTTCTTGATCGACGGAATCGTGATCTGCCTACAAACACGCGGTAAGTATTCATAGCTCCCACAAACTTATTTACATACCCGAAATGTAGAAAGACATTCAGGATGATCAAAAAATATACTGTAATCCCTTTGCTGTAATCTTTCCATATGGAAACGGTTTTAACCCAACCGATTCTGCACATATCTGTGTGCTATGCAGCAAGTAGACACCCTTAGGAATTGCATACCGTCGAATTATTTAATAATAAATTATTTTTCAAAAGAAATAGTGCAAAATATGTCTTTCAGTGTTCAACGGCGTAGGAAACATTATATTTACCATTTTGTTACATGAAGTCACAGATTATATTTGTTCGGAAATTCGTTGCTTATTTTTATTTTGTTGGATAGCTTTGTTTAATATTCAAACTATATGTGTGTCAGGTACGGGAGTCTGATACTTTCTTTAATATTATTTTAATCACTCTGAAAACTTTTAATTCGGTGTCGAGCCTTCGGGTTCCTTTTTGAATAATATCTATGGCATTACATGCTTAAGCTGTTCTCTCCAAAGCAGGTAGCTCAATCGTAGGTATGTTTAACTATAAACATTACCGGAAATAGTAAGTTGCAGGGCCAGCTTTAGTGTTTGTTGCGCGCGGTGCGACAATATTTGTTGACGCCAACCATATGCTTTTGTGTGTGCGTATGTTGGATTGTGTTGTTTTCCTGCAACATACACTAAATTGACAAGTCACTGGACACTCCTTCAAAAGCAAATGAACGGATCCGCTGCGTTGGTTAAGATGCGCGGCATAGCTGCAAACGGTTTAAAAACAAGCCTGCAGCTGACCGCGATCGTATCGCACTGTGAGGTTGAGTGAGAATGTCGCAGCGGGAGAGAACTGACTTTGAGAAAGGAAAGATTTTTGGGTCTTATATTAGTGGGTTGTCCATAAGAGAAACCCAGAGGCGTTTAAACATACCCAAGTCAACTGTTTGAATGTACTGAATAAGTGGAAGACACATGGCGTGCCTAAAGAAACAAAACCTACCGGCAGATCAAAGAAAATCAGTAATAGAGGACGTCGAAGCCTCAGGAGAGCGTTACAGCTAATCGACGGAGTGCTGCACAAGACCTCGGTGTATAGGTGAGTAAAAATGTTGGAACCTCGGTATGTACACGTACCATTTGCAGAGAGCCTAATTCCATGGGTTACCGTGGAATTAGGTTCTCTGCAAGTGTTACTCGCTGTTTAGCATGGTGTAAAGAACATTTATAGTGGACAGTAGATCAATGGAAACGGGTTCTATGGACTGATGAATCCAGATACACGATCCCAGAGGTGTATGCAGAAATTTTTTTCGGGGGGGGGGGGCGAAAAATTGGAAGTTTCTGAAATCCACCAAGATAAAATGGAAGTTAATGAAAAAGAAAAAAAAACATGTTAATAATTAAAAAAAGGTATTTCTTTTTAGTTTTTTTAGGTATATAACATACATATATACCTAAATTAAGCTGATGAGTACATATTAAAAAAAAAGAGTGACAAAACAAATTTCTCCTTGAGAAATAATGAAATTGATTGGACTCACCTAATTCTTAAAAACTGAGATTTATTCTTCTAGGTACATTTCCGAATTTGTCAATGATTTCTTCATCTTCAACTTGAATGTCTCTATGAATAGATAATAAAGCTAGCCCATTCAGTCTTGACTCTGATGTACTGTTTCTCAAATAATATTTCAATCGACGAAGACTGGAAAAGCTTCTTTCCACTGATGCTGTGGTTACAGGAAGAATTGCCAAGATGTGAAGCAAAATATAAATGTTGGGAAATAAGTTTTTATTGCATGATGCGAAACTTTCAACTGCGTTTTGGGGGCGCACGTCTGCTTTTTCCCTTTCCCATTTTTGATACCATAATTGATACTCGCTTTCTGCTACATCAGAATATCCTAAATCAGATTCATGCATTTTCACTGCAGATAATATTTGGGAATAATCATTCTCCACAGCAAAAACCGGTAGAATGTTTTGCAATGAAGTTAGTGTTTCTTTTTGTGATTGAAACATTTCATTTAATGATTCAATTATATCATCCACAAAGGGTATAAATATACTTCTGCGGAAATATTCTTCTGGAGTTGAATATGGGACATTGCTTCCATTTTTTTGTATACTGCATCTACGTGGAACTTCTGCTACTTTGAGGCCTTCAGCCAATGTTTTTAAAGCATCATAGATTAAGCTGGAGGATTTTTCTGCTTCAGTTCTCATGCTGTTTAGCAGTGTTGTAACTTCTGATATTTTTTCTAATGCATCGACTAAGTCGATTTTCTTGTTTTGGAAGTTTTCAGATAGGTTGTATGTGATGGACAATATTTTACTAAGGACAAAAGTTGCCACTAGAAATGAAAACTGACATATAGAGTTGAGCAAAGTGTGTGCTTTGACAGATGATTCTGCTGACTCTTCTTGCTCAATCGCTTCTAAGGATGATATAATAGGATGCAGAAATTCTTTAAACATAAGAACGGCATCATGTCTTTGGATCCATCGAGTTTCACATAGAGTTTTCATCTTAACTTTCTTGCAATCAGGTAGCAGTCGCTGGATACTTTCTTTCAAAACGCTGGTATGTTTAGCAGAAGCGTGAAAAAACGAACATGTTTTTGATATAACTCCCATACAGTTCCTTATGCTAGGCATTTTGCTAGCATCCGACAAACATAAGTTCAAGGAATGGGACATGCAATGAGTATTATATTGCTTTGGGATATTTTTTCTATACAGGCCTGCACTCCACGAAACTGTCATCGCATTGCTCCAGCCCCATCATACCCCTGCCCTCTCATATCGTTCAAATCAAAAACCTGATTTCACTAAATTTTCCATTATTGTTCAAATCAGAAACTTTTCTCATAACACAAATTTTGATTTAACATACATAAATAAAAATTATATTGGAAAGCACAGTTTGATTATTTAACCTTATTTTGACAGATAACATAAAAAATGAAACTGATTTTGGGGGCTTAGCCCCCTCTTAATACGCCCCTGCACGATCCATCAGTCTTATGGCCGTGTGTGGGTGTGGCGGAAGCCTGGGGAACGCTATTTGCCACAGTGTACTGCTCCTACGATCAAGTTTGGAGCTGGCAGTGTACTCGTGTGTGTGTAGGTCTTTTTCGTGGTATGGTCCCGGCCTATTGGTTATCGTGGACAAACCTGTTAACCAGCAGGTCTACTTCGAAATTCTGGAAAATTATACCTTACCAACTCTGTGGCAATACTATGATGGAACCGAGCCTTGTTGGTACCAGCAAGATAATGCACCGAGTCATAAAGCAAGGACTGCTACGGCGTGGTTTGACGATAATTCCGTATCGTGTGTGGACTGGCTAGTACAGAGTCCTGATCTTAATCCCATAGAGAACCTATGGGATGAATTAGAGCGCAAAATAAGAAGTTTGAAACCAAGGCTTACTACTAAGCAATAGTTAGCGGCAGTATTATGTACTGAATGGAAGTGCATACCTTTCGCTGCATTCCAAAACCTTGTCGAAAGCATGTCTCTAAGGGTCAGTGCATGCATTAAGGCCAAAGGTAGACCGACACCGTACTTAATGTATGTCAATAAATGCGATGTTGTGTTTCTCTTCTAGGTGTCCGGTGACTTTTGTCAATATAGTGTATCTTATATATAATTTGGTAGAAAAAAATATTTACGCAATAAGCAAATTTATGACATCTGAACAAACGTAACAATATTTGGTCAACAATATGTGATGCACGTGTTACTGATCATCAACGATCAAGTGCATCACGTGCTTTCAGATTTGGAATAGGATAAAGATGACGTTACAAAAGTGTAGCTATTGGAGCAAACGACACTGACTTCATTGATTTAAAAAATTCCACACGCAATCACCGCGTGGAGACGAAATTCTAATTTATTTTGGTACAGCTGCACTTAAATAATTCGAAGTCATTTATGTTTTGGCTCTCTTCGAATAAACAAGCAATTTATAGTGTGGTTCATTCGTCCCAAAACATCGAAAATATGCCTCCTAAACGAAAACAATCTGCTGAGGAAGTAGCTGACCAGATGGAAGCAGCAAAAAGCCGAAAGGCGGAGCGAGAAAGGGCCCGTCGGGAAAGTATAACTGTTGTCCAAAGAGAATGCGACCGGGATTGCCATCGCTTGGAAAATGACTCCCTAGACGTTAGAAAAAGTCGGAATATATCTGCCTGAACCTGTGTTTAGCCAATGTCATCTGTATGAGACAATGTCTATATAACGACGATATGACGACGTCAAGATAAAAATAGTTCACGAAAAAGAACAGGGGAAATTGATACAGGGTTCACAGTCAGTGTACGCGAAAAATGTTGTGTACAAGGAAGTGTTGACGAAATAGTGACTCAAAATTATACAAAACACATAACATACAGACGGATAAGCAAACAGACAGATAGACGGACGAACAAGGAAGCGATGGAAGATCAAGCTCCTCGCGCTGCCACCTGGGTAATGCCAAAGATCTACCAAGTTCTGAGTCTTAAGCCCGTCGTAGGACGGGCTTCTGGATATCTTATTTTCCCCCATCATTGTTGACGGGCTTTCAACTATATTCAATAAATAATTTAAAAAAATTGCTCTGGATATCATTTCCCCCGTTATTATTAATGGGTTTTCATCTTGTATATAATATATATTGTTACGACCTCGGTCACAATCAATTCCCGGATAACCAGGATGCCAATATTTCCTGACGTAATCCGATTGCTGGATCCGCCAATATACCTCGTTAGCCAATTAGCCTTCACAGTACACCAATAAATCAATGGAGACACAGTATAACCATTAAAAACAGAGATTTACTGGATACAGGCATAATTTATACTGGTTACTTCATGTAGTTGTAAAGGCTCTAATTTCCGGCTAGCTTTGACTCTCTTTTGTGTTTCCAAAAATATGACGCAACGAAAAGTATGTTCGTTCACAATGGGCCTCAAAGAAATACTATTAAAGTATTTACGCATGTCCTCGAGTATCCAAGTACTGAGGAAACCTTTTGAACACAAACACACTCACGCACACACGGATATGTTGGCACTACGTGTAGCACTTTCTCTTTCCTTCTTGTAAGAGTCGGCGTTGCTCGACTCAGCGGGCGCGCATTCAAACGCACAGACGAATATTTCTCCACTCCGACAAACTCGCAGAGGCAGCGATTAGCTTCGGTTTCTCTCTCTCTCTCTCTGCAGAGGGGAGGGCTCTTTAATTCCTCCCGTCCAAGACAGCCCTCAACTCTCTCTCTCTGGGCTTTAAGCGAGGTCATTCCGTGTCTGTTTTCTGCCGTTCACCTGAAATAGCTCCCTTCTTACGGCAACTTTCGGTATCGGCTGTCCGGCGAGTTGATGAAAGTTCCAAGGCGAAGCTAGTGGTGGCGATTCTTCAGCTTATATTTTTAGCGGGTTTTTCCGCTGCTAAGGTTTTCAACAGCAGCAGCAGATGGCGACAAATTTTTAGCGCGAGGAAGCTCCCAACCTCTCTATCTCGGCTATCAAACGGATTCTCTCTCGGCTATACCAAACAGACCCTGCTCCCGAAAACAATTTAGTCCAAAACCCTTTCCCATTGTCTCGCGCGCGGCTTCGCTTACAGACAAAAGCTTCAAAAGCGCTTGCCGTCCAAACAACTTTTGAGCTATGGCAAAAGGCTTTTGAACCCTGACCTGCCCCATTTCCGATTATGAGCTCTTTGTTCTCATGGCAAACACCTGCACCTCACCATTCAAATTCAAAGTACTAGAAATTCTTTCCTTTTTATACCGCCCCTGGCAAGTGCTTAATTAAACTCTCTGTTAACCAAACCCCCAATCAAGTTTCAATTACCATTCATTAGCCACGCCTCTCGCCAATTAATTATGCGAGGGGGGGGGGGAATCGTCACAATATTAATAGTCACACGCATCAGTGGGGATGGCCAAGGGACATCCCCATGAAGTATTACTTCGTTCTTGCCTGCTTATTTTTAATTACATTTTATATGTTTTAATTTACGAATAATTGGAAACGCACTTTAACATGGCGGAGATATGTGTGTGGGGTCTGCCCGCTGGCGCACCCGTTAGCATTGCTGCTGGCTTTTAGTATTTGTCTGCTGAAGTTCTTGAGTTACAGCTGGGAACGTTGCAGGAGACAAAACTAGAATTATTCTTAAGACATCTCCAGCTTGACATCAGATCGTTGTAGCCACTTGAGGGTTGCAACATTCCCGTTTGTAATTAATTGCTCCACCTTAGGCTTCGATTCACCGGAACTAAACGTAAGTTGAGGGAAATTGATGGTTTTTTTTTTCGATATCAACATCGGTTTCGCGGAAGTGCTTCTCCTCTGTCCTCAATTACAGTGAAACGTTCACCTCCAAGAAATAGCAAGTTTTGGTTGGTGCGGAACAACTTCCGTATGATTAACATTAACGATAACCTCCGAAGAACGAAACCTCTTAACAGTGGTCAACGTACACCCCAGTCCGCCCCGAAATAGATCTAACGGACACACTGTTCATTGGATTTTACATACTTAGAGGATAAGCTGGGACAAAGAATATTTGTTACTAAAGGAATAATGAATTGAATTACGGTCGGTACAGTAGTATGCTTAAATGGAAAGAAAGGAATTAAAAGTTTATTTCTACATGAGGCGAGCTGTAGCTTCCATGTATGTTTCAATAGTCCACGGGGGCTGCGGGAGTGGTTGATGGGGTCTGGAATTTTGCCCGTTCTGGGCGATGTCTCTTGGTTTGGTTCCTGAGGGTTCTGTTTCTACTTTACGGCGTGCGGTCAGCTAATTATGCTTTATGGTCTAACACTTTTCTTTTCTTTCCTATAGCGTATCCTAACTCTAATATTCTAGCTTGATATTTCGAAAGGCTGTTTAACACCAGACGTCAGACACTGTCTTCTTAAAATCCTCTACACTGTGAATTATTTATTTATTATTGCATTCAGCAGTCAACATTTGGAAAAAGCAATGATTTCTTTTATTTTGCACAAACGCAACGGCCTTGCAGTGTTAACTTAGGCTTAACCTCCCAACAACGGCCACTTTCTCCCGGTCCTATATTAGATTTTGCTGTATTATGATGACATCACTAACATTAAAAACATTACATTGCTTTTCCACTGGAATATTATCCTCACATGTCGAAAACGACCCTGTGTTATACCTCTGTCACGGAGTTTATTACCTCAATTTTAAATGGATTTCTCTACTAATGCTCGTTCCTTAGTTTCTTTTCAAAATTGCCTTACACTGTGCAGGCTTTAGTCCACTTATTGTCAAAGTAATACCCTCCCCCTCCCCCTTTATCTCGCAGCTGCGCCGCTCTTTGTAGCCGCAACATCTCGGTGCTGGGGATGGAGTAGAGTCCTGACTTTTGGCATTTTAGCGGCAAGGCTAAGGTTGGTTGGTAGGTTGGTAAGTAGATTTTAATGGCGCAAGGGCCAGGTTTGGCCAAAGAGCGCCAGACACAAGACAAACAAACAGTATTTAAAAAAAAAACAAAAAAAAAAAAAACCGTGGCATAATTCCCAAAATCTGGCTGACCAAGTAAAACTGAACCATGAGAATTATGGAAAAGCCAAAAAAGACAATGAAACAAACAGCACCAAAAACATGGTACAATGGTTAAAAACTAGCTGATTAAGCAAAACTGAGGAACGAGAATGATGATAGGGCCATAATCCAGATACGCTCACAAAAGTCAATTTGTTCAAAAAAAAAAAACAAAAAAAAAACCGTGGCATAATTCCCAAAATCTGGCTGACCAAGTAAAACTGAACCATGAGAATGATGGAAAAGCCAAAAAAGACAATGAAACAAACAGCACCAAAAACATGGTACAATGGTTAAAAACTAGCTGATTAAGCAAAACTGAGGAACGAGAATGATGATAGGGCCATAATCCAGATACGCTCACAAAAGTCAATTTGTTCAAAAAAAAAAACAAAAAAAAACCGTGGCATAATTCCCAAAATCTGGCTGACCAAGTAAAACTGAACCATGAGAATGATGGAAAAGCCAAAAAAGACAATGAAACAAACAGCACCAAAAACATGGTACAATGGTTAAAAACTAGCTGATTAAGCAAAACTGAGGAACGAGAATGATGATAGGGCCATAATCCAGATACGCTCACAAAAGTCAATTTGTTCAAAAAAAAAAGAAAAACGTGGCATAATTCCCAAAATCTGGCCGACCAAGTAAAACTGAACCATGAGAATTATGGAAAAGCCAAAAAAGACAATGAAACAAACAGCACCAAAAACATGGTACAATGGTTAAAAACTAGCTGATTAAGCAAAACTGAGGAACGAGAATGATGATAGGGCCATAATCCAGATACGCTCACAAAAGTCAATTTGTTCAAAAAAAAAAAAACAAAAAAAAACCGTGGCATAATTCCCAAAATCTGGCTGACCAAGTAAAACTGAACCATGAGAATGATGGAAAAGCCAAAAAAGACAATGAAACAAACAGCACCAAAAACATGGTACAATGGTTAAAAACTAGCTGATTAAGCAAAACTGAGGAACGAGAATGATGATAGGGCCATAATCCAGATACGCTCACAAAAGTCAATTTGTTCAAAAAAAAAAAAACAAAAAAAAACCGTGGCATAATTCCCAAAATCTGGCTGACCAAGTAAAACTGAACCATGAGAATGATGGAAAAGCCAAAAAAGACAATGAAACAAACAGCACCAAAAACATGGTACAATGGTTAAAAACTAGCTGATTAAGCAAAACTGAGGAACGAGAATGATGATAGGGCCATAATCCAGATACGCTCACAAAAGTCAATTTGTTCAAAAAAAAAAAAAAAGAAAAACGTGGCATAATTCCCAAAATCTGGCCGACCAAGTAAAACTGAACCATGAGAATTATGGAAAAGCCAAAAAAGACAATGAAACAAACAGCACCAAAAACATGGTACAATGGTTAAAAACTAGCTGATTAAGCAAAACTGAGGAACGAGAATGATGATAGGGCCATAATCCAGATACGCTCACAAAAGTCAATTTGTTCAAAAAAAAAAAAAAAAAAAAAAAAACCGTGGCATAATTCCCAAAATCTGGCTGACCAAGTAAAACTGAACCATGAGAATGATGGAAAAGCCAAAAAAGACAATGAAACAAACAGCACCAAAAACATGGTACAATGGTTAAAAACTAGCTGATTAAGCAAAACTGAGGAACGAGAATGATGATAGGGCCATAATCCAGATACGCTCACAAAAGTCAATTTGTTCAAAAAAAAAAAAAAAAAAAAAAAACCGTGGCATAATTCCCAAAATCTGGCTGACCAAGTAAAACTGAACCATGAGAATGATGGAAAAGCCAAAAAAGACAATGAAACAAACAGCACCAAAAACATGGTACAATGGTTAAAAACTAGCTGATTAAGCAAAACTGAGGAACGAGAATGATGATAGGGCCATAATCCAGATACGCTCACAAAAGTCAATTTGTTCAAAAAAAAAAAAAAAAAAAAAAACCGTGGCATAATTCCCAAAATTTGGCTGACCAAGTAAAACTGAACCATGAGAATGATGGAAAAGCCAAAAAAGACAATGAAACAAACAGCACCAAAAACATGGTACAATGGTTAAAAACTAGCTGATTAAGCAAAACTGAGGAACGAGAATGATGATAGGGCCATAATCCAGATACGCTCACAAAAGTCAATTTGTTCAAAAAAAAAAAAAAAAAAAAAAACCGTGGCGTAATTCCCAAGATCTGGCTGACCAAGTAAAACTGAACCATGAGAATGATGGAAAAGCCAAAAAAGACAATGAAACAAACAGCACCAAAAACATGGTACAATGGTTAAAAACTAGCTGATTAAGCAAAACTGAGGAACGAGAATGATGATAGGGCCATAATCCAGATACGCTCACAAAAGTCAGTTTGTTTAAAAAAAAAAAAATGAAAACACGGCAGCAGTATCGCATTGGTCATTTAGGAGCCGCGCAACAAATGAGAATGAGCGGCGTCCCCGATAAAAAAAAAAAAAAAAAATGAAAACACACATTACGGAAACGAGCACAACTACACATAAGATGAGTCACAGGAGAGGGACGAACTGTCACTCTCCTCCTCCTTATGTTCCCCCATAATGTTGGTTGAGGGTGGGGACCTCGCTGAGTCTGGGACAGTTGGTCAGTTGGACCGCGACAGTTGGATGGACACTGCACACCTTTGTGGATTTAGGGCCAGCTCTTTCACACGTGCAAGCTTTCTGCTGGGAACTGGAAGAGTCGGTCGTCTTCAAAAGAGAAGGCGCAGAGTCAGCTGGTCGAATAAGCTGGAGCTCGGTGAAATCCACCTGTGTCGCTTATTCAGCTGTAGATCTCTTGGCAAGTCCGGGGAGAGCTACAGGGCGCGGCACAAAGGGCTGCACGGGTTGTGGCAGAGACTGAACTACTGCAGCAAAAGTACGCTGTCGCTTGTTGGGAATACCCAACTTGGCCTTGGCAGCAGGGTACGAGAGGCCTTCCAGGGTCTTGAGGCGCTGGATCGCCATCTCGTCCTTCCATTTCATACAGTTGCGGGAATAAGCTGCATGGGCCTCACCACAGTTAACACAGCAGGCCGCAGAAGTGCAACCTTCCCCGTCATGTTCACTGAAGCCACAATTTGTGCAACGAGCGGAACTGTTACATGAACGTTGTGAATGCCCGTACCTCTGGCACCTGAAACAGTGCAGAGGATTGGGAATGTACGGGCGAACTCCACAGACTAAGTAGCCAGCCTTGATTTCGGTCGGAACTTTCGGGGAGTTAAAAGTCAAGATTACATTTTTAGACTTAATCAAAGAACCATCGCGCCGGAACATCATACGACGTGCAGCAATAACACCCTGATCTGCTAGTTCACTCACCAATTCCTCTTCACTGCATGGCAAGAGATCAGACTCCGAAATAACACCCCTAGAGGTGTTAAGAAACGGGTGAGGTGTCACTTTGACAGGAATGCCTTGAAGACTAGTGAGGTGCAGAAGAGTGTTACTCTGAGAAACACTGCAAGTTTGGACAAGCAGGTCCCCAGAGCGAAGCTTCCTCACAGACTTCAAGGAGCCAACCGCAGCGTCCAAAGCTTTAGAAATGAAAAAGGGAGATATGGTGGACAGTCTCTCATTCGGATCGATGGATTCCACAACTATAAGTGTGTAGCATGCGTATTCACAGCAATCGAGGGGAGACGACGTTTCAGAGCGACTGGTACAGCTGCCGAAGACGAGGTTCCACGTTCTTGGTCCTGGTCATGATCTAAAGACTGTTTAAGGTTATGGGACTTGGTAGGTTGAGAAGACGAAGGGGAGTCGTTGTCAACTATCATTTTCTCAGGTAACTTGAGTTTGGAGTTTTTGTTTTTGTTTTTACCCATGGAAAAAAGGAGGAGGATTCGTCTGCAGACTACTCCACCCACCACCGAGCCCTACAAGGGAGAACTGGAGGTCTGCAAGCCAAGAAAATGACGCTGGACACAGTTCTGGAGCTTATACGCTGCAGATATAGTCCGTTAGCTGTAATCACACGCACTCGGCGGACACTTCGGCCTCCAGAGTTCCGTCATGCCAACACCTTTGGCATGATCCCACAGCCCCCATGCTTACCCTGCCGTGCTATACGACAATAAAGCCGCTAAAACCCTGTACACCAGTTGGTACAAGACTTCTGACTAGAGTTGGGTTAGTCTCTAGCCTCCCGTTTACAGCGAAGCCGGGGTCGAAGAGGAGTATTGGTACACAGGAGGCACTTCTCCGGTCTCCTGCGACCTCAGCCGCCAGACATCCCATTTCCGCCTCACGGGTCTCCGCACGCGGCAAACGTGCAGGTAGGTCTAGCACCCAAACCAGCTAAAAGGGAAAAAGTAATTCAAGGAAGACAAAACCGTGGAGTGGAACCTAAACGGAATCTCAGCAACGTACGAACTGAGCGGTTAATATAAACAGTTAGTAGTGGAGGGTAACAAAACCACAAGACCGGGGTGTTAGTACATAACGTGGTAGCGATTAGGTAGAATGTACAACACGGGCAACTGGCCAGTGCAGAAAATAAATAAAAACGAAAAAGCGAGGCACAAGACCAGCTCGGGATCGTGGGGGCGCGACTTCCCAACAGCTGGATGAACAGCCGTCCCTGCAAACTCCAACAGCACCGAAAAAAAACAAAAAAACAAGCGGTGGTATTACACCAGATGTTGACCAGTCACAAGGTCAGCTTGGGCCGTGGGGGCGCCGCTCCCCAAATAACTGGAAAACCAGTTATCCCAGTGCGGGGCGGCAAGGCTAATCTGATTATGGAATTAAAGTTACGGAGTGTGTACTTTCTCTGCATAATATACAATCGTGGCCAAAAGTCCTGCACCAGTAGACTGAAAGTCAATTTTTGATGTCAACCTTATACAGCGTAATGGTAAAGTCAGGAATACACAGTTTAGCAAATACAGTCTTAACGAAGCACACAGAAATCTTTTTTTTTTATTGGATGTTTAACGACCACCGTGAGCAACTCAGTGGGGTATAATAAGCAGTCGTCCGTCCTTAATTTAGGGCCACTGGTTCCAGGGAAGGGAGAGAGCCAGTGCCGTAAGACAAACACAATATCCATGCCTCACGGAATTGAAAACCGGACCCTTTTCGGACGAATGATCAAAGGGCATCGCTTAGACTACTACGCCACCGGGATGAAAATTCCCAATCGAGATGAAATTGGTATGTGCACATGCATAGCAAAGGATGTGTTTGCAATTCCAAAGCAGTTGGACCATTTATTCGGATAAAACGGAACAAGTCAGTGCGTTGTAGCGCTACCTCTGGCTGGGATACAGGCGGTTACCCGGCGTGTCATGCACGCATACAGTTAATGGATACTGTCCTGTCGTATATAGTACAACAGAATGGTGTCCAAATTGCGGAAAGTCAGGAATACATATTACACATCATTTTAAAGGAAATTTTATGCATCTTGTTCCCACTAAAGAGGCTCTGACGACCGCCAATAGCGGTATAATTATACCATTGGGATTAGAGGAAATGCTATCCCACACTCACCAACCCGCTTGGCCAACGTGCTGAGTTACGGCCAAACTCCTCTAAAAGGACTGTACAACTTAAATCTTGGCCCTCAGTCTCCGGCAGCTGGAATGTACCTGGCCAAGACAGCGGCCAGTGCGACATGAAGGCAGGGGTGCTAAGAATCACTGGACTAGGCCAACGTCCCCTGAAACAATGCCTAAACACCTCCTGCTCTCTGACGTCAATACAGGTAGACCTGTTGAATTTGGCGAACGACCGTAACCATTGTTAGCGTGTGTGATTATAGTAGCGTTGCTCCATGAGGTTGTTCTTGCTGCTGACTGATTCATATTATTCCACTCTTTGTAATTTATTTCACGGTGATAAAACATTTTTTGCAATTCTAATATGCTTTCACGTTGTTTTGTACCAAATTGCCGTAGCAATTACGACACAGTCTTAAAGCGTCTGTGTTTAAATTTCCGGAGAATGAAAAACTACACTCCAAATGGATTCCTGCAATTCCTCGAAATTTTCAGCCTTCAAGAGCTTCAAGGGTATGTGCGTTTTATTAGCTCTTTAATAATAGTTTCTTTGCCATTTTATATTTAGTGTGAAATATAGTCTAGTTGAAACAACGATCTTTAACCTTAGTAATGTACCGCAATAAAGTGTTCCATCTGAAGATGTTTGCACAGGCATTAAATCGCGTAGTATATAATGGTTACCAATCTGTAAACTAGGTTGTAATGTACTGTTAATAAAGTTAATTGTGTTTTTGTTAATTCTAGGGCTATATACATTTTTCTATACACTAGAATTGCACAATTTCAAAATGATTCCTTCCTTAAGATACGCCAAAAACTCCAGTTTTTTATACATTCTTTCGGTGCACAATTTTTTTTATTCCTTCAAAAAGGAATAAAAAATGTGAAAACCATGAATTGTTTTCAGTGTATGGAATTGACCTTAAAGTTCGCTTAATCAAATCAAAAATCCTTTTCTAATACTCTGGCGGAAAGTGAAAAAAGAACACCAAGAAGGAGACGTCTGATACCAACGAAATTTATACAGCATAATAACGGAATACAGAGGATAACGTCATCAAAACATTATGGCAAAATACAGCTCTATTTTGCTGGTAAACTGAAAAATAGCATTTCCATGTAACATGGTTAGTACGAGGTTGAACCGCCATGAACTGGGTCACACTGTGCAATTCTGGCATGGAGTCTGTCGTACAGATGTTGGATGTAAGTTTGGGGTATTGAGTTCCAAGCATCCTCAACCTGGACGTGTAAATCAGGGATGGTCGTGGCTGGCCGTGGAGACCGGATAAGTCGTTGTCCCATAAAATCCCACACGTGCTCAATGGGGGACAAATCCGGTGAACGTGCAGGCCATGGAAGTTGTCTCACACCTTGAAGTGCATGTTGTGTTGCACGTGTCGTGTGTGGGCGTGCGTTATCTTGCTGGAAAACACCACGATGGACCGACCTTACAAATGGCACAACAACGGGCTGAACGATGTTGTTGATGTAGGAGGTGCTGTTTAACGTACCTGGTACAAACACTAGTTGTGTACGGGAGTGATAGCTGATCGCTCCCCACACCAGGAGACCAGGTGTAGGCCCTTTGTGTCGCTGGCGGATGCAAGAAGGGTGGAGACGCTCCCCTGTGCGTCTGCGAACACGCATACGGCCATCGGAGGCTCCCAAGCAGAATCTGCTTTCATCGCTGAACACGACAGATAGCCATTGCGTTCTACAGTGCAGACGTTGGCGACACCACTGCAGCCGTTCCTGACGGTGGGCTGGAGTCAGAGGTACACATGCCAGAGGCACACGTGCACGTAGTCCTGCATCCAGTAGACGGTTGCGGATTATTCGCACAGTCACCTCAGGTGCAACGGCAGCTCGGATTTGCGTCGCAGTGGATGTTCTTCTTGACAACGCCGCTCTTCTTATGCGTCGATCGGTCCGCTCATCAGTCCGTCTGTGACTCCCGGTTCCACGTCTTCTCGTGTGAGAATGTTCCTCGGACCATCTACGCCGCCATCGTACCACCACCGATACTTCCCGTCTAATTCGCTCCGCAATACGACGATACGACCACCCTGCTTCGCCGAGTCCGACTAGACGACCTCGCTCAAAGTCCGATAACTACTGAAATCGTACACGTCTTCCATGTCCAGGCATTGCAGCTTCTTCTCAGTTAGTGAACTGGGGTACAGCACAAGGCTCTACACTGTTCTGCTGAAACCCATATTATGGGTCAGCCACGGCACTATCATCATCGAAGTGAAACACACACACACACACACACACACACACACACACACACACACACACACACACACACACACACACACACACACACACACACACACACACACACTCTAAAAAGAAAAGAAACTACTTACCTTACTTACCAAACTCGGAAGACGAAACACAAGCAATAACACTTCCACGGAAGAAGTATCTCTGAAAACAGGGTGGATGTGCTTAGAGAAAACGTGGACCCACATCTAAGCACCTCCAACCAAAACAAAAGCATGAAAAGTCATTTGTCACACCCCTCCCCGCCCGAGAGGCATGACAAAGGCACAGGAAGTGATCTGAACTGTCGTCCGAGAGGCACAACACCTGCCACAGACAACAGACAGAACAAAAGCGCGGGCCAAGCATAGACAAATGCAGACAAATACAATATATACACAGTAGAAAAGCATGTAAATACAATTCATGATGCAAACACAAGATCCAGACAAGCAAGTAAAAAGAGCAGCGGTCGTCAGGCATGTGACATGCTCCAACAGAAAACACATTCAAAACCGAAAGCAGAGCACATTATTGCGTAAGGAAACCAGCCGAGACCAACAAAGCCATCGGACGCGAAAAACATCTTCTGGCCAGTGGTGAAAGTCGGAAATCACCCTCTCACGCAATCTGATCTTGACAAAGAGGGCGACCACATCAGGCCTAATCGAATAGAGCCTAACGTGGTCAGACAGAGCAGTATCGTGTAACACAGTACAAGCAGTAGCAAGGATCACCTTTAAACCATAGGCACGCTGACCGGAAACAGGTAGCGGGTGCTTAAAAACAATAATTTTAAAATTACACATATTAACAGAAATCCATCTAGACAAAAGTTGCCAAACTTTTCGAACAAAATTACATTCTACAAATCGGTGGTATAAAGACTCCGGCTGTCCGCAGTGGGGACAGTCCGGGGAGTCTGACTCCCCAACGAAAAAGGGAATCACGGGTGAAAATCACCCCATGGGCCAAGCGCCACTGCAGGTCACGCACACGACCTTCCACACCCGCAAACGCAACATTAGCCCATGCGACCCTCCAGTTCATCCCCAAGGCGGGAAACCTGCGCTGAATGTGAGGAGCAAAGGATGGCAAGAACACATTATAAAGGGCATCGGGTTCATGCCAAGAGGAACACCTTATGTTCTGGCTAGTTAACAATCTAGCCTCACAAATGGTAGTACCATGTGGTCCACCGGGCCTCGGAGATCTAGGCCCAAGGTAGTTACAAGCGAAAGAAAATAACCTAAGATTATAGGAAATGAAATAACACGCGAAGTTAAAGATAATATGAAAATCGCTTTTCAGGATGTAGGCCACATTAGAAACCATCAACGCGCGACACCATGCAAGAATGTGCCGAACACCCAGTCTCCCCCTCCCGATGGACTGGTTGAACCAGGCAATCCCGAGAAAGAACAGCTCTAGTTCCCCAGACAAATCGAAAAACTAGAGAATTTAGAGCCAAAAGGACCCTGTACGTCGGGGGTTGTAGGGTGCCGCAAAAAGCAATTTTGGAAACCAAGAGACTGTTAGCCAATTTAGCCCTATTAAAAAAAGAAATTTGGCAGCCCTCCCACCAAGCACATTCCGACGTGAGCTTCTGTTGAACAGAGCACCACGTCTTGCGGTGAACCCCCTTTTTATCAAAGTAAACACCGAGGATCTTTATGGGATCATCGGTTGAGCCAACAAACTGCAAAACGTCAGGTGACCAATCCCCAAAACACAAGGCTTTAGTTTTATCCACATTCAATGCAGCGCCTGCACTGTCCGCATAAACATCATAAACATGAAACAAATTTCTCAAGGAAATCTCATCCCGAAGGAAGAGAACAACGTCATCTGCATACGCAAGGTATTTGAGCTCAGCTGTTGTAAAGCTCGAACCCGGAACTGGGATGCCAGAGATATTCGGTGCAGATTGAATCTTCTTAAGGAGAGTTTCAATGCTCAGTACAAACAGTGCAGCAGACAACGGGCAGCCTTGGCGGACCCCTCTCCGGATGGGAAAGCAGTCCGTAGGCTGACCGTTGACTCGGATAAAACTAAAGATATCAGTATACAAGACCTTCACCATGTGTACAAAATCTTGGCTAAAGTTACAAGCCTCCAGCAGGGTCACAAGGTACTTGTGAGAGACCCTGTCAAAGGCTTTGCTCTGATCCAAAGAAAGGATACAGCACTTCAACCTCTTGCGGTCGAGGTAGTGAATACCGTCCCGCACGAGGACTAAATTTTGAAAAATTCTCCTCCCCGGGATTCCAGAAACCTGGCACACGCCTACTAGGCCAGAAATAACCCTAATCAGTCGGTTAGCAAGGACTTTAGCCAAAATCTTATAATCGTAATTGAGAAGAGTGATGGGTCTCCACTCTTCCAAATGACGACCAGGACCATCACGCCGCTTGTTAACCAAAACGATCTGACCAAGCCGCATCGTCGTGGTTAACTGCCCAGTTGACAGAACACGATTAAAAACATCACATAGAGGTTCAGCAAGCAAATCAACAAAACGTTTATAAAATTCGACACGGATGCCATCAGTACCCGGACTGCGACCATTACGCAAGCCGGCAATGGCTTGCCTCACCTCGGAAATACAGACAGGGCCCGATGTAAGCACAGAAGCCGCGGCGTCGAGTTGGGTCACGTCAGCGACCCAAGAGTCGACGGACGACTGCTGCACTTCATCAGATGCAAACAGGTCTCTGAAATGCGAGAAAACCAAATTGTGAATTTCTGGTTGAGAGGTCACGAAGCGTGACTCATGCTGCAAGCCAGGAATTACCAGGGAAATAATTTTGTTTCTGCGAGATTTCGCAAAAAAACTTGCAAGTGAAATCTCGTTTTCCAAATTTTGTGAAATAGAGTCCTATGTGCATCTTTGGCCGGTTTTACAATATAAATCTGTCAACTGAGCTTGAAGTTCAGCAATCATACCAGCATTCTGCGCTCCCATTTGCTGCCCGGCTTTGCATGCACGCAACATACAGACAAGGCGAGTTCGCTCTAAAAGCCGCTGACGAGCCAAAAGTTTCCCCTGAAGTTGTAAATAAGACTTCACTTTAAGTTTAACCCCCTCCCACCACTCACCAGTGTGATGAGTCTCAGACTGAATTTCACCCCGAAGCAACCTCTCAAGGCCCTGAAGGATGTCGTCATCTTCGAGAAGATTCAGATTCATCCTCCACGGGCCCTGAGTTCGTGTCCGGGCCCCTGTTAGAACGATCTCACCAGAAACGGCACGATGGTCACTCACACGGAGAAACACAGAATTAACATCACAATGAACAAAAGACACAAGGTCACAATCCCCAGGGCCCCCCACAAGAATCCTGTCCAGGCGGGCCCGAACCGAGCCATCCGTCCAAGTCCAGTCGAAGACCCCAGGGTGAGTAGAACGCCAAGCGTCCACCAGCCCCACCCCCGACATGAACCCGGAGAAGACAGCCCGGGACGAGTCCGTCTGCCAGGTACCCCCTGTTTATCAAGAGGCTCCGTTACAAGATTAAAGTCACCCCCAAAATGAGGAAGTCTTCACCACCCCCAAAAAATAAAGGAAGACTCCTGAGGAATCTACCCCGTTGGGCGGGTTCCAATGGCGCATAGGCTGAAATAACGCGAATTTTAAACTCAGCGAGGGCGAAGCTGACAGCAGCTACTCGACCCTCGTCATCATATTGAAATTTCAGTTGTCGACCCTTGAAGTTAGGGTTGACAATAATTCCGACGCCCCTGTGACTAGTCGGAGAAAGACTAAACCAGCACGGGGCATTAGTGTAATGACGAAAATCCGAAACATGCCTAAAATTATTAAAAAATGTTTCCTGGACACACAGGATATCAATATCTTACTGACCGGGATCGAAGTCCCTGAATATTTAATGTTGAAACTTTAAGGTTGAAGGTTAAGCAGATAATTGAAATACAAAAATACACAAAACAAAGGTCAGTAAGGAGGGCAGATTCAAATTAGCCCACCCGTTTTAGAAACGTGGACCGGCACTTAGAACTGACGATGCCAATCTCCAGAGGTGGAACGGTTGTGATTCCGGTGACGGTTCCGTCGGCGGCTACTTGGGGGAAGTTCCCCTTCCTCCAGTTGGACGGGAGATCTTTCCCGACGGCCAGGATGAACACTTGCCGAACGGCTGCCGCGAGTCCTGCCCTCCGAAGATGTAGAGGACTGTCGTTGTTGACGGTAGGAATGGTCAGCAGGACGAGTCTCTCTGAAAGGAGTAACATTGTGGATGGTAACAGGAACACGTCCCGGCGGCCTGCTGGAATGGATAACTGGTACAACTTTGTCCCCGGAGGTGGAAGGTAAGGAGACAGTTCCGACAGGAGAGGTGAAAGCAACATCATCAACGGAATCTATGTAAATGTTGTCATCATCCGAAATAACCTCTGTAAATGCAACAGTGGTAACAAGTCCGACTTGGGCGTCAGGAGAATCAGGTGAATGAGACTCAGGGACTTCGGTACATACGTCGGCGTCCATGGGAGGCTCAGACTTAATAACAACAGCCGATTCAACGGCAAGAGGCAGTGAGGTGACCTCTGTAGATGGCATGTCAAGAACCTCAAGATCTTGCACTGGCGAAACAGCAGAAGAAGCTCCAGGCTCGACGCGGCCGTCAACAACCAAGGTCTCTTGATTAACAGAAGTCACGACATTCTCGGAAGGCGGATCGACAGGTATGACAACCGGTAATTTCAAAGAAGCAACATGTTCCGGGTCCATGGTAACAACTGCATCAGGAACACCAGAGTCCCCGGGAACAACAGTAGTACTGGTGGACGGTAGCTCTGGAAACTCCTCATTGAAAACAAGGGGAGCTGTTGAAGGCATAGCTACAACATCTGCGAAGGATGACTGGGTGCATCTGGATTTGGTATGAGAATCCGCACCGCACTTGGAGCAGGCTTGCTCGCACGAGATCTCTAAGTGCCCCACCGTACTACAGTTGGGGCAAGCTCGGGATGGGCACTGAGGAGCAATGTGGCCAGCATTACCGCATCTACGGCATGTGCGTATCATGCTAGCATATGTGACCATGGCCTTCCAACGGCCCACTTGAAGGAAATTGGGTACTGGCTTTGTCATACGCAGGCGAACAATTCTTGTGCCTGTATAAACATGTTCCAGACCTTTGAGTGTGTGCCGCTCATTCTGAATGGGGGTGACAATCTCCCCATATCCAGTAAGTGCCGCAGAGATCTTATCATTAGGGATGTCAATGGGCACGAGTTTGACATAGACGGTACGAATGCCGTCATCTACTGGCGAAACGTTCACCGCAACGTCCTTGTAGGCTGTCAAGGGGTGCTCAAGGTAGTGCAGCGCTTGTGCAGCAGTTTGGAAACGCACTGTGAAAAGTCCATTGTTAAGTCGCTGGACTGTGTGCAAATGTTCCGGATAGTCAAGTTTGTCGACTAATTCCTTAAGAATATTAACATTGGGATACTTCCCATTATGAGTAACCTGAATGGTTTCAGGTCGGTTCAAAAAGTTCGCCATTCCGGAGGCACGGAGCCCCGGTTGGCCTGGAACCGGAAAACAAAAATAAAGCTTCTAACTTGAAGTTTAAAGAACAAGAATTAAAAATAACTCACAGTCAAATCCTTGACGACCACAAACTATATGAGAATCACTTAGTGCTGAAGCAACTCAACTCCATGCAGCTAAATAATGAGAAGGATTTCTCCCACGTACTTTGCTATTCACTACTGCACGAGACCGAAAATACGTAAGTACACCGTCTTGCTCGGGGGTCTTCGCACGTGTCCGTACGCCGACGACTGATTACATTCACTTCGCCGTACTACTTAAATACCACCGACGACAATTTGCATATTATGCCGTGCTGTGGCGTAAGCGCTCACCGGTTGGTCCCGAAATTAACATCACACCTACGTAAACTCGACCCCATTAACATATGTAAATTTCATGATCGTTAGACAATTCCTTCTTGGTGTTCTTTTTTCACTTTCCGCCAGTGTATTAAAAAGAACCTTTTTGGCACGATTTAGTTTTCTAACTGTAAATGTTAAATTTTTCGAAGGACATACATGAAAAATCTATAGCAATTGGATTGATACTTTTTTTTCTTCCACCAACAGGGTATCAAAACAAAGTTTTATTACTTTTAAACTTTAATTCCCTAAGGTAATGCTACTATTAAAGGCACACTATTGGGCCAAAAATGAGAACACTTCGAACTATTAGACTGACTGCAAAACGATTTCTTAACTGAAGATAAACCACTTTTTGCATCTAAGATATTCAGAATTTTTTTTGTTTAACTTGAATGCCCTAGATAGCGTGTGCTGCAACTCAATGCATCAAGGTTGTCTTATTTTTTTGGGGGTGTTTCCGTTTTCATTTAGCCATCAAAATAGCAGCTTAATATCTAGTTGTGAAACAGTTTCGCACAACCCCTAAGTTTCATTGCATTTGTATTTCACTAACAGAATTAACATTTTGTATGACTTGCACTGGAAAAACAATCCCCCTCCCCAAAAAATAGTTAATAAATAGACAACCTTATAAAAAATGCCACTAAAGATATTGTACAAATTGTATCACATTTTTGCAATATTTTGTTGTATTACAAGCTTCTTATTTATTGACTTTGGGGGAGGGGGGGGGTCCAGTACAAGTGGAAAAATTAAAACAGAATTTCCGTTTTTATTTAGCAATCAAAATAGAGTTGCTAAACAATTTCACACAACCCCCTAAGTTTCACCGCATTTGTCTTTCAACAGTAGAATTAACATTTTGTATCACTTGCACTGGAAAAAAAAAAACCCTCTCCCCAAAGTTCATAAATAAGACAACCTTTAAAAAAAATTGTATCACATTTTTACAATATTTTATTGTATCACAGGTTATCTTATTTATTGGCTTTTTTTTTCTTTTTTTTGGAGGGGAAGGGTGCTTTTACAGTGCAAGTGGAAAAATTAAAACGGAATTTCCCTTTCTATTTATTTAGCCATCAAACTAGCTTAAAAACGATTTGCTAAACAAACCCCGTAAGTTTCATTGCATTTGTCTTTCACTAATAGAATCAACGTATTGTATCACTTGTTCTGGACCCCCCCCCCCCCCCACCTCCATCTAAAAAAATTAATAAATAGAAAAAACTTAGAACGTTGAGTTTACAGATCTTGTTCTATTTACTCAGTACAAATATCTTTTTTCACCATCGCAAATATCTGTTTCAAATAGTTGGAAAGAACATAGTTTCGACTGTTATAGTTTCGTAAGCATCTAAGTACGGGAGATCATCGTCACGTTAGATAGCACCAGTCCAATGGATAGGGCGGTCACGGCAAGGTCTTCCTGTGATGTCGTCAAGAACTGGTGCTGCGACCTTGTTTCAGGGGGCGTTGACTAGGCTGTCATTTGATGCTGGTCTTGGCTACTTACAATGGACGCTCCCTATCTTCTGATTCAATGCTTCTTGAATTGGAAGAGGAACTGCAAAGGATCAAGTGGGACATCGTCGGGCTAAGTGAGTTAAGGAGAAAAGGAGAAGACCTCATTGAACTGAAAAGTGGACATCTCTTCTACTATCATGGGACAGATACTGGCAGATGGAGTGGTGTTGGATTTATAATAAACAAGAAACTGAAGGATAAAGTTGTAGAAGTTGAAAGTTCCTCTGACAGAGCTGCACGACTCGTTATGCAACTCTCGAGAAGATACCCGGCTCAGATTATTCAAGCTTCTGAACACACCACAAGTAATCCTGAAGAAGAGATTGAAGGACTTTATGAGGAAATTCATCTAAATAATAAAGGCGAGCAGCACTTGAAGATAATTATGGGATATTTCAATGCAAAAATAGGGCAATGGCAACAGAATGTAACTTTAGTAAGTAAATTCAGTCACGGCAACAGAAACCAGCGTGGAAATACTCTCGTAGAATTTGCAAGGGTAGAAGGGTTTTTCATCATATACTCCTTTTTCAAGATAAAGCCGCAAAGGAAATGGACATGGAGGCATCCCAATGGATTGACCAGCGAAATTGATTTTATTATGTGAAACAAGAAATTTGTCATGGAAGACTGCAGTGTGCTAAACAAGTTCAACACAGGTAGTGACCATAGAATGGTAAGATGTAAGACGCACCTCAATGCTCAACTCGAGAGTGGCAATATCAGAAAACAAACAAAGTGTATTGACATGACCAACCTTAAAAAGCATCATAATACCTTCAAATTGGAACTGAGGAACAGATTCTCTACTCTAGAAGGTCTAACGTCGGAAGAAGAGGACATCTCTGAAGTTAACAGAAAGTAACCAAAGCTCTTATGGAAACAGAAACAAAATTAGCTGGTACTAAGAACAAGTTGCACGCGAACAAATTATCAGGAAAAACCAAAATTTTGATGCAAAATAGAAGAGAGATGAGGACAACTAAAGAAGATGTGACTTCCAAATTGGAATATATAGAGCTATGCAAGACAGTACAAAAAAGTATCACTGAAGACGTAAGGAAATTCAACTGTGAACTAGTGAGGAATGCAATTGGAAACAAACAAAGCCTGAGAAGAGCAAAGGGACATCTCAATAAGAGAAGAAAACAGATTATGACACTGGGAAAAGACGGTTATGTAACAAGAAATAGAGGCAAAATTTTGACAAGAGTGAAAGATTTCTACTCAAAATTAAATGAAAGGGATGATACATGTACTCCAGACATTATGAAAGGTACCAGTACCAGAGTTCTTCTAGTCCTGCCAGCAGAAGTTACACATGCAATCAAGAACATGAAACTTAGAAAATCTCTAGGACAAGATGAAATTACTGTAAACATCATACAAGCAGCAAGTGGAAAAATTGAAACAGTACTCACCCAAGTTTTCACTCGATGCCTTAATGAAGGGAAGATTTCAGAGGATTGGAACAATGCTACAATGATCCTGCTACATAAAAGAGGTGTCATTGAGGATCTCAGGAACTACAGACCTATCAATGGTTTATAAAATCTTCACTAAAGTTCCTTCACACCGCTTGAAGGTAACACTGGACATGGCTCAACCAAGAGAACAAGCTGGATTCAGGAGTGGCTATAGCACTATAGATCATATCCATGTACTGAGAGAATTAATTGAAAGAGCGAGGGAATATGAACTTCAATTATGCATGGCTTTTATCGATTATAAAAAAGGCCATATATGATACCGCCCCAAACGAGAACTCCGCCACCTCCAACCCGGTCCCTTTCGATGATGTTGGAGGTGTGATTGCGTGTTCCCTGCTCTCTCCAGATGTGTATACATCCAGAATTACTCGTCAGACTAACTCGGTTCTCATCCGTAAAGAGAACTCGACCCCATTGGTGATGTGTCCCCTTCTTGTATTCCTGGCACCACAGAAACCGCCGTCTCCGATGAGCAGGCGTTAATGGCACACACCGTACTGGTCGTCGTGCAAAAAGACCAACCTTTGTGCAGCCTCCTGGCCATGGTAAAACGCCATAACGGACGTCCAGTTGTCTGTTGTATGTGCCTTGCGATTTCTCCCGCTGTCTGACGTCTGTCTCTTCTCGCCTGTAGGACAATATACCGAAGCGGGATTCGTCGGAGAAGACAATGTCGTGCCATTCCGTAGTACACGTGCGGCGTTCAACGGCCCACTGCCGCCGCACTTGCCGGTGGTGTAACGTCAACGGTAATCGCAGCAATGGGCGCCGTGCGACAAGTCCCCGCTCCTGCAGACAACGTCGAACGGTACGTGCTGACACAGGTTGTTGCGCAACACACCCTAATTCCTGCGCTAACGTTCGTGATGTGGCGGTGCGAGCCGTCAATGCTCGCCGCAAAACATGCCGGTCCTCTCGTTCGGTGATGTGCCGCGGCTGCGACAATCGCTCACGTCGGTCCGTCCGTCCCTCCTGCACCCACCGAATCTATACTCGCCTCACTGTGGCTGGATGTCGTCCCACACGGGCACCGATGTCTCGGTACGATAAACCGAGACATCGGCGCCCGTGTGGCTCAGGCATCACCGAGACATTGTGCCCAAGCTCAGGCATCAGGAAGCTTCCCACGCACAGGTCCGGCAGCACAACACACTTAAAATACTTACACTCAACCTTCTGTGCACCCTTCTTATAGTGCCTGTCGGTGGCGTGCCGGGCGCACATGATTTGCATATGCCCTGCAATGCTAATCGTTTGCATGTCCTCTCTCGGGCGACGCATGCTGCGAATTTCAGGCCAATGGGATGCTTCCTTCTTGGTGTTGAATTTTGGGTGGCCAGCAGTGTAAGATGTTCTTTGGTCCATTAAAGCCCTGGTGCATATTTAACATGAAACAACAAACAAACCAGAGCTTAAATACTAACACAAACTATACAAGTAATTTATTTTTGTATTTGCCTCAGCTCCTATCATCATATGTAACACATTTTAACACATTCAACAGCTTATATTGCAGGCCAGTTGAGATGTCCAGAGATTTTAAGTAAAAACACCATCAAGTATCTATGAATTCATTTTATTTGACAAAGAGAATCGAATCTCGCTATAAACTGTCCTCAACAAAACTCTTTTCATGATCACAGTGTACGTGCTGTCCTCGGAGATTGACTAAAAATACTTCCCTGTTAATCGCATAAATTAAGGAAGATAGTACTAGACAGTAACAGTTTCAGAAACTCTCACAATGTAAATGAAATCAGGTATAAGATTCTACACAAGGCAAGTACCTTGTTCTAGTGAATACTTCAAAAAATTTGGAAAAGTCACATCATTTGAAGTATTGTTTTCACTTCTTTTTTTTAAAGTAGCTCGATTTGTAGCGTGCTACTGTAATTGTAGTGTGCTACAGTAGCAGCGCGGCTTCTGATCACTGTGTACATATACAGGGTCTTACGTAAATGGTGTATAATAACCCCTGGAGACGATTCCTTGGGGTTATTATGGGGTGATTCCAAAGTATTCAGGGATATTTTGTCATTCAGGGCTTATTTACTGAGATATCGGCCCCTAAAGTTTGGTGATGTCATATCCGGAACTACCATAAAGCGTGCTTCCCAACAAGACAGGCTAGCACAAATAAAGCCACAGACACCTCGCAGACATATGCAAACAAAGCTTACTCGACGAAACTACCTCCGTAACAAAGGCCACAGAGACACATGGGAGATTATCATTTGAATGGAGTTACGCTCGTTTTCTATGTTTTCTGTAAGAATGTGATGTGATGCCCATCTGATGCACTTGTGTATCTTTGCCAGCCAATTAAAACATAAAAAATGACCCTTGACCTTTTTGTGGCTTCATTTGTATTTCCCTGTCTTGTTGGGAAATGCACTTTGTGGTAGTTGCGGATATGACATCACCAAACTTTATGGAACGATATTTCAGTAAATAAGCCCTAAATGAAAAAAATGTCCCTGAACACTCTTTGCTTGAATTTCCCCAAGGATCCCTGAGGTTATTATGTACCATTTATGCAGCACCCTGTATATATACATTACAATTGCAGCTGCCTCTCAACTTTTCATAAAATAGTTTATGTTCGTACCAGCAATTATATGGATGAGGATGTGTAGTCTTACGTATTGTGTATGATCAACGACACAAAACTGAAACTTAAGTTCCATTAGACAACGAGGATGCTGGTGGTGAAGCCATCAAAAAGCATTTGTAATAAGTAAAAACTGTGACCCACGATGTCACAGTTTTTTTTATTCTCTTTTTTAAAATTTTGTCGCCAATTATTTTTAATATATTTTCGAACTGCATTGGATGTTTTTGTCTTGGCATCTTTTAACAGAACAGGAATATGAAAATTACAAAGACAGCACATTTCATAAATTGTGTCAAATTGCCCCCAAAATCTTTAAATGTTGATTCAGTAAAAAGTTCGATTTCGAACACAAAACACAAAAACTGGGAAAACTATAACAAAGCACAAAAAATTATCTTGGACACTTAAAATTAGCCACTTGCACAGAATCAGAAATTAGAAACATGTTCAGAGCCTACTTTCAGCTACTATGAAACCATACTGAAATGAACAGCGCAGGCCAAAATTCTTCAGACCTGATTTTTTTATATATAACTACAGCAGAACCCGCTTATTACAAGGTATTATTTGGAGGGATCTCAGATTTAAAGAGCAAATCAGGAACTTTTGTTTGATATAATAACGTTAATTCAAAGCAAATTTGATTGTCTTCAACCAACAAAATTTAATGAAGTCCCTGGATTTAATAAAAGGGATGAAAAGCTAAGATGATCACTTTTAAGAAGCAAAGTAACAAAATTTAATGAAATTCTCTCTCTCTCTCTCTCTCTCTATATATATATATATAACCCCGCCTTCTCGTGGTGCATCCTGTTTCCACTAAAGGGGCTCTGACGACCGCCAACAGCGGTATAACTATACCATCGGGATTAGAGGAAATTCTATCCCACACTCACCAACCCGCTTGGCCAGCGTGGTGAGTTATGGCCAAACCACTCCAAAATGACTCCACAACTTAAATCTTGGCCCTCAGTCTCCGGCAGCTGGAATGTACCTGGCCAAGGCAGCGGCCAGTGAGACATGAAGGCAGAGGGTGCTAAGAATGCCCGGAGGACCGGACTAGGCTGCCATCTGATGCTGACCTTGGCAACGTACAATGGACGCTCCCTATCTTCTGACTCAAGGCTTCTTGAATTGGAAGAGGAACTACAAAGGATCAAGTGGGACATCGTGGGGCTAAGTGAGGTAAGGAGAAAAGGAGATCTCATCGAACTGAAAAGTGGACATCTCTTCTACTATCGTGGGACAGATACTGGCAGAACTAGTGGTGTTGGATTTATAATAAACAAGAAACTGAAGGATAAAGTAGTAGAAGTTGAAAGTTCCTCTGACAGAGCTGCACGACTCGTTATCCAACTATCGAGAAGATACCAGGCTCAGATTATTCAAACATATGCACCCACCACAAGTCATCCTTGAAGAAGAAATTGAAGAATTTTATGAGGAAATTCGTCATCAAAATAATAAAGGTAAGCAGCATTTGAAAATAATTATGGGAGATTTCAATGCAAAAATAGGGCAACGGCAACAGAATGAAACTTCAGTAGGTAAATTCGGTCACGGCAACAGAAACCAGCGTGGAAATACTCTCGTAGAGTTTGCAGAGGCAGAAGGGTTTTTCATCTTGAACTCCTTTTTCAAGAAAAAGCCACACAGGAAATGGACATGGAGACATCCAAATGGGACGACAAGTGAAATTGATTTTATTATGTGTAACAAAAAATTCGTCATAGAAGACTGTAGTGTGCTAAACAAGTTCAACACAGGTAGTGACCATAGATTGGTGAGATGTAAGATGCACCTCAACACTAAACTTGAACGTGGCAAGCTCATAAGACAAACAAAATCTATTGACATAACCAACCTTAAAAAACACCATAATACCTTCAAGTTGGAACTGAAGAACAGGTTCTCTGCTTTAGAAGGCCTAACATCGGAAGAAGTGGACATCTCTGAAGTTAACAGAAAAGTAACCAAAGCTCTTATGGAAACAGCAACAAAATTAGCTGGGTCTAAGAACAAGTTGCATGTAAATAAATTATCAGGAAAAACGAAAATGTTGATGCAAAAAAGAAGAGAGATGAGGACAACTAAAGAAGATGTGACTTCCAAAGTGGAATATACAGAGCTATGTAAGACAGTACGAAAAAGTATCGCTGAAGACGTAAGAAAATTCAACTGTGAACTAGTGAGGAAAGCAATTGAAAACAACCAAAGCCTAAAGATAGCAAAGGGACATCTCAGTAAGGGAAGAAAACAGATTATGGCACTGAGAAAAGAAGATGGTTCTGTAACAAGAAATAGAGGCGAAATTTTGACAAGAGTGAAAGATTTCTACTCCAAATTATATGAAAGGGATGATACATGCACTCCAGACATCATGAAAGGTACCAGTACCAGAGTTCCTCCAGTCCTTCCAGCAGAAGTTGCACATGCAATCAAGAACATGAAGCGGGGAAAAGCTCCAGGAGAAGATGGAATTACCGTAGACATCATACAAGAAGCAAGTGGAGAAATTGAAACAGTACTTTTCCTAGTTTTCACTCGATGCCTTAATGAAGGGAAGATTCCTGAAGATTGGAACAATGCTACAATGATCCTGCTACATAAAAAAGGTGACATTGAGGATCTCAAGAACTACAGACCTATCAGTGGTTTATAAAATATTCAGTAAAGTTCTTTTACACCACTTGAAGGTGACACTAGACATGTCTCAACCGAGTGAACAAGCTGGATTCAGGAGTGGCTACAGCACTATAGATCATATCCATGTACTGAGAGAACTAATTGAAAGTGCGAGGGAATATGAACTTCCGTTATGCATGGCTTTTATCGATTATGAAAAGGCCTTTGATTCGGTGAAACCATCAACAGTTACAATGGCTTTTAAATCCTGCGGTATTGAATAAGCATACATTAATATTATTAATAACATCCATGAAAATGCAAGTGCAAAGATTCGGCTATTTGAGAATACAGCACCCATAAAAATTGGAAAGGGAGTGAGACAAGGTGACACTATATCTCCCAAACTCTTTAATGCTACATTGGAAAATGTCTTTCAATCACTGAACTGGGAAAACAAAGGGATAAAGATTAATGGAGATTATCAAACTCATCTTCGTTTTGCTGATGACGTAGTCATTTTTGCAACTACCCCATCAGAGCTGCAGAGAATGATCCAGGAACTTGCTGACAAGAGTAAAAAAGTGGGATTAAAAATGAACTTTCAGAAGACAAAAGTGATGTTCAATGCTTTTACAAGAAATGAAGATTTATCGATTGATGGAGAAAAGCTGGAGATAACAGACACGTACGTTTATCTTGGACAGCAGATATCAAGTGAGGGTCACATTGGTGAAGAAATTAATCGGCGTACAAAACTTGCCTGGAGAGCTTTTGGAAGAAACCGCATAATTTTCAAGAGCAATATGCCATTATGTCTTAAAAGAAAAGTGTTTGATCAATGCATCCTTCCAGTGCTTACGTATGGTGCAGAGACGTGGACCTTAACTAAAAGAGACATAAAAAGGCTGCAGACAACTCAAAGCAGCATGGAGAGATGCATGCTTGGTGCAACCAGAAGAGATAAGAAGAGGAACTCGTGGATCCGAAAAATGACAAGAGTGGAAGACATCATGATCAGAGTTAAATCCCTGAAATGGCAATGGGCTGGACATACTGCCAGAAGGACAGATCATCGATGGACAGCCGAAATTTTAGATTGGATTCCAAGGGACAGGAAAAGACCCAGAAGAAGACCACATGGGAGATGGGTGGATGAAATTCGAAAGTATGCAGGGGTGACATGGAGGAGACTGGCACAAGACAGACCGTTGTGGAGGAAACTTGGGGAGACCTTCGTCCAGCAGTGGATTGATAATGGTTGACAATGATGATGATGATGATATATATATATATATATATATATATATATATATAACGAGGTACAGAAAATCTGCTGTGCGTTGTCCTGGAATGGAACAACAGAAATAGTGGCATACACAGGGGCAAACTCACAACAGTGCAGGGGAATCCTGGTGTACTAGTGGAAGAACGGTGATAAAAAAGCAATGGGAAAGGAGTACATCAAATGCTTAGCAAGCAAGTTGTGCAAGAGCCTCTTTCCACCATTCACTCCAAGGGGCTATGCTATGCCTTGAGAGTATGGCATCAGAAGAGTTGAAAGAAAACAGTCGACCTACTCCCAGGCAAAATGAGAATAAAGGTTTGTGCTCTTCCAAGCAAAATAAATTTAAAGACTTTTTAAAACCAAATTATCATAAGTGTGTTCTGTTGGTTGGTCAGTAGGTAGATACTTTAGCAAGTTGAAATGTAGTCCCCATAACGGTAAATGCCTTCCGATTTACTTGCGAACCCTTTGTTTCAGCAGCAACATGTTATGCTACAAAACCGCCGCTAGATGTCAGGCCCGGCAAGCTGTAGGACGATCGGATCTTAACAGCAACCTCCTATTACAGCATGGGCGCCGACATCTGAAACTTTCGATAAACTATACTGCTGGCCACCCAAAATGCAACACCAAGAAGGAAGCATCCGATTGGCCTGAAATTCGCAGCATGCGTCGCCCGCGAGAGGACATGCAAACGATTAGCATTGCAGGGGATATGCAAATCATGTGCCCCCGGCAAGCCACTGAGAAGCACTATAAGAAGGGTGCACAGAAGGCGGGGTGTAAGTATGTTGTGCTGCCGGACCTGTGCGTGGGAAGCTTCCTGATGCTTCGTCGCAGAATACGGCAGTCATTCCGCACGTTTCGGAGTTCGACAGAGGACGAATAGTGGCTTATCGCGACAGCGGTTTATCGTACAGAGACATCGGCGGCCGGGTGGGACGACATCCAGCCACAGTGAGGCGAATATGGATTCGGTGGATGCAGGAGAGACGGACGCACCGACGTGAGCGATTGCCGCAGCCGCGGCACACCACCGGACCAGAGGACCGGCATGTTGTGCGGCGGGCATTGACGGCTCGCACCGCCACATCACGAACGTTAGCGCAGGAATTAGGGTGTGTTGCGCAACAACCTGTGTCAGCACGTTCCGTTCGACGTCATCTGCAGGAGATGGGACTTGTCGCACGGCGCCCATTAATCTGATTACCATTGACGTTACACCACCGGCGAGTGCGGCGGCAGTGGGCCGTTGAACGCCGCACCTGGACTACGGAATGGCACGACAATGTCCTCTCCGACGAATCCCGCTTCTGCCTGCAACACCGCGATGGTTGAATCCGCGTGTGGTCGCACCACGGCGAGAGACGGTATGACGCCAGCATTATGCATCGCCATACCGGTTCGTCGCCTGTCGTTATGTTTTGGGACGCAATTGGATATGACACCCGCACCCCTCTGGTACGCATCGCTGGTACACTCAACAGCCACCGCTTCATCTCCGACTTTTGGAGCCGGTAGTCCTCCCTTACCTGCAGGACCTGCCAGGAGCCACGCTTAAACAAGACAATTGGTGCCCGCACGTGGCACGCACCGCGCAACCATTCTTCACGGCCCACCAGGTGTCACTGCTGCCGTTGCCCGCTTGTTCTGCCGATATGTCACCCATCGAACACGTCTAGTCACTGATCGGCAACTGAGTGGCCCGGCAAGCACCACCTGCGGCTACGCCTGATGAACTGTGGCAACGTGTGGAAGCAGCCTGGACCGACATACCCCAAGCCCACATCCAAAGCCTCTTTCGTTCGATGCCGTGGCGTGTAGCGGCCGTTATTGCCAGCCATGGGGGCCACGCGAACAATTGATGTCTGCGTGTTCCGCAAGTCGCCCGAGCCTGTAAGCTAAATCGTTCATCTTTGTATCTGTTGTTATGTGTCCTTCTTGGTGTTGCATTTTGGGTGGCCAGCAGTGTACTTAAATTTAACAAAATGAAAAAATCAATCACTGCATACATGTTGCAGTTGTTTTTTTTATGACAAAAAAAATATTTTTATGAATTTATTTTAGAAGAGTCCTTAAATATTTAATACCCAAAAGTATTCGCTACGCAGGAAACTTTTTATCACTTTGTGAGGAAGTTTTTATAAAAGTCACAATACAACCTCGACCTGGAAAGAAAATCGTGGACACTTTTTACTCTCTCTCTCTCTCGGAATTTTCAATCCATTTTATGGTCTCTTTCTTAAGCTTAAAGCCAATACGTATTTCTGTGAGATAATCATTATGTCTTTAGGACAGTTTTCATGTGTGTTCTTTACGCACGGCATTTTTCACGTAACGATTTTATTAAAATATGAGATTTATTTTCTAGTGCCCGCAATTAAATTTTGCTCCGGGCCCCACAATTAATAAGATCCACCATCTTCTTTAATTTAATGGAAACACAAGACGAGGCAGAAAATTCGAACGCCTGTGAGATGGACACTGGGTCTATAAATACTTGCAATTTTGCTAATCCTGAAGAAGCCATACGCTATTTTGCTGGATATTTAGCCTTTCTTCACCAGGATAAAGAATTGGAAACGTTTTCCTACTTAAGGGTGAACCAAAATAAAGGCTGGATTGAGACTTTATCAAAAGTTAGGCTAATTATATCATACAGCATTTGGATACAAACTGTCAAACAGTTTGAATCCGTTTTTTCAGAATTTCATGCAGCATATATAAATCCCAAGAGGCCATAAACAAAGTTCAGTCGAAATTGAAATTAAACTTTCCCGAAGTTGACGTGGGTGTCATTAAAACATATGCGAGTGCAAGAACATTTTTCGTATTAAATATATTAACGATGTCAACCAACAAAACTTAATGAAGAGAAAAAAACAAGCACATGCATTAAATTCCAGGAAGTTAAAAAAAAGCAAACAATGGAGGGAAAGTTCAAAGTTTTAGTAATCGGTAAGTTTCGTTTTAATTCTGTAATTCGTGTTTTAAAAAATCCTGCATATGCATTCTTCAAAGCTTCGAATTTGAACGAAGAATCACGCATTTTACCAATCTTTACCACTACGAAAGAAGACTGCTGGGGACCAACAACGTCACAGGCCTCCACGAGGGGAGACCACCCTCTGCTTGTTTACAATCTTTGACCTACCTCTCTCATTCTAACTACCTTGATGTTTCCTGGCAAGTGTATATTTTTCAAACGTTGCTAATTCTTCTACTTGCTCTCAAGCAATAATTGAAACCTTGAAAGAATACGAAATTGAATACTCTCAAGTAAAGGGCCTAGTATCAGACTCTGCACGTTACATGACTGCGTGCTTCAACTAATTAAAAATATTTCATTGAGAACATATTTTGCACTAGCAATGTTGGGCGCATAAGGTGAATCTTGCGGCTGACGTATTTATAAAAGAGTTCAAAGATTTGCATTCCATTGTGGCCAAGATGAAGACAGCTTTTTTGCACTCCAGAAAAATGAGAAGTGCATATTTTAGCTACCAGAAAGAAAAGACACCTCAACTGCCAGCAAAACTCTACCCCACGCCTGTTGTAATTAGGTGGAATTCTTGGTTGAAAGCTGTCATTTATTTGAGCGAATATATGGAGCATATTGTTGCATTTCTCAATGACTATGAGGATGATAACTCGAGTACCAGTTTCCTAAAGGAAAGTTTTGAAAATGAAATTCTAGCTCGTAAAATACGAGTTCAACTGACTTTCGTTTCTGAATTCTGTCCGAAAATTACGAAATTAATTGACAATTTAGAAGGATCATACTATCCGTTCGCACACTTTTTGTGGAGTAAATTAGTAGATTTACAGTTTTCTCTCGAGCGCCAAAATCAAGAGTGTTTTAGCGAAAAGACAGAAAGCATTTAGACAAACGAGAATGGTGAAATTGATCAGGGGCACAATATTATTCTGAAGACAGCAGCAGATAAGAATTTAAATAAATTGACTCTCCACATGACATCCAACTCAACAAATGAAGCCTACCAGCATATTGGCAGACTATTTTGTCCATCTGTAGTCGCGACCACACCCACATCATCTTTGAACACAAATTTATTATTTTTCGGAAAGCTTCTCTATTTTAAAGACATACCACGGGATGAGCTCATCGATGGATACAATCATTTTCACCGACAGCTACTTATACTGGTCAACCAAGAGACTCCTGTTGTCATACAGATTTTAAAAACAACAAAATGCTGCTACCTAAATTATGCAAAGGCAGCTATTCAAAGTCTCCATAGTCCCGTTAACAGCGTGGATGCTGAGAGATGTTTCGGTATGTACAATATTGTTATTACTGACAGAAGGCAAAGGCTGAAAGAAGAGAATATAGAGACTACCACAATGTTAGCTTTACCCAAGTATTTTGGTGTTTAGCCTGCCAGTAAGTAAATTTGAAAAACATTTTTTTTGTCTTCAGTTTTTGCGAATAAATGCAAAATTTTTTTATTAATATATATTTTTTTTGCGAAATTTCCATTTTTTTTGGCGAAATTAACGTGTCCCTAACGATAATCCAAAAGACACAGAGCGGTTTACCATGAACAGGTGAAAAAATTCTGGCACTGTCTTGTTATCGTTCAGTTATCCGGACTAGCTTCAACATTTAGAACTGTCTTGTTATCGTTCAGTTATCCGGACTAGCTTCAACATTTAGAACTGTCTTGTTCTGGCACTGTTTTGTTATCGTTCAGTTATCCGGACTAGCTTCAACATTTTGAAATGTCTTGTTCTGGCACTGTCTTGTTATCGACCGTTAAGGTACAAAAGAAACTCCCAAGCAGTCATCCTTCTGACCACGGTGTATGATAAGTCAGGTGGATACGACTCCCGGGAAAAAATCATCCGTTAATGTCACTTGTCACTAGATGGCGCAAGGAACGCGTGGGCCGATGATTTCAAACAACCTATGCTTTCTTATGGGAGGAAGCGACAGAAACATTCGTTTTTTACGAATGCTATTTTGCTTGGAATTAAAAAAAACGATCTGGAACGCTTCGGAGACACGTACTTTTGTCCTTATCACGTGGAAATATATCAAATAAGCTATATATATATAATTTTTTAGCCACGAAATGAGTACTCGAACGTGTAGATTTCTGAGCAGACGATGCTGAGTTTTTTTTCGGAGGCAATAGGGAATAAACCTTTTATCATAAGAAAAACGTGTATTTCTTGTAAAATGAGATGGTACTGTATATTTGGAAGAGAAATTATTCACATGGAATGTTAATTTTTCTATTATAAGTTTTGTTTTTGCTGCACTCATTGGAGCATCATTAACGGAAACTATTCGTTTTGAAACACCGAATTTTTCGTAAAAAATCATTTTTATTACTCTTCCCCTCGAAAAATCATTCACTAATGATGTTTTTATTTACTAATATTCAAGATGTCTTTCGCATGTGTGCTATTTTTGTACCTACTCATACTAATGAATAAGGGTCTTCATCTGTGCTGGCGATGGTGGCAGAGAAAGTGCATCGCAGTGAAAACGTCGATTTTTTCCCGGCGGAGCTTTCTCAGACCTGCGTGCATATATTGTAGTACGATCAGAGCCCAATTAAGAGGCTCTGATAGCCCGCAGATTATGCAGGATGCTTGAAGAATTGGCAGAGTTCTAGTTTTTTTTCTAGATAGCACAGCAAAATATATAAGAAACTGCCTTGTGAAAAAAAAATCTATTTCTTTCTATTTTTTTAGGAGTGTGCAAAAAGTATAGTCACCCCGTAGTCCATCCTCATTTTTTTTTAAACATTACAGATTTTTCTTTTTTTTTTACACATCTGCAATTGGGGGAAATTTTTTTACATTAAGAATTCGTTTGAATCATGATATTTGGATCATATTATTTCGCCCACTACTTCGATATAATTTCAACAAGCTGAACCCTGGTGCTGGGAGGGATTAAAGCAGAACTGAACTGGTATCCATTTTTCTACAACGTATCTTTACATTTTCTTGCTAACACCGATTCCCCCATGAATTATGTAATACACACTTAACTACAGTGGGGATATTTTTATGGCTTCCTCATCATATTTTGGGAATGTTTTCTCCTGGGTTATCTCCCGCTTAAGTAAAAAAAAAAGAAAAAAGGTTGACGTACTCTACCTCCTGTGCAGAAACTTCGTTTCTGGAACTTCATACAGTATAATTGCACAAAGAAATAAATTAAAAATACCTAAGATAAACACCAATTTAGCACTGATGAAATGTTAACTACCATGTAATCCTACGACGGTTAGCATGAACTATCGGCCCACAACTCCTCAACGCCCCCTGGTGACCTGTGACATTAATAGTCCGTTTTTAAACTGTTAGCAGTACGGAGAGTTGTATCACCTGACATAACATACACCGTGCTTCTGACACAAACAGAAAATCCTAAAGCAGTAAAAAAAAAAATAGCCTGGTTCAAGAGCTGTGATAAATGGATTTACATGGAAATTTAATATAAACATAATCAAGATGCAGGATATCATTTCAATACGGAACAGAAGGCAGCCTTTGAAACCAAATTAGCAAACAACAGAAATAAATAAGTATATAGCTTCAATGATATCAGAATGCCTATTCCAGTTGATTAGGTTTCAAAGGATATACACTTATTATTTCGTTGTTTGCTTATTTGGTTTCAAAGCCTGCTTTCTGTTCCATATTGAATTGGTACCATGTGCTTTATGTTTATGTATAGCTAAGAGGAAGAAGAAATTAGCTTCTGCAGCCTGGACAGAGTTGTGCTAATAAGCATGCTTATTTTAATCTGAATTCTTTGTGACATTTCCTTAAAGCATAAATATCCAAACCAAAATCAAATACTAACTCATAAAACAAAGTGACCGCCTAAACAATCGCAAAATCACAACATGATAAGCTACGGATAGTAGTACGAATCAAGCGAGGCGCAGCTTGCCTCCAACGACCCCTGGCGAACGTTAAAGGCAAAAGGCGTTGCCCGGTTTTTCGCAATTACGGAAGGCACTTACTTATCGGGGGCTACAGTTCAAACCATTAAACTTAGCTGGGACAGGCACACCTTCAATGAACTGAATGTCACCCTCTGCCCCCCATGCTGGTTTTAACTTTTAATTGCCCTTCTGTTTTGGTGTTTTTCGGCATTTTATTTTGTGGAATATTTTGAAAGGGTACATTGTTTTCATATTCGCCTTCCAGCAAGTGCATCCCTAACCCCAGTCAACAGAAGACCATCACAATTCCCGAATACATAATTCCACTTATTTTACTCCCGTGGCTGACGTTTTACTCTGTACTGATGTCATAGCCAAGGTATCAGTTGTCCGCCACTCCCCGAGTTGATTTGATTTTTTTTTTTTGATTGGAGGTTTTTAACGACCACCGTGAGCAACTCAATGGGCTATAAGCAGTCGCCCGTCCCTAATTTAGGGTCACTGGTTCCAGGGAAGGGAGAGAGCCAGTGCCATAAGACAAACACAACATCCATGCCTCACCGGGATTCGAACCCGGACCCCTTCGGACGAATGATCAGAGGCCAACGCCTTAGACCACTGCGCCACCCTCCCCGAGTTGAACGCAAGTTCTGCGCTATTTGATTAGCTTGGTGTTTTTATCGGAGAGAACTACACAGAAATCTCCTATACAACTTTTTAAAACAAACGATTATTTTACACATGCTCTTTCATATCATTACTTAAAAAACGACACAGATTTTTTTTCAAATACTTACTACCATAATTTTGGGTAAATAAGTTGTGCTGGCATATACACTGAAGAGCCAGAAAAACTGGTACACCAGTCTAATACTTGGTAGGTCCCCCACGGGAGCGCAGGACTGCAGAAATACGACGGGGCATGGACTCCACTAGCTTCTGGAAATATGCTGTAGGCAATGCACACCATACTCCCTGCAGAGCGTTCCACAATTCGGGTGTATTCCGAGGTCTCGGATTCCTGTGTTCGATAGCGCGTTGCATGGCATCCCAAATCTGTTCTATCACGTTCAGATCTGGGGACTTGGGTGGGATTGGCAACACCCCAAACTCAGATGAATGCTCCTCTAACCAAAATTTGGCGTCCCGACACTTGTGTTGAGGTGCATTGTCCTGTTGGAACAGGCCCAACCCATCAGCATGAACCGGTGTACCTCGACAGAAAGGATGCGCACATAGCGTTGGCTGGTCACAGACGTTTGTAGACGTACCGGGGGTACCAATGAAGTCCAGCTAAACACACGCCATACCATTACGGACCCCCCCACCAGTCAGTACAGTTCCCTGTTGACAGGCGGGATCCATGGCTTCATGGGCTCTGCGCCACACACGAATCCTTCCATCTGCCTGATACAGTTGGAAACGCGACTGCCGCCCGGTGGCGCAGTGGTCTAAGCGATAGCCTCTGATCATTCGTTCGAACGGGGTCCGGGTTCAAATCCCGTTGAGGCATGTATGTTGTGTTTGTCTTACGGCACTGGCTCTCTCCCTTCCCTGGAACTAGTGACCCTAAATTAGGGACGGGCGACTGCTTATAGCTCATTGAGTTGCTCACGGTGGTCGTTAAACCTCCAGTCAAAAAAAAAAAAAAAAAAAAAGAAACGCGACTCGTCAGACCAAGCTACTTCTTGTTTCCAGTCATCAAGTGTCCAATGGCGGTGTTGCCGTGCCCAAGCGAGGCGCATATCTCTGTCGTGCACCCATCAAGAGGACTCGAGTTGGGCGTCGGCTCCGAAAGCCCATATCGTGCAGTACGAGCATAGGTGACGTTGCTATGTATTTTGCATAAGCTCGTCTGCACCAGTTTTTCTGGCACTTCAGCGTACACCGCAGCTATAAAAAAACCCACCAGAAAAGCCGTACCTTTGCAGTAAGATGGGGTAGTACCATGGCAGAACCTTGAAAACATTATGTAGATAAAAATATAGTAATTGATCTTTCAAATAATAAATACAAATATTAATTAATCAAGATTCAATCTTAAGGATAATACTTTCCCTACTACCTATATAAGGCGCTTAAACCAATGATAAGCCGCCCCGGTGGCGCAGTGGTCTAAGCGATGGCCTCTGATCATTCGTCCGAACGGGGTCTGGGTTCGAATCCCGGTGAGGCATGGATGTTGTGTTTGTCTTACGGCACTGGCTCTCTCCCTTCCCTGGAACCAGTGACCCTAAATTAGGGACGGGTGACTGCTTATAGCCCTTTGAGTTGCTCACGGTGGTCGTTAAACCTCCAATCAAAAAAAAAAAAAAAAAAAAAAAACCAATGATAAAACATTTATACTTCAAGAATTAAAAAAAATACATACACATCATGCATTCGGAAAATATGTGGTACATGTAGTTTTTCAATCAAATCCATCAAAATCGAAAACTTCACTGTTAGAATTAAAAAGTTTTAAAAGCTCATCATCTAAAACTTCGGGATCGTCCGCATCACTTTCGCTGTCTTCTGGCGTTTCACGGCAGTTTTTAGAAATAATGTTTGCTTCAGCAGAGCCTGAAATAATCGTAGAAATTTTGATGATTTTCCAGGATTCAGTACCCATTTTGCAACTTCCTCGTAGGTAGCTTTACCCATTCTGCCTTTCGTGGATGAATATATTCCTTCACGCATCCATTCCTCTCAACGCTTTCTCATTTCACTTTTAAAAGCTTTGTTTATGACCAAGTCCTGCAAAATCTTAGTCAGCCCTCCGGAAATCACTGCCGATGTAGCCGAGACTTTTTTACACTCCAATTTCACCGATTCCATCTAATGGGTACGCATGGAATCGCCAATCAACATTCCACGTGGCTGGAAAAATGCGCCTTCAGCCAGTCTAGAAATATCTCTTCATATATCCACCCCTTCTCATTTGCGTGAATTAACACATCTGTCGGATAATTCCCTTTAGGAATAGTTTTTCTCATAAATATCAAAAGAGGTTTCAATTTATATCCATTGGCTGCGCAGGTTAACACACATGTAACCAATGACAATCGATCTTGATTGATAGTCAAATATACCATTTCAAGAGGGGAGAGAGTGACAGCAAAGCTGATGACGTCACGAGTTCAAAGAGGTTTCTCGGAGTATGAAACAAGGACGATCCTTGCTAACAGGATTCATTCCCTGCGAAGTTTCCTCATGTCACGGATTTTTCTGAGTTTGATCAGATGTCACCTCTCTCTTACCTGTCCCATCTCAACCACATAACCTATTATTGTCATGTTTTGTTTTAAGAGGGATTGGGTGGAATTTATTGACCGTGGCTGTAACATCGTTAATCTATTCCCTCTCTATTGAGATATCTTCCCGCGAGGAAAAAAAAAAAAATAGGGAACAGGCAAAAACATTTGTTACATAATTTCGCTCCGAGGGGGGAGGAGAAGCCATATACGCCGAAATTTAATTTTCCACTCATAACGGGCTTACTACCCAAAATTACGGTATTTATGCAGTCAAACTTTTTCAAATACTTTCAAGGACCTGAAAATTAACTTTTTTTTTAGCTTCTCAAGGTCAAAAAGCGTATGAGCCATGAGGATGTGTGGGGTGTATGCACATGTTAAGGGGATTTCTGGGAGAGAATTGCAGAGAGGGATAGAAAGGAATTGAATGGGAATGTTGCTGGAGGGGAAACAGGTGATAATAATTCCTTGAACTATCTCCTTTCAATTTCACCCTCCAAGTGAGCACTGTATTGGGAGGATTGGTGCTAGTTTTACTTCGTTTTTTTTTTTTTTTGGTTGGAGATTTAACGACCACCGTGAGCAAATGGGCTATAAGCAGTCGCCCGTCCCTAATTTAGGGTCACTGGTTCTAGGGAAGGGAGAGAGCCAGTGCCGTAAGACAAGCACAACATCCATGCCTGACCGGGATTCGAACCCGGACCCCTTACGGACGAATGATCATAGGCAAGCGCCTTAGACCACTGCGCCAACAGTACAGATGTAGTTAATTAAATCTTTCAAATGTGTCCAACTGTTACGATATTTAAAAATATCTGCTTAATTTCACATGGTGAGAATTTTCACCCAGAAATGGATTTGGTGAGCATCCGGATTTAACTGGGGTTTCCTCCAGTCCCATGCTCTTCTTATAAGCAGACCTCTATTTTACAGAAATACTTAAATACGAGGTCTTTCCAATAAAGAATGATCACAATTTCCTGTACCTTTATTAATCATGAAGATTTTAGCCTTTTTCAAAATATTTCCCATGTTATACAACATACTCATTCCAGCATTTTTTTTTTTGATTGGAGGTTTAACGACCACCGTGAGCAACTCATTGGGCTATAAGCAGTCGCCCGTCCCTAATTTAGGACCACTGGTTCCAGGGAATGGAGAGAGCCAGTACCGTAAGACAGACACAACATCCATGCCTCACCGGGATTCGAATCCGGACCCCTTTCGGACGAATGATCAGAGGCCATCGCTTAGACCACTGCGCCATCGGGGCGGCCCAGCATTTCTGTCACGCTACAAAAACAGAATGGAAAACATTTTATATGTTTGAGAAATTACCTCTGATGCCTTAACAACTTAGTTTCACAAATGAAACCACTGACGCCGCCCCGGTGGCGCAGTGGTCTAAAGCGTTGGCCTCTGATCATTCGTCCGTAAGGGGTCCGGGTTCGAATCCCGGTCAGGCATGGATGTTGTGTTTGTCTTACGGCACTGGCTCTCTCCCTTCCCTGGAACCAGTGACCCTAAATTAGGGACGGGGGACTGCTTATAGCCCATTGAGTTGCTCACGGCGGTCGTTAAACCTCCAATCAAAAAAAAAAAAAAAGAAACCACTGACCCCTCAACTCCTCCTGTAAGACTGGAAACATAATTAAACCACAGGAAGGCAAGTTCAGGACTGTAGGGTGAATGAGAAACACAGTGACTTTAATTTTGGTAAAAAATAATGAACGACTGCAAAAGGAACATGGGGTTGTTGCAGGATTTTTTTTTTTTTTTTTTTGATTGGAGGATTAACGACCACCGTGAGCAACTCAATGGGCTATAAGCAGTCGCCCGTCCCTAATTTAGGGTCACTGGTTCCAGCGAAGGGAGAGAGCCAGTGCCATAAGACAAACACAACATCCATGCCTCACCGGGATTCGAACCCGGACCCCGTTCGGACGAATGATCAGAGGCCATCGCTTAGACCACTGCGCCACCGGGTGCAGGATTCATCTGCCTGCATGAAAGCGTTGTCTCTTGCAACAAATTCGTCAAAGAGGCATATTGATATAATTTCTGTGATACAATTCTGTAGTAGATGTATTATTTGGCACAGCATGCTACTAAAGCATTTCTTGCACGTACAAGCAAGTGATCACCATAACTTTATGAGCAGATGCGCAGCACAACTTTTGATTTCTTCAGTGTCGGAAATATAGGCGACTTCGAAACAGAACCTTGTCGTTTACTCTGTGTCATAATGGTGTAGCCAAGTCTCATTGGTGGTAATCATTTATATATGAATCCAGCATCAGTAAGAACTATGCTCTGCAATATGGCTAACACTCTTTCTTTTTTTTTTTATTGAAGGTTTAACGACCACCGTGAGCAACTCAATAGGCTATAAGCAGTCGCCCGTCCCTAATTTAGGGTCACTGGTTCCAGGGAAGGGAGAGAACCAGTGCCGTAAGACAAACACAACATCCATGCCTCACCGGGATTCGAACCCGGACCCCATACGGACGAATGATCAGAGGCCACCGCTTAGACCACTGCGCCAACACTCTTTCAAACTGAACATGCTTCTACTCAGGTGTCAGTGTTTTTGGAAATCAACATGTACAAGCCAGGGCTTGAAAACTATCTTGCCCGACATGCCCGCAGCATGTACTGTTTTTCCCAACATGCCTAAGCGAGCATTTTTTTTTTGATTGGAGGTTTAACGACCACCGTGAGCAACTCAATGGGCTATGAGCAGTCACCCGTCCCTAATTTGGGGCCACTGGTTCCAGGGAAGGGAGAGAGCCAGTGCCATAAGACAAACACAGCATCCATGCCTCACCGGTATTCGAACCCGGACCCCTTCCGTGCGAATGATCAGAAGCCATCGCTTAGACCACTGCGGCTAAGCGAGCATGAAAAGATATAGCTCTCTACCAAATAAGTTTTTTCGTTTTTTTTTTCATTTCCCAGTCAATTTCCTTACTTCTCAGATGAACCCTTCCTTTGCTTTATTGAATAAAATTAATGGAATGTTTTGAGAGATTCAAGATTAAAATGGATAACCTGGAAAACTAAATTGGCCCATTATACAATTGTATGGTTTCTTAAAAGAAAGCACATGCAAGCTTTCAAATGTACCTAATGTGAAGACAGTTGACCAATTAGGTCTATTATTATTGTCCTTTACGATAAACATGATAGACACAAAAGTAACTCTTTTTTTTTTTTTTCTGACTGGAGGTTTAACGACCACCGTGAGCAACTCAATGGGCTATAAGCAGTCGCCCGTCCCTAATTTAGGGTCACTGGTTCCAGGGAAAGGAGAGAACCAGTGCATCGAATCCCGGTGAGGCATGGATGTTGTGTTGTGCCGTAAGACAAACACAACATCCATGCCTCACCGGGATTCGAACCCGGACCCCGTTTGGACGAATGATCAGAGGCCATCGCTCAGACCACTGCGCTGGCTTTGTAAATTTCAAAGTCCTACAACTATAGATTAGAAGTATTGTATGTTGGGAGCTCAAACTTAGCACTGATTAGTATCTTCATAAAATTTGCAAGCTCACCAAGTTTCATGAAAATTTAAACAGTTCAGGTTCAAAATGTTATTTTTTTATGCTGTTTATGTATGATCCACAGGTGAAGTTTATATTTCACTGTTGTTCAAATTTCATTGTTGGGGTTCAATTTATGAAATACAATAAAAGCACTGTTTTTGAAATGTCTCTATTCTAAAAAAAGCAACTGCCGCTGTTTTAGAAATTTTGCGACACTCTTGCTTTCCTAGCTAGCAGCGCAAAACGTATTGAACACAAAAATATGAAATTTACGTCGTTTGTAGAGAATTGTTTGGAGAACACGCTGAAATAAACCGTTTTTCGATTCTAGCGATACTTCAAGAGCTATTGTATTTCAAAGTTAAGGTAAGCAAAAAAGTGCAATCAGGTCGCGTTCCGGACACACTAACAGCAACAGAACCACGAAACTTTGTAAGCATGTAGTGCCATGACCGAATTTTTGCACTTCGTCACCCTTTTCTTTTTTTCTTTTGAATTTGTATTTACTTTAAGAGAAATTAAATTTCTAAATTTCACAAAATTCCCTATTTTGCGATGGATCCATTTTAAAAAAACGGATATATGGCAAACTATAAATCATAACGCATTGCAATTTTTACAGCATAAACTTACAACTATAGTCCCTTTTTTACAAAAAAAAAAAAATTAAGAAAAAGTCATTTTCGGAATTTTAAGCATTTTTTTAAGACCCAAATGAAAGAAACGAACGGCTTGTCTGTCTTCACAATAACCCACAGAGGAACGTTCTGGTCCCGTGACCTTCTGCCATGGTGACGCAGAGAATTTGTTATGCATATGTTTTGTTGGTAAAGCTATTGTTTAAGGTGGACGTCAAGTAATTTTGCTTCCTATATTTCCAATAGAAAAAATTCTGTACACATTTTCTTCACAATTAATGCGTTTCCAAGGATGAAAATAGCTTGGAATACTTAATATTTTCTAAAACATAACCATAATTATGTAAACCAACATTTGTTTGTCTACTAATGTCATCAAAGTACAGGTCGCGCCATCTTTTTTCTGGTTTTAACACCACCAAAGGAAAAGTTATTATTTTTTATATAATTATTATTATGTTTTAGAAAATATTAAGTATTCCAAGTTATAATATGAAGTTATTTTCATTGATGTTCAAATTTTCATCCTTGGGAACACAATAATTGTGAAGAAAATGTGTACAAAAGTTTTTCCATTGGAAGTATAGGAAGCAAAATTACTTGACGTCCACCTTAACGGTTTAGCATAACGGTTTACGGAAATGCTTTCTGGACCGCTTTTGTTTTCCTCAGTGGTAAATTTAGTAAGTGCTATAAGTTCAAATGATAAAAGTCCGACTTTCCGAAAATTAACGACAGTAAAAAAACCTCTGAAATTTCAGAACAAGCCTTATTTGCTTAGACATGCAATAAAAATTGGAATTTATGTGAATTTTCCAGTTTTTATTTCATGTGATATACTTGGCGATCGGGCTGCAGGGCCCGAGTGCTACTTTGGAAACGAGCGTAGCGAGCCTAGAGGTGCAGACCTTAGTATTAGAAAAAATAGTACAGTATGTTCATAACATGCGTGTGTTTATGCAAGATTTTTTTTTTTTTTTAATTTAAACATGCCTGACAGGCCATATTAAAATTTTTCTGGCCCTGGCAAATACACACACACGTCACATGGAAGAGTGCACGTACTTACTACTGATAGCGTCAAAATCTCTGCCAACTGTGACTGTTATACGTCATTCTTCTCTCACAACTACAGATACAATGTTAATATTTTCTGTGGTAACAAACACTTGTTGGAGCAGCAGGACCGTCTTCCTTTTGTATAGTTTCCCAACCATCTTCAAACATCAAACCACCTGTGCTTTTAGGAAGTACTATTTACCATAAGCTTCAGATGTTTTCTTGAGATAGAAGCAGAATTTGAAAGCTGCATATTATTCAATGCATGTCACTTCCAGTAATGCAGGTGAATCTGATTTCTATTTGAGTGCCAGCTAAGGTAAAAGGATGCTCACAAATTTACTGTGCATCTGTCACGTAACACAGCTGCTTAATTGTACCTTACTTTCTGCTCCTAAACTACAATTGAAATCTTCAAAATTTGCTAACGAAAAATTATTTCACCTGCTGGAGTCAATGCTTTGGTGTGTACAGGCTGTAATTTGCACTAGGGGGTGACCAACACGTTATCTCCAATGTTTTGTCCATTTAGTATATACTGCAGTAACTTTTAGCTTAAATGAGGTTTTGACCTCATATTTTTGTGCCAAGGCTGGAATACCTTTAAAAAACACAATTTTAAGTCTTTCACGAGGCTGATATTTTTCATTTCTCTGCCCCTCTCTTTCAGCAGTTAAAGCTAAGCATAATCCAACAGAGCTTTCATGGAATGTTTCCTGCTGGGAAGAAGAAAACATTTCCATGGTGGGATGCACAAGTGGGTAAAAATGTGATCACACGCAAATCCGAATATACAGATACAGAATATACATAATTCAAGATTACACACTTGTGATGTTGATTAAGAATAAATTATAGTTTATTCACAATTAAAAGCTTTATTAGCATCGACTATAGTTTCACAGAGCTTCTGGCTCGACGAAACTAGAGTCGATGCTAATAAAGGTTTTGTGAATAAACAGAATATACATCAGTATATACAGTGTTGCCAAGGACCAACACATTTTTAGCTATGCTTCTGAGTATCATTAGCTATGTTTCTGCACCAGAGCCCAAGATTATTAGCTAAGCTTCTGAGTATTATTAGATATTGTTAGCTATGCTTCTGCACCAGGGCTTAACATTATTAGCTAAGCTGAGTATTATTAGATAATGTTAGCTAAGCTTCTTTTTTTTTAGGTTGGAGGTTTAACGACCACCGTGAGCAACTCAACGGACTATAAGCAGTCGCCCGTCCCTAATTTAGGGTCACTGGTTCCAGGGAAGAGAGAGAGTCAGAGCCGCAAGACAAACTCAACATCCATGCCTCACCGGGATTAGAACTTGGACCCCTTTCGGACGAATGATCAGAAGCCATCGCTTAGACCACTGCGCCAGCTAAGCTTCTGTACCAGGGCCCGACATTATTAGCTAAGCTTCTGAGTATTATTAGATATTGTTAGCTATGCTTCTGCACCAGGGACCAAGATTATTAGCTCAGCTTCTGCACCAGAGCCCAACATTATTAGCTAAGCTTCTGAGTATTATTAGATATTGTTACCTATGCTTCTGCACCAGGGCCCAATATTATTAGCTAATGCTTTTGAGTATTATTAGATATTGTTACCTATGCTTCTGCACCAGGGCCCAATATTATTAGCTCAGCTTCTGCACCAGAGCCCAAGATTATTAGCTAACCTTTTGAATATTATTAGATATTGTTAGCTATGCTTCTGCACCAGGGCCCAACATTATTAGCTAAGCTTCCGAGTATTATTAGATATTGTTAGCTATGCTTCTGCACCAGGGCCCAATATTATTAGCAATGCTTTTGAGTATTATTAGATATTGTTAGCTATGCTTCTGAGTATTATTAGATATTGTTAGCTATGCTTCTGAGTATTATTAGATATTGTTAGCTATGCTTCTGCACCAGGGCCTAACATTAATAGAGTGTTGCTTCTGAGTGTTGCCAAGGATCCCAGCTAATAAAGCTGGGCCCTGGCGCAGAATCATGCAGTCGACCCCCACTGTTTCGTATTTGTAGGGGCATGATTTTGGGTGTGAATGAACCTTTCCACCATGTCATATAAGGGCTCTATTGGGTTCGTGTCGGGCGAACATGGTGGCCACACCATTTGTCGGAACTGTCCAGAATGCTCCTCAAACCAATTTTGGACAACTTGAGCCTGATGACATGGTGCATTGTTGGCCAGGAAAAACCCATCATTGTTGGGGTACGCGAAGTCCCTGAAGGGCTGCAAATGGTCACCCAGTAGAACAACAAAGCGATTACCGGTTAATGCTGTGTTTACGAAGACACCCACCCCACACATGTACGGAACAACCACCAGCTTGCATAATGCCTTGTTGACAGCTTGGGTCTATGGACTCATGGGATCTGCGCCACACCCGAACCCAACTGTCAGCTCGTAACAACTGGTAGCGTGACTCATCGGACCATGCCACATGTTGCCAGTCTTTTAGGGTCTAATTAATTACTGTGTTCACGAGCCCAGGTGAGGCACTGTGCCCAATGTCGAGGTGTTAAGCAAAGGTACTGGTGGGTATTCTGCTCCCATACCTCATGGACGCTAAATTACGCTGCACTGAATTGATGGATGCGTCTGGTACCTCCTGCATTGAATGTGCATGTTATTTGAGCCAGTGTCGCTTATCTGTTAGCATGGGCAATCCTGGTCAGATGCCACTTGTCATGGTCATTCAGCACCAGTGGTTGGCCACTGCGCTGTCCACAGTAGGTGGTAATGCCTTCCATGAGTTTCATGAGGCAAGGCTTGAAAAATATCTGAAAAGTTACATGCCCAGTTGGGCATTTGCAGAAATTATTTACCTGCCTAGGTAGTAAAAGCTGGATGCCCAGGAAAACTTATTTTTTAAGGAAAAGGGGGAAAAAAAAAAAAAGAAAGAAAAAAAAAAAAAGAGGGTTTTTTATGTTTTGCATTTCCATTTTAAGAGTCTGAATTCAAAATTTTTAATGAACAAAAGCTCGTATCTATAAGTTTTAAGATGATGCCGAAATTGGTATGAAACTGTATGATGATAAAATTGAAAAAAATTAACGATGCTTTTGAATTTGGAATAAACGATATGGTGATCAAATTTGAGAAATTTAGTAACTCTGCCGTGTTCCTTTTGTTGAAGTCTTGGCCTTTTGTCACTAAGCACAGGAGGCTAGTTCCATCAGAGAAGTGCACCCCACTGCTGACTATAAACAAGATTTGGAGTAAAACCACATATGGCTCCAATTTCTGGACCTATATAGCATAATGCAATTGAAAAAGTGCTATTCTTCTGTCTTTGGCACTCCATAACATCAATACAACTTCCGGTGCTTAGCACTGAAATGAAACACAACATGCAAAGACTCTCTTTTTTCTTGTAGTAGGAAATTCTATTTCAAACTTTCGCATTTTTAAATTTAGCTGCCCGGACAGGCAACTAGATTTTTTATTTACCTGCCCTGGTCAATAATTTACATGCCCCGGGCACCTCGTGCGTGGTATTTTTCAAGCCCTGCATGAGGCATTCTTGGTACACACGTGGATTGAAGAATGTTAAATGTTCGCACGACTTCGGAAATTGAATGTCCCATCCGTCTGGCTCCCACTACTATGCCTCGTTACTCAGATAACTCACATCGGCTTGCCACAATCCTACTGGCGGTTGTTCAACCTAGAGGTCTACATGGGCCTTAATTTGGAAAGCCTGCACGTCCAAGTCCTGGCCCATTTCAAATTTTTTTAATTAAAGCCCGGGCCGGCCTGTATATTTCTCCTGTTTCCAAGGCCCAGGCCTGCCCATAAAATTTCAGCAATTACCAAAACACAAATTTGACACCTGGTGCACTCGGTCATTCGACTCCTGAACAGTTTTCCTTTTCTTAATTGCTACATGTATTTTCTATTACAATAAACGCTAATTCAGAATATTTCTGAGATTCTGCATAAGTTATGTGACGTCCGAGGGGGGGGGGGAGCTGTATACTCAAAAATATTGCATGAAAAGGACAATTTTCATGCATTTCAAATTTTCTGGTCTTTCAAATTATCATTCCCTACCGCCAGACCTGGAAATATCCTTGGAGGATAACGAGGGAGTTCAAAAAGTACGAAATATCCAGAATTATGTTAGTTCAGAAAGTACGAAATATTCTGAATTATGTTAGTTCAAAAAGTACGAAATATTCAGAATTATGAGTCCGATCTTTCTACTGGGAGAAGATTTTATGGCTTTACAAACGGCACTTATCTCTACTGGCATATCATATCGCTGTAACCCAATGTCTCTTGTGTGTGTGTGTAGGGGGGGGGGACATTGGTGCCGCTTAAGATGCGATGTTCCAGATTTTGTGCTACCGTTACTCAAAAACGTTTTTGCATTTAGTGCACTGCACAACGTTTTCTGGCTGACTATCGCTTTCCCCCTTTACATTGTCTACAAGCACATATTCTTCAGCCGACAATTGGCTTCTCAAGCGGCTGGTCCCTACTGCAACTGCACCACCTCACCGTATGGTAGCTAGTCTTGTGGTAGTCCTCTGATAGTTACAATCTTGGGGTAGCTCTATGGTAGCTACAATTTTGTAGTAGCCCTGTAGTAGCTACAATCTTGTGGTAGCCCTGTAGTAGCTACAATCTTGTGGTAGCCCTATGGTAGCTACAATCTTGTGGTAGCCCTATGGTAGCTACAATTCAACACCAAGAATTTCGTGCTATGAGTTACACACAGGAATAGTCCGCCGTCTGAGCATGATTAACACAAATTAAAATTGTATCACGAATTAAAAGCATTTAATATATACAGGTTAAAAAATGACTTAAAAAACACAAGTACTTTCAGAACCACTATGGGTCCATTATCAGATGTTAGTACACTGTGGAACGTAGTTCGAAGCTCATGTATATAAGCATTAGAGTTCAAACATTGTGGTGTAAAAGCGTAAAGTGTGGAGGAAATGATGTTCCGCGCATTTGTCGCGGACCAAAGTCATTACTTTTGTAGGTTGATTTTATACATTTGGTGGTGAATTACTTGTCTCATCGTTTTCAGTTTTATCCAGTAGGCGTATCCAAGCTTGTGGTATATACACGACAGCACGAGATTAACAACATCAAGGATATTGCAGCGAGAGATGGACACAATGAATCTATTGTAAACAGTGTTCTTGGTAAAATAAAAAGAGCCCGACAAATCGTGCTATCCCGGGACAACAATAAAAACAGGTTTGTTGGGTCACTTGATTATAACCCCCAGATTATACCTGTTGTGAAAAATATTTGCAAAAGAAACCATATTGATTTTGGTGTTAAAACAGAAAATATACTATCCATGATAAAAAAGACAGAGATCCCATCGAAATGTAAAAGAAATTTGATATATATAAAATTCCTTTGAAAGCAGAGTCACCTACAGCAGCCGATAAGGTGTATATAGGATCGACCTCCCGTTCCCTAGAAACTAGAATTAGGGTCGGAGGCAACAGCCCTCTCACGATTATCAAATGGAGGTGAATATTTCCCCAACTAAAACGAGGCCTCAATCTTAGTCACGCCCTTTAAAAATCATCCTTGCTATTTACAGAAAGTTTCATGATACATAGCCTAGGACATTTATGCTGCAATGACTCCACACCTCTATATATACAACAAGCTTGGAAACACCTACTGGATAAAACTGAAAATGATGAGACATAATTCACCACCAAATGTATAAAATCAACCAACAAAAATAATGACTTTGGTCTGCGACAAATGCGCAGAACGTTGTTTCCTCCACACTTTACGCTTTTATGTCACAATGTTTGAACTCTAATGCTTATATACATGAGCTTCGAACTACGTTCCACAGTGTACTAACATCTGATGATGGACCCATAGTGGGTCTGAAAATACTCATGTTTATTAAGGCATTTTTTAACCTGTATATATTAAACACTTTTAATTCGTGATACAATTTTAACTTGTGTTAATCATGCTCAGATTGCGGAATATTTCGGTGGGTAGCTACAATCTTGTGATAGATAGCCCTGTACTAGCTTCAATCTTGTGGTACCCTTATGGTATCTACAATCTTGTGGAAGCCCTGTAGTAGCTACAATTTTGTAGTATCCTTATGGGAGCTACAATCTTGTGGTAGCCCTATGATAGCTACAATTTTGTGGTAGTCCTATGGTAGCTACAATTTTGTAGTACCCTTATGGGAGCTACAATCTTGTGGTATCCCTATGGGAGCTACAACTTTGTGGTAGCCCTATGAGAGCTACAATTTTGTAGTAGCTACAATCTTGTGGTAGCCCTATGGTAGCTACACTGCTGGCACCACTTATTCTTTCCTCAAAATTGCACTAACAAAAACAACAACAACAAAAAAAAAAACGTAAATCTGTAAAACATGTTCGTAAAATAAACATGAAAAACATGAAGAATGTCCATAAATTGTATGGGTAAACTGAAAAACTTGCAAGTATGGAAAGGTGTGCCCAAATCCAGATTGTTGTCAAAACTTTTTGTCATGGCCTTTTTTTAAAGTGCACAGCATAAATCCTGCAATTAATGATTTACTCAGTGCACCTCAGTGGTGTACCCAAGATTTCTTTATGGGGGAGTGACCCAATTAGAAGATGCAAATATACACACTCTGGAGAAGACATGTGTCATGGCCTTTTATTAAAGTGCACAGCAGAAATCGTGCAATGAATGATTTATTCAGTGTGCCTCAGTGGTGTACCCAAGATTTCTTTATGGGGGAGTGACCCAATTAGAAGATGCAAATAAACACACTCTGGAGAAGACATGTGTCATGGCCTTTTATTAAAGTGCACAGCAGAAATCCTGCAATGAATGATTTACTCAGTGAGCCTCAGTGGTGTAACCAGGATTTTTTAATGGGGGGTGACCCAATAAGAAGATGCAAATAAACACACTCTGGAGAAAACAACCCCCTAAAATATCGGAAAGCGAAAAAAATATGTACAAATACATTTAAAAATAAGCACCCAATAACAATGGACCAAATGACACCAAACAAGTGCCCTAAGGGCAAAAGGGGCATTTGCTATTCCCTGGAAATTGGACCTTGCCCTTTCTGTTTTATGAAAGTAGTGCAAAAATGTTCACAAAACACTAATTTTGAATCCTGATTTTTCTTTAGAGCTTCTAGATGCATGTGTATGCAGTAAAAAATAAGAAAAATGTTACGAATTTCCAGTAAAAAATTACAGTTAAAAGCAACAATAAAATTTCTAATTGCATGTTGGAGAATGTACATACGCACAGAATGAAAAAGTATGAGAAGTGAAAAAATGAACAAAATATCATCCTCTACAGCAGCTATTAATTAACTGCTGGACAAAGAGATTTCTAAACATTTCCCAGAAATTTGTCGTGAGGATACATTTTTCTTTCTTGATGACCAATTAAGTGATCTGTGGGGTTTCGTCGTGCATCGCAACCATGAAACCCCAGAGACGGGCAAAAGCAGACAAGCCAACCTCCAAAATATGGAGATTTTTACAGCTCATAAAAGCGCACGATCCCCTCCCCCATTTCCCAAAAGTTGTAATATTGGTCCACCAAATTTTCTGGAGAGAGAGAGAGAGAGAGAGAGAGAGAGAGAGAGAGAGAGAGAGAGAGAGAGAGAGAGAGAGAGAGAGAGAGAGAGAGAGAGAGAAAACCCTGTGAAAATCAACACCGCCTTCCCCTAATGAAATTTTTTTTTCAGGTACATCGATTCCACAAGATAATGAAAACGTAAAACAGCTCACATGTAGTTTTTTTTTATGAATAAAATAGCCCCCAGCTGTTTTTAATTTTTTCTTTAGGTTGTGCGTGAAGTCGACAAATTATTTTAAAGTACATTTTTTCTGCCCCATCTCAGACAATTGATTCGAAGCCAGAATTTAGACCACTGTGCTACTGCAGTGGCTTTCTTTTGCAGACAGGAGAGGAAAAGTACAAAACTGATGTAATGCCGCCTTGCATCGAAGCAGAAAGAAAAGATTTCACAGGAGGTTCGAAATCGTGGTGGTTGATCGAATTTCGACCATCCTAATGGCTGATTCTTGGTGAAAATCAGGAGAATTTCACATTCGTCCGGAGACTGCTGAAAATCCGGTGTCTCCTGCCTAAATCTGGAGAGTTGGCAATCTGCAAAAGGATCAAAAGAACAACAACAAAAAAACCTTATGTCTTAACATGCTGTTTAATTTCATTTATCCATCTTTTTTATGTACTTTTTGGGACCTTTGATTTCCAATTAAATTCATGTATTGAGAGTGCAGTAAAAGGTTAGATAACAATAGTTTGCATGCAGTATTTGTTTATGCTTTTCATATTCACTATTCCTGTTTGCCCCCTTCTGAAAACTAAGCTATGGGCACCCACACTCATGCAAAAGGTGACCAGTGGCCCAGAGTGTGACCAACCTCTGAGTGTGCCATTGGTGAGTGTAGTAACCTGGAAATCGGATCATTCATGAATGACTCCTGTGTGAGAATGACGAACTTCCAAGAAGGAATGATTTATGCCACCACTATTATTTTAATATGAATATAATCAACACAAAAATCCTAAAATATATTGACTTTGTTACCTAAAAATAGCACACATACTTCATTCTGAATAAACACTGAAGTGCCAAAAGTCATGGGACAGCAGCATGCAAATTTTTAATTGGCACTGCCGTTGTAAAAAGGCTTAGATGCATGCCACGATTTTAATCAGTTGAAAAGTGTAATCTTGTGAAGAACCGCCAGTAGGATCATGGCAAGCCGGTGTGAATTATTGGAGTTTGAACGAGGCATGGTAGTGGGAGCCAGACAGATGGGACACGAGTTGTGCGAACATTCAACATTCCTCTTATGGAAGGCATTACCACCCACCGTGGACAGCTCAATGCCTGATCACGGGTGCTGAATGACCATGATCAACGGCGTCTGACCAGGATTGTCCATGCTAACAGACATGCGCCACTGGCTCAAATAACATCCACATTCAACGCAGGAGGTACCATTGACATAGGCATCAGGTCAGTGCAGCATAATTTAGAGTCCATGGGGTATGGGAGCAGAAGACCCACCAGAGTGCGTTTGTTAACGCCACAACATCGGACACAGCACCTCACCTGGGCTCGTGAACACGATAATTGGACCCTAGAAGACTGGCAACATGTGGCGCGGTCTGATGAGTCACGATACCAGTTGTTACAAGCTGATGGTAGGGTTCGGGTGTGGCGCAGAACCCACGAGGCCATGGACCCAAGCTGTCAACAAGGCACGACGCAAGCTGGTGGTGGTTCCATAAATGTGTGGGGTGTCTTTACATGGCATTTCGGTGCTCTGGTCCTCATAAACAAGTCATTAACCAGTAATTGCTTTGCTGGATGACCATTTGCAGTCCTTCACGTACCCCAACAACGATGGAATTTTCCAGGCGAACAAGGCACCATTTCATCGGGCTCAAGGTGTCGAAAATTGGTTCGAGGAGCATTCTGGACAGTTCTGACAAACAGTGTGGCCACCACATTCATCCGACATGAACCCAATAGAGTACTTATGGGCAGAGTAGCAAAATATAGACGTACGCGGATAGTTTCCATATTATTAGAATATTTTGCAGATACTCTTTGCTTGTAGATTGAAAATAATAATAATGTTATTAACAGCAATTAAGATACTTACTATCATGGCTTTACTCAGAGTAATATATTTAATTTTATTTTAACTTTAAGAACTTGCAATTATTTTTCATATCTTTTAAGTTATTTTGTTTTTACAGATGCGTCTGGCCTGTAGATTTTGTCAAGGCCTGTTCTCAATTTAATTGTATCAAAAGTTTCATTTACACAGAAATAATTTAAATTTTTATTGCCGGGTTTCTCTTGCAGTTGCCATTTATTAAATTAAAATCTTTTCTGTACGTATTTTTTAAGCCTACTATTTTTTTTTAATTAAGTTGTTGCAAATGCTATTTATAATTTTTGAAGGTTGACTGATGGAACTGTTGTTCTAGATACAAAAACTTTCTTTAATTAGTCTCTTGTTTTTATAAGGTTAATCGTCGAATATTTCAATATTTTACAATAAAGGACAATTTCACACACATTGCTTCACATTCAGTTGTAATGTAGTTATTTTTGTTCTCATTGGAATCTGTAATGTTCTAATAATTATTTATTGTTTTATTAATTTTTCTTTAAATTATCTTATTCTATTTTTGTTATGGTTCGTGCTTCGCGGGATTGCAGCAAGTTTTCTGTTTCAATGGTTGCGTACGCAGATACATTTTATTTTTATACAACTCTGCTTATGGGACATGGTAGAAAGGTCCATTCACACCCAAGATCCTGCACCTACAAATACCAAGGAAATGTGGACGGCTGTTCAGATGGCATGGCTCAACATCTCTCCAGATGTCTTCTGACCACTTGAGGAATTGATGCCACGTCGAATTGCTGCACTTTGCCTGGCTAGAGGAGGTCCTACACAAAACTAGGTACATATACCATGACTTTTGGCACTTCAGTGCAATATTGTTCTAGTTACAATATTCTTTTCATTGAAGATAACAATTCATTTGGTTTTCCATGCTATTTAACTGGAATTGCATAAACTATCTGCAAAATTCTCAGGTGTCAAATTAATAATTTTATGCATGTTACTTTGAGTGCATTCATTAGGTAGGTAATTCCTCAAGAAGATGGAAAATTCATGTGAATCTCAGGTTCTTTAAAAGCACACATCAAGGCAAAATAATTTTGTTCTACTACAAATTTTAATCAAAGTATTCATTCATATTTCAGTATTCTACAAATTTTTGCATACGTAGAAGAGAAGTATAAAGGATAAACTTACCCCCTCAACTAATAAAAAATTCTTGATATGAAATTTACAAAGTACAAGAAAGAAAGAAAAGATTAAGAATGTCGCTCTCTTTTGCGCGCGCACACACACACACACTCACTCACACACACACGCACACACGAAAGAATCTCTTGAAACAAAATAATAATAATAAACTAAATGCAGATGTATAGGTACATAGCAATTTACACCAGCACTTAAATAAAAAAAAAATAAAAAAAATAAAAATTTGTTTAGAAAACCTACTTCAGCAGTATATCACAATGTCCCTGAATATTTTAATAATATATTCTCAAAGTTCCATTCAAGGAAACTTTCAATTTCTTAAGGATGCAAAATATCAACTTTAAGAAAGCCCACTGCATAAAACAATAGTTCTGACAATTATAGCATGAAGTTAGCAAAAAAGCAGTACTCCAAATTGCTACACCTGCCATTTTTTGGAGGGTGAGGTGGGGATAAACATATCTCCTGACAATTCTTTAAGCAATGACTTTGGAAACAAAATCAGTAAGTTAACGCTGAACTTAGTTTCCCCTTACGGAAAAAAATATATATATATATATATTATATTCACCGGTAGCACCTTTTCAACAAGTTCAGATGCCTGAACAACACACAGGCCATTTATAATTCACATTAAATGAATACAGTAGTACAAAAAAAATATGGCATCGTTATTTTATTGCTACATACAATGTGTACCACAGAAAAACTTACCAGTAACAAATTTAAATAAAAAGTGAAAAAATTTAGTTGGCGTTACAAAGGGAATAAAGTCTTGTCCAATTGAAAATACATCTGTAGTGAAATCGCCCTAATATGGAGATATGCTTTTTTTCTTGATTTGATTGACCATTTACTATTGACCCGTTCTAAAGTAACTTCCCAAAATCTTTTGAACTAATGATGCACAATGAACTTTAGCACTTTTTTTTTCATTTCATTAAATAAAATTCTGCAAAGCTGCAACAGAAACTAAACAAACACAGAGATCTGATGAGAGGAGTTGAGATATTTATTTGAAAGTCAATTGATGATGGCAGCAAAATTTAGCTCTTGCAATAGCTGTGGGGCCTTCAGAAAATGTCACATACACTGCCAAAATCCTCTTGTTCAATGCAGTCGCCTGAATTCACGGTGAATTTGGCTGAGTCACTGTTTCCAAAGGTGATTTCTTGACAACCAAAATATGTCAGAGCACATGGATTTACTCCATTTGGGCTCCTGGAAAATAAAAATGCAGCTAACTGTATTCTCATTTTTAAGACTGGGCTGCTGTGGTGTTTGGTAGAGATGTAATGCTCGGAGAGGAAATAGGAGATGTTGGCAAGCCAGTGATGCTGGTGGAGCTCAGAGCTGCATTCGCTGAAAACAAGAAGTGAATCTCGTTAGACAAAAGATCAGATGTCAGCCTCAATGCTTTTACATAAAATAAACAAGCACTTAACAAATTTTTCACATGCAGGCACGTTATCAAAAAAAAAAAAAGTGTTTACACTCAAAATTATTTATCTACCCTATTGTTTAAATACTTGGGCTCACGACAGCCAAAAATATCTTCCATTAACATGCTAAAAATGTTAATAAAGTCATGGAGCTGAATCAAAAATATCTTACCACACAATAACTGTTTCATTTACCATATTTTTCAAGAATAACACCGTAGTTCCGTTCATCTCCTCAGTTTGTTATCAGAAATAATGCAGCAGGTAAACTTACTACAAATAAATTATTTGGTGATCATCAAGATTATTTACATCTACTGTTTAATTTGGGCTCATGAAAAATGAAAATATTTTACATTAATGTGCTGCAGCATTAATACAGTTGTGTGTGTCAACCCGATATAACTCAGTTGAAAAAAAGTAAAAAACATTCGATATATGAGAACTTTGTTATAAACGGACAGATAAAAAAGGGTCACTTTTCCATATTACATTATGTCAGGTTAAAACTTATCAATTGTAAATTATTTATAGTTAATCAAAAATAACTCATGCTTGTTAACTGAAAATTCTGAGTAGCAAAATAATATGAGTGAGATCTGAAATAGGCAAAACATTTAACGACTATAAAATTTGAAGTAACTGCCAAAAGTTTCAAATTTCACCTGTTACATGTTATGTTGGCTATATGAGCCAATTTTTGCTTGTTCTGCAGGCTTATCATGATTGCAGTTTGAAATGTTTTTCAATTTACATGGTGCTTAAGAAGTTTCCGGATGGAAAATAAACTTTTAAGACTTTCTAAATATAGATTAAGCGATAGAAACGTGGTGAGGGGTATGCAAGAGGTAGTAAAAAAAAGCAACAAACATTCTTGCCTTCATGCGAACTGACCTATCTGCAAGGGGAACAGTGAAAAAACTGGGTGAATGCCACATATTTTGTTTGCTGATAACTGTGCTGAACTTTGATATACTGTATGTGAACTATCCCAAAATTTATTGTTCATAATGTGTGGTGACAATAACAAGGGAGAATATTGTGAAGTTCAAGGAATCTATAAAAACTTGGGTTTATGTGGAACTTCATATTATGCAAGCTTGTTATTTGCAGGTTTGAAGCCACTCACCCAAGTTAAAAAGAATCTTTCCTCAATACTGTGTTCCACTTATAGTGTTTTCCTGAGAATAATGCTGCACTTCCACGATCATCTCTTTGGCATTTTATCATAAATAATGTTGCTGCTAAACTTAATCGGAGTTTTCTGGTAACATAATCAGAGTTTTTTTAATGTGCAGAGAATAATTTAGTTAATGACTTTTCTAATACGTATGTAAGAGATTTGTTTGATTTGTTCTTCCATGGATTGATACGTTTCATCCCCTGTCATCAGATTGGAAAAAAACGTGTCTCCATTGGCTTCAGACGCTTCCACCCTTCAAATCGGGTGTCAACTGCGGAGGTACCCATCTTTGCACACACTTTCCGATACCCAAAGTCTTCCACCATCTTCTGTATGGCATTGTGACCACAGTCCAGTTGGGCAACAAGCTCACGGATTGTGACTTGTCTCTCTGGACGAATCAATTCATCCACACGCTGACGATTTATGTCAACGTTTGCAGATGATGGTCTCCCACTGCATGGTTTGTCTTCAATGATGGATTTTCCTTCTTTAAAATTCATCCATCTGTGTGCATTGCTCTTGGCGATGGTGTCAGTCATCTTCGTAAACATTCGGTAGCCTTCTGTGGATGTCGGACAGCCTTAACCCTTCATCCATCAAGAACTCAACGACAGCGCGTTGCTTCTGCTTGGAATCCATTATTTACCTGCAATAAAGAAGGGTTACTATAGAAAAAGAGTTACTCTACCAACATGTGAAATTTGAACGACCTGTCAGTTAAAAAAAAAGTTACACCTACTTTTACATTACTTTCAGTACAACCCTCGTATATACACAGTCGAGTCACATTGTGACCACCTCCTACTTTTGACATCAACAGCGGGTAGCCAATGAAAGAAGGCACATGTTGTGAGCTGGCTTGGGGGATATATAAGGTGTGATGTAGGCATTCTGAAAACATATCACTTGTTGCTGCCATGGATAAAAGGAGCGATTTATCAGATTTGCAAAAAGGGATGATTACCGGCTTTCAGGTCAAGGGTGGCAGTGCTTCTGAGACAGTGCAGTTTGTGAACTGTTAATGTGCTGCTGTGGTTAAAGTGTATTGTGATTGGAGAAATAGTACCATTGTGAATAAGAGATGTGGAAACTGCGGAGCACCACGTGCCATTGATGTGAGAGGTGAACGTCGGCTTCGAAGGTGCACGAGGTCCGATTGACACGCTACAGTGGAGCAACTTACTGACTGAATGAACCAGGGGGCTACACCAGAAGTGTGTCTAAAATGACAGTTCAGCAAGCCCTGCTGCATGTGGGGCTCCAATGCAGGCAGATGGTCACTGCACCTATGCTAACGAAGGTGCATTGGCAGAAAAGGCTTACATTTGCACGTCAGTATCAGAATTGGACCTCCGCTGATTAGCAAAGGATTGGCTTTTCCAATGAGGCACGTTTTCTGTTTCATCTAACGGATGGACGTTGGTGTACGAGGCGAGAAACATCAGCATGTAAGAATCCACCGGTTTCATACATAGGTAGCATAAAAAACAAATTAAAACACAGATTAAGGCAACATTTAAAAAATTGGCAAAAAAAAAAAAAAAAAAAACTAACTAAAACTGCCTTAATTCAGTACTGCCTGAAAAATACAGAATATCCAAAAGTTGAAGATATCAGAATAATTAAAAATGTAAAACAAAGACATTTGGGAATAGCCAAGTCAGTACCTATTGAAAAAATAAATAAATAGATTATGTAATCATAACGACCCAAATATACTAACTGATAATTGGAAGGCCCTGATAAAAATAGAATGGGGGGGGGAATCCAGTACTAGATTTTGACCAAATTAAAGAACAGATGGCGCCACATGCAAACATCACGAACTACAGTGAAGGAGCAGAGGACCGGAGATGAATGCATTACTTGCTCGGCGGCTGCAGAGAGAAACGGTAGTTTTTTAACAGGCCTCCTGATGATAACCAGGTACTGGCAGAAAGTACTAGAGGCAGACGAAGTCATGGGGGTGAGGCTTACAATATCGGCAGTTAAGCGTATCGTGTTTTCCATAGAAAAACTAGGGTAGGATTGAAGGAGGAGAGTTGAGCCATTGTGTAAATTAATTGAGTTGAGAGAATAGAGTTTCTGTAAATAGTGTATATAGATAGCATTTTAATATGAATGTATGTATAAATGTTATGAATATTAGGACGTGGTCGGCAATTAACAACCAAGAGAGTTGAGGCATAGAATGGAAGTTTTGTATAGTGTTTTGGATTTTTAAATGTATGTTGAAGATAATGAAAGTTGTGTGTATGTGAGGAAATGTGAATGTAATAGTGAAATGTGGGCTCAAAAACGATTGGCAAGAGTATATATGAAGACTCAGGGAAGAGATACGACGACCACAAAAAGTCCATCACGCAGTATGACGAGTCAGCAGAAATATATGTGCAGTAAATGTTGAAAAGGGAACAACCTTTTAGGTGATTTTCCATTCATGAACAGTTTTTAAAGATACGAGAGAGACGACTGAGTAGTTTCACACTCGGTTCGGAAAGTGGGTCAATGGACGGGAAGAGTGGCCTTGAAGGAACCAATAACAGCGTAAGTTTGAGGATGCCTGGCAATGGTAGAGGCTATTAAAAAAAAAAACAGTTTGATATCATCGCTGCTCCACAATAAATGAGCCTGTAAACATACATGGTTTTGTTTCATCATCACCAGGCATCCATGTGCACAGCTCGGCGATGTGCCAGCAGCAAGGCTGCAGCATAAACGTACCCTAAATTTCGGGGGAGGGGGGACAACCCCGATGGAAATCTAAATAAAATATTTTGTTCATAAAATAACCGTAAGACAAGTAGAATTTCCATAAATTTTACAGGTAAATCATACAACTTGGCAGGTATGCAATGACCTTCAGAAGCTGGAACACGCCCTTGAGTAGGAGCAGCTAAGGATCCACAAGAAAATCTTGATAACCTCATTTTATCAATGCGACACAGGTGTGCTGCTCGTACTGGCATTTAGATATAATCACACATCCTACTAGAGGTCCTTCATTTCTTTTAACTCATTACTTCAACTGATTTTTTGTTCATCCTTATATCACAAGTTCATGTCTTTCACTCTAAGTGCATTAGATTTGCAATTTGATTTTGCTTTGCTTACTTTCTCCCTGTGATTCCTCTTACTATTTGCACACCGATGATGTTTTAAATCTACTCATCAACTACATACAGTCAACTCTGGATATAGTGAACTCTGTTATAGTGGACATTCGGCAATAGTAAACCTAAATCATTGGTCCCGACCCGCAACATCAGAAACACACATTAAAATTTTCGTTTATAGTGAACCCTCAACTTCAGTTATAGCGAACATAAGAAATAAAACTTCAAAGAAAAGAATGTACTTGTAACATGAAATTGTAACTTATTTCAAAAGAACCCTTCTTGTAATAATTTGTTTTATTAGTTTTTTTTTAATTTCCCAATTGTTGAGAACAAATGGAAAATTTAAAAACAAATTGGGAAATTTAAGGACTCAAGGTGTTTTAAAAACGCCAAGCGACTCCCGGTTAATTATCAGTTCAATAATAAAGCCCGAATAACATAATTTTTTCAAGAACTTTGACAGTGGGGTCGAGATCTGAGAGTGGAAGAAAAATTCTGCTTCTGGTAGACAACTGCCCAGCTCATCCTCATGTTGAAAACCACGGCAACATCAAGCTGGTGTTCCTGCCTGAACACCACGTCAGTTCTCCAACCCATGGATCAAGGTGTGATTCGCAGCTTTAAAACCAATTACAGAAGGGAAGTAAAACTTCATTTAATCCAAGCCTTGGAATCAAAGCTAAACACATCAATAAATGTTCTGAATGCTGTACATTTTGGAAACAAAGCGTGGAGGAGTGTGTCAACTGTCACTATACAGAACTGTTTCCGGAGGTCTGGTTTGGCTACTGGATGTGTGGCATTCGAAGAGGATGATGATGATGATGATGATGCTCCTCTCAAGGACCTGCTTCGTCAAATCGGTGCGAATTCCACAGAAGCTGAAGATTTTATCTATGCTGACTGTGAAGTTATAACGAATGAAAGCCCGTCGGAAGAAACTATTGTCACAGCTGTGAAAGGCGGTTCCAGCACAGAAGAAAGCAAGGCTGAAGAAGACGATAATGAAAAAGGTGTTCCAACAGTGAAAGAGGCATTGGAGGGTGTCAGGACTGTGCAAAGGTTCCTAGGATGTATGGAAAACATAGAATCTAGTGTAGCTAAAGCACAGACTCTAGAAAAGGACATAGGGAAAATATTTATTAAAACTGTTTGCAGCAAGCAGCAGCACGTAACAGACTATTTTCATGTTAGTTAAGGTAATGTGAAATTATTTCTGTTTACTTAATTTAATGAATATACACTACGTACATAAAAATGTGACTTTTTAGATACACATGTACATATTTTATTTTCTTGCTCACCATTCCACTCAATTCAGGTTAAGGGAAGACACTTCAGTTTTAGTGAACCTCGGACATAGTGAACGAAATCCATGGTAACAATGGCACACACAACAGCAACTAGAGCCTCTGTGAATCTTGGAGAGGTGCCAGCTAGTTCTGTGCGACATTGGCGAAAAGACCCCAACTCACTGGGTGTTGTTCCAGAATCCTTGGGTTGAATGACCAACTGGAACTCTCAGCTGTGGGCTGATCCCCCACACTGATGTACTTACCTGATTAAAAAGGACTTTCTAAACGACATATGAGAAAGATATCTCGGCTGAATGAATGTAAGATTGGTGTATGGAATACTGGAGGTATAAATGGCAAGATCAGTGAAGTGATGGAGGAGATGAATAAGTACAGACTGGATGTGCTGTGTGTAAGTGAAACACCAAAAAGAAGGAAATTGGGGTAGAAGAAGTGAATGGCACGGTGAGTGTGTGGTCTGGAGTATTGGATAATGTGAGAAAACAGGCTGGTGTAGGTGTGATTTTAAGTGAAAAGATGAAGAACAACTTGATTCACTATAGCTGTGTAAGTGAGAGAATTCTCAGGATTCGTTTGAAAGTGAAACTTCAGAGAATTGTAATTGTTGTAGTGTATGCTCCTTGTGACTCGGAACCTTCTGATAAGAACGAAGATTTCTGGAATGAGCTAAAAGCTGTTTTGAGCCAGTTTGGTGCTAAAGAAAAAGTTATAATAGCAAGGGATTTCAATGTTAGTAGAGTAGGTGTGCAGAATACAATTTCTGACAATGTTCTGGGTAAGTTTAATGATCCTTGTGTGAATGATAATGGTGAAAGATTAATTGCACTCTGCATTTTAATCTTTCAGAATGGTTTGTGTGTATCTAATACATTTTTAAACCACAAGTATATCCACACATATACTTGGGAATATACTTGGGATGTAAGGTCAGGTGATGCGTAACATCACAGCCTCTCCTTGACAAATGTCAACCCCGCCTTCTCGTGGTGCATCCTGTTCCCACTAAAGGGCTCTGACGACCGCAAATAGCGGTATAACTATACCATCGGGATCAGAGGAAATGCTATCCCACACTCGCCAACCCGCTTGGCCAGCGTGGTGAGTTATGGCCAAACACCTCCAAAATGACTCTACAACTTAAATCTTGGCCCTCAGTCTCCGGCAGCTGGAATGTACCTGGCCAAGGCAGCGGCCAGTGCGACATGAAGGCAGAGGGTGCTAAGAATCCCCGGAGGACCGGACTAGGCTGCCATTTGATGCTGACCTTGGCTACCTACAACGGACGCTCCCTATCTTCTGATTCAAGGCTTCTTGAATTGGAAGAGGAACTACAAAGGATCAAGTGGGACATCGTCGGGCTGAGTGAGGTAAGGAGAAAAGGAGAAGATCTCATTGAACTGAAAAGTGGACATCTCTTCTATTATCGTGGGACAGATACTGGCAGAACTAGTGGTGTTGGATTTATAATAAACAAGAAACTGAAGGATAAAGTGGTAGAAGTTGAAAGTTCCTCTGACAGAGCTGCACGACTCGTTATCCAACTATCGAGAAGATACCAGGCTCAGATTATTCAAACTTATGCACCCACCACAAGTCATCCTGAAGAAGAAATTGAAGAATTTTATGAGGAAATTCGTCATCTAAATAATAAAGGTAAGCAGCACTTGAAGATAATTATGGGAGATTTCAATGCAAAAATAGGGCACCGGCAACAGAATGAAACTTCAGTAGGTAAATTCGGTCACGGCAACAGAAACCAGCGTGGAAATACTCTCGTTGAGTTTGCAGAGGCAGAAGGATTTTTCATCTTGAATTCCTTTTTCAAGAAAAAGCCACACAGGAAATGGACATGGAGACATCCAATTGGGACGACAAGTGAAATTGATTTTATTATGTGTAACAAAAAATTCGTCATCGAAGACTGCAGTGTGCTAAACAAGTTCAACACAGGTAGTGACCATAGATTGGTGAGATGTAAGATGCACCTCAACACTAAACTGGAACGTGGCAAGCTCATAAGACAAACAAAATGTATTGACATAACCAACCTTAAAAAACACCATAATACTTTCAAGTTGGAACTGAAGAACAGATTCTCTGCTTTAGAAGGCCTAACATCGGAAGAAGTGGATATTTCTGAAGTTAACAGAAAAGTAACCAAAGCTCTTATGGAAACAGCAACAAAATTAGCTGGGTCTAAGAACAAGTTGCATGTAAACAAATTATCAGGAAAAACCAAAATGTTGATGCAAAAAGAAGAGAGATGAGGACAACTAAAGAAGATGTGACTTCCAAAGTGGAATATATAGAGCTATGCAAGACAGCACGAAAAAGTATCACTGAAGACGTAAGGAAATTCAACTGTGAGCTAGTGAGGAAAGCAATTGAAAACAACCAAAGCCTAAAGATAGCAAAGGGACATCTCAGTAAGGGAAGAAAACAGATTATGGCTCTGAGAAAAGAAGATGGTTCTATAACAAGAAATAGAGGCGAAATTTTGACAAGAGTGAAAGATTTCTACTCCAAACTATATGAAAGGGATGATACATGTACTCCAGACATCATGAAATTTACCAGAGTTCTTCCAGTCCTCCCAGCAGAAGTTGCTCATGCAATCAAGAACATGAAGCGGGGGAAAGCTCCAGGAGAAGATGGAATTACTATAGACATCATACAAGAAGCAAGTGGAGAAATTGAAACAGTACTCGCCCAAATTTTCACTCGATGCCTTAATGAAGGGAAGATTCCTGAGGATTGGAACAATGCTACAATGATCCTGCTACATAAAAAAGGTGACATTGAGGATCTCAGGAACTACAGACCTATCAGCCTCCTATCAGTGGTTTATAAAATCTTCACTAAAGTTCTTTCACACCGCTTGAAGGTAACACTGGACATGGCTCAACCGAGAGAACAAGCTGGATTCAGGAGTGGCTACAGCACAATAGATCATATCCACGTACTGAGAGAGAACTAATTGAAAGAGCGAGGGAATATGAACTTCCATTGTGCATGGCTTTTATCGATTATGAAAAAGCCTTTGATTCGGTGAAACCATCAGCAGTTACCACGGCTCTGAAATCCTGCGGTATTGAAGATGCATACATTAATATTATTAATAACATCTATGAAAATGCAAGTGCAAAGATTCGGCTGTTTGAAAAATACAACACACATAAAAATTGGAAAGGGAGTGAGACAAGGTGACACCATATCTCCGAAGCTCTTTAATGCCACATTGGAAAATGTCTTTCAATCACTGAACTGGGAAAACAAAGGGATAAAGATTAATGGAGATTATCTAACCCACCTTCGTTTTGCTGATGACGTAGTCATTTTTGCAACTACCCCATCAGAGCTGCAGAGTATGATCCAGGAACTTGCTGACAAGAGTAAAGAAGTGGGATTAAAAATGAACTTTCAGAAGACAAAAGTGATGTTCAATGCTTTTACAAGAAATGAAGATTTATCGATTGATGGAGAAAAGCTGGAGATAACAGACACGTACGTTTATCTTGGACAGCAGATATCAAGTGATTGTAACATTGATGAAGAAATTAATCGGCGTACAAAACTGGCCTGGAGAGCTTTTGGAAGAAACAGCATAATTTTCAAGAGCAATATGCCATTATGTCTTAAAAGAAAAGTGTTTGATCAATGCATCCTTCCAGTGCTTACGTATGGTGCAGAGACGTGGACCTTAACTAAAAGAGACATACAAAGGCTGCAGACAACTCAAAGCAGCATGGAGAGGTGCATGCTTGGTATAACCAGGAGAGATAAGAAGAGGAACTCGTGGATCCGAAAATGACGAGTGGAAGACATCATGATCAGAGTTAAATCCCTGAAATGGCAATGGGCTGGACATACTGCCAGAAGGACAGACCATAGATGGACAGCCGAAATTTTAGATTGGATTCCAAGGGACAGGAAAAGACCCAGAAAAAGACCACATGGGAGATGGGTGGATGAAATTCGTAAATATGCGGGAGTGACATGGAGGAGACTGGCACAAGACAGACCGTTGTGGAGGAAACTTGGGGAGACCTTCGTCCAGCAGTGGATTGATAATGGTTGACAATGATGATGATGATGATACTTGGGAAAATCGTACTCTTGGTCAAAAGAGTGCGATAGATTTTGTTGTCTACGATCAGCGTCTGAAACACTTAGTTGACACCTGTGTGATGAGAGGTGCAGATGTTGGTTCTGATCATTACTTGGTAGAGTCACGAGTGAAACTTAATGTTGGTTGGAGGAAAAGGAATAAGAAGAGACCCAGGACAGAAAGAAAAAGGTTGATAGACTCCTTGAAGATCATCAGTGTTATTCTGACTTACACAGAGAACGACTGAAGGAGCTGAAGTCTGGTGAGAGGAATATAAAAGAGAAGTGGGAAAGTTTTAAGAACTGTTTTGTCACTGCTGCTAAAGAGGTCTGTGGCACCACAATAGTGGGTAACAACAGAGGTAATGCTTGGTGGAATAGTGAAATTGAAGAGGCAGTAAAGAGAAAGAAGGAAGCCAATTTGGGGATGCAGCAAGGTAGAGTCTCTGTGGATGAATATCACTGTAAGAAGCGTGAAGCAGCTAAGCTGGTTCGCCAGAGTAAGGCAAAAGATAGGAAAGAGAAGATGGAAAGGCATGAATTGGCTTTTTGGAAAGATAGGAAATCTTTCTGGAAGTACACGAGACTCAGGAAAAATAGGGGAAACAAAGTTGTACGTTGTGTGAAGAATTAAATCGGGGAAATGATATGGGAGCCCAATGAGTTAAATGAAAGATGGGGTGAATACTTCTGTGAGTTATTAGATCAGGAAAGCAAAGATGATTTTGAGACTGATGCAGATGATGCCACAGTGAGAGATCTCAAGAGAAGAAATGTGTAAAGCTCTAAAATCTCTTCAGAATGGTAAGGCTCCAGGAGTTGATGGCATAACTGCCAAGATGTTGAAATATGGGGGTGACTCTGTAATTGACTGGTTAACTGAAATTTGCCAGTTGTGCTGGGAGTTAGGAATGGTCCCTCGGGATTGGAAAGATGCTATTACTGTTCCCTTGTATGAGGGAAAAGGTGATCAGACTGAATGCAAGAACTATCGTGGTATTAGCCTACTGAATGTGCCAGGGAAAGTGTTTGGTAAGGCTGCTATTGAAAAAGTACTTGGTCTTGCATCAGAGAAAGTGTGGGATGTTTAGAGTGGTTTTATGCCTGGTAAAGGCTGCCTTAACCAAATCTTTGCATTACACATGATGATTGAAAAGTATCTGGCTGTTAGTAAGTTTTTGCTGCCTTCACAGATTTAAAGTAAGCTTACAACCGAGTGAATAGGACACTTTTGTGGAAGGTATTGAATGAATATGGTGTTACTGGGAATCTACTCAATGGTGTTACTGGGAATCTACTCAATAGTGTAAAAGCCATGTATGCTGGTAGTAGAGCTTTTGTACGAGCAAATGGTGTTTTATCAAAATGGTTTTCCATTGGTGCAGGAGTTAGACAAGGTTGTGTAATGTCACCATGGCTGTTTAATATATTTATGGACGCATGCATGCGTGAGGCCAAAATAGATAATAGTGGTTTATGTCTTGGTGACATCCGCATGTGTGCAGATTGCTGTATGCTGATGACACTGTCTTGTTGGCAGAGAGCAAAAGGGATTTGCAGAGTATGTTGTCTCGGATGCACGAAGTTTGCATGAAATTTAAACTGAGTATAAATAAGGGAAAAACCAAAGTTATGGTGTTTGAGATAGGAACTGGTAGCACTGAATGTAATGTAAGTCTAAATGACACTGTGATTGACCAGGTGAGTGAGTTTGTGTATTTAGGAAGCATGTTTGACAGAGAGAACAAATTGGATGGTGAAATTAGTAGGCGAGCGAATTTTTCATTGAAAGTCATAGCTGCTCTGGGAGGTTTTCACAGGAATGATGGGTTGTGTATGAAAGTGTAATTGTCCCTACGCTGATGTATGGCAGTGAAACCTGGGTATTGCAGGAGAAACATAGGAGTCATTTGTGTGCTGGAGAAATGTGTTACTTAGTTTGTGGCAAGACACAATCTGATTGTGTGAGGAATGAAGATGTGTTGCAGTTTTGTGATATGAAGCAAAATGTTGTTAGCAAGGTGGAGACGAACATGCTTTGGTGGTTTGGCCATGTTGAAAGAATGAGTGATGAGATGCTTACTAAGAAAATCTTTTTAGCCCAAGTGGCAGCAAGGAAAGGCAGAGGAAGGCCAAGGAAGACATGGGTGGATCAGATTCAGGAGTGTCTGCATGAGAAAAAGATTATGAATATGAAGTGTAAAAGATCTTGTGCACGGCGTGTAATGGATATCAGTGAAGCCCGAGTAGTATGTCAAGATCGCTGTAAATGGAGAAGTTTGATACGACAACAGTAAGTAAAAATATCTGGTAGTTTGTATTTCGTTTTGGAGCTAACCTCTGAATCTCAGAGAACAGCTTAGTGATATGTATGTATGCAGAGGTTCACTATAAGCAGAGTTGACTGTATTTGTTCACATTTAATGTTGCGTTATCATCCCAAATGTTTTGAGCAGCATGCTTCACTATCAACAACGTATGTTGTGTCGTTAAATAACGATCGAGGAGGAGAAAAACGCACAGACAGCTGAAATAAAAGATTCATAGTTATTCAAAAAAACTCTCAGGACATAATGATACAACACACAAATGCGGAGCAGAAGCGTGTTGTTTAAAAGGCCTCGAACAATTTGGTTTCACCTGGAAAAATTAGCAAGATAATGAAAAACAGAAATGACTTAGAGTCATAACATTACCAACTTTAATCCTGGAGGATAAGCTAGTGCAGTTGTGTTAAGAAAAAAAAAAAAAAAAGCATTACATTAGGTAATAACAGAAAAAAGTTTTTCAGGTACCAAAATTGTGTTTAAGTTCTCTTGAAAAATGGTAAAAAAATCACTGAAGACTGAGGAAACCCTGTCCTAAGAATTTCAAAATAATACTCTACTAGCACAAATTTTAAAATACTACATAAGGTGCCCTGAAATTTCTCGGCCCAACCATGAAGGAAAAACTGTAGCTTTCTCTTCTTTTTTTTTTTTCTTTTCTTTTCTGGATGCAACAATACAAGTTTCTACATGCCTAGACAGCATAAACAAAGACATCGATCTTTCTACGTTTTATCAACACATATCAACCGAAAAATTGTTATCCCATCACCGCTGGTGATTTAAACTCCAGATCTCTCTATATCTAACCGAGTATGTTAGCCTTATGCTACGGTGGCATACAATCCACGACGCTATGTGTTTTTTTTTTTTTTTTTTTTTTTTGTCAGCTTCTGACATCATAAATCCGTAAGATGGTCTCAGCTACTGAGAAGTCGCCAACTGTTGGGCATTAATGGCACTGGCTATATATTAATTATATAGTAGTTAAATCCATCCAAGCTGACACAAAAACACACATAGCACCGTTGATTGTTGGCCACCGTAGCGTAAGGCCAACACGCTCGGCTAGATATTGAGAGATCTGGAGTTCGGATCTCCAGCGGTGACGGGATAGCAATTTTTCGTTTACTATGGTGTTGATAAAACGCGGAAAAAGCAATGTCTTTGTTTATTCACTGACACCACGTATTTGGAGGATTTTCACCTTCACAGTTATGTTCGTTATTTTATTTTTTGCAAGTCCTAGATATGGTGGCAACACTAGGGGAGGGGCACATCTATTCATACAGAACTATAAAAGAAGAAAGCAGCAGAATTCAAGCATGACAGAATTAGTGGGAAACACGACACTCACTCGGGCAGACCCTTTGAGACCATCACTCAAGAAAATGTGGATAAAGTGCATAACAATACTGCAAGAGACTTATAACAGTCAGCAGATTAGTGAGATACTGCACATGCCAAGAAGAACAGCTGATCGAATTCTGATAGAACATCTGGCAAAGGTTGTGTACCACTGGATCCCAAAACTCCTGACATCTGAACAAAAGCTGATCAGACAGAACATGTTAGAGCTGGTAATTTTAATATTGAGTTACTCAAGAAACTCATACCATTAAATGCACCATACTACTACTTAAAAGTATCATAATGTCATGCTCATAAGGATATCATAGAACAGAAATAGCCCACATACTTCACTAGCAGTGTTGACATCCACATTATTTGATCGTGTGATTCATATGGGGCAACCTAACAAACTGTCCACTAGTTTATTGAAATTATAATTCTTTGTTAACAACACTAATTTTAATAATTTAACACTGAAAACTAAAAAACTCATAAATAAAAACTGCTTTGTTTCAATGTAAATTATGCCTAACCCTTTCCACTCGTGTGCCACCCACCACGCTGATGATGCCTCTATAGCTCGTATTTCGAGACATTTCTTTTTCGCTGAATAGGACGAGCATCACCCGCCACGATGATGACACCTCTATAGCTCGTATGTCGGGGCTCACAAGACATTTCGTTTTTGCCGAATTGAGAAAAAGGAATGTCCTCGGCGTGTCGGGCATCACCCGCCATGCCGACGATGCCACTATAGCTCGCATGTTGGCACTCGCGATACATTTCTTTTTCGCTTAATAGCTTGTGTGTGATCCACCTTGCCGATGACGTCTCTATAGCTTGTGACATTTCTTTTTCGCCGAATATCACGCGTGCCGGGTGTCACCGGCCACGCCGAAGACGTCTCTGCAGCTCACACGTTGGAGCTCGCGAGACATTTCTTCTTCACCTAATTAATAGCTTGCGTGTAGGGTATCACCTGCCACGCAGACGATGCCTCTATAGCTCGCATGTCGAGGCTGGCAAGCCAAAGCTGAACATTCACTGCTAAGTTGTGGCCTCTACTGCAAAAAAAAAAAAAAAAAAAAAAAGTGCTGGTTGAGTATAGGTGAAAAGTTATTCGAGTGCAAAGAGTTCAAAAATTTGCTTTTTTTTTTATTTACATGCTAAAAGAAAACTATATAAATAACCTCAAAACTTTATACATTATTTGCATTCACAAAAACCAAAACTAGATGCCGAAAACTCACCTGAAAAACATCCAGCAAGTTTTTCGCACAGGTTAGTACGTAATCACAAATTTTTTACAATTGCACACCGTCACTGTCTATGGCAACATCGGCACTGCACGATTGATTACTATGGGGTTATCCTCGCGCAACAGGTGGCTTAACACGTCACAGAAAACTAGTCATACATCAATGTGCTGCCCTCCATGAAACAGGTATGTATCTAAAGGTGTTTTCTTTTTCTTGTGTTTTTTTATACACTGCTTCTAATATTCAAAATATTCTGGAAGTTTGGAAAACGTAACAACAAAAAAAAAAAAAAAAAAAACTACCTGTTTCATAGAGGGCAGCACATTGATGTATGACGAGATTTTTGGAACATGTTGAGCCACCTGTTGTGCGAGGATAACCCCATATTAACCAATCACTCAGTGCCGATGTTGCCGTAGATGGTGACGGCGTGCAACTTTAAAAACTTCTGATGTACGTAACCCATGTGAAAAGCTGAAGGTGCTAGATATTTTTTGGGGGGAGTTTTTGGCATGTATTTTTGGTTTCTGACAATGTAAATAATAATATAAATTTTTGAGGTTATGTATATAGTTTTTTTTTAAATTAAATTGTTATGTATAGTTTTATTTCAAATTGTAAATTATTTTTTAACCATAATTTAACACTTTCACTGCCGCGCGACGCCGAACGGCGTCATACAATACTTAGCCCAGGTGCCGATGCTGCAGTTCGGCATCGTAATCATGGCTTCATATTTCGCTTCCTAAAACCTTCGGCACTTGAAGAGAGTTATCTATTTTGTTACTGGCACTGAAAATGAGTCTCCAACTGTCTAAAGGTGACCGCAGTTTTGGGGATAGCGGATTTTCTCCCACATGGTTTAGGGAAGGGAAAGTAAGTTGACTTCCCATAGACTTAACACAGTGCGCGCTTTTCACTGCAATGTTTATTTTCCTTTGAACGTCACTGGTTTTGCGGTGAAAGCAGATATCAATAAATAAATAAATGCTTGAGTGGCAATAAAAAGCATTTGCTACTTAAGAGTTTATACATCACAGGGAGGTTTATTGAGGAGGCTAAAGGGATTTCAAAGCAACCCATATTCACTTCAATACTTAGTTTTGCGGAAACAAGGGATATATTCGGACACGCTATCGCTGGTCCCTCTCAACCAAAAGTTCCTCGCCGAGCACATTCTTCCGTGAGAATAGGAGATGATGCAGATAATCTGTCACCAAGAGCAGAAACATATTCTTTTACTAGCTGTAGTACAACCAGCAGTGAAAGTGAGAATGAAGAATGCCACGTTCTTTCTCATACTCCGCCTCAACGGATTTTGGCTACACATTGGTGTGATGGTCCCGACATCATGAGAAGAATTCTGTTCACTGGTGTACCAGGACTGAAAATTAATATGATAGTTACTGCGCCAATTGCCTTTTTAAATCTTTTTTGCAAATGAGGAATTTTACGCTCTATTAGTTAGGGAAAGTAATGCATATGCTGTAGAAGTGTTTATCTCGGGAGTTACTGAAGGTTCACAAATAAATTAATGGAAGGATGTGTCGGTAGATGAGATGAAAGTTTTTCTGGCCTTCTGTTTCATATGGGCATTGTACAAATGCCCCATCTCCAAGATTACAGGAAAACAGATCCATTATTCAAATTGGACTGCTTTTCTTCAAATATGAGCAGGAATCGTTTCCTTCTGTTCATGAGGTGCCTTCATTTTGCAAGAAATCCTTAACCTGGCGAAGCGATTACAACCAACCGCCTTGCAAAAATAATGCCTTTACTGGATTTATTTAATGATACCATAGAGAGCATATACTACCCTGGAAAAGAACTTACGATTGATGAATCAATGGTTTTATGGAGAGGTTGTTTGATTTTTAAACAGTACATGAAAGGAAAATGTCATAAATATGGGGCGAAACTTTATATGCTAATGGAACCAAATGGTATGATTCTAAAAAGCTTTGGTTTACACAGGGCAACTGGACTCCCTGGCTGGGGAGAATCATGCTGCTAATGCAGTTTTAAAATTGATGGAAGGGAAGCTAAATGTTGGTCATGCTATTTATATGGATAATTTTTATAATAGTTACAATCTTGCATTGCAGTTGTTGAACAATGACACTTATTGCACTGGAACTCTCCACGCAGACCGACGAGACCTTCCTAAGGATGTCACGAAAAATGGAAACGCCAATATTCTAATGCTGTTGCAGTGTGCAAATGGAAAGATAAAAGGGATGTTCTCTTCATTACCACGGAGTTTGAGGACGATTTAATTCAAACTGTAAATAAAAAGGGACAGATAAAAGGAAAACCAAAGACTGAATAGTGCTATTTTTCAACTATAATAAATTTGCCAGGGGTAGATCATCAAGATCAAATGGTAGCGTACTGTCCTTGTGAAAGGAAAACCATAAGATGGTACAAGAAACTAGGAATACATATATTTCATATGATGATAATCACTTCCCACAACCTGTGTAATAAGTTCTCAGGGGAAAAGATAAGCCTCTATGATTTTAGGCTATCCATTGTACGTCAACATTTGAATCAAGAGCCATCAACTTCGCGAGCGAAGATATCTAAATCATTAAAAGTGTGTGGCCATCTTCCAGTCAAAAAAACAAAACGGGACTTTTTTTGAGGAGACGATGGAAAATGCGCTCTGCCAAAGGGATTAGCAGGGACACTCTCTATAATTAACTGCACCCAGTACCCAGAAAACTGTGCTTTAAGCCAGGCTTCGAATTATATCACCGTAGATAAGGGATAAATATTTTTTCTTCCCATTTTGCTAAAGAAAAGTATGTTCCAAGTCAAACTGCATGTTTGTGTGTGTGTGGGATTTTTACCCTACCCAAATCAAAATGTATGGATTTTGTATTTATCCAGTTATGCATCATGGCACCATTTATGGAATTCTTTGGCATTTGTCAGTATTATTTCTCTTCTTTTATACGCAACAATGTTCGAAATATGTATTCAGTAAATGTCTACTTCAGTATCGGAATAATATTTTATTGCAGGCAGAATTATAATTACGAATATCAATTATGGATAAATGTTCTCTTATTTTAGAATTGCTAAGTCATGCAAAGCTATGAGATGCGAACAGACGGCTGGTTGGTCCAAACACATAAAAGCTAAATCGTGGTGCTGTGTGACGCCTTGTGGCGTCGTGCGAGATTTGCACGGGTTTCATACTGGCAACGCGTGCTTGCTGCTGATATAATATGGCGGCAGTGAACGTGTTACATTGTTACAAAGTAGTTTTTAATAATACGTTTAGAATTTTCAGTGTTAAATTATTAAAATTAGTATTTTCAACAAAGAATTATAAGTTTAATAAAATAGTGAACAGTATGTTAGGTTGCTGAAACCCCCTCAGATGAAACACACCTTCAAATAATGTGGATGTTAACTTTTTCTGTTCTACGATATCCTTTTGGGCATGACATGATGATACTTTTATGTTTAGAGCTGGAGAACTATCAATAGTTGTGCTAGTTGTGACCAATAATTTCCAATAGTTTAATAATCAACACCTAGTGATAGTGCTACAGATAGTGTATTGGTAAAAATTTCTCATGCGATAAACAGTTTTCCATGCTGAAGAATGATTTCTGACAACACTGCTTGCCTCTTGATACTCTGTCAAAAGGTAAGCTACAAATAGACTTTGAAGCGTAACTTCAGAATGTGTCCTATCAAAAGTTTTGTGTATGACCAAAAGTCACAATAAAATGACTTTCATGAAGCACTAGCTATTTTTTAGTTCCCTAATTCTCACTTTCTGTTTTGTATGACCTCAACCAAAGGACCCATTTCCTCATATGCGAAATGTCGCATGAACATCAGAGAGGCTCCTCCAGTTTGAACAGCACCTTGAACACAGTACGCTTATTTTAAATACACCAGGTCATGAATACGCAAGGAATGTTTATAGCGTAGTAAATATCTACATTGCCTTGAGAAAGCCTCCCATGGAATAAGAAAGCTTGGCGAATCTTTATACAAATTTACACCACGAAAATAAATGGATTTACAACACTATAAGTGATTCCTTGAACACAGTCCTCACAGAATGCTTCATACAGTTTTCGATGCACTCGTCACCTCACATCATTTTAGTACAAGCAAAAATATGACTCATCCAACCAGGAAATACGTGTGAACGAAATTTAGAAAATGCAATTGCATGATAAATTAAGAATTCCCACGACCATTTTTGAAAGCTATTTTGCTCTCTTTCTCTCTCACTATACATATACACATATAGCCCTGTCCATGGCAGAGGAACATGCATGGACAAGCACACTCAAGAGGGGGACATTCCACCACCTCTTTTTTTTTCTACATAAAAAGTGCCTCCCTGCTAGTGACAAAAACTGACTTATCATACTTTAACTGTGCCTAAAGTAAGTTGAAATGCTCATGAGTACACACACACATATACAGTAATTAGATAATAATTAACAAGGGGTACACTCTGCCACCTCTTTTTTCCATCTGCAAAAAAGTGCCCCCAGCCTTTTTGATAGTAACAAAAAACTGACTCATCAGATTTCAACTGTGCCTAAAGTACGTTGAAGTGCTCACCATTGTGCTGCATGATTTTATAACACACCTTTCTTTAACATTTATAACTGAAAAATGTCATGAATTCATAAGCAGCATAATTTAAATTGCTAAACTGATCTCAAAATTTTGTACATATATTTCTATGCTAAAAGTTTTTTTTATGCTTTCCAACCGAAGGTTGAAGAAGCGTATATGCTCCAGCTCTGTACGTCTGTGTGCGCTATAACTCGCATAAAAATGGTTCGATTTCGATGAAATTTTGGTATGTGGTAGGGGACGGCCTGGGAAGGAACCCTCTTGAAAATGGAAGAAATGGGATCAAAGGTCAGGACATAGGAGCGGATCCACTCCATCGTCCTTAAGCGTCATAACTTATGTAAAAATGCTTCGACTGCAACAAAACTTCATCATGTTGTTTCGGAGGTATACTGAAGCGGTTCTGTTTAATATCATCGAAATGGAGTCAATGGTCCCCTGGCACAGGAGCGAGATTTATTCCACAGCCATTATCCTCATAACTCGACTAAAAATGCTTCTATTGCCACAAAACTGCAATCATGTTGTTCCAGAGGTATACTGAACCGGTTCTGTTTAACATCATCGAAATGGAGTCAATGGTCAGGGCACAGGAGCGAGATTTATTCCACAACCATTATCCTCATAACTAGACTAAAAATGCTTCTATTGCGACAAAACTTTATCATGTTGTTCCAGAGGTATACTGAACCAATTCTGTTAAATATCATCAAAATGGGGTCAAAGGTCAGGACACAGGAGCGAAATGTATTCCACAGCCATTATCCTCATAACTTGAGTAATGATTCCTGGTATGTTGGAAAGCATATCATAAATCAATGCATAGCATGATTTTACTAACTTGTTGATTTAACAGTTTTTTTTTTTTTTTTGTGAGGGAGTACATGTGCATCTTTTTTGATACTTGGATCATTAGATGAAAACCACATTTACATCTTATGTGGTTGATTTGCATAGAGAATTAATTAGAATCTCCCCAGAAAATGGATAATTATTAAAAAAAAAAAAAAAAAAAAAAGGCATCACCCCAAAACAAAATTTGCAACTTCCATGAACAGTAGACAACACCCTGTAATACACTTTTAAGAGTCAATAGTCCAGTGTTTGTGGCAACGCACCCACAGCAGCCTTGTGCATAGCTGTTAGCATGGTACTCTGCTACAGATATCCATGGCGTGCAGTTCCCTTCTGAGTGTTCATTCAGAAACCCTTGTTGTAGGCCTGTATTGACAGACTGGAGCAATTCCTGCCTCGTCGCAAAGCGGTTTGCCCTCACAGTACATGGCACGTGGCTGCAGTCTGTCTTGGTGAGCAGTCTTTCTACCGCAGTTCTGGTGACAATTAGCGGTGGACTACGCCACTGCTGGAAAACCCTACGGACAGTACGTCTCAACACACCTGCAAAGTCAGCAACTTCTTGTACACTATGCCCTTTGGCTCTGCCAAACGTGACAACACCCTTTTGCCACTCATTCCCATCTTTTGCATGATCCTTGTTTCACGGAGCAAATAGCACCGCTATTTGTAGAAGGCTAATGTAAGTAAACCTCTGTAAGAGGTTTACTTACATTAGACCTCTGTTGATGTCTAATTGTAAGTAAACCTCTTACAGAGAGGGGTGATTAATTTTTGTCCACTGAGCTTACTGTCAATAGTATCTCCAGCTCTAGAACAAGTCAAGAGATAATCTTGCACTGTTTGAAGCCTATACAGGAGGATTACAGTAATCATTTGCAGGGGTCATTTTGAGGTGAAACAAAAAAACCCCGGAAACTCAGATCCAATATTATATATATACAGTATATATAATGCGTATTATTTATATATTACACACATATTAACTAGCTACACAACAAATAGGCCCTAGTGTCTGTGCAGTTTAACTTCACATCTTTTTTTTTTTTTTGTAACAAATTTTCTCTCCGTGAGCTAGAAATCCTTCAGACATTGCATTTTTGAAATCAAATTTCTCACTTTGTATAATACAAATTGAGCAGTCTATGAATATCAATTCTATTGGAAGCCTACAGTGGTTTCTGTCCTATTTCTAAATGTAGCTCACTGAATTAACTGAATCTAATATAATCAAATTATTTGATACAAATGCAACTTCAAGAGTGATTTAAAAAAAAAGCCTTCCTTTCAGCAGGCTGTTATCTTGAGAGATTGATAAACAAAGCAAATTCAAGGTGTCACAAATTGTCTACATTCACCATCCACAGAGAAATTTGGGGTTTTCAATCAAACCGAATTTTTAAGTTTTAGAAGAATTTGAGAAATCTCAAATTCTGCTATAACTTATAAGTCCGGATTTAGAATGTGACCCAAACCTGGAATTCCGGGGCTACACCAGGACTACAAACAGGTCTGCATTTGTAACAGTGGAAGAAATGTGGTCACACCAATAGGTTCCAGAGTCAAAACAATGGAAGCATGTGGTTCACCCACTCCAAAGAAGGTGAAGTATACCACTTCTGTTGGAAAGGTGATGGCAACAGTTTTCTGGGATGTGGCATGGGTGGGGACAGTGGATTACCTTAGCAAAGGGTCCAAACCACCACTGTAGAATACTATGCTAACCTACTAAGGAAATTTTAACAGAATTTAGAGGAAAACACTGATAAAAGACAACTAAAGGAATGTTTCTTCATCAAAATAATGTACCAAGCCTCAAAGAGTTGCTATGGCTGCCATTAGTGAATGTAGGTTTGAGCTGCTACATACCTGATCCTGCCCCCCTTGGACTACCATCGAATCTCAAAGAGAACTTGCTTGGTATGCATTTTAGGGTGAATAAAGATGTTTTTGATGCTGTGGAAGTTTATTTTGACAGCATCATTTATTTGGATCGTATAAAGAGCCTTGGGGCACTGTTGGAAGTAGTGTGCACAGGCCTTCAAGGAAACTCTGAAGAAGGAGAGAGGGAATAAAAAAAAAAAAGAAAAAAAAAAAAGGCCCATCACACTTTTCCCCACGTTTATTCCTTCATGGTCAGAACAAGAACTTTTGGAGCATCCTTTTGTATGCAAAGTAGTCATAGTTACAGAAAACTTGAGGGACCATAGTACTGTATTTACCCGAAACTAAGACGGTTTGAAATGCAAAATAGCAAACTAAAACCTGGAATTGCAATATAAGCAGCAAAAGCCAACACTGCTTTTAGAGACCACTAACACAATTCCATGAAATTCGTGTATCTATAAAACTGGTACAGAGAAACCTTTTTGAAGAGTCCATAGCAAGGCTTGTGTGTTTACAAAATTAGAAGAACTTACGTAGTTTGTAAAATACATTTATAAATAAATAATTAAATAAATAAAATAAAAATATGACGTGCTATTCTGTCATTGGCTTCAAAACGGTCTCAACTAGTACCATTAATTGTAATCCAACCCAACAAGGGCATTAAATGCATTAACAAATAATGAAAAGAACCCAACCGCCCACAGAGTAAAACATCTTAGATTCGAGTAAACACACAATTTTACATGAATGTTCACTATAAAAACCTAATGTTAAAAATGACAAATATTTTTTAGCACCTCCTGACAACTTGAGTTCACTAATCTCCTTCAATACATTCTGATATGCAAGTACGCCTGATGGGGGAAGAAAGAAAGTAATGGTGGCAATTTAGTTAAGCTTCCAATATGAATTTCTAACACAAACATTAACAAAATAAAATTTCACTACTGCAGATCTGAAAATCTCTCCACAATTTCCAAAAAAATGAGACAATATGATTCACTGTATTCTTCTAGAATGTAATTGAGTCACACAAACAGTTTCAATGACTCAGCAAACAACTGTTCATACTAGGCAAAAAAAAAAAAAAATTGCTGTCTTTTGTTTTTAATTTTTAAACATTAGTTTGCACAAATTTCGGATATCAATGTTGAATAACTTTGCATGTTAATCTCTTCAGATTGATGAATAAAATGCATTTCATGCAGCTTTCTTACATGAAAGAAAGTCTTCAGGGAATATTGCACTATTAATGATCTATAAACAACTCAAAATGCTCTCTTTGTACACCTTATCAGCCTCCCTCACCACAGTAAAGACACACACACACAAATTCGTACTTATAAATTTAAAAAGACATCAAGTATTTTACTTGCAATATCATTTGTAATTGAAATAACATATTATTTCGAAGACAGACAACAAACAACGATCTACTAATAATATTCTCATATGCACCATGCAGAGCTTGAAAAATACCATGCCCGAGATGCCCAGGGCATGTAAATTACTGGCCTGGGCAAGTAAATAAAAAATTCAATTGCCCAGTCCAGGCAACTAAATTTAAAAATAAAAAAAGTTTGGAATATAATTTCCTACTACAAGAAAAAAGACGGTCGTTGCATGTTGTGTTTCATTTCACTGCTAATTACCAAAAGTTCTATTATTGTTACGAAGTGCTAAGGACAGAAAAATATCACTTCTTTAATTATATTATGCTCTAGGTCCAGAAATTGGCACCATATGTAGTCATGCCTCCGATTGAACTAGCCACCAGTGTTTAGTGACAAAGGGCGAAAACTAACAAAAGGAACATGGCAGAATCACTAAATTTATCACAAATACCAATTTCATCCCCATACATGCAATTTCAGCATCATCATCTATTCATACCAATTTCAGCATCATCATCTTAAAACTTGACATACATATTTTTGTGCATTGAACATTTGGAATACAGAGCCTTTATACAGAAATGTAAAAAAATAAAAAAAAATCGTTTTTTTAACTTAAAAAAAATGAGGGTTCTGATTTATTGTTTTAAAAGATGAATTTTCCTGGGCATCCAGCTTTTACTACCTGAGAAGGTAAATAATTTCTGTAGATGCCCAGCTAGGCATGTAACTTTTCAGATATTTTTCAAGCCCTACTACACCATGTGTCATAGTTTGTGAATTAACTTAATTTCTAATCAAATATATCATAAAATGGTATTAACCATGGCTCAACAATGGTACTAAAGCACTACAGGAACAGATTGTCTGCTGTGCAGGAATCTCAGATGCAGCAGCCACATTTCATTATTATTGTGTGTGTGCGCAAAAAGAAAAGGAGGGAGGCAGGTCCAGTAGTTGTTGTTGGATGGTGAAGATTTTAATGAATTCTCATACACATAGAGGAGGGGGAGGGGGGCATCCTTACTAGCTATACTGTTATTATCAGTTTTGTCGATGTTCCCAGCTGTTTACTTCACAACAATTTTCAAAACTGTTGTTCTCCAACAAACAATACCTAAACTTACTAAATAACTCACGTAAATATCTACCATAAAGTACTTTTTACAGGGTTCTTATGGTTTTGGGAAGTCGATTTAAAGAGTTTACCGGGAGCTTGGAGCCTCTTTTCTAGGAGTCGATGATATCAGGTTTTAAAACTTCGATTTCCCTAAAAATGCATCAGTTTTCATTTCTTTGCCACTTCTAGCTACATCAGCAGACAAAAAGAGCAAGCATTTTACCTTTTGTTCACCAGAAAATTCAAAGTTCAAACATGGAACGTCAACATTCCAGGAGTAGGAGCGATATTAATAAAAGTAATAATAATAATAGGAAAGAATTGTCCTATATATATATATATATATATATATATATATATATAGGACACAATTTTTCTTAAATTTCAGGACATATTTTGGCAGACCTAACTGGTAAATTAAATCAAATATTGGTACAAATGCAAAAATGTTATTCTTTTACTAAAAAGCTATCTAAATTATGGCCCAGTTATTAGCAGGATTTTTTTCGCTTTTAAGGCTAACAACGCTCCTAAAGTTTTGATGCCTAGGTTTGACCTAAATTCTGTTTGACTCTTATGGACAATGCTAAAAATTCTTTCAGCAGTTGTATCATTGTGTGATACAACAAGAATAGCATGTATGAGGTGTAGTAAAACTTCATATGTTTTAGCATCAATTGCACCAGTCATTTTCAAAATGTTTGCCTATGCGGTATCAATTGTAGGACTATTTGAAACACCTTCTTCCAATTCATCACTCTGATATAAGGCAAACTCTAATTCCAACTTGTCCAATTCACATTCACTAACAACAGCATCTGGGAAAATATTTGCCATGCACATACACTGCTGGACAATTGCTAAGGACGGATCATAAACGGCTATATAGTGCATAAAAAAGTAAGTGTGGTTGGATGCCAAGTGAAATAAAATAATGTCAGAATGCCAGGACATTACAAGAAAGACAATTTATTGTGCTCTGAAATCCAGAAGGCTTTGGAACGTGTTCAAGGGACAAACAGGCCATTTTGTGCAGAATACGTAAACGTGAAAAATGCAATTACCGTCCACAGGCGTTCCGGCGTAAGATGTCAATACGGGATATGGCCACCATGGAGGGCGATGCAAGATTCCACACGTCGTGTCATGCTTTGCACAACATTATCAAGCAGCTGTTGGGGTAATTTATCCCATTCCTCTGTCAGTGCACGGATGACGGTGTCCTTGTTTATTGGAGGGCATTGGCGACCAGCAAGACTCCTCCCCAAAGCATCCCACACATTTTCAATGGGATTCAGATCTGGAGAACGTGCTGGCCATACGAGGCGTTGAATATCCTCGCTCTCAAGACATTCCTGGACAGCGACTGTTCGATGACATGTTGCGTTGTCGTCCATGAAAATGAATCTATCACCGACAGCACCACGGAACATGCGAACATGAGGTAGCAGGACATCATTAATGTATGGTTGGCCAGTCATAGTCCCAGCTAGAAGCACATAGAGGGACGTACGGCCATTGATCATGATGCCAGCAGATACCATGACACTACATGTCGGATATCGGTCCCTTTCCTGTATGTTTGCTGGACAATATGCAGTACCACTATCACGCCAGATCAGTCGTCGTCGACAATCAGACGATAGACTGTATCTACTCTCATCTGAGAAGAGGACAGCAGACCAGTCGTTACCAGTCCAATTGCGATGTTGATGGCACCATTGCAAACGGGCGGTACGGTGACGTCTGGACAATGGGATGCACACAACAGGACGGCGGGCGTATAGTTCTCCTTCATGCAAACGTCTGGCGACAGTTTTTCGGAAGATTCGCTTGCCAGTAGCAGCCATAAACTGATTTGCTACCTCACTAGCTGTGCTGCGCCGGTGTCTTTTTGTTGATAGCACTATGTACCAATCTTCTGCAGGTGTCGTACTGCGAACACGACCTCGTCCGTGACGTGTGCTACACTCTCCATTTGTTTGAAATGATTTCCAAAGCTTTGAAACAACACTGTGGCTGACGTCGAACTCCCTGGCAACATGTTATTTTTCGCCCTTCTTCAATCTTGCCAATAATACGGCCACGCGTAAAATCATTTAGGTGATGTCGGGAAGACATACTGAAAATTGCAAGTTCGTCAATTGATTCTTTCCCTTTCAACTTTGCGTTTGAACAACAACGGTCAATACGCGTCAAATCCTTTATATCTCTTATCAGCGCTATGACATCACGAACAAGTTTGGCAATCCAAAATTTGCATACGCACAACACGTCTTACTGTATCCCGCACTTATGCTAATTTCCACATTTTCCTGCCTTCCATTTTATGGTTGCTATCGTTGCTATTGTCATCCGTCCTTAGCAATTGTCCGGCAGTGTAATTGAAGAAAAGGAAGCTTCTTCCATCCTAATTCCTATTCAGCAACTTATGGTTGCAGCAGAAATTCACTTTTCAGCCAGAATTTCTTCAATATAGTTTCCTGTAACACTTAACTACAACACAGGATAGTCAGAACACCGCAGGAAGAAAAAATTTTGATTACAGGAGAAATCTTCGCCTCGACTGTCTTGCGTTTTGGGAAACTCTTTCCTCCATTTTTAAGCTGAAATGTAAGTATTTATGGAATAAATGGATATTTAAGAAAAATACTGGGTAGAAGAAATATCACGAGAAAATATTACAAACACGGGAAAAACCTTCACTCCAGCTAACTTTCGTTTCTGGAAGATGGAATTCCACCCTCAAATGGAAAACAACCCCCCCCTCTTAGATTTCTGCCGTTTGCGCATCGAGCACCAGAAATGTAATCCCGGGGCTCTGCGCCATACATTCTTTCCATTTACCTTTCAAACAAGCAAAACAAATTCCTCCTCTTCAGAAGAAGAAAAAAAAAAAAAAGAAAGAAACAGAAAAGCTGCGTCACAGACTTTGTTCAGAAGGCTTCAGGCCAACATAATACTGGCCTGAAGCCGTGCTTTCATTCCACTTAGCTTTCAAACAAGCAAAACACATTCTTCCTCCACAGAAAAAAAAAAAAAAAAAAAAAGAAAGAAATAAAAGAAATTAAGAGTTGCGTCATGAACTTTGTTCAGAGGCTTTGGGCCAACGTTATCCTGGCCTGGCGTCGTACTTTCTTTCCACTTAGTTTTCAAACAAACAAACAAAACACATTCCTCCTTTAAAAAAAAAAAAAAAGAAAAAAAAAAGAAACAAAGAGGTGCTTCACGAACTTGGTTCAGAGGCATCGGGTAGACGCAATCCCGAGCCACAGCAAAAGAAGAATATCCGGGCCAACGTAATCCAGGGCCACGGCGAAAGAAGCACGCTGGGCCAACGTAATATTGGGTCATGGGGCAAAAGAAGCACGGTGGGCCTAGGTAATCACGGTCCTGCGCCGTGCTCTCTTTCCACCTAGCTTTCAAACAAGCAAAGCAAATTCCTTCTCCTCTGAAAAAAAAAAAAAAAAAAAAGAAAGAAAAGGAACAAAGAGCTGCGTCATGAACTTTATTCAGAGGCTTCGGGCCAATGTAATCCTGCGCCATGGCAAAAGAAGCGTGCAGGGCCTACAAAATCATGATCCAGCGGTGTGCTTTTCATTTTGCACTCTTTCAAACAAGGAAAAATAAATTGCTCCTCCTCAGAAAAAAAAAAAAAAGAAACAAAGAGCTGTGTTACGGACTTTGTTCAGAAGCTTTTACACTGATTAATTACAAAACCAGTAAAACTTGTTTAATAACAGCAAAAATCTGAATACCCACAATTTTTCGTTAGTCATACATAATTCCGTATGGTTAACATCTCTGTGCGTCCTCCGTAGGAAGCAGCTAGCTTCACAGCAGCTTCGATTCTCGAACGATCTCACAAAAGTGGGAACACATTCGTGTACATTGCAAATTACAAGAGTGAGAGTTCTTGGCAATCACGTCACAACGATAGAGTACTCTTTCTTTCTCTCATTCCACTTTTTTATTCAGGATTACACTCAAATTTTCAGGATACAGAACAAAAATAAGGACATTTCAGGACAAAAAAAAAAAAAAATCAGGAACTTCAAGACAACTCTGACCCTTGACACTCCTTTGCAGACTTTTCTGCCCCATAAAATCAGTTTCCCTGCACAGTAAGCACATAGTAGCATTTCTGAATATTAATTCCATTTTAAATGAAAAAAGTATGCTTGTTCTGCCCCTTAAAATTTTCAGGTCATAGAAAAGGCCCAGGTTCCATTGTGCATAGATTAAGTATTGATTCTGAAATTTAATTCTGCCTTGGGGAAAAAATTGCTTGATCTACTGACTGGTTTTGAAGAAGACACTATGAAAAATGGGAAAATATACCTACAAAGTCACTCTTTCTCACTATTACTGAAGATATAAACAAAGAAAGTGATCGGGGGGGGGGGCAAGAATATAATGAGGAAAAGTGGGGGAGAGAGATTAAAAAAAAAAGAGAGAGAGAGAGAGAGAGAGACAGGCTGGCCCGAAAAATTCGGAATTCTGAAAATCCCAAAACATTAAGTTCATCTAATCATGGCTGTTGCTCACCCCATCAGGAGAGGACTGAGTCCATTTCAACTGGGAAAGGTGAATTCAAAATAGCTTGAAGCAGCCAAAGGAAAATCAAGAATTTAGGCCTGCTAAATGAGCCACAGAAGATATAGGAAAAGTCTGAAATACAACAGTTTCAAGAATAAATAATTATTTTCACAAGTCAGAGAGGGAAATTATTTCAGGTGTACAAAGCCTGCCTTAGCTATATTTATATTTACCTTCCCATCTCTATGCTGCTATTTCTTGACTGATCAGAAAACACACCAAAATACATCAGGTTTTAGCACAAAACCTAAACCCATATATTTATATATATATATTCACATACAGATCTACAATATACAGTAAAACAAACTTCCTCTAGAAGTTATGTTTGATGCTGTTCATTAAAAATAAATCAGTAAATAGCATAACACAAGTTTCATGAAGACTGACTACATGTTTTTGCAGAGAATTTTAAGTTAACATCATAGTCGAAAGCATTGGAAGTTGGTAATCTAAAAATTGGTGTGTGCTGTCCAACAATCTCATAACAATTGCACTTTTTTTTACAATTCTACTTAAAGCATATAAATAATGAAAATTAAAAATAAAAAGAGCAGAATTTTTCTCTCTCTCTCTTTATATATATATATTGGAATTACTGCATACAATTATTAATGTGTATATTACAGTAAGTGCTTGTCTTCTGTCACTTTCCAAGTACAGGACCCAAAATCCCTACAACTTTTTTTAAATATACTAACGAAAATGGATAAAAACCCAGGACTATAAATTAAAGCAAACTGTGCAGGGTGTAAAATGAAGCATAACAGTACTCCTGATTGGACAGAAATGTATGTGCTATTCACGAATGCCTCCCAACACTTGCGCTGGTTGTGCTTTTCACCGATGCTTCTTGAATGCACCATCAAGATGGCGCATCGCAACATAGTCATGTAGGTACATGCTAATAAGAACACAGACGAGATTTGTCGATGTGTAATAACCTGTTTGAGAATGACACGTGGAAGTCTGCACGTAGTACGCACCAACCTGGCATGGCATCGTGATATAGACGGATTGAAACCTGTATGGTCTTGTTTAAGTATTGAGTGCCTATGTAAACACTGTCTGTCTTCTATTCAACGATAAAATTTTACGCAAACCTCATAATCTCTTTATGCAACTTCAGATACTCGTTTATGGTTCGGTTTTTAACCAATGACGACGTCGATAAGGGCTACAGATTTTATTCATACTGTAAATTGGCTTTTTTATCTCTTTAATCATTTTAAACTTCACCTTCATTTTTTTTTTTTTTTGTGATCTTGAATCTAGTTGTATATTTTCAAATAAACTGGTGAATGTTTTTAGTTCAATGAACCAACTCCTCACAAACTTGTCAACTAGGACGTCGTCGATTTGTACCTGAAGAATAAATCAGCCAACCATAACCTTCCAAATGTGCTACAATAGTGGGTAAGTGAAACATTCTCAGGACAATTAATACTTTTGAAATGTTTTACATTTTAACTCTTTGGAAATTTATATAATAGCAAAATTAAGGAAGCATAGAGCACTCAATCTGAAGATACTTTATAACGTGTGTAACAGTAGTGATAATAGTTATACAACTATTGACTTATTATTAGTCATTTCAGAAATTGGTTGGAGCAATTGTCGCCTGGTTTGAAACCAATTTGCAGTTACTAGGCGTGAAGCCTGGCGGCAGTTCTTGTTGGTGTGAAGCAGTATGTCTGTTGTTGATTTCCAGTTGACTGCACCACACGAACGAATTGGGCGACTTCATTCACTTTGTGTCCGTGGGCACAGCCAAACACGATGGCTTCTTTTTGCTACTCAGTAACGTCTGTCTTACGACCCATATTGCAGACTAAATTCAACACACACATTACTCTTCACCACTGCACGAGACAGTAATGATCCTGTAGACTACGTCTGTGCTATTTAACTCCCAACAACACTATCACGGCACCCTCTGTGCAACCGCTAACTTCCTACTGTCATTTCTGTTAAGGGTGACTCATTTTTTTTGTTTGGTGTGCTTATACATATACCTATCCAAAGCAGCAGTTCACACATTCATATCTATTAAAGATGAGACACTCTGCCCCCTGCCCTTCTGTGCGTAACAAAAATCTGATTCGTCATACTTTGACTGTACCTTAAAAGAAAGTTGAAATACTCAACATTGTGTTACAAGACTCCATTATACATCTTTCTTTACAATTTACATTTTTTAAAAAGTTACAATGTTATAAGCACAATAACTTAAATGGGGAGGGCACAGCATCCCTTTTTTGACACGCGAATCATTAGATGGAAACCGCATTTACCTCTTGTGTGATGAGTGCATGGAGAATTGCTTGGAATGTCACCAGAAAATGAATAATTACTGGGGAAAAAAATCCGTGACTCCAAAGCACAATTTGTAAACTTTATGACCCTTTTCTGAATTCGTAACTTTTAGGATTTTCAGGGCCAGTAGACATCCTGATTTGGCAACTCATCTCGTTCTGTTTGTTTACAGGTGATCAAGACCTCTGTCAGGTCAAAAGTTTTTCTGTGCTTCTATTATTTTTCTTTATGTAACCATTGAGTGCTAAAGTAGAACCTATTATTCATTACATGTAAATTGCATTTTTTTTTTCTTTTTTGTACTTCCATGACTTTTTAAGAACTCTGGAGGAGAAATTTCATGATCTGCTTCATGCGCATGTACACTGAAATTTCATCTAAGCAGGGTTCCCACTCAAAAGTAATAAAATAATTCTCCGATTTTTCCAGGTTCTCCAGAGTGGCGATTCCTATCAAGTTGTGATGAATTGTTACATTTCATTCCATTCATGCATTTTCTCACCAAAGCACACATTTGTAAATTCTTTAAAGTAATTTGTCTTTATAAAAATGCCTGCTTTTCATAAAATAACAAAACTAAATGCACACATTATTTTCTGTACCATAATTCCATGAACTTTTATGAATATTATCCACACGGAATTTGTTAATACATTTCCATAGAAACGGGGCCATATGTAAGAAAAAATCTGCCAGTTGATTTGTTCCAGTTTTCCTATGACACAATGCAGCTAACTTCAATGACAGAATGGTTCCTATTCAGAGAGACATGTCACAACAGAATCAACAGTCAAAGGACTCTGAGCCATTGTTTGGTTGGTTCTCTTGTGAAGTGTTTCTCCAAGCATGAGTGTGTCAAGCCACTGTGCCTAAATGTTTCTATATTACCACTACTATCTGCAGGCATTGAACAAAAACTTAATTACCAGCAATTTTTAAAATTCAGTTCTGAATCTCTTTTAGCAAATAAAGGAAAAATTTAATGTAACTGAAAGTAAGATCTACCAAATTCTGGGCAAGCAGTAATTGCAAACAAAAGTTTTAAAGCCAAAAAAAAGTTTTTTTTTTTTGGCAAAATAAAGTATTCTTTGACTGTTACTAAAAAAGAAGGCATTTTTTTCGGAGTTTTCCCTGATTTTTGGAACCATTTTCAAATTGCTCGAAAATTCCAGGTTTTTTATATTTTCCAGGTTGCGTGGGAACCCTGCTAAGTAGCCAGTAAGTTAAAATAACATCTAGTAAAAAAAGAAAATCAGAATTACCATATATACACGCGTACAAGTCGAGAAATTTGGGACAAAATGAGAGCTTCAAAGTAATGGGGTCGACTTATACGCGGGGTCTAAAAAAATCGTAAGTCCAAAAGTTCTTCCCGTGAGGCAAAAGGCAATCCATCCCAAAAGAAATAAAAATGCTGATGCGGTATTAATTACGAAATCGCAACCCTCCGAAAGAAAAAAATAAAAAGAAAGAAAGAAAAAACACTGATGTGGTAGAATTACGAAATCGCGACCCTCCGAATTTCTCCGCGCTTTGAAAAGTCTCCTCTCTCCTGGCTTTGCGTATCCACAGCGCAGTCACAGCCGCGCATAGAAAGCTCCGTCCTTCCGACTACCAGTTGATTGTGCTGACCTTCGACGTAACGGAGCCATGCGACAGCCAGTGTTAGGTGTTGCTTGTTCTTAATCGTACGTGTCTCGCTTCTCCTATTATGGGTGACACGGATTGTGTAAAGAAACGGATGTCCTATAACGCAGGATTCAAGTTGAAAGTGGTTTCTTTTGCAGAAAATACTAACAACTCTGCTGCTTCACGTCAATTTGGCATTAACAAAAAACTGATTCGAGATTGGCGTAAAAAAAAAAAAAACGGACTTGGTGAAAATCCCAAAATCACAAAAGGCGCTGTGCCGTGGAACGACATCATTTCCAGAGCTGGAAAGTGTCTTGAATGATTGGATTGTGGGCTGCAGACAAAATGGTTACATTGTAACGCGAACTGGTATACGTTTGCAAGCAATGAAGCTCGCAAAAGATGAAAAGTTTGCAGCAGCAAATAACACTTTTCGTGCCTCACCAGGTTGGTGCACAAGGTTCATGAACCGCTACAGGTTGTGTCTACGCCAGCGCACCAAAATTGCACAAAAGTTACCTCGTGACCTCGAAGCAAAGATAATGGAATTTCAAAAGTATGTAATTCAAAAGAGAAAAGAGACTGCTTTTGAACTTTCCCAAATAGGGAACATGGATGAAACTGCCATGTGTTTGGACCTTCCTGGAAATAAGACGGTGAACCAAAAGGGCGAAAAAATATCTTGATCAAAACGACTGGCCACGAAAAATCCAGCTTCACGGTTATTCTTTCCTGTTTGGCCGACGGCAGTAAGCTACCCTCCGGTAATTATTTTCAAACGCAAAACTCTGCCGAAAAGCGTTGTCTTTCCCTCTGGTGTGCTCTTTTGTGCCCATGACAAAGGATGGATGAACGAATCCGGAACAATTGACTGGTTAAAGAATGTGTGGAACAAAAGGCCAGATGCACTTTTGAGGAAACCTTCTCTTTTGGTGTGGGATATGTTTGTTGCACACCATTGTGCAGAAGTGAAAAAAACTGCAGAACATTAAAAAACAACTCTTGCTGTCATCCCAGGTGGGTTGACATCTGTTCTTCAACCACTAGATGTCTGCCTTGATAAGCCCTTCAAGGACACTGTGGGGAGGTATTGGGCAGATTACATAAGTGGCGATTTGCCGACTGAAACCATGGGCGGAAATCTAAAGACGCCGGATATCGTTTTGATCGCGCGATGGGTCAAGTATGCTTGGGATGCGATGCTTGCGGAAATGGTTGTGAAATCATTCAAGAAATGTTGCATTAATAACAAACTTGATGGCACAGAGGATGATGAGATTTTTATGAGTGATGATGACAGTGATTCTGATGACACAGGCATAGATGGGAATACTGATGTTTATGATGACGCGCCGATGACGGAGAAAGCCTTTTTTTTTTTTAACTGTTTGGCGAGTCTGACTTGGAATCGGATTTTGAAGGGTTCCGATGAAGTTTTTGGGTATGCAAATTAAATTTAGTATTATATATATAATTTTTTTCGTTTTCAAATGTTTTTGAATAAATTCATTGAAATTTTTTTTTCCTCATTCCGGGATCGACTTATACGCGAGTTTCCGATTTCTTACGATTTTTTCTTCTGAAAGGAGGGGGGGGGGGTTCGTCTTATATGCGAGTATATACGGTATGTAAAAGACTGAAACAAAAACTACTATTGCAGCTACAATTTAAATGGGCTGAATTTATACATTTGTATTGGAACGTATCATATTTCAACCTATATCTACAATGCTTATTTTGTTCAAACACTTTGGCTATGAAATGGCAAAATTACTTCCCTTCATTTGAAATACAAGTACATGTTTTGGATGTACAGGGTCCATAAAGTCTTTCCCACACTACAAAAATTAATATAAAAAAAATTATTACGGGTACAAGAAAGTAATTGCACAGCAATGATGATGCACAAGTAGTTTTTCTTCCAGTGTCAGTAAACCTCCACATGGGGGCTTTTTGTGGCCCGGAGGACATCTAAGCGATATTCGATTTCACGCCATGTTTTGTTTAACATCTCAGCAGAGACAGAACCAGTGAAGTCGGTTATTCTGCTCTTCAACATCTCAACATCCGAAACGCTACTAGAGTAAACTTAGTCTTTCACATAATCCCACAGGAAAAAGTCTAGAGGGGTTATGTTGGGCAATCAAGGTGGCCAAGTCATGGGATCGCTGTGGCCAATCCATCTGTCCGGAAATATGGCATTCAGGAACTCGTGAACCATTATTGACCAATGTGGTGGGGCACCGTCTTGTTGGAAAATGATTGAAGGTTAGAATGCATGCAACTGAGGTGCTACAAAAAGTTCAGCAAGGCCAGCTACATGTTACATGTCACCGTGGGCTTTGCAAAAAGAAGAGCCCGATGATTCTGTCATGCACCAGGCCGCACCATACGTTCACTTTTGGGCTAGCCCTCTGTTGTTTGATGATATAATGTGGATTTTCTGCTCCCCAGATTCGCACATTGTGCCTATTTACTGTACCAGAGACGTGGAATGTGGCTTCATCTCAGAAACAGGCACCGTGCAGATAATCACTATCATGAGCTATGCATTGCAACACCTCCTTTGCAAATGCAGCACGGCAAGGCCGGTCATCAGGCTGAAGAGCTTGAATAATCTGCACCTTATAAGTATACAGATGAAGAAGTTTGTGTAAAATTTTGTGAATCTTGGCACGAGGAATAGTTTCCAGTGAAGCACGACGAATGGATTTCCCGCGGCTTCGCAGAAATATCTCGTGAACAGCTGCAGCTGTCACGGCCAGCTAGGGGAGATCGCCAACACTACTTGTCGCTTTAAACTTTTCATACCATGCTTTTATACTTTTTTTGGTCCAGTGGTGGTTGTCTGTACTCATTTTTGAAATGACGCTGGACAGTAACCACTGATTTGGTCTCACGAAACCACAACACGCACGGCACTTTTTCTTGCATGGAAGCCATTATCGATGAAATGCTACTCTTATTTAGCAGTAGCGCTCACCTAAAGAAAGGGGGGGGGGGGGGGCTTGCTGTATTATGTTGCCAACCAGTTTATTTTAACTTATAGATTTTTTATATTAAATTTTGTGATGTGGGAAAGACTTTATGGCACCCTATTTCAGGAAACATATCTTCTGCTATGGTGTGGAGTACGTGTGCGTGTGTGTGTGTGTGTGTGGGGGGGTATATATTGATCAAGGACGTTTGCTTTCAGGTGTTGGTGAACTAGAGAAGTGGAGTAAAAAAAGCAAAAAAAAAATAAATAAATAAAATAAAAAGTCCCCGAGGGTTTTTGTCTGCAAGTCATAGTTGGTATAACCAATATTTCTTAAATTTCAGCTTTATCCTAATTTGTTTGGGACTAGTGAATTCTCACTCTCTTTAGTCCTGTACTAGAATGGCAAAATTTTTTTTTTTAACCTCCTGTACTCAATATCTTTTCTCCTTGCATGCATTCTGGAATGTGGTCCTCGGAGAATTTCCTTTGCCATTCTCTACCTTCCTTTCTTGTCACTTAGGCTGAATCAACGCTCTTAGCATCTTATCGCCCATTCTTTCAACAAGGTCAAACCATCTCAAAATAAATATTTGCCTCTGTGATAATTTGGCTAGCAAAGTACACAATCAGCTCCCAACATCAATCCAAAGCCCTGGTCTCAACTACAAGTACGCCCGATAAACATACAAGCAACAGGACTTCATTTTCTTTTCAACATTAAAATCTTAATGGACTGTTGTGACTTGTTCACAAATATTACATGAGATACCAAAAAATACCCCAAAACCTGTGCTGATAAATCAATTGATAAAATATCATGACACAAAATTTATTTGTTGACCTAAAAAGATAAACACATACCAACAGTACTTGAGGTTACTGGCGGTGGTGAACTGCTGTGTCCGGACATTCTCTGGGTTTCTACAAATCTTGATGGTTGTTCCTTGGGTACATTGTCTACATAAAGAAAGAGATATTCACATATCACTACTTGAAGTATGGCATCTCAGCTAGTATGCTTAAAAATTAATACTTCAAAAGAAAACACTTTGGAAAATCAATCCAAGACAGGAACAGGGTTTGTATTGATTTTTGGAAATGCATTTAAGGTTTCCAAAACCTATTTCCCAGGAGTCAATGATGACATCAAAACTTTTTAAAGCTTGATTTTCCTGAAAATGCGTGGTTTCCCCAATATTAAGTCATTTCTTGCTATATCAGAAGACAAAAAGAGCAAATACTTTTACTTTTGTCTACAGAAAAATTAAAGTTCAAAATTGAAACTTCAAATCTCTTTGCTGTCTTTTGTTCCTGTAAAGTCCTTTTTCTCTGAGCATTGTGCACGTAGTATCATTTTTGAACATTAATTTTGTTCATGTAGCAAGAAATGGCTCTAAGGAATGAAAAAACATGTTTTAGACAAAATCAAATATCAAAAATTGGTACTGCATTCTTCACTATGCCATGAAATCTATTTCATGGGTCACGGAAATGGTTAAGATTCAATCAGACATGATACACGGATATAGATTCAATCACAAACACAGAAGTTTGCCTAACAGTCAAACCACATGCACATCGGTAGGTGAAAAATGGCATGCGATACTGCATTTTTTCGACACTGCATTCGTTAAGAATTTCATCAAGTAAAAAGTACTGCAAAAGCATGTGCATCGATCTGTTCTGTTCTGGGGAAGAATATTATATCGAAAAGCTCATGCGAGTTTTGGTTTAGATGGTTTAAAGCAGGTGATTTCAATGTTAGCGATTGAGAACGTATTTTTTTTTTTTTTTTTAATTGGAGGTTTAACGACCACCGTGAGCAACTTAATGGGCTATAAAGCAGTCGCCCGTCCCTAATTTAGGGTCACTGGTTCCAGGGAAGGGAGAGAGCCAGTGCCGTAAGACAATCACAACATCCATGCCTCACCGGGATTGGAACCCGGACCCTTACGGACGAATGATCAGAGGCCAGCGCCTTAGACCACTGCGCCACCGGGGCGGCTGAGAACGTATCGGTGCCCCGCAGAAGGTTGCACATGAGGTTACTGCAAGTATTGCTGGATGAAGATTCGTCTCAGACGCAAGAAGAACTAGCTGAACAACTGGGGGTATTTAAACCTTTTCCAATCGTTTACGCGCAATGGGAAAGATTCAGAAGGTAGGAAAATGTGTGTCACATGACCTGAGAAAGAGGAACAAGGATGAGCATGTCATGAAGTGTTTGAATCTGTAGAATAAACAACACAGAAAGTCTTTCCTGTGGAAAATCGTTACGGGTGATGAAAAGTGGATATGGTACGACAATCCCAAAGGCAAAAAACACTGGTAGATCCCGGTGAAGCAAGGACTTTGACACCGAAACGCAATATTCACTCCGAAAAAGTTCTGCTGTGCATCTGGTGGGATACGAAAGGTGCACTCTATTATGAACTATTGGAACAGGATCAAACTGTTACTGCTGATCGCTACAAGCAACAATTGGTGCGATTGAACCAGGAAATCTGTCAGAAACTTCTATTCACAGGCAAAGGATTGCATCCCATTAAATTACTGCATGACAACGCTAGGCCGCATGGCGCGAAAGCGGTCAAGGAAACGTTATTGACGCTTGGCTGGGAAGTTTTGGAGCACCTGGCGTATAGTCCCGACATAGCCCCTTCAGACTATCATTTGTTTCGATCGATGTAACAGTTGGTCTTGCAAAAATGAGTTAAAAGACTTCATCATGTCACACAAAGTATTCTTCATGGCTGGAATCCATCAGCTGCCCAACCGATGGCGGAAGGTGATAGATAATGGCGGCGTATAATTTGATTCCTAAAGGCATTTTGTTTTCTCTCAAATTATGTGTTGCGTTGTCTTAAAACGCTTAAAACTTATTTGTACACCCAATATAAAAATAACCATAGAAGAAATGTCATATTATAATATCCAATAAATTACCGAAAAATGTTTAATAAATGTTAAAAATTTGAAAGCATGAAAATAAACAGATGCTGAGTAACATTATTTTATTAAGATTTTCGATTTCTGTGGCACATTCAGTTTCTTGTACTCTTTAGTGGACCAACAATTTCTGTAGTGACTATGGAGTGTTTACCGTATATCATCATCATCATCATTGTCAACCATTATCAGGGTTCGTACACTTTTGGGGGAAAAAAATTCAAGGACTTTCCAGGCCTTTTCCAGGACATATACAAAAAATTCAAGGACTTTCCAGGCCATATACAAAAAAATTCCAGGATGATTATTATGCTTTAAAAAAATAATTTGAACATGATACTGTTAAGTAATTTCAATTTTAAGTAATAAAAATGATGAAAGATGCAAATGGATGAATGTGCTTTATGCAAATTGATCAAGTTTATCAAGCACAAGACCATAAAGAATAAATCCTGTTCTTATGCCCTGACCTTTGAATTCAAGTTGGATCATTTTCTACAAGGGTAGGTTTCTCCTCCCTGATAACATACCAAAACTTTGTCGCAATCAAACAGATTTTATGTGAGTTAACATTCCTAAGCTTGGAGAACAAATACTGCTCTTATGTCTTGGCCTTTAAATTTAATTTTGACCTTTTTCAAGAGGGTAGGTTTCCAGGTTGTACCCAACAGCATACTAAAATTTCGCCGAAATTCAACCGCTTTCATGCGAATTATCCTACAGACAAACCCAAAGCATAAACGTTTCTGCAACCATAGTTCAAAAGTGTTAGGAATTTCGAAAATAAAAGCATAACGAACAGCGCGAAAACTAGCTCATAAATAGAATATTTGAAAATACAGTATGCACTCTCAATTATTAGGGATGGTAGAGAGGAAGGGAATAGAACTGTCCAAAATTAGCATGTTTTCGTTGCGCTAGGGCGCTTAAGCACGGCTGAATTCCTTCAGATACCCCCAATGTTCAAATGACTGAAATGTGCTGATGTTCATGGAATGAAATGGTTGATCAGCTATGATGACCAAATAAAAGTTCGGGGGGGGGGGCTTTTTTTTTTAGTTTATGCAACATTTTACATCACTCCAGTATTTATCTTGTCATCATCAACAATCGCAATGCAACTACCGCTTACGATCGCGGATATCAGCAACCGAAAATCTGCCATATCACTAAGTGATATAACTCATAGTATCCTGGATTCCCAGGGACAGGAAAAGACCCAGAAGAAGACCACATGGGAGATGGGTGGATGAAATTCGAAAGTATGCAGGGGTGACATGGAGGAGACTGGCACAAGACAGACCGTTGTGGAGGAAACTTGGGGAGACCTTCGTCCAGCAGTGGATTGATAATGGTTGACAATGATGATGATGATGATTATGACAGTATTGTAATTGAAAAAAAAAGGATGTGGAAAAAAGAAACTTTCAGAAATTAAGATCATCAAGTCCTGCGTTTCAAAAATCCGTTTTCCTTTATAACGTTTAAAAACATGTTTTTGCTTTTTTACCTGTAGTGTAAATAAAAAAACTATGTTGATTTTTTTTTATGGAATCAGACGTCCGTATGTCTGATTGTCTTCATCTGAGTTCACACGTTAGCTACTGTGTACAAGTAGACCTATTTTTTCAGCTCAAAAATATGTAGTTTTGTATATATTCACAGTATAAGTCATTCCTTATTCCCACAGAACTGAACTCAGCATATGCAAAATGAAGAACATCAAGACCCGCCCAACACTGTTTCAGATTGTCTGCTGTTTATATTCAAGAAATGCAAACACGGATCAATGGTGAATGCAGCAACTATGATTTTTATTTATTACCAAGAAAAAAAAAAAAAAAAAAAAGAGCCGTGAAAGCTGTAAAGCTGAAACGGATATTTCTCTCAACCCCCCCCCCCTGCACAAAAACATTCCGATTAAGATCAAACAGCAGGAGGACGCGTCCACACACACAACCTTTGGAATGACCTGATGGAATGGCTTCTTTTCATTTGGCACATCGCCATAAATCACCACCTGCAGCTCACTGAACTGTCAAGTTGCACATTTCCTCCTTCACTTTAACTATAATAGAAATTGTAAAAAAAAAATGTTCCCCAATTTTCGACAAAATTAAATTACCAAATTTACGTCATGATGTTGCAATTTACTGAAATACGTTTGTTTATCTGCTGAATATTGCTTAAATCCATTGAAAACTTTTTAATTATAGACGATTTTTTTATTAAAACAGTAACTCAGACGTCTGAATAAAAACGTATGTTTGTAATTCAAATAGAGTCCATATCATCACAGAAAAAAAATTTAAGGATCACTCTGTTTAAATAAACCATGGCATCTAAAAAAAATAATTCACTTGCTTTTCCCGTAATTTATAATTACTGTTTCTTTTTTCAATCCGATTATGCAACGGATTTTTTTTTTTTTTTTGCATCTGCTAAAGTTCCTAACGGAATTTGGCGAAATTTGCACTAGAACTTTATTGTGATGTATCTTAACTACTGTAAAAATTTTACTGTGTTATTTTCAAAATTCGGAAAAATGGATTTCTGAAAATATTCTCCTAGTCCTTTTGAGCTGTGGAAGTGATAAACAGGTGTTTGCTTTCTTCCCAACCCAAGGCTTCAGATCGGCGCTCCCAGCTGTCAATCAACCGTTGCTATGGTAACACCCTTTTGCTGGAGGCTCACTCTGTCCAAAGAGGCACACATAATAAAAATTACCAATGCTAACTTTTAAAGTTTTAAACCGATTCAATTGGAATTTTGGAAGTGAGCTTCTGTAATCCAATTACAGTGAATGTAAAAATTTCAGCTACTTTCGTGAAAAATTCGCAAAGATAGTTTTCTTATTTTTTATCATAAGTAGCGGAAGCTCTTGAGGGGAGGGAGGGTATCATGCACATAAACAAGAAGAAGATGAATGTGTTGTTCAGGCATACTCCTCACTGGTGGATGCCAGCTGACTTGGTGCATACGCGACTACCTGCAAATGCTAAATGCCTCTTCTTTCCCCTTCCGTTCTCAGTTGTCGGACGGACATCAAGCTCTCCTTCGACCTACTAGTAATCATCCAATTTTATTGCACTGGAGTAGTGCCTTTTTTTTCTTTTTTTTCCCCCCAGCCAAATTAGGATTTGGTGCACGTCGGAAACCGCTGCCTGTGGTTTTTTTGAAAACAGAGAAAAGGAACTTTAAAAAATGAAGGGGTAACAGTAACACGATTTCCTAAAAGGGCATTTTTTTAAGTACTAATTTCAAATTTCAAGGCTTTTCAAGACAGCATTAAAAAAACACCGTTTTTCCAGGATATTCCAGGCCTTGAAAACGTAATCATGATTTTCCAGGACTTTCCAGGTTTTCAAGCACGCGTGCGCACCCTGATTATCAATCCACTGCTGGACGAAGGTCTCCCTAAGTTTCCTCCACAACGGTCTGTCTTGTGCCAGTCTCCTCCATGTCACCCCTGCATACTTTCGAATTTCATCCACCCATCTCCCATGTGGTCTTCTTCTGGGTCTTTTCCTGTCCCTTGGAATCCAATCTAAAATTTCGGCTGTCCATCGATGATCTGTCCTTCTGGCAGTATGTCCAGCCCATTGCCATTTCAGGGATTTAACTCTGATCATGAAGTCTTCCACTCTTGTCATTTTTCGGATCCACGAGTTCCTCTTCTTATCTCTCCTGGTTACACCAAGTATGCACCTCTCCATGCTTCTTTGAGTTGTCTGCAGCCTTTGTATGTCTCTTTTAGTTAAGGTCCACGTCTCTGCACCATATGTAAGCACTGGAAGGATGCATTGATCAAACACTTTTCTTTTAAGACATAACGGCATATTGCTCTTGAAAATTATGCTGTTTCTTCCAAAAGCTCTCCAGGCCAGTTTTGTACGCCGATTAATTTCTTCATCAATGTTACGCTCACTTGATATCTGCTGTCCAAGATAAACGTACGTGTCTGTTATCTCCAGCTTTTCTCCATCAATCGATAAATCTTCATTTCTTGTAAAAGCATTGAACATCACTTTTGTCTTCTGAAAGTTCATTTTTAATCCCACTTCTTTACTCTTGTCAACAAGTTCCTGGATCATACTCTGCAGCTCTGATGGGGTAGTTGCAAAAATGACTACGTCATCAGCAAAACGAAGGTGGGTTAGATAATCTCCATTAATCTTTATCCCCTTGTTTTCCCAGCTCAGCGACTGAAAAACACCCTCCAATGTGGCATTAAACAGCTTCGGAGATATGGTGTCACCTTGTCTCACTCCCTTTCCAATTTTTACGTGTGTTGTATTTTCAAACATCCTAATCTTTGCACTTGCATTTTCATAGATGTTATTAATAATATTAATTTATGCATCTTCAATACCGCAGGTTTTCAGAGCCATTGTAACTGCTGATGGTTTCACCGAATCAAAGGCTTTTTCATAATCAATAAAAGCCATGCACAATGGAAGTTCATATTCCCTCGATCTTTCAATTAGTTCTCTCAGCACGTGGATATGATCCATTGTGCTGTAGCCACTCCTGAATCCAGCTTGTTCTCTCGGTTGAGCCATGTCCAGTGTTACCTTCAAGCGGTGTGAAAGAACTTTAGTGAAGATTTTATAAACTACTGATAGGAGGCTGATAGGTCTGTAGTTTCCAAGATCCTCAATGTCACCTTTCTTATGTAGCAGGATCATTGTAGCGGTGTTCCAATCCTCAGGAATCTTTCCTTCATTAAGGCATCGAGTGAAAATTTGGGCGAGTACTGTTTCGATTTCTCCACTTGCTTCTTGTATGATGTCTACAGTAATTCCATCTTCTCCTGGAGCTTTTCCTCGCTTCATGTTCTTGATTGCATGTGCAACTTCTGCTGGAAGGACTGGAGGAACTCTGGTACTGGTATCTTTCATGATGTCTGGAGTGCATGTATCATCCCTTTCATATAATTTGGAGTAGAAATCTTTCACTCTTGTCAAAATTTCACCTCTATTTCTTGTTACAGAACCATCTTCTTTTCTCAGTGACATAATCTGTTTTCTTCCCTTACTGAGATGTCCCTTTGCTATCTTTAGGCTTTGGTTGTTTTCAATTGCTTTCCTCACTAGTTCACAGTTGAATTTTCTTACGTCTTCAGTGATACTTTTTCTTACTGTCTTGCATAGCTCTATATATTCCACTTTGGAAGTCACATCTTCTTTAGTTGTCCTCATCTCTCTTCTTTTTTGCATCAACATTTTCGTTTTTCCTGATAATTTATTTACATGCAACTTGTTCTTAGACCCAGCTAATTTTGTTGCTGTTTCCATAAGAGCTTTGGTTACTTTCTGTTAACTTCAGAGATGTCCACTTCTTCCGATGTTAGGCCTTCTAAAGCAGAGAACCTGTTCTTCAGTTACCGTATATACTCGCGTATAAGTCGACTTCGCGTAGAAATAGACCCCCCCCCACTTTCAGAGGAAAAATCGCAAGAAATCGGAAACTCACATATAAGTCGATCCCGGAATGAGAAAAAAAAATTTTCAATGAATTTATTCAAAAACATTTGAAAACGAAAAAAATTATATATATAATACTAAATTTAATTTGCATACCCAAAAACTTCATTGGAACCTTTCAAAATCCGATTCCAAGTCAGACTCGCCAAACAGTTCAAAAACGTCTTTCTCCGTCATCGGCGCGTCATCATAAACATCAGTTCACCGTCTTATTTCCAGGAAGGTCGAAACACATGGCGGTTTCATCCATGTTCCCTATTTGGGAAAGTTCAAAAGCAGTCTCTTTTCTGTTTTGAATTACATACTTTTGAAATTCCATTATCTTTGCTTCGAGGTCACGAGGTAACTTTTGTGCAATTTTGGTGTGCTGGCGTAGACACAACCCGTAGCGGTTCATGAACCTTGTGCACCAACCTGGTGAGGCACGAAAAGTGTTATTTGCTGCTGCAAACTTTTCATCTTTTGCGAGCTTCATTGCTCGCAAACGTATACCAGTTCCTGTTACAATGTAATCATTTTGTCTGCCACAATCCAATCATTCAAGACACTTTCCAAGCTCTGGAAAAGATGTCGTTCCACGGCGCAGCGCCTTTTGGGATTTTGGGATTTTCACCAAGTCAGTTTTTTTTTTTTTACGCCAGTCTCGAATCAGTTTTTCGTTAATGCCAAATTGATGTGAAGCAGCAGAGTTGTTAGTATTTTCTGCAAAAGAAACCACTTTCAACTTGAATCCTGCGTTATAGGACATCCGTTTCTTTACACAATCCGTGTCACCTATAATAGGAGAAGCGAGACACGTGCGGTTAAGAACAAGGAAAACACGTGCGATTAAGAACAAGCAACACCTAACACTGGCTATCGCATGGCTCCGTTATGTCGAAGGTCAGCACAATCAACTGCTGGTAGTCGGAAGGGCGGAGCTTTCTATGCGCGGCTGTGACTGTGTTGTGGATACGCAAAGCCAGGAGAGAGGAGACTTTTTCAAAGCGCGGAGAAATTCGGAGGGTCGCGATTTCGTAATCCTACCACAGCGGTGTTTTTTCTTTCGAAGGGTTGCGATTTCGTAATTAATACCGCATCAGCATTTTTATTTCTTTTGGGATGGATTGCCTTTTGCCTCACGGGAAGAACTTTTGGACTTACGATTTTTTTAGACCCCGCGTATAAGTCGACCCCATTACTTTGAAGCTCTCATTTTGTCCCAAATTTCTCGCTTATACGCGAGTATATACGGTAGATCTTCTCCAAAGCATGTGAAAAGTTTATTCAGTCATGCCTGTTGCTCACTCCACAGGAGAAGGATGAGTAGATGTCAGCTAGGAAAGGCAAACTCAAAATAGCTTCCAGCAGACAAAGGAAAATCAAAAATTTCCAGGAGCGGGGTGGGGGTGGAAATGTTTGCTTCTTGCCCTCTAAATAAGCAATGGAAGACACTGAAGAAGCCTGAAGTTCAATAATTTCTGACAGCCAAAATTAAATTAAAGTTTTTGAGAATCTGATATGAAACTGAGAAAAAGGCACATTTATCCTGAAGTTCCATGAAGCGAACAAACCCTGCAGGGATTACAGAAATATAACAAATTGGCTCTATGACGATGACGAAAATGCAATTCCCACATAATATGCTATTCAAATACACAGTAGTGAGGCTGTACAGCCTGCACATAATCAGCCATTTTTAAAATAGTTCCCTTGCATTGTAACACATCAGTACCACTAACATTGCCACATTTTTACCATAAAATGCAGGCCATTAAAGTGAAAGATAAGTTTTATAAATTGTCTCCACAGCTTTTACCAACTCCCTGTTCTTAAAAAAAAAAAAAAAAAAAAAAAACTTTACCATACATACATACATACATACATACATACATATCACTAAGCTGTTCTCTGAGATTCAGAGGCTAGCTCCAAAAAGAAATACAAACTTCCAGATACTTTTACTTATTGTTGTCGTATCAAACTTCTCCATTTACAGCGATCTTGACATACAACTCGTGCTTCACTGATATCCATTACACGCCGTACACAAGATCTTTTATACTTTATACTTAATCTTTCTCATGCAGACACTCCTGAATCTGATCCACCCATGTCTTCCTTCACCTTTCTCTGCCTTTCCTTCCTGCCACTTGGGCTGAAAAGATTTTCTTAGTAAGCATTTCATCACTCATTCTTTCAACATGGCCAAACCACCAAAGCATATTAGTCTCCACCTTGCTAACAACATTTTGCTTCACATCACACAACTGCAATACATCATCATTTCTCACACAATCATATCGTGTCTTGCCACAAACCCCAGGTAAGTAACGCATTTCTCCAGCACACAAACGACTCCTATGTTTCTTCTGCAGTACCCAGGTTTCACTGCCATACATCAGAGTAGGAACAATTACACTTTCATACACAGCCACGCGGGACTCTCTTGAGAGCCCATCATTCCTGTGAAAACCTCCTAAAGCAGCCTTGACTTTCAAAGAAGAATTCACTCGCCTACTGATTTCACCATCCAACTTGTTCTCTCTGTCAAACATGCTTCCTAATTACACAAACTCACTCACCTGGCCAATCACAGTGCCATTTATACTTACATTACATTCTGTGCTACCCGTTCCGCTCTCAAACACCATAACTTTGGGTTTTCCCTTATTTATACTCAGTTTGAATTTCATGCAAACTTCGTGCATCCGAGTCAACATACTCTGCAACTCACTTTTGCTCTCTGCCAACAGGACAGTGTCATCAGCATACAGCAATCTGCACACACAGATATCACCAAGACATAAACCACTATTATCTATTTTGGCATCACGCATGCATGCATCCATAAATATATTAAACAGACATGGCGACATTACACAACCTTGTCTAACTCCTGCACCAATGAAAAACCATTTTGATAAAATACCATTCACTCGTACACAAGCTCTACTACCAGAATACATGGCTTTCACACTATTAAGTAAATTCCCGGTAACACCATATTCATTCAATACCTTCCACAAAAGTGTCCTATTCACTCGGTCGTAAGCTTTCTCTAAATCTATGAAGGCAGTAAAAACTTTCTTCCCAACAGCCAGATACTTTTCAATCATCGTGCGTAATGCAAAAATCTGGTTAGTGCAGCCTTTACCAGGCATAAAACCACTCTGAACATCCCACACTTTCTCTGATGTAAGGCACCGTACTTTTTCAATAACAACCTTACCAAACACTTCCCCTGGCACACTCAGTAGGCTAATACCACGATAGTTCTTGCATTCAGTCTGATCACCTTTTCCCTTATACAAGGGAACAATGATAGCATCCTTCCAATCCCGAGGGACCATTCCTAACTCCCAGCACAACTGGCAAATTTCAGTTAAGCAGTCAATTATAGAGTCACCACCATATTTCAACATCTCTGCAGTTATGCCATCAACTCCTGCTGGAGCCTTACCATTCTGAAGAGATTTCAGAGCTTTACACACTTCTCTTGAGATCCCTCCTGTGCTTTCATCCCTCATTGTGACATCATCTGCATCTGTCTCAGAATCATCCTTGCTTTCCTGATCTAATAACTCACAGAAGTATTCACCCCATCTGTCACTTAATTCATTGGGCTCCCATATCATTTCCCCAATTCCATTCTTCACACAACTTACAACTTTGTTTCCCCTATTTTTCCTGAGTCTCATGTACTTCCAGAAGGACTTCCTATCTTTCCAAGAAGCCAGTTCATGCCTTTCCACTTTCTCCTTCCTATCTTTTGCCTTACTCTGGTGAACCAGCTTAGCAGCTTCTCGTTTCTTACAGCGATATTCATCCACAGAGACTCTACCTTGCAACATCCCCAAATAGGCTTCCTTCTTTCTTTTTACTGCCTCTTCAATATCACTATTCCACCAAGCATCACCTCTATTGTTACCCACTATTGTGGTGCCACAGACCTCTTTAGCAGCAGTGACAACACAGTTCTTAAAACATTCCCACTTCTTTTCTACATCCCTCTCACCAGACTTCAGATCCTTCAGTCGTTCTCTGAGTAAGTCAGAATACTGCTGATGATCTTCAAGGAGCCTATCAACCTTTATTCTTTCTATCCTGGGTCTCTTCCTATTCCTTTTCGTCCAACCAACATTAAGTTTCACTCGTGACACTACCAAGTAATGATCAGAACCAACATCCGCACCTCTCATCACACGGGTGTCAACAACTAAGTGTTTCAGACACTGATCGTAGACAACAAAATCTATCACACTCTTTTGACCAAGAGTACGATTTTCCCAAGAATATGTGTGGATATACTTGTGGTTGAAAAATGTATTAGATACACACAAACCATTCTCAATGCAGAGTTCAATTAATCTTTCACCATTATCATTCACACAAGGATCATTAAACTTACCCAGAACATTGTCAGAAATGGCATTCTGCACACCTACTCTACTAGCATTGAAATCCCTTGCTATTATAACTTTTTCTTTAGCACCAAACTGGCTGAAAACAGCTTTTACCTCATTCCAGAAATCTTCTTTCTTATCAGAAGGTTCGGAGTCACAAGGAGCATACAGTACAACAATTACAATTCTCTGAAGTTTCACTTTCAAACGAATCCAGAGAATTCTCTCACTTATGCAACTATAGTGAATCAAGTTGTTCTTCATCTTTTCACTTAAAATCACACCTACACCAGCCTGTCCTCTCATATTATCCAATACTCCAGACCACACACTCACCGTGCCATTTACTTCTACCCCAATTTCCTTCTTTTTGGTTTCACTTACACACAGCACATCCAGTCTATACTTATTCATCTCCTCAATCACCTCACTCATCTTGCCATTTATACCTCTAGTATTCCATACACCAATCTTACATTCACTCAGCCGAGATCTCTTTCTCATACGCCATTTAGAAAGTCCAGGTCGATTCCGTGGTGGACCGTCCTTCTCAAGTGTGGTAGGTCCACCAATCCTCTTTTCACTCCTGGGAAAAGCAAGAAGTTATAGCAGCAGAGATATCAAATGTAGAAGGGTGGGGATGGGGGTGAAACACATGAATTGTTTTTCTTCTAAAATGCTTGTAATGGCATGGGAAACATGTTGATGCCCATTATTCTGAAACAGCAGCAACTTCTCAATCTTATAAGAGTTGGAATATTGAGAAGAAAAAACACTCTGCAGCACTTGCTCAATTCTTTCTTCTATGGAAGACAGAAGACTGAAAAAAATACCTCTGCCCTCACCCCAATGTTGCAGTATTATACTTAAAACTGTGAGGTAATATTCCCCAATAACTTCTGTACATGGCGGTATATTTTGAGATGAATCATTGTGATCTAAGAAGATACACATCACAACTTCACCACTGCTTTTCAAAACTGCCCCCCCCCCTTTTTTTTTGCAAGTGTATGAACTTGGTGACTTACTAAGAGCTCTGTTACTTTGTTTTGAGGGTTAAAAGTTGAACATCGAAGACTTGTCAAGTTGCCACAATATTGTGGCAAAAGTGATTACCGTAATTTCCGCCCAATAATTTGTGGATTATCTGTTAAAAAGTTATAAATTTAGACTTTGTGGATTATGTCAATAATATGAACTTTAATGGAGGTCTGCCAAGAGTTGAAAAGGTTTTTTTTTTTTTTTACTTACAAGCATTTTGACAGAAAATATAATGAAACAAAACCAATATTATTTGCTCTTGCGAATGATCATCTGTGGGCAGCTCAGCATTGCACATATTCGTGGATGCCACAGGTCTAACACCACTGAACTGTGGCAATGCAGACAGTACTCAAAATTTTTGCAAAATTTCTTATTCATTTGAACACAACAGAAAAGTATTTAAAAATTATAGTTTTTTTGTTGTTGTTTTTTTACACGAAGACCTTCTCCCTTCCGATTCTTTGGACTGCTGGGTCGCTTTGTAAATTGTGACTTCTCTGTATGAAATTACTGTTCAGTGATCAACACTGCAGGTTGATCCGGAACACAATTAAACCGTGATATTTTCCTCTGAATTCCAAGGCCTACAGATTATGTGCTGCGGCTGATTATATGGAGGAAATGTTTTTCTTTTCCTGAAATTGATGGTCTGCAGATACTATGATGCAGTTGACTACATGAAGAAAAATACAGTACTTTCACTTTGAACCTGTCTTTGAAGTTATTTGCAAACAATGCTATATTGCATTTGATCTGGCCACAAGAGATGTGGGAGCCTTTAACAGCACAATGTTAAATCTTACATTAAAATGGTTTAAGCACTATTATCAGTCAGGAAAAAAAAAAAATAATAAAAAAAAATAATCAGATTTTATTATTATTTTTAAATTTCAGGACAGATGATATAAGCCACATGTGATCGCTATCTGAAGCACACAGATTTTCCAAACAAAAAATTATTTTATTTGTTCACTTTTCCCCTACTTCATTCAGTGGATGTCAGAATTGACCAAGTAAAAAAATAATAATAATAATTACACTTTCAAATTACATAGAACGGGACATCACAGATATTCAACATTGTGAACAAGTTGATCGTAGCGAGGTAACCTAATTAAAAGTTTTATTTTTGAAATTCAGATATTGACTGGAAAATTTTCCTTAGTTTCTTCGTGATTTTGTCCAGTTCATTTCCCACACACACACCATGACCTGGGCAACTCTTAACTTCTTCCATATAATTTTCTTTAAAACCTCTATTTTTTTTCAAAGCTCCAACAAAGAGCCCATGTCATGCATCTTTGTTCAATTACCAAGGAATCATTCAATAATTGAATGAGTTATTTGTTCTTCAAGTTTTGTGCCGCTTTTCTGTGTTTTATGCCATCAGCACATGAAAGTACTTGAAGTCCCATATCAAAAATGCTAAAATTTTTGTTGCACACAAGTTTTCATCACCGCCAATTGCAGCTGCCTTCAATTAAAAAAATAAAATAAATAAAAGTCAGTTATTTTAAGATTTTAGGATAAAGCAGTAAAAACTAAGGATTTTCAGGACATAAAGAAAGAAAAATCAGGAATATTAGGATAACTCCTGCCCCTGTACTATGGCATAACATTTAACCTTGCTGCCAGTTCATGAAATGTAATACATCATCAGTCTTTACACACAATACCAGATGCTGTGTTTACCACTACTTTGTGTGATATATAGTGGAAGGGCGTCCAGCTCTCGGCTCACCATCGCCAACTTCTGGGGATGATTTATACTACCAATACGCACTAACACATGACATACATTCTTCACCAAATACCTGTTCCAAGAAATCCAAAATTTCCTTTCCTGGCTTTTTTTAAAAGATGGCAAAATTTAATTCACACACTGCTCTTCAAAACGCTGCTCCATTTTTCAATCCGTAGGTGCTAGTAACCAGGTATCTTTCCTTTGCTATAGCTGCAGTGTAAACGAACCAACATGGACTAAATATCAATACATGTGTTTTTTGTCAGTAAACAATAACGCGGAAGTGTGTGTTTATTTACTACACACACACACACACACACACACACACACACACACACACACACACACACACACACACACACACACACACTGCAAGAGCTTAATTTTTTTCCCCTGGAATTCTAGTGCTTTGTCTTTGTTTTATATTTTGGAAATTTGGGTGAAATTTCCATTTAGAATTTTTTGGGGTTCCACTGTTACAGATGTTCTCGAGTATGCGTTACATCTTCAATGAAGCAGCGAAATTTCCCTACATAAAAATTGCTCGGCGTGAAACTTATATGAAGGAATCTGGAACCTAGCACAATAACACAAAACAATTTTGCCATGGCCCTGAAGATTCCCTATTCCACAGTAATCTATTAAGATGCATGAATATTGGTGGCAGGGGACCAGATATCAAACTCCTTCAGTGAGGAAAGTGTGCACTACAAAGCAGACATGCTAAAAATCTGGAGATTCTAACAGCTCATAAAATCACAGAAGCACTATTTTTTATTGACATTTTCCAGACATAGGAACGATTTTCCAGAAGTAGTATTATTGGTCCACTAAAAGTTCTGGAAAAAAAAATTTCAGGTACGTTAATTCCACAAGATAGTGAAAACATAAAATGGCCCGCACGTTGTTTTTTTACAAATAAAATAGCAGCCAACTGTTTATGATTTCTTCTTTACGTTGTGTGCGATGGCAAAGACAACAAAAAGCATCGCACTAACACTACTTTTCGTTACAAGGCGAGGCCAACTGTAACTACTCCCTTTTGTCGTTAAGAGAATTCGCCACAACTCGACTGTTTATCATCGTTTAGAATGTGCACAGCTTTGTTGAGGCGGGGGTTGAAAGACTGAACTGCAAGGAAAAGGCAGGGCAGCTCCCATCTGTCAATCAACTGCTGACCCTCTCCTACGTTCTAGTGCCAGAGCGAGCGAGCTCTTTGCTGAAGGAGTTGTATGGCAATCAGACTGGGAGAAAAATTTTCCGACCCATCTCGGACGTTGGTTAGAATTCAGTGCTCAGACCATCGCGCTGACTTTCTTTTTGCAGATAGGAGAGGGAAAATATGAAACTGCTTACTGTAATGCCATGCCTTGCATTGACGCAGAAAGAAAAAGATTTCACAGGCGGTTCGAAATCATGGCGATTGATCCAATTTCAATCATCATAACGGCTAATTCTCTGCAAAAATCAAGAGAGTCTGACATTCATCAGGAAAACGGGAGAAAGGGCTGAAAATCCGGAGTCTCCCACCTAAATCCGGAGAGTTGGCATTTTTGTACAAGGAATGGCCATCTTGGATTTGCAGGAAGAAGATTTCCACGTGTTGCAACTCCAGATGCACACAACTGCTAAGCCACAGACCAAGTTGGCTGGAAATACGACACTCAAAACATCATGCACTCTAGTGTCACACGAGATGACATCACGTCAGATGAAAGAAATGACATCACATCTCCGAACTCCATGGAAGGAAGTGATGTCATCCTGAGCAGATGTCGCAGGGAGCTGGAGCAAAGTGGTGCAATCAATCTAAAGATTGACCAATTTTTTTCCCATTGCAAGTAAAAATTCCAGGGCCTTTCACAAAAATACAAAAAAAAAAAAAAAAAAAAAAAAATCAAGGATTTTCCAGGAGCAGAAAAAAAAAAAAAAAAAAGCAAAATCAAATTCCAGAACTTTTCCAGGATTCCAGGGGCTGTGCAAACCCAGTATACATCACGCAGATAAAAATCTTCAGACATCTACGTCGAATGGAAGCAATCACTTACTGCCAAAATCAGTACATAGTCTGCCCACCTTTGACTGTTATAACTGTAGTAGCCTTTCTATGCATGCTTTCCAGGAAATGCTAGGAGGTTTATGCCAGAATTTTCATCCACTCCTTCTGCAAAGCTTCTACCAGAGAGCTCTGGATGAGATCAAATTCGACATTATAGCTCATCCTGCAGATGTTCTATTGGATTTATATCAGGACTTTTGTGACAAGTCAATCCAACATTTAGTCATCCTGCTCCTCAAACTAGGCATGGACAGGCTGCTTTGAGATCGAATTTGACATTCTAGCTCATCTTGCAGATGTTCTATTGGATTTATATCAGGATTTTTGTGACAAGTCAATCCAGTATTTAGTCATCCTGCTCCTCAAACTAGGCATGGACAGACTGCTTTGAGATGGAATTTGATTGTAGCTCATCCTGCAGATGTTCTATTGGATTTATATCAGGACCTTTGTGACAAGTCAGTCCAACATTTAGTCATCCTGCTCCTCAAACTAGGCATAGACAGACTGCTTCGAGATCGAATTTGACATTCTAGCTCATCCCGCATATGTGGATTTATATCAGGACTTTAGTGACAAGTCAATCCAACATTCAGTCATCCTGCTCCTCAAACTAGGCATGGACAAACTGCTTTGAGATCGAATTTGACATTCTAGCTCACCCTGCAGATGTTCTATTGGATTTATATCAGGACTTTTGTGACAAGTCAATCCAGCATTCAGTCATCCTGCTCCTTAAACTAGGCATGGACAGACTGCTTTGAGATCGAATTTGATTGTAGCTCATCCTGCAGATGTTCTATTGGATTTATATCAGGATTTTTGTGACAAGTCAATCCAACATTGTCATCCTGCTCCTCAAACTAGGCATGGACAGACTGTGCAGTGTGGCAAGGCATTTGATCTTGCTGAAGCAAGCAAGAATATGTGCTGAAGAAGTACTGCCACAATAGTACAGTTAATAAGGAATTACTCAGAACATCTTCATATCTGGCAACCATTAGGCTGGAGGGGAAAATAATGGACCAAGTCCTTCCCAAGAGATACAGCCCCACACCATCACAGATGCTCCACCATAAATAACTGTACAGACAACATGGTCTACTTGACAGCATTCCCCGGACTACACCAAAATACATCAATCTGAATGAGAGAACAAGTACTGTGATTCATTGCCCCACACAACCTTCCGGCATTGTCCACAAACGGTGAGTGAGGAACCATTGCAGTTTTCATCTGGCACTGATGTAAAGCCTGTGTACACAGCTGACCAAGCAAGGTAACTGTGGGCATGCAGTTTCTGACGACTGTTCTGGTACAAATAGCTGTTCCCGTGGCTTGTGCAACATCGTCAGCCAGGTCTGCGATGAAGGAAATGCATACCTTCATATTCTGTAGTAACCCTTGGTTTGCCACGATCACATAGTTTGTGTGGCTCCCCAGAAAGCAACTTCACTGTAATAGCACCATCTGCTTTTCATCGATAAGAACATCAGCAACAGTGGATTTGAGGAATCTCAGAAGAGCATCAATGCTTACTTAGACGGCATCCATTCACCATGCCCCTTTCAAAGAGTACCAATTCAGCTCAGTGCAACGTAGTTGCTTCCAATGCTTCTTTTTATATAACTAGTCTGACCATAATTACTGTTACAGACCATAATTACTGTTACAAAGTATTCAATGTAAAACAAAAGGAATTTATTTTAGTATACCTGTGATATGACGTAAGTAATACACTTATGAATACATGGCACCAATCACTTTTCAAAATGACATCCTCTTGCTTTCACACAGTCCTTCAGTCTCTGTGGCCACTCATCAATAGATTTACGCAGGGTCACCACAGGGAAAGCTTCTACTGCCCGTACCAAAGTGTGTTTGAGACTGTTAATACTTAGGTGTCTCTTTCTGCAGTCCATGTCCTCCAGTGTGTTCCACAACTTGTAGTCCAATAGGTTAAGGTCTGGGCTGCTTGAAGGCAAATCAGCTGGAGAAATGAAGTCTGGCAAATTTGCCTGAAGCCACTCCTGGGTTGACTTGGCCTTGTGGGCAGGTGCGGAATCCTGCTGAAAGCTCCACTGTCAGTTTTGGAAGAGGGTGTGACTCACATTTTTGACCACTGGCTCCAAAACCCTGTCCTGGTAGACTGTGATAAAATGCCCTGTATGCCGCCGGTAAGCTCTCATCCTTAGGTCACTCCACAGCACGCGAGACATCCGACATAGTTCACGAGCCATCACTGATTGTTTTCTGACAGGATTTCATCGAATACAGGCTGCCACTGCTTTCACTAGGAAAGCATTCCTCATGGTATGCGGCCAACCCTTTCTGGGATGGTCAACGATGTTCCTAGTCTTAAGGAACCCCTTTATTGTCCGGCAGACAAAAATTCAGCTGATTCTTCAGCATGTTGAAAATCACGGAAGCTGATTTTCCAACTTTGTGCAGCACTATTACAGCAACACGATTCTTATAATCGCCCCACTCTGTGGCAAGTACTTTATGAAGCACGCTATCTCCTCTGTGACTGAACACACTATGATTCAATAGCTGCTTAATGTATTCTGGCTGGTCGGTGACGTTGCACACGGGTTGCGTGCAATCTGTCGAATGTTTGTAACAGTATTTATGCTAAGACTGGGTACAGCATCCAACAGACACAGTGTTTGTGCACATCTGTTTCTGCAAATGCACATTTATTTGCATATATATGGAAGTGTACTAATACTTTTGTCTACATAGTGTATGTTGTAAAGGAGAAAACAAACAGATTTCCCACAAGGAAACCTGTTATTCGTTTAGAAAAACAATTGTTTTAGAAATGAATAACAGGTTTCCCATAATCTTTGTAAAACTTAAAACTTTAAATCTGCACATGGCAATCAACAGATTACAAAAAAGATTAGTCTTTAAAAAATTAGATCACTAGTTAAGTATGGTCTTACAGAAATAGGGATGATCCATTGCTTCACGGGCAGTTAGTCTTTCTTGATGGTCATACCGCAAAAGTTTGTCCAAGAAGTCTAGGGCTTCAGGTGTCACCAAATGCTGATTATCACTATGAACAAACCTCTCCCACCGTTTCCGGGAATGCCTAAAATGAAAAATCAGCATTAAGGGTTTCAGAATCTAAGCTCTCCATGAAACAACGCACTTCATGAAATCACTCTTCATGAACAATTGCAACAGAAATGACACAATCACATTAGAAAACACTTTTTATGTAACGTTGTGTTTAAGAGTGAAAACTCAGTACCATGCTATACTGTAGTACTAAGGGCATCCTGAAAGTAATGCCTCATCCCTCATAAGATTTTTATTTGTTGCAACAAAAATGTGAAACTTGGTGGCAAAATACTTGGACATATATTGTTACCAATGCTAGCCTATTCAAAGTATTGTCCACCACTTTCTATACATTTCCGCCATCTTTGAACCCATTGCAAGATGACTACAGAAAGTCGTGAAAAAACTTCCCAGAGTTTTCCCTAATTTCCAGAGCATATATCATGAAATTTCCCTGATTATATCTCCATCCATTCCAGTAGAATTTTACCATCAGAATGTCAAACTTTACACTAGAATGTTAATAAATGTAACAAAGAGGTGAAAAGTACAGTGAAACTTCTGCTCATTTATGGACGCTCATGGGCCACAAACTTTTGTCCATAAATGGGAGACTCCCTTTAGTGGTTAAAATTTAAACACCATAACTTCACAAAGATTTTGCTACCATTTGAAATGAAGTTTCAGATAAATTTAAATGATGCATCTAATTAGAATCTAAGTGAAAATGTTTAATACAATTTAATGAGCATAATTAATTCAAAAATAAATGAATCTAGATTTCTTACTACTTTCCTGCCATTATTTTAAAACTGAAAGGGTCATCAATTCTTATTTCTGATTTTAAAAGCTTTGTTATTTACATTTACAGAGGTTTCATCGAAAAGAACACCCTCAAAGTCCTAGAAAAGTGTTAAGAAGGACACTACTAGAAAATTATCACCCACAAATGCAATAACTTCAGAACACAATAACTACACATCCAGCGAGTCTTATCTGGATGAAAGCATTTTTTAAATTGAAACACCATATACTGAGATGGAAGAACTTGCAGTTTCTCTGCTGTATGTATCCTCGTAGAGAGTTTTGAAATATTTCTGCGTCAGACTTTTGGAGAAGTGCCAGCATTGCAGAAGTCTTATTCCAATCTCAAGAATTCTGTAATAAGTATCCATATCCATAAAAGTCCATTAGTTTGATAATATTTCATATGGCGAATTCAAAACTGTCAGTACTGAGAGATGTATGTAATGGTTTCAACGTACAGAACATTTATTGAACAGAGGTAAAATAGATAAAAAAAAAAAAAAAATTCTGCAAACATTTCAGTAACTTTTTTGCTGCATCCGAAGAGCTCCCTCTGCTGTTCTATAACATCTCTCTCTCTCTCTCTCTCTCTCTCTCTCTCTCTCTCTCTCTCTCTCTCTCTCCCCCCCTGTTGCAAAACCTTTGCTTTGTTAGTTAGAGCAGCTTTTTTTTTTAGCTGTTCTTGGAGTTGCTGTTTTTTTTATTCATCAAACCTTGCTCATGCATTTCGAGCATAATGGACCATCTGTTTCGTAATAGCCAGACCAGCAAGGCCACCCTTAGAAATAACATGATCATAGACCCTTCTTCTGGCCACCAGCGACAACTTGCTCATGTTCTCCCACAGTCACTGTTTATAAAAAACCCTCGACCAAGATTGGCATTGCCGTGCGACAGGAGCATAACCATCTTCATCACCTTTACTGCATCTCCACAGCTACCTTCTGCATCAAAAACAGCAGAGCAGAATTTATCAATTCTTTCAGATCTTTTATATTGTTGGAAGCACTTTATTACACGAGGCCTGCAGACGTCTTTCTTTTTTTTTTTTGCTTTATCTGCTGCCAAGCCCCCAATCCAATTTTTCTGAGACAAAATGAGGAGCAGTTGTGAGAGACATTTGGTAAATACTTTCTCCTTTAACACAACTGCTGGGTCAAAACAAGACACTGACTTCGTCAAAGTATAAGCTAACTGTGAGCGCCCTTTCATCTTGGAAGCACATTTCAGTAAGTATTTTCTACACTCATTTTTGAATAAGGCAATGTCCTCTGACACACCTGATTTTCTGAGAGAACAACTGTGTGGCTATTCCTACTCGACTCACTTTGCTTTGCTGAACGTATGTTTGCGGCATCATTTAAATCAATACCCATGATATCAGTGTTTGATAATTTCTCGTCTTCTGCAAACCTCTCCATAAGCCCTCAGGACAGATCAGTATATAGAAAGGGTATCATTGGGACATCAGTTTGATACTCACGCAAGAAACCCTCCATTTCGCTAGCCATTGTCCTGAAGAAAGGCAGCTTTGCTGGAAATACTTTATCCTGCATAACGTCTTTCACAACCTGGTTGTTTTGCTGGTAGGGGTTTGACCATTCTTCTCAACTCCATCAGCGAAACTCTTCAGGTAAGGTGTTATATCCATTGCTCTTTGGGCAAATTCAGAGTTCCCCAGCCACCTAACTGAACAAAATTTTTGAGGAAATAAAGTAGAGTTTGAGTACAATGAATACAGTGCCCTCCTTGCTGGTGAAACTTTAAACAAATAATACAATGCCCTATGGAATTCTAGAACTTTCCATCCAGTAGCCACAGTTTCTGTTTTAAAGGCACCATTTACCGCATGCAACACACAACATCCAATGTTAAGGTCCATCTGGGTCATTTCCATCTTTTAAGTCATCCTGGCGATCTTTAAAAAATCTCTTGTTGACATTAGGACCACCCGTCGATAGCTGGAAAAGCTGTTTCACATCCAAAGACCGTGTAACATCATTAAATGCGGTTAATAAATCAGAAGCACGAGTCTGCTGAAGGAACACTGATGTGAAATAACAAGTGTGGACCTCACTTTCATCAGTTTTCCCAAACCGCACATTCAGGTCCATCTGCTGTTTCTGAGATATTTTGTTAAGAGATTCGTCAAATCCTACAACAAAATGTTCAGAAGCAAGAATTTCCTCTAGCAAGGCTTTCTCAAATAACGGTGAGATACCACAAACAATTATGTATGCCATTTTATCCCTGCCCAATCTCATACTTTTTGCTATATCAGAATTCGGGAACATTCTAGTGAAGCACTGTGCATCTTTCTCTGAGACCGTAATGATTTTTTTTTTTTTTTTTTTTTGATTGGAGGTTTAACGACCACCGTGAGCAACTCAATGGGCTATAAGCAGTCGCCCATCCCTAATTTAGGGTCACTGGTTCCAGGGAAGGGAGAGAGCCAGTGCCGTAAGACAAACACAACATCCATGCCTCACCGGGATTCGAACCCGGACCCCTTCGGACGAATGATCAGAGGCCAACGCCTTAGACCACTGCGCCACCGGGGCGGCCCGTAATGATTTGTGTGCCATTATAGATTGCAAGCACAACATTATCTCTGCTTCTGTAACACTTTCTTTTAAAAGAAATTTGGTCATGCTGCATGTCTCCTTATTCTGTTGAGACTCAAGTGAAGTTGATGGGGCAATTGCGAGTTCACTACCCATAACCTGGGACTTGTTCATGCAGTTTCTTACTATCATAGAATCAGATGTTGATTTTTTAGATGATGATGAAAAAAAGCTCCCAACACTTCTAGATGTTAAAGCACTTTTTTTCTTTTACTACATGTTTTTTTTTCCCATGTCGATGACCTGTCATTGCCCGTAAACCCATATTACTCAAACTAAACTTCGACTGGCATAGTTGGCAGTACGCCAGGCTCTTATCGAATGGCACTCAGAAATCCATGAATTCTTTGTCTTCCAATCAGTCTCAAACGAGCACTTAAAATGGGACATATTTGTATTGCAGAAGTAATTACAATAACTAAAAAAAGAAATCCAGTAAAACAAGGATTTTTCATGCACTCTGGAAAATGAATAAGTGTCCGATGAATGGGCGGTGCAAAGAAAAAGAAACTTAACATGCTCTAGTGCTGACAAAGCTAGTTACGATACAGCATGGAGGAAGCACCTGCCTTTTAAAACTGATCTACAGCTGAAGGGACCAATGATCTTTGTCAGACAGCAAAAGCGAGATCCAATCACCCTTTCCCCCTCCCTGATGGAGAAAAAACGAAAGGATGGGAAACGCAGAAGCAAGGTTTGTACTCTTCCCAGCAAAATAAATTCAAGCACTTTTCAAGGACTTTTTAAAACCAAATTATCATATATATGTGTGTGCGCTGTCGGTCAGTCAGTAGGTAGGTAGGTACAAGTATTTCAGCAAGTTCAAACCATTAAACTTAGCTGGGACAGGCACACCTTCAATGACCTGCCTGTTACCCCTGCTGGTTTATTTTATTAACTTTCAATTGCCCCCTCTGTTTTGGTGTTTTTTGGAATCTTATTATTTTGTGGAATATTTTGAAAGGGTACATTATTGTCGTATTCAACCTCCAGCAAGAATGCATCCCTAACCCCAGTCAACAGAAACCCATCACCATTCGCGAATATACCATTCCACTTATTTTACTCCCATTGTTGACATATTACTCCATAATGATGTCATAGTCAAGGTGCCAGTTGTCCACGCGCTCCTGAGTTGAATGCAAGTTATGCGTTATTTGGCATGATGTTTTTATCGGAACTACACAGAAATCTTCTATACAACTTTTTAGCACAAACAATTATTTTACACACACACACACACACACACACACACACACACACACATACACATGCTCTTTCATATCATTACTTAAGCAACAAAACAAAACAAAAATCAAGTACTATTTACAGTCTTAAACTTTTTCAAGTACTTTCAAAGACTTGAAAATGAACTTTTTCTTTTCAAGGACTTTTCAAGGAGTGTATGAACCATGAGAAGTTCGACGGCGCCAGCTGGTGACAAAGCGTCGTCTGCGATGAAAGTCCCAACATGGGACCTTTTTCGACTCAGCGGTGAAACTATAACAAATATGCGAACTGCACGTTCTCTGTTATTTAAATGCGGGAGGTTTTACTGTTGGCTTCAGTTCAAAGCTGACACCGTTCTTTTTCCATCCTCACTAGTCGTTGAGGAAGGCTCAACATTCTAATTGATTGAAGACTCTTCTCACTATTTCTGTTTAAAATATAATATAATTAAAGTGGTTTTTATATTATATTATTTATACATGGAAGAAAATTAGTATTTTTTTTACGTCTGCATAAAATACCGATTTTGTATGCCAAGTAAATTACTTGTATATGAAGCGAAATTTACATAAAATACGTAACAAGTAAATTACCTTGCCAACCCTTGTTATGAGGAAGAGTTTCAAGGTGCCAATAAATTGGAACCCCCCCCCGTTTCCTTGAGAAACTACAACTCGTGGTAATAAAAATAGCAATTACAATATCCTGAGTTGTAGGCTATTTTTACATTTATAACTTTTTTTTTTTAATACAATAACTTTTGCGAAACAGTAAAAATATGTAAGTTTAATCAACGACATTATTCATCGAAAGTTATGGCTAAACTTGTATAAGGGCTATGGAATATGTCACTATCATCTCCCCATATCAATGCATTTCTAGACATGCTAACCTTCAAAATCTAAAAATCAGGATGCAGGAGATATTTTCCAGAAGTAGTATTATTGGTACATGGCATTTTTAATGTTTAAAAAGTTATTCTAAATGCAGACTGTATGTATTTATATGCAAAATAAAAAGCATAGTGAAAATAGCTGGCAACCAGATACTATTAATAACATTAATAATTAATACAAGATATGTACTTAATTTTTGATACATTATTTAATCATAATTAATCTTTATTCTTGTTTAGTGAATGTACAGTACAGTAGCCAATTTAGCTCTCTTTAACAAAGATCTACAAAAGTTTCGTTCAAAGCATTTTTATTTCCATTCTGGACTTTTTTCAGTGTTGGAATAGAGAGAGAGAGACAGAGGTATCTGTCAAAACAAATGTGGAAGTGTCAAGGTTTCTTCTTGGTTGGAGGCTTAACGACCACAGTGAGAACCTCAGTGGGCTATAAGCAGTCCCCATACCTAATTTAGGGCCACTGGTTTCAGGGAAGGGAGAGAGCCAGTGACGTAAGACAAACACAACATCATACTTGCCAACTCTGGAAAATGTGAATCAGTAATACTTTTGCGCGAACACCATTTACCGCAAAACAAAACATAATTATATTAATAAACATGCAGTAAAAATCTCTGCATATTGCCACAATAACTAAACTAGTATAACTAGTATTATCTGTGTTTAAAATAATAATTAATAAAAAAACATAAAATCTTAATTTTGTTCAATGTTAGCCGAGCAAACCTGTGGTGTTTCAATACTAAACTAAAATTTTCATTTGCTGATATCTTTGTTTCCCTTCCCATTTCTTTATTATCGTTTTTTTTTTTTTTAATGCCCTTGGCTGACAATTTTATCCAACATGAATGCATAACAGCTTTCACTATTTTAGACAAAAGATGAACAGTGTAACTTTGAAAATATAAATACTTCTGAACACCATGCATCAATTTTTACAAATTTTTCAGCTTCGTCACTTTCGTTTTCGGATCCCCCTTCCCCCGTTTAATTAAAATGCAAAACTTTTTTTTTTGGGGGGGGGGAGGTATTTAAGAATACAGGATACATGTTCTGATCGTCGTGGGGGGGGGAGATTACAGTTACAGGGGATATCTTTGCTATGTTCGATTTTCGTTTTCGGACATTTTCCCTCCATTTTCAAGTTGAAATACAAATATTTATGAAATAAAATTATATTTAACAACAATACTAGGCAGAGGAAACATCACATGAAAAATAAAATTACGAGTACGGGATAAACCTTCACTGCGTCTAACTTCCGTTTCCGAAAGTTTTGAAAGACGAGACTTCCTCTTTCGAAAGTTTAGAAACTTTCAGGCCACCACTACTAATATAATTGCCCCAAAATTTCTATTGAGTTATTTTTTTTTTTTTTTTTTTTTTTTTTTTTTTGAGTTTTAAAGACCACCGTGAGCAACTCAGTGGGCTATAAGCAGTCGCCCGTCCCTAATTTAGGGTCACTGGTTCCAGGGAAGGGAGAGAGCCAGTGCCGTAAGACAAACACAACATCCATGCCTCACCGGGATTCGAACCCGGACCCCTTACGGACGAACGATCAGAGGCCATCGCTTAGACCACTGCGCCACCGGGGCGGCTCTATTGAGTTATGCATCGATCTCGTGGATAACAGAAATTATGACGGAAAAGGAGAAATTCCTCGAAACCGTTGTACTCTCATGCCTAAAGATTACAGCGAAATTTTTTCGCCCTCGAATTTCCGTTTTCGGAAATTTTTCCTCCATTTTCAAACTGAAATACAAATATTTACAGAATAAAATAATATATAACAACAATGCTGGACAGAGGCAACATCACAGGAAAATGACATTACGATTATGGAAAAAATCTTTATTTCGTTTACTTCAGTCTCTGAAAGACGAAATATCGTCCTGATGCGTATTTTTACGAATTGGTAAAATTCTTCGATGAGAAGTTTTACGCTCCGAGAAAAATTCACAATGCGTATTTTTACACATGTAGAAAAATTCCCTATGCGTATTTTTATGCGCCGAGAAAAATTCCTGACGCATAAATTTATGCGTCGCGAAAAATTCCAGATGCATATTTTTAAGTGTTGGTAAAATTTCGATGCGCACTAGACACATAATTAGATTACTCATTTTGGAGAACTCTGGTCGGCACATCATTTGAGCACTCCCGTTACAGTGCCTATCAAAGTGGATGGTTGCAGGGGATTGAAATATTTCGACTGAGCAATCGAAATATTAAAAAATCCGTAAAAGAAGACTTCTATTTGTAAATCAGTAAAATTAAGCAGAAATCCATAAAAGTTGGCAAGTATGCAACATCCATGCCCCACTGCGATTCGAACCCGAAGGACCCATCTTGGACAATTTGTTGGAAGCCGGCGCTCAGTTTCACAACTTTATTATGCAGCAAAGACAATAACAGCTAATATGTAAAGAAGAAACAAATTGCCAAAGATATGACATAAAATAAAACATTAAAAACAGTGAAAGTGGCGTAATGCAAAAGGGAAAAAAATAAATAAATCACAAACTAAATGTACACAAAATGCTACAATAGAAAATAAAACAATTAAAGCTGACAACAACAGATTCGCAATTAGAGATGAACAAAGGAGCACATTAATCTTCTACAAAATGCGACAAAGAAGGGAAAAGAGATAAACATGGTGCAAAACAAGAAATAAAAATCTCCACAGTAAAGCAAAACTGAAAAGCACTCTGCAAAACTCTGAAGATAACATAAACAGAGCTGGCAGCTAAGAGCGGGGAGACGTGAAAAGATAAGTAGGTCACAGCTGGCGCGCGAGTGTGTTTGTAACCAACATAAAATATACCACTGCGCCACCAGGTGGCCTTCTTTTTGCAGATATGAGGAGAGGAAAAGTACGATACTGATGACTGTAAATGCCGTCTTACATGGACGCAGAAAGAAAAAGATTTCACAAGCGGTTCGAAATCTTTTTCTTCTGCGTCGATCCAAAGCTGTTACGATTGTGGATGGAATTTCGACCATCGTTATGGCTAATTATTGGCGAAAATTGGGAGAATTTGACATTTATCCGGAGGGCAGGAGGAATAGCTAAGAATTGGGGGGGGGGAGAGGAAGAGGGAGGGAGGGAGGGAGGGAGGGAGGGAGGAGAGAGAGAGAGAGAGAGAGAGAGAGAGAGAGAGAGAGAGAGAGAGAGAGAGAGAAACTGCAACGGCCACGCCAGCAGAAGAGGACGCCGCCAACAACTGCCAATAGGCCTGCACACACTGCAGGTGAGGGAAATGCTCTGCCAGACAACCCAGTTGGGAGTTCACATTACATGCCGCCATCGCCTCTGATTGGTCTCCCTATTCACTCAGGATGTAAACAACGGCCGTGTTGAAGCTGAAAGGTGAGCTTTGCTGCTGCAGTTTTGCCTGCGCAGCACAACGTAGATGGCTAAGTTAAATCCGATATCTAAATGTGGTTTTTCCTTGAATAAATTCCCACAGTAGTTTTTGCAAATGGTTATTACCGGAACAATTACATTTTCCCAGATTTAACTCTTCATAGAAATGAATTTCTTGAGTTTACCCTGAGATTTCTAGAAAATCAGTTTCCCCTGAGAAATCTGATTTCCAGGTTCTGTCACCACCCTGCATTGGTAAAATTCATTTTGGAAAAATTCCTGAGGCTGTTGTTTCACCCATGAGTACACAGCCAGTTTAATGTCTGTCACTTCATCAAAAGATTCCTCACAAAGGGTGTTCTTCAAAGGGGCAAGCAGGAAAAAATCTGAGGGAGCCAAATCAGGACTTTAGGAGGGTTGAGGCATCATTGCCCACCCCATTTTGGCAATAGCCTGTGAAGTCTCCATTGAGATGTGGGAAAGTGCATTATGACGGTATAAAACAACACTATGAAGTGGAATGCCGTGTCCTTTCCTTCTGATAGCTTCCTTTAGCTTCTTCAATGTTTGCACATAGTGAGCACAGTTTATTGTTGCAACTCCTGGATGGTGACATGACGATCAGCTGTGATGAGGTCTTTCACTCATTCGCTGTTGGCATCTGTCACTGCAGTTGCGGGTCTTCCACTCTGTTGTTTGTCCAACACTGAACTTTCTTTATCTCAAAACCTCTTGATCCACCTTCGGAAATTACTGATATTGATTGTGGCAGCTCCATACACCACCAGGACTCTTATGTGGATTTCTGGAGCCTCACATACCTCTTTTCCCAGGAATTCAATTATGGCTTTTCTCTGTCATTCATGATCTTTATTTCTGATTCTGAAAAAAAATTTGTTCCAACACTGGTGTCATCATGCATCAGAGCAGTTTCATTAAAATCACTTCATAATGTCGAAAGTTACTAAGGAGGAGGCATTACTTTCAGGATGCTCTTTGTAAGTTAAGAGGCTTTTTTATACAACACTTTTTATTGAAAATAAAAATGTTTGGTATGTTTCAACAATTTAGCACAGTTTTGCCTTTTTATAGGATCTTTAAGACACTTCTCCAAACATAGAAGCATACTCAGATGTAACTGACCAACCATGCTGACAGAAAGAGAGATATTTTGATCTTTCATGCACAAACCACTGGTAAGCTTTTACAACTGCATGTGGTATTAATACTGGATAAACATTAATACACCATAATTGTATGACAGCAAAAACAACTTTCAATGCTGATATTTCATATTACATACTTTCAATTAAAATGTTTTGTTTTTTTCACCGTTGATGCAAAGTAGAATGCTAATTATTACAACACAGACTATCTGGAAAGCTTGAACACTGAATTATATGCTGTAGAGCGTTGTGTGTGTGTGTGTGTGTGTGTGTGTGTGTGTGTGTGTGTGTGTGTGTGTGTGTGTGTGTGTGTGTGTGTGTGTACTCTATCTCTCTGTTTTGCTAAAGAGTCAAAGAATTCACAGCTTTCCCATCTGCAGCAGTTACTGTACATCGATGAATGAATTGCAGTTCAATATATCAGTGATAGCTCATTAAATTCAACATGGAGTAACCATAATAGTTGTTAAAATGCTTGATGTATCATAAACCTCAATGCATCGGCTCCTGTAACATTGAGGATCAAAAAGTATTTTTTTTGCAATAAGTAAATTCATTTACTTATCGCAGAAAAATATCGAGTGGATTACACTTTTGTAGTTTCAAGTATCAGTCATGAAAACTCAATTTTCAACAACAAAACATCCCCAATTCATGACATAAGGTTATATTCCCTTTCCAGGGATCATAGCATACTTCTGGAAAATTTTAGGTTGGAATTTTAGGAATTTTAGGAATTTTTAGAAAAATTTTAGGAAAATTTTAGGATTGTATTTCAATAAAAACTAGATGTATATTTGTATACATCTAGTAAAACAACTTTGTATACATTGTAAAGAGTTTGCTTCACACCCTTCAACCATATATACTGATAGACTGCGCATGACATCAAAATTTCTGGCTCCAACATAAAATCACATGACAACAGTCAAAAAGATGGGTTACACCTGCTGTGCTTATGGTTGCTCTGAGCGATATAGTAAAGAAAGTTCTATGATTTTTCATGGGTAAGAAAACGAATTAAATACCTAAGTCAATAAAGTTCAATTACTTAACCAGAAACTTGCAGCTATTGATATAAAAATACAGTAACTTAAGAAAAAAAAATGGAATGCATGTTCCAAATTCTTCGCAAATGTTCATCACATTATAAATCACAAAATGTAAACAACCCGTTCATGCATGTATATAGCTCATAAGTAAACTTACCTGAAGAGTTTTCATTATATATGAGGCGCATTCACATAATACACAGAAAACACTGAAGTTCTGCAATGTAAATTAGTAATCATAACAGCATTTTTACACGAAATTTGGAGTCTGATGATGACGTGCCCAATGTTTGAGCCATGGCGGCTTTGATGCAGCTATTGCCAATGCGCAGTCCATTAGTATATATGGTCGAAGTTCACACCCAAATTTTTTGCATAACGTCTAATGTCTAAAGTTTAAGTATGATTTACTTCTAATGTTCAGTTCTTATCTTTTCACGTGTTATTATCATATTCAAGTATATTTACCACATTCAAGTTTCACTTTGAACATTAATATGCTGTTTAACCAGAAGCAATTCACGATTTTCACAGAAAGTTTTCAGGTTTCACATTAAATTATAATATCCTAAAAAGGTAATTGAAAACCAAGAACTATGTACAATTGTTCACTGAATTACTTTTTTCATATTATTGTTTTAACCTTTTCCTGATACGCCTATCTTTTTCTGCTTCCACCACAACTAATTTACTTTGTTTTCTTTATTTCAGCTGAACCTTGTATGATCAAGTTAGAGGCAACTGCTATTTCAACAGTATTTTGTTTTTCTACAGCTTTTCGCATTCTTTCTGTTCCCTCTTGAATTACTGCTAGGGAGGCTTCTTTATCTTTTTTAAGCCTATTTATTTCTGCATCATTTTCTTTTATTTTGTCATCAAACTCAGCTTTTCTTTTTTTCTCTAGCTGCTTTTCCTTATTTTCCTCTCTTTCTGCTTCCTTTCTTTTACCTTTTTTGATTGTTCTTCCTTCAGCTTATCAACATACTCTTTATAAAATTTATGTGAATCACGAACACTATTTAACAAATTTATTGTTATGGGAATTTCTTGTTATGGGAACTTTTTTTTCCTTTATGATGCGCTTTTACTTGTGAAAAGCCACTATTAGAAATATTGAAAATTTCTGAACACAATATACACTTAGCAGAAAATATTGTTTCAGTTGCAGAACACCATTCTTTCAACTTCACTCCGTCCAATTCTTTGGCGAGCCACGCATCTTGAAATTTCGTTTTGGATTTAGGCATCTTAAACACTTGTATTACTAACCAGAAAATGAAAGGGAAGTACAAAAACACGTTCCAATATTGCAAAACCAGACAACTTCCCGAAATTTGGCTGCGAGGATGTCAGAAGATATGAAAAAAAAAAAAAAAAAAAAGCAGGTCACCACTAGAGAACTGAACCTGCACAGAGAACACCATAAAAGACGTAAAACCAGAAACTATCATACGCATCTCACGCAAGTTCAGTCAAAGCGAGTCGGAGCCGAGATATATTGCGCATCGAAGGTCGCTGTCGCCGACGCAGGATCGAAGGTCAATGATCACGTGCTCTACTGCCTGCCAAGATAACTCAGCTACCATCCCATCGTCATTACCGGAGGTTACGGAAAAAGACCACATGTTTCCTCTTTGCTTCCACCCACCTGCGGTTTACAATAACAAAACATCAGCAGAAAGAGGAGGTTCCACAAGGCATGTACAAAAATAAAGTACGATCTTCTGCGTGCCACGGAGTTCGTCTGCAAAGCGCAAACCAGGGGTGAAAATGACCCCTCCCCTTTTCCCTTAGATCTCTTGTTACTCTCGAAAACTGTTCGAAGGCAAAAAAATGGAACGCCCGCCCGATGCAAGTGCATCTCGATGGCGTCATTTTTCCCTCCTTCAGCAGCACAGCATATAGGCTGTGTTTCTACAATAACAGGTCTTTTACCTTACCGTAATGGTAAATTTATTGGCGTTAATAACGGTTGTTTTTAATAAAAATAAGCTTACGAAAATTTTAGGATGAATAGCAAATTTTAGGTCTAATTTTAGGAATTTAAGGAGGGTCACAAAATATTAGGAATTTTAGGAATTTTAGGACGAATGCGATCCCTGCCTTTCTCTTTAAAAAAGAATGCGGCAAAGTAAAATCCATTTACTTCACGTAGAAACTATTCTTTTGCAGTTCCAAACATCGATGATCAAAAACACTAACAGTTTTGCCATTACCTACTCCAATTAATCTTTGCCATACCTGCCGGGATTCCGAGAAACGTATTTACATATGAGGAAAAGGAACATGATGGGGGAGGTGCTGACCATTCGCTTTATGGGGGATCAGAGGTTGTGACATAAGGGCAACTTTTTTTTTAAATGCTCTTTTAGTTATTTCTTTTCCTCCAGCACTTAAAAATTTTGACCTTTGATGACTTTCCTGGTTTAATACAACCAGGAATGTTGTTATTATTACTATTATTATTTTCCAAGATATCAGATGGAGCATAATCAGAGTTGTATTAAAAAATCTATCTGCATGCACAATCATCAAAACAGAAAATTTGCTGCAAATTCAGAAAAGGTGAACCATGATAAGCAGAAGAATAAATAAAAACAATAAAATAAATGAAAAAAAAAACTGAAAAATAAAACAATTCTCTCTTTCACTAAGCTGTTCTCTGATATTCAGAGGTTAGCTCCAAAAAGAAATACAAACTACCAGATATTTTTACTTACTGTTCTCTCGTATCAAACTTCTCCATTTACAGCGATCTTGACATACAACTCGGGCTTCACTGATATCCATTACACGCCGTACACAAGATCTTTTATACTTCATACTCATAATCTTTATCTCATGCAGAGATTCCTGAATCTGATCCACCCACGTCTTCCTTGGCCTTCCTCTGCCTTTCCTTCCTGCCACTTGGGCTAAAAAGATTTTCTTAGTATCTCATCACTCATTCTTTCAACATGGCCAAACCACCGAAGCATATTGGTCTCCACCTTGCTAACAACATTTTGCTTCACATCACACAACTGCAACACATCTTCATTCCTCACACAATCAGATCGTGTCTTGCCACAAACCCCACGTAAGTAACGCATTTCTCCAGCACACAAACGACTCCTGTGTTTCTTCTGCAGTATCCAGGTTTCACTGCCATACATCAGAGTAGGAACAATTACACTTTCATACACAGCCACGCGGGACTCTCTTGAGAGCCCATCATTCCTGTGAAAACCTCCTAAAGCAGCCTTGACTTTCAAAGAAGAATTCACTCGCCTACTGATTTCACCATCCAACTTGTTCTCTCTGTCAAACATGCTTCCTAATTACACAAACTCACTCACCTGGTCAATCACTGTGCCATTTACACTTAGATTACATTCAGTGCTACCAGTTCCTCTCTGAAAAACCATAACTTTGGGTTTTCCCTTATTTATACTCAGTTTGAATTTCATGCAAACTTGTGGTACAAGATGAAATTCAATCATACCACTGGGTAAATAGCCAAGCTACTCTTCACCCATTTGTTTGTTATTTTAAAGCTCATGACAAATAACAAGTTTTTGAGCTGACCAATGATAGGTAGCTCAAGAGGAGTGCAAAAACTGCAATTCAGAGACCCCTCACCAAATCCCATTTATTTGGATCTCTCTACTAAAATCTGGCATCAGTCCCAACACCACAATTTCACATTGTAGTTCTGGCAACCAGCCCATCCAGTCGACTGTGCATGATCAAGGTTGTAGGATGACCGAAAGCTACCACTAAACGAACCTTTTTACCATACCTGACTCTGGGCATCAGAAAGCATTGCTTTTCCTATAGCCTTTTTTTTTCATTCAAAGTGGTCATTTAGGGAGATGACCAGTGGCATACCCAGAAATTAATTTTGGGGTGTGCACATCGTCGCCGCAGTGTCAAAACCATGAATGCAAACTTTTGTAATTTGAATTATTGCTATTTAAAAATTAAATTTCACCAAATAATCATTTCTGCAATTACATCACTGTTCAAGCACTGAACATAACATTTACATCAAGTTGCATCTATATTATGCATTAGTGAATAAAATTTTATATGATGTAAAGTCAACAATCAAAAAATTCTCACTTTCTTGGTTTTATCGGTGCAGCTACGATACCATTCCTTCCTAAAGCAATGAAAACAATGTGCATGAGGACAGGCATTTTATTTTTCTCAAATACTATTAATTAGAAAGTAATGTTCATTCTACGTTTTTGTTTTCCTGCTACGGTATGTACTCAAGATAAAAGGCTTACCCCCTCCCTCCCTAGCCCCCACCATTCATTAGTCTGACGCCCTGACCACTACAACATACAAGACCAATTCGCTCTCTTCTTTCTTTGGTGGCATATGAGTGAGGAACGCGCGCAGGGGGGGGGTAGGCATTAAAAATAGGTATATGTGACCTCGTCTGATCATTCCAAACAAAGAACTAAGGGCAATTTAAGGAAGACCAGAATGGCGACACTAGCAAAATAATGTCCCCGACAATTTTGTTTCAGTTTTTAATACTAGACAAAATTATTTTGGGGGGTGCACATGGCCCTTTGCACCCCACCCCTCCCTTAGTACTCTACTGGAGATTACTAACACTATTCCTTTCAGATTGCCTACTTACAGGGGTAATAGAAGGTGTAGAACCTACGAAAGGGGAGAAAAGATGTTTGAGTTATTTGTTGTTATGTCTAATACTCTTAACCCAGTAGCATGATATCTGTGTCAGGAAGACTTGCCCTTCCTCATAATACCTGGGGTAGTGAGGAAGATAAATAAAGGACTAGGAGCAAGCGATTATCACCAAATATGGGCTTATAGTCAGTACTGCTGAGATGAGAGAAGGAAATGAAATGTTTTACCATAGCTTTCGTAAAACCTGGCCACTATGCAAACATTTTCGTTTGGGAAACACAGAAAATTTTGGTAACCCTTTGGTTCAGCAGCTTGAAGGGTTAATGAAATTCGTCTTTACTCAGTGTTACATTGATAGGAAGAACTGATACACAAGGATGTGCATACTTTCCTGATTTCACCATCTGAAAACATTTTTCAGATAGACAAATGCTTTATCACAGATACTTCTAATATCTGAAAACAAGAAAATCTTATTTTTGCTGCGTGATTTAATAGTCTTGAATCTCCTTGTAAATCATAATTCAAAATTTTAAACAAAATTTGTTCACCACAGAACTGTGTTCCAGAAAAACTCCTACATATGCCTCATACAAGATCAATCCTTTTTCCATATTAAAGGCATTCTTGAACACCAATCACAACTCTACCAAAAGAAAGTTATCAAAGCTAAATAAATATCAGCTGCCATCATATTTCTGGTGTCATAATATGCACAAACTTGAAATTAAAAAGAAAAAAACACTTAAACTTGCATTTAATTTCAGAGAAAATCACCATTTCATTTTACACTGCTTTAGTCTTCAGTTTATTTAAATAATAGTTCACAGCAGTGAAATACCAGTCAAATTATGTACAGTAAGAAAACTTTGCTCATGTACATAAAAACAACTGCAGGAAAATTCATATTTCTTAAATACATCTACATAATAATGGCAATAGCAAAACCATCAAAATCACCTATCCTCTTTGAGAAAGGGGAGAACAAAATATGAAAGACATGGTCCAGCACACCACATAGACAGTCACTAAAACATGCACAAAATTAATCTATAAAAACGCACATTAAATAGTTAAGTGGGTTTATGTAGAGCAACAATGAATAGTAAACTTTCCTACATCTGCTTCACAAACTGGCATAAAAGATATATGATTTAGGATAAGGAAAAATACAAAAAAATGCCGAGAGAAAAAAATGGACTAATGCGAAAAAAAAAAAGGCTCACTATGTACAGTTATTTTGGATTGTTTGTTCTCTCAATCTTCTGACAGCATGAGTTACATTACTTTAATTCCTAACTTGAGAAACAAACAATCAGAGGGCACAACCCATAGCCTCACAAAATGAATACAGCCAAATCCTGATGCAAAATAAGGCAAGCATTCCTAACTTATATGAGCAAATGAGTGATTAAAAATTGAAGACATAATTCAACACATGTACCAAACAATCATGATAGGTATCCTATAAATAGGTTAATACATGAAAATCCAGTTTGTGTGCATGAGCATTCGAATAACTTGACAGACAGTAGATTCAATAGTAAGTCACACACACACACACACACACACACACACAGTTTTTTTCAAAAATTTATGCTGTTAATGAACCCAATACAAGCAGGAAGTCAACACAGAAGCAGTACCATTTGTGAAAACACTGTAGTTATCTGCCTACATGCAGAATCTAAACATGTAGTGCAGCGTTGGCTATCGTTTCCACCAGCAAAAAGGTATCTGATGAGAAAGAGTGGTCCAGAAAAGCAGATCTTTTTCTAATGTACAACATTCTCACACACTACTGGTTTTAACTTCACATGCACCAATCTCCTCAATTTACTTCCAATAAACGTGCAAGACACCTTTAGAAATCTTGCAGTATCTGTGCCTAGCTGGGTGAGAGCAGTTTTAGTGGCACATGGAGGACCAGTGTCATATTAGGCAGGTGGTCATACTGTTTGGCACACACTCTCTTTGGTGCATATAACCCGATAATTAGAGCCACTACCATATTTTAACATTACAGCTTTCATCTCCCATGAAAGAAACGTTTAAACCTGTACTCCAGGAACAGAGAAGTTAACATATTTTGGTAACATTTCCAGCTATTCAGTTCACATGAATTTGTGGTACTACCATCAACGATATTCTATCTTCCACTCCTGTCTACAAATTACACAAACTATAACATTTCGCCACAAATTTTATTGCAACAGGCTTCTTTGCAGAATGCCAAGACTGCTGCTGTGTGTGTTCTATTCATAATGACAGTTTAGAATTTTATTTACGTATCTACACAATGCCTTCTCAGCACTCATTTTAACAAACCAAAGGCAATAAATTACAGGATTTCATAGGAATGGACAGAAAGTGGTCTTAACCCCAGTCTTCACAGTTTACTACTCCATGCTGCCTATTAATAGTGGAGTGTAGTGATCTGTACTCGTTTGAGACTATAGCCTTGATGTGTCAATAAATCTGGAACATTAGAATGATACTTTGAATACAAGGTAAGCACACAGGACAAAAAAAATCAGTCATCCCTAACAGAAATGACAGTAGGAAGTTACCGGTTGCACGGAGGATGCAGTGATAGCATTGTTGGGAGATAAATAGTACTGACACGAACTACAGAATCATTTCTGTCTTGTGCAGTGGTGAAGAGCAATGTGTGTGCCGAATTTAGTCTGCAACCCCATAGCAGAACGTTCCTGGTCAGTCTGCGACAGACATCATTATGCCACAAAATAATCTGTGGGTGGTCAGTGTGCAAGATAACTACTAAATGCGAAAAACAATAAAAATTGCACAGGCAAATTTTTCTACCTAAAAAATGTCTAACCTAGGTACTACAGCAATTGAAATGTTAATTAAAATCAAGAACATTCTGGTCTTCTGTATCTGGAATTTTGCCAATATTTTCAAGTTGAAATACAAAGATTTATGGAATAAAATTATATTTAACAACAATAAAGCGCAGAGGCATCACTAGAAAAAAAATTGTCATGAGGAGAAATCTCTCCGTTCTACTTCCGTTTTCGGAACATTTTTCGCCGTTTCCCATCTAAAGTGCAAACATTTACGCAATTGAATGGGGATTAAACAGTAATACAGCAGCACAGCAAGTAGAGGGTTATTAGAGAGAAATTTTTGCTCCGTGCAACTTTGGTTTTCAGAAAATTTTCCTCCCTTTTCGATTTTAATTACAAACATTTACCTAATAAAATGATATTTAATGACTAAAGAGGGCTGAGGGAATATCACAGGAAAAAGAATTCAAGATTACTGGGTTCCATCAAACTTTCGTTTTCAGAAATTGTTGCCCCTATTTTCAAACCAAAACGCAAACATGTATGCAATAAAATTATATTTAACAACAATATCAGATAATCCTCTCTTCAAGCATTGAGGGAACGTCGGGAGAAGAAAAAATTATGATTACGGGGAAATCCTCATTTCGACTAACTTCCGTTTTCGGAAATTTTGAAAGGCAGAAAACTTGCATCTATGAAAGGGAGCCTGCCAGATGGTAGGGTTTTGGGGATATTGTTTCTGTCTGCAGGACCAAAATAAATATGCGATGTGCACCGTGCATCGCCGCAATTCTGCTACGAGGACGAGTAGAAAATGAATCTGCGATGTTCGTCAGTCATCGCCGCGATTCTTCTACGGGGATGAGTAAAAAATAAACCTGTGATGTACGTTGGCCGTCACCGCGATTCTTCTACAGGGATGGGTACAAAATGAATCTGCGATGTACTTCGCCCGTCGCCGCGTTTCTTGCTCCAGGGATGGGTACAAAATTAAACTCCGATGTACGTCGCCCGTTGCCACGGTTCTGCTATGGAGATGAGTACAAAATAAATCTGGGATGTGCATGGGCCATTGCTATGATTCTTCCACGGGGATGAGTACAAAATAAATCTGCGATGTACGTCGGCCGTCACCGAGATTCTGCTACGGGGATGAGTACAAAATAATTGTGCGACGTACTTCGTCCTTCACGAGAGGAGAAGAAGAAAAAAAAATAATAATAATTAAGATTACGAGCGACATCCTCACAACGCCTAACTTTCGTTTTCGGAAATTTTGAGACGTGGGAAACTTGCATCTATGATAAGGAGTCTGCAAAAAATGGTTTTAACAGGGTTATGGGATATCGTTTTTGTCTGCAGGACCAAAATAAATCTATGTCGTACGTTGCCCGTTGTGGCGATTCTGCTATGGGGGTCTGCAATATAGGTCTTAAGACAGACATTACTTAGTGGCAAAAAAAAAAAGCCATCGTGTTTGGCCATGCCCTTGAAAGCAAAATGAATGAAATCACCCAATTTATTGGTGTGTCGAAGCATACTGTCTAACAGGTCTACAAACAGTGGTGCAGTTCGCAGTCAACTAAAATTCGGCGACATAACTGTGGCCAGAAAACGATTCTCACCCACAGGAACCACCACCATGTTTCCCACCTAGTAGCTCCAAATTTGTTTCAAATCAGGCAACAGTCAATGAAAGTCTACTCTAACCAATTTCCGAAAGGACATTGCAACGAGAACTGCATGCGATGAACATCTGGAGCAGAGTACCACGGAAGAGGCCTCTTTTAACGACAAGTCGCACTTATCAATGGGTTGGTTGGTTGGTTGGTTAATATATTTTAATGGCGCAAGGGCCATGGTTGGCCAAAGAGCGCCAAAACAAAAGACATCAAAACAAAACTAAAGCAATAAAAACGTACACAAGGGTAAAAACAGGCTGATGTAGTAAAAATGAAATATGATAGTGAACAAGTTAAAATCTAGATAAGTTTAAAAAAGTCAATATCCTGTAAAAACGAAAACACTGCTTTCATGTCGCAGGCTTTGCCAATAATTGTCTGCAGCGTAGCTGCTCCTTCGTCCAACAGATGAGAGTGAAAATGACGAAAACGATGATCACAAAACCGAACACAAGTACACAAAACATGAAGGACAGTGAGACGACAGTCGCACGCCTCACACACCGGGACACTCTCGCCACACAGCAAAAAGCGGTGAGTAAAACGACAGTGCCCAATGCAGAGACGCGCAAGAACAACCTCCTCACGACGGTTCTTCCGCAAACTAGACATCCAAAGTCCGATCCGTGGTTTGATGGCATAGAGTTTATTGCTGCCCTGCTGAGACCACAGGGACTGCCACTCATCCAGAACAAATTTCCGGATCAACGGCCGATAATCTCGGAAAGACAGTGGCAGCCGAGCTGGCGACATGGAGGAAACAGACCTGGCAGAGAGATCTGCCAGCTCGTTACCCCGGATCCCAACATGGCCAGGAACCCAACAGAATCGGACCAGGAAGCCATCACCCTCCAAAGTTCCAAGAAGACGACGGACATCACGGATGACAGGTGACTTATCAATGGGCTAAGAGGCACCAAAACTTTACCCTGGAGGATTGGAAACGAATAATTTGGTCTGATGGGTCTTGTTTTTGTTTGAACTCCAATGAGGGGAGGCGACGAGTGCATCGCAGGTCCAATGAAGCTTTTAATCCTGATTGTGTCGAAGGTGTTATTCAAGCTGGATGGGGTTCTGTAATGTTTTGGGGATGTTTTCCACATCACGAAATGGGCCCTCTCGTTGCAGTGATGATGAATTTGAACCAGCATGCGTACCTCCACATTCTGAATGACAAACTTTTGCCCTTTGCCCTACACCTGCAGGAGCAGCATCACCTTACCATTCCTGTCTTCCAAGACAACAATTGCCGTGTGCACAGGGCTAAAACTGTGTCTGAATGACACGACGAACAATCAGCAACACTGTCTCACCTCGACAGGCCCGCTAAATCCCCAGATTAAAATCCTACTGAAAATCGGTGGGATCATTTGGAATAGAAAGTGAAACACCGGAATTGAAATGAATTGACACCCGTGTACTCTGGCGGAACTTAAGGACCAATTGACACACGAGTGGCTGCAAATTGATGTTCAATACATCCATAACCTCTTGGAGTGTCTACCACACTGGACTCATGCTAGTATCAAGGCAAGCGGGGCCATCACCTGTTACTAGGTGAATTCTGAAAGGGGTAACTAATATTTTGTCCGGTGTGCTTATATACTACTAAGAAAATCCTTTTACCACTGCCTTAGATGCAATTAAACTAATGCAAAGCCTTCTCCCTCTCTCTCTTGTTTACGCTTTCCAACCGTAGGTTGAAGAAGCATATATGCTCCAGCTTCGCCCATCCGTTTGTCTGTCTGCACGATAACTCGAGTAAAAATGGTTCGATTTCGACGATATTTTAGTTTGTGGTAAGGCACAACCTGGGGACGAACCCTATTGAAAATGGGCGAAATAGGGGTCAAAGGTCAGGACATAGAAGCGGGATCCATTCCATCACCCTTATGCATCATTACTTACGTAAAAATGCTTTGATTGCAACAAAACTTTATCATGTTGTTCCAGAGGTATACTGAACCAATTCTGTTGAATATCATTGAAGTAGAGTCAAAGGTCAGGGCACAGGAGCGAGATTTATTCCACAGCCATTATCCACATAACTTGACAAAAAATGCTTCTATTGCAACAAAACTTTAGTATGTTGTTCTGGAGGTATACTGAACCAATTCTGTTTAATATCTTCAAAATGGGGTCAAAGGTCAGGGCACAGGAGCAAGATTTATTCCACAGCCACTATCCTCATAACTTGAGTAACGATTTCTGGTATGTTGGAAAGCGTATCATAATCAATGCATTGCATGATTTTACTAACTTGTGTAGCTACTACTTCCCACTATCAGTAAGCACTTGCAGGAATCCTCCATTGCATTAAGGGTCCTCCATACCTCGTAAAAAATAGCTCAAAAACGCATTTGCAGAACGAAATTACATACATAAAAATTCAATTTAGAAATTTGGTTTTTATTTTTACATGTAGAATAAACATTGAACCATCTTTCTGCGTTTCTATATTAGCATCACTTTGCGGAATAATATTTTAATTATTATCCCAAAAAGTGTGAACAATGGGCAGATTGACAATTAATTTTTAAAAGGTCTAATTTTGATATCTGCTAGGTTAAAAAGCAGTAAAATAGTTTGACATTTTCTCTTGAAATATAAAAATTTGAGAACACATACGAGTGATATGATATATTGATTTTTCTATCTGCATGATGCTATATTTTGTTTCAATTTCGCATTGAAACAATACGGGGTATGGATGGAGGACTCTTAAGGTAAATCCATACTAAACCCAGAATGGCAATGGAATTCCATTTAGCGCCTCTTAGAGGCATCTGCAGTTCTTTATCTCTCTCTCGGCAAGGTGTTTTGGGCAACATTCTTGTTTTCCTTTTGAACTTTATAGGTTTGGAGATATGGTATCAAACAGACGAATTTCTGCATCAAATTCATTTGTAGAACTAATGAGTGAACTAACTGTTTGTACAGCTGACAGCTTGTGCCCAAACATCCACCAACTACTATTGTTCACATTTACATTTCACAAGTGTGGATTCCCTTATCAGGAACTGCAAACCCTTTATCTTTACCTCACTTGTGATCCTGCTATAGTTGCATCCTACATGAGAAAGTATAACTATGCAATCTTCTCAAAATGGGGATATCTTAAAAGGCATAAAACTAAATTCCCTTCTCAACTCTGCTATCAGAAAAATGCCACAGCTGCATACATTCTTCCTAGACCAGCACTTAGCAAGAGAGTGGTTGGATGACAAAAGGTCTGTATAACAAAATGTTACCATAAACACAAACTAACCCTCCTTGTACAAAATAAGATGACAAAAATGGGAAAGTTAAAAATACAGTAGAACACCATCTGTAGGTTTTTCATTCGTACATAAAATGTTGCTGGTCCAAAAATTCTGTTTTGGCTTTAATGTTAAATTTTATCAATTATATATTAATCAAATTAGCTTTCTTCTCATTTATACGTTAAATTGCCAGGTTGTGTTGTAGTGAATTATAAATTCAAACCCTACAAATTTGGCTTTCAGACACCTCCCTCCCCGCCCAAGCAAATGCTGTTTTCCATTTCTCCCGCAATCCACTCTCCACATTTCCAGTCGTCCACATGCTTTACGACTCACTCTGTGGAATGTGTGCACTCCTCTTGAGCTACCTATCATTGGTCAGCTCAGTTGGCACCTGCAGCAGACACCAGCTCTTACTTGACATCATGTCAGAACTTCAACACTTTGGCAAATTAAGCGGCTTCCCCAATTATGCAAAACTTTATCTCGGAGAGATAATTTGGTACATTCTTCAAAAATTGTCCCAATTAAACGATGGCCTAATTAACCAGAATCTACTGTAACACATCACATCTCCTTATGTAAAAATATCATTTGAATATGAATTAGTAGTAATGCATTCTATACCATGTATATACAGAATATGTACTACACTGAAAGGACAAATTATTATGTACACCCACCTAAAATCATGTGGCACCACTTTTTGCACGCAGGACATCATTCAAACATCATGGCACGGCCACAGTGAGGTTTCGAAACACAGACTTAGGTATCGCTAACCAACAATCTAAGAGTGCTTGGCGTAAAGCAGGTAGAGATGTTGGTGGGGATGGTTGATCATGAACAGCTCGTTCCATTATGTCCCATAAATTCTCTATGGGGTTGATGTCTGGTGAGCGAGGGGAGCCATGTGAGTGTGGTAAGCTCACTGCTATGCTCCTGGACCCAGCCGGTCGCTAGCCGGGACTAATAGGGTGGAGCGTTGTCCTGTTGAAAGATCAGAACTTGGTTGGGACACAGACACATAATGAAAAGGTGGAGATGGTCGGCCAGGAGTCGTACATAGCTGAAACTAGTGACGGAAGACTCAAGTGGTACCAAGGGACCCAGGCTGGACCATGTGAAAGCTGCCCAAACAGTTACACCGCCTCCACCGGCCTGTAGTACCCAACTTAGCATGTGGGGTACACAGCTTAGTGTGGTTTCAGCAGCACATGCTGCCCGCCATCGGCGCGATACAGTATGAAAAGGGATTCTAGTGTTCTCCCTAAAGCCTTTTTATTGGGTGGCCCGCCCAGGTAATTTTCTTTGCTGCCCAGCTAAATTTCCTGTAATGAATGTTTTCACATCACACATAATAGTAAGAGTGGAAAACTTACACCCACATACACCATAAATATTTAATTTTTTCAGGTAGAACCATTTAATGGTGGTTTTAAGATTCCCAAACTGAGCACATCACACATTCAACGAAAACTGCAGAGAGAACGGACGACCAGAGGTTCCAAAAGATGGCAGACAGATCTGCCAAAAATGCATCAGACAATACATCCAAGAAGTCCGACGAAGTTTTTTGGTGATTGCAATTCCTCATGCAAATATTTTTACGAGGGATTCATTTTTTCTGTTTTTCAAGTTTTTCAACGTAATTTTCACATCTTTGTCTTAATGTGCCTCCTGTTGTTCAACTAAAAAAGTATATCCTACTCAAGAAAACACGCAGACTAACTTCAAAAAACGCCTACACCCAAGAATCTGATGAGAACAACAGTGCAAAGATTTGAACATCGACCACCTACAACCGAGAGGTACGTGAAAGATTTTTCCTTGAATCACATTCGATTACCGCAATATATATTCGCAGGGAATAGTAATAACTTCCAACTGAGAAATTGCTTTTCGCTGAAAGGAAATATAACATGTAAAAAGTTACAGCAGTTAAAACCACCATTAAATGGTTCTACCTGAAAAAATAACATATGGAAAACATGTTTTTTTAAATCTCGATACATCGAGAAATACGTGCGTGCCATAAATATTGGTGAAAACGACTGAAATCTGTGTTGAACATGATTTATCAGTAAGCATTTAATAAGTACAATCACGCTAAGCAAAACAACATCCTTTCTTTTTTTTTTTTTCGATTGAGGAAGGGGTCGTTTAAAGTACCACCCAGCTAAAATTTCTTGCCACCCAGCTGTAAAAAAACTCTAGGGAGAACACTAGGATTCGTCAGACCATATGACATGTTTCCAATCATCTATGATCCAGCTTCGATGGGCTTTGCAAACTGCAGCCGAATCATGTAATGCTGTGCATAACAAACATAGGGACATGACGTGGTTGTCGACTGCCCCCAGACGAGTTGTGCCATGTGTCGACAGATTGTCTTTGAGTATAGGCTTGTGGATGCTCCTTCATTAAATTGTGATGTGATTTGCCGCAAACAAGCCTTCCGATTTGTCTGTACGATGCTGACCCATCGTTGGCACCCTTGATCAGCCAATGCACTTTTACGGCCACATTTTAACCGACTGTTAGTTGTTTTGCCGGATTTCACGTATGCCTGGTACACGCTTGCTATGGTTTGTCACGGAATTCCCAAGAGTTTAGCCATTCGCTGACTGAACGTCCGGCCTTCCTGGCTCCCACAACTTGACATTGATCAAATGCACTTACGTCTCATCCTTGACCCATGCTAGCACTTGATGGAATGTATTCCTGTGTGTACAGACCCACTCTATTTATAGCCCCAATTGGTTTTCCTGTACACCGCAATTTAGTGCGGTCCTGCTGCTTTGCGTATTTTCATCGGGGTGTATGTAATAATTTGTCCTTTCAGTGTATGTACTGTATTTACAAGGACTGTAACTCTATGCTGTATAACTGAAATCAATAAAGCCAAAAACATAAAAAGCTGAGGGGGGGAATAATGTGCTGCCATCTAGGGATGGAAATCTGCTCTATTTCATTTATGTTTTGTTGTTTCTCGTCTTTTTTTTTTTTTTAATTATGTTACCTTGAGAAATGTATAAACATGGTTCGCTCTGTTTATAAGTGGGAAGAATCAATTAGAGTAAATGGCAATCATGAGAGAACAGGTGTCAATAGTAGACACTACATAAACATGCCATTCCTTTTTGTTCTGTATTCTCCTCTATTTCTATAACTGAAAATGAAAGATATCCACTCTGAAGGTCTTCACTAGCTGCATCAGAGCACAGATGATAGTGCAGTAGGAGAAATAATTCACAAAATTTATGGAAGACGTTACAGATGAACAGAACACAATTTTGTAAAAAGCTGGCAGACAGACTCCACAGAGATACTGTGTACTAGACTTAAACGATAATGAATGTTTACATACCTGGGAAGTGAGTTTAAGACCTTGAATATGGAATGCTTTTCACTTTCTTGGCGGCTAAAATGTAATGACGGTCCGGCATGTATTGGCATCCTACGGTATCAGAAAAAGTTTCTAAAAATTACTTGCAACTCCCAGGATTTTTTTTTCTTCACATTTCTTCATTTTATGCAACAACTGCTCTATTTCCATTAACTTGCTGGTAAAATGCATGAATGTAAGAACAAATGTCCGCCATGAGACATGACATTTATGCCCCCAGCAGCTGTTAATGCAAAGTCTATACGACACAAGTTCGCCTTCTCAGCAAAATCAACCATAATGCAGATTTGACTGGATTTGTTGTTCAGCAATGATATGCACATATGAATGTTACACCAATCAACCAGGGGGGAAAAAAAAATTCTGAAGTTTTACTTTTCTTGCAGACAAACTTGCAAACTGATACTACAGCCAACAACTGGGTGCAAGTTTTGTAGAGTTCACATCTAAAAAATGGGTAAGATTTTTTTTTTTTTTAAACCAGATTGACCAAAATCTGATAAAACTGCAAAGTGCATCTCTCATCACATGGCCAAAAAAGCATTAAAAATACTCAGAAGTTCGTAAAATGCCAGATTAATTTTGAATTATAGGAACAAGAGATTAACTACCTCTACCTCCCCCCTCTCTGATTGCTTTATCAAACTTCACTACAGATAAAATCCCTTTATCTAACTTTACTACGTTCACTTTATCAAACTACCAATCAAATTCTGAAATCCATATATCCCACACATGTTTCAAACCACTAATCCTGAATATTTTTTTACATATATATTCAGACACTCAACTATCACAAGACTGGTAGATGAGCACTGAAGCTTTAGGAAATTTCAATCGGGATCCCACTTCACTGTCTGTTAAAAAAAAATTTGAATATTAACACATCACTTGTTCCTTAAAATAATTTTTCTTTGTTTTTAACAAGAATTTTTTTTAGTTAGAAACTTTGAAGCTCCAGTTTCATGTGCATTATATGCTTGGTTGAGAACAATATGCATGATCTCATTTGTGTCTAGTTATTCTCCCGTTTTCAACGACAACACTCAACTGAAATGAGGATATATATACAATAACCACAGATGTATGGAACAGCTGAATCAGCAGTCTATAACCTGTCGTAATTACCAGCAAAAGCATACATATCCTGCAACAGACACAATTCAAAGGCTTCACATTCAAAGAAGGGGGCTTTAACAATTAATTAAATAAGACCTCATGATAATGTGCAAAATTTAGGGCCACAAAAACATCACGCCCACAGCACATCAGATAATAAGGACATGATTAAGGGACGTAAACAACATTACTGTCAATCAATGGGTAAACAAAGTTAGACCTTCTCCACAAACACACACACACACACACACACACACACACACACACACACACACACACACACACACACACACACACACACACACACACAGAGTTCTTGCTAAAATTGAGATTATTTGATGCTTAAGCATTATAAATGATTAAATATCAACTTTATTAGAAATCAAAGGCAAGAAAAGGTAGAGATATGCTTCCAAAGAAAAACAAAAATTCATTTGATGCACACGAATCTTCCAAGAATAGGTGAATGAAGTCTTACGCATGCTATTTTCACCATTTTATCAGGAACTGATGACACCAGTCAATCGTGATTGAAGCTTGTTGTAAAAATAATATGATTTACAACTTTCAGGACAACTGTCAAAAGCTCTGTTTACATGTAGGAACAAAAACTGTTTAAGAAATATATAACTAAATATTATATTTCCAGTGTATGGACTTTGTGAACTATGTCACACGCATGTGGTGCTTTAGAACAAAAATCACTGCCGAGAGTGCAAAAAAAGTGGCTGCTGTTTAGGTTAGGGCTAAGCAAATAGGGTTTTGTGTACAAGCAAAATGGTTGTGTAATATTTATGCACATAGAAAATGTTTGAATAAAATCCATAGATACTTCATGTATATCTTCCGTATAAGGAAGTCACAAGTTATATGTGGTTAAAATACATATTTTAGAATTGCTATTACGCACGTTAAAATACGGACATGTGATTATGGTGGTGCAGTTAATTATGACGTTTATTATTTAAAACATAAAGACTAAAAGAAAGATAGAGCAATTACTCACATATATTCGTCCAGAGGTAGATTTTGTTTGCATACCACCGTAGTTCCGCAAGTTGTTTGGTCTCGGGTGTTTAGTGACTATCTATGCATTGCAAAAGTCTGATGGTGACTATAATATGGTGTTTAGCAATGTCAAAGTAGTAGTCGACCCAAAAATCTTGCTATATAATTGTATTGTAAGCTCAAAAGAATAATACAACTGAGAATAAAAACCCTGTAATGACCACAGGCAGGTTAAAACGCTAACAATGAACAATCCAAAAAAACTATAGCGAACAAATCTAAAAGGCTGATAGTGAACAAATTTAAAAGAACAATATGAAATAGTTTTGTAAGTAGTTCATTCATAAATTAAGTAAATAGTTCATTTGTCGTTTCTTCTGGCCATTCATATTTAATTTTGTTCTTTTAAATTCGTTCGCTATAGTTTATTGGATTGTTCATTGTTAGTCTTTTAACCTGCCTGTGGTCATTACAGGGTTTTTATTTTCAGTTGTATTATTCTTTTGAGCTTACGGTACAATATATAGCAAGATTTTTTGGGTTGACTACTACTTTGACATTGCTAAACACCATATTATAGTCACCATCGGAACTTTTTGCAATGCATAGCCGCTGAACACCTGAGACCAAACAACTTGTGGAACTACGGTGGTATGCGAACAAAAACGATCTCTGGACGAATATATGTGAGTAATTGCTCTTGCTTTCTTTTAGTCTTTATTTTTTAAATAATAAACGTCATAATTAACTGCACCACCATAATCACATGTCCGTATTTTAACGTGCGTAATAGCAATTCTAAAAGAGGTGCTGAATCTCTATGTATTATGAATAAAATTCAGTTGAAATTATCAGCACATTCTATTACAAATTACTGTGATGCACATTTTGTACTTTTGATAGATAAGGTACGGATTTAATTACTATGCATGCATTTTTTTTATACGCAAAATTAGTATCGGCATTCTGCAGATCTCCCTCCCCAAATTTTGGGTTTTAACAACCACAACAAGAAACTCAGGCTATTAAGCAGTCACCCATCACAAATTTGGAGCCACTGCCTCCAGGGAAAGGACAAGGCCTGCACCATCAGACAAACACACCCACAAGGGCTGCAAACCCGCAAAGCATAAAGCACGATAAGCAACACAATAAGATGATTATGTGTAAGTTCCAATCACACTTATGTCGTGTTGAACTTCTATTTCGTGGCTAGTTAATTATATTATTATTCAATCTATATATTTAATTAGTATTACTGTTTCACACGTTATACAAGAAAACGATGTTTCTAAGTTGATATATATAATTCAAATATTTTATATTGCATGTAACAGCCATGAACTTGTTTATTTATCTCTGGTTGTTAGCCAATCTGTAAATCTCAACTTTGGGTATGGAATATCGTTGAACATTTCTTTTCTTTAATTATTGTATATATTTGATGGTCATAAATGAGTGATAGGCAATGCACGTAACTATAAAACGAGTTAAGTTGATGGTAGTTGAGAACACGCTAAGTTACGTATGTCGTAAAGTATGGTTTTGTCGATAGTATTGGGGACACCTCTTTCCCCACTTCGGGGAAAATTCTCATACTTTCCACAAATATAAACTGTCAGCTATCAAGTCTTTCATTCATCAAGCTCATTTGGTTTATAACACTGAAGTTAATCTAAAAAATTAATTAGCCAACATCCGCTTGATTGCTGCTCAACATGGCTTTCCTCCACACCTGGTTTCTAAATTAATTCAAAATGCTATGAAAAAACAAGTTGTTGCTCTTCAACCTGTTTCACCTAAAAAAAAGGAACTAATGTTTGCTGGTCCTATCCCTTACCATAAACTATCTGCCTACAAGCTCATCAGTATCTTCAAAAGAGAAGGATATAGACTTGCCATTCGTTCTTCTCCTTCAATTTCTATTATTCTACGTAATGACAGAGACCCAAGACCTCCACTTTCTTCTCCTGGGGTGTATAAAATTCCTATCAAGACAAACGCTGGATTAACCGCATACGTAGGAAGTTCATTCCGAAAAATTCTCTCAAGACTTCAGGAACACAAAGCTGATGTGAAATTTGGAAAACCTTCCTTTTCCTTGTCTCACTCAACTTACCATGGCTGACACTTCTGCTATCCACTTTGGTCCAATACAAAAAAGTTGGCTTCCTTCCAAAATCATTTTGCTGTGAGGTTTACAGAAAGTTTGGAGATTTTACTTTACAAAAATTGCAACTCTGAGCTTCACATTTACGTTCCATACATCTGGAAATCTCTCATTACCTCACGTCACCCGGAGTAATCGTTACAAAACTTACCTTTCCAATCTGGCAATGAAGCAAATCTTATAAGTCACACTGACGAAGGCCATAATAATGGCTGAAATACATTTGCTTTAAAAACTATTATACATAACTTAGCGCTTTCTCAACTACCATCAACTTAACATATTTTATGGTGCTGTTGATCTGTGGTATTAACATGTTTAAAACAACAATGTGTGCAAGTTGAAAACGAGCTAGAAGATTAATATTTTTAAAAGCAGAAGCAGAATGAAATGCAAAAAGTCATTTAAAAATGCTTAACAATGGAAGTTAAAAACCTTATTTGAATAATTAAAAGAACATGAATTTAAAACCTGAATTTCATAGGCTGATGTAATTCTCAACCGTAGAGGTTATTTACATCTGTGCAACAATGACGAAGCACTACATCCAGATGGAAGAGAAGAAGTGCTGCAATGAAGTATGGCTGTGTAACAACAAGCACATTGGATTACGTCAATATTCCCACTGAAGAGGACTAAACATTAGTCGAAACTAGTCTGGGTGATAATGGTAGAACAGTGTTCTTTTGGATGTTCTTTATCTTCCATCTGAATACAGTGCTTCATCATCATTACACAGATGTAAATAACCTCTATGGTTTAGAATTACATCAGCTTATGAAGTTCAGGTTTTAAATTCAGGTTCCTTTAATACTCAAATAAGGTTTTTAACTTCCATTGTTAAGCATTTTAAGTGACTTTTTGCAATTCATTCTGCTTCTACTTTTTTAAAATATTAATCTTCTAGTTCGTTTTCAAGTTGCACACATCATTGTTTTAAATATGTTAATAATACAGATCAACAGCACCATCAAATATATGCAATAATCAAAGAAAATAAATTTTCAACGATATTCCATACTCAAAGTGGAGATTTACAGATTAGCTAACAACCAGAGATAAATAGGTAAGTTCATGGTTGTTAAATTCAATATAAAATATTTGAATTATATATATATCAACTTAGGAACATCATTTTCCCATATGACGTGTGAAACAGTAATGCTAATTCAATATATAGATTGAATAATATGATTTGAAGAAAAATTAATAAAATAATATGATTTGAAGAAAAATTAATAAAACAAATAATTATTAGAACATTAGATATTCTAATGGCGACAAAATCTGCATGTTATGATTGAACGTAGAGCGATGGAGTGGTCAGATTTATATTTTATCTTCTAGCACAAATGAATTAGATGACATTTATTGTCACTTAAAAAGTATGTTTTTTTTATTCCTCAGTCACTTTTTGCTATATATCAGGAAAACAAAACAGCAAGCCTTTTTCCTTTTGTTTGAAAAGAAACAAAAAGTTAAATATTGGAGCTCTCAGCTAGCATCTTTCATTACCTGTAATGCCATTTCCTCTTCAAATTGCCAGGCTAGTACCATTTTTTTTAACATTAATTTCACTTTAAACAAAAGACGAAATGCTTGCTATTACTTGATATAACAAAAAGAGACAGGAATGGAAAAAACAACATTAGATTTCCATTATTTCCACATTTTGCTCCTCAAACTGTTGAAACCATGAGCAGAATCTGCCAGAGCAATATTTTTTTTACTTCACTTGTTGACTACCTCTCTCACACAAAAAACATGACCTTTCACATATTACAAAGTACATACTTTGGTTAGTTAGTTAGTTAATTGATTTTAGTGGCGCAAGGGCCAGGTTTGGCCAAAGAGCGCCAGACACAGAACAATCAGTTAAAGATATTTAAAAGCGGGGTGAAATGATTAAGAGCAGACAGGCTTGGCAAAAGTTAGAATAGAGAATGATAAAAGCTGTGAAGACTAGTTAGTCAATTAGGTTTATAAATAAATAAATAAATTCACCAATTCACTGTTATAATCATTATAAATTATTATTATTATTATTTTTATTTTATTATTTTTTTTTTTTTAAATAAGTTTTAAAAAGTCTATCTGCTTTAAGAACGAAAACACTGCGAAAGTGTCGCAGTGGTCGCCCAAAAGCTTCTGCAGTGTAGCTGCGCCGTCATCCAGTAGATGAGACTGAAAATAGTGAAACCGATGATTACAAAAACGAACACAACTACATAAAACATGAGAGATGGTGAGTAAACAGTCGCACGCCTCACACATTGGGGCAGCGTCGCCACACAGCAAAAAGCTATGCGTGAAGCGACAATGCCCAATGCGGAGACGCGCAAGAACAACTTCTTCCCTACGGTTCCGGCGACACGATGATTTCCAGATTCCAAGGTTAGGTTTTATACGGTGCAGTTTATTCTCCACCTGTTGGTCCCACAGACTTCGCCACGTTCGTCTGATATGATCGTGAACAAGAAAGCGAAAATCGCGGTGAAACAGTGGCAAGGGTGTGACGACCAAAGAAGAGGCAGATCTAGCAGCAGCATCGGCAGACTCGTTCCCTGGGATCCCAACATGCCCAGGAATCCAGCAGAACCGAATCTGGACATCAGCCTCGAGCAAAGAACGAAGAAGTCTCCGTACGGTAAAAAGAAGTGGGTGGCCAGTGAAATCCAAAGATGACAATGATTGCACAACACTCAACGAATCAGTGTACACAATAGCACGCTGATGAGAGCTCGACTGCACGTGAACAAGTGCAAGATACACAGCATGCATCTCCGCCGAAAAACCGTGGCCTCAGGAGGAATGCGGGCAACAGAAACTTCGTCAATGCAGACGGCGGCGGATCCAACAACACCAGCCGCCTTAGATCCATCGGTGAAAACAGGAATAAAGTCTGCATTGACGTAACGGTGTTCAGCGAAGAGCTGCTGGTACACTGACGCAGGGGTTTAGGACTTGTCAAAAGATGTAAAGCTGGTATCGACCATGACACCAAGAGGATGCCATGGAGAATCCTCAAAGCCCCTGGTCTCTCCAACGAGTGACAAGTCGAGCCCTGCATCACGAGCTACGGCCGCCATACGAAGACCGAAGGTTCGAATGCACGAGGGACGGATCTCGAACAAACGAGCATGCTGGGGATGAAAAACTGCATCGTATAAAAGATGGTCTGAGAGAGATTTAAGTTTCAGGTAAAATTGAAGAGACAGCTGCAGACGGCGTAAATGAAGCGACGGTTCATTCGCGTCGGCATAAAGGCTGGGAATGGGTGACGTACGAAAGGCTCCCGTACAAAGACGCAGCGCTTGATGGTGGATGGTATCCAACGGCCGGAGAACGGTAGGACGCGCAGAGCCATACACCATACAGCCATAATCCAGCTTAGACCGAATGAGAGAATGGTAAATACGGAACAAAGAAGTCCTGTCTGCACCCCAGGAGACTGAGGCAAGGATCTTAAGGATTGACAAGGCTCTCAGACAGGAAGTCCTTAGCCGTCGAACGTGCGAGCGAAAGGTGAGAGCACGGTCAACGGTCAAACCAAGGAACTTGGTTTCCGGCAAAACTGGAATGACTGCACGGTCCAAATAGAGCTCTGGATCAGGATGGAGGCCACGCCTCCGGCAGAAATGGACACAGGCTGTCTTGTCGGGAGAAAGAACAAACCCATTATTGTTAGCGGCTTTAACAATCTGGGTAATTGCAGACTGCAGCTGCCTTTCAACGAAATGCATGCTGGATGACAAACAGAAGATGTGAAGGTCGTCAACATAAATGGTAGCAGAAACCGTAGGAGGAAGATTTTTGAGTAAACAATTAATGCGGAGGATGAACAGAGTCACCGAAAGAATGCTGCCTTGAGGAACGCCTTGTTCTTGATGGAAAAAGGCGGACAGCGTTGTACCCAGGCGCACCTGGAACACACGGTTACGAAGAAAGTTGGCAATGAAGGTTGGCAGGTTTCCCCGCAACCCACTCTCGTGGAGGTCACGGAGGATACCGTGACGCCACGCTCTATCGTAAGCTTTTTCGATGTCAAAAAATACAGACACCAGGTGCTGCCTACGTACGAACGCCTCACGAACAGACGTTTCAAAGAGCAGGAGATGGTCAGGAGCTGAACGATGACGACAGAAGCCGCTTTGTGATGGAGACAGTATTCGATGTTCTTCAAGAAAATAAATTAGCCGGGAATTAACCATTCGTTCAAGGATTTTGCACAGACAGCTAGTGAGGGCAACTGGCCGATAACTAGAGGGAGACTTGGGGTCTTTGCCAGGCTTGGGAAAAGGTAAAACAAAAGCTCTTCGCCAAGAATCCGGGAAACTGTGCTCCAACCAAATACGGTTGAAAAGCACTAACTGATTCTCGAGAGACGACTGCGAGAGATGACGAATCATGTCATAGTGGATGCCGTCAGGGCCGACAGATGTTGCGCCGGACCGATGCAGAGCCACCCGAAGTTCAACCATGCTGAAGGGGGAGTTATACTCAGTGTTATAAAAAGGCGCAAAGGAGATTTTCTGGCGTTCCGCGGTTGTTTTAATCCTCTGAAAGGACGGGAGATACGCCTGAGAACTAGAAACTGAAGCAAACGCTTTGCCCAAGCAATCCACAATCTCCCCAACTTCAGCATACGTGCAGCCGTTATTCTCAAGAATTGAAATTTGGCGGGAACTATAGTTTCCCCGGATCTTACGAATTTTTTCCCAAACAGTTTTTGAACTGGCACGTGAATTGATAGATGAAACGTACTTCATCCAAGACTCCCTCTTGCTTCGTCGACGCACCAACCGAGCGTAAGATTTTGCTCTTTTAAATTTAACAAGATTAGCATCGGTCGGATAACGCCGAAAAGTACACCAGGCCTTATGTTGAACTCTCCTAGCCGCTGCGCAATCTGGGTTCCACCAAGGCTTCGGACGTCTTGGGAGCGTCGTTGATGTTTTTGGGATAGAGAGATCTGCTGCCTGAATGATACACGTTGTGACATCAGTAACAGCTGCGTCAATTGACCCCCGGGTCACCATGGCAAAAGATATCATTGCGGACGGTGTGAAGACCTCCCACTTGGCACGATCCATCCTCCAACGAGGAGGGCGGGAGGCAGAAGATGGTACGCTCACATTATACCTAAGTACAATTGGGAACTGGTCGCTTCCATGGAGGTCGTCACACACCGTCCACGACCAGTCGGCCATAACCGATGGTTGACCCAAAGATAAATCGATTGCACTGAAACTTCGTGTAGGCTCGTGGAAGTAAGTGTCAGCACCGGTGTTAAACAGGCACAAAGAGGTCGAGGAAAGAAGAGATTCGATCCTACGGCCTCGTGTGTCTGTTCTGACACTACCCCACAATGGATTATGAGCATTGAAGTCACCCAGAAGAAGAGCAGGTGACGGCAGCTGCCCAACTAAGCTCTCAAGAACGGACACGCTCATGTCCTCATCCGGCGGCAGATAGACGCTGCAAACAGTTAGAGGCACAGGCATGGAGATACGCACCGCAACGGCTTGTAAAGATGTTGAGACCGCAACGGGAGAAACTGGAACACTGTGGGGGACAAGGATGGCAACTCCCCCGCAAGCTATATCTCCTGAAACATTATCTTTCCGAAATGCACTGTAGCCTCGAACTGAAAGGAGGTCTGATGGTTTAAGTTTTGTCTCCTGGAGGCAAAGGCACACCGGAGAGTATGACGAAAGCAGATGTTTCACGTCGTCATGTCTTGTCCGAAAGCCTCGACAGTTCCACTGAACGATTTTATCCATGGTTTGAATTGTGGTGAATGAGAAAAAGAAAAAACGAAAAACAAAACCCGAGAAAAACTGGAACAACTAAAAGTTGTCCGATTCCATCATTTCGTCTGCAATGTCCATTTGCGCTTGGGACTGTTTTGTCCGACGCCCTGTAGTCTCTGGTGGTAAAATGGGGCGGTATTTTGGTTCCTGTGTCGCAGATGATCTTGCCCGATCCTGGTTCTTATGATGGGAGTTTGGAGATTTCTTCTCCTTTTCTTTTTCCTTTCTCTTTCCTCCCGGGGTTGTTGAAGTCCCGGTGGTGCTGGTGTTAGTTGCAGCAGGTTTAGGCAAAGTGGTTGTTGGAGCTTTCGCGTCCCTAGCTCGGGATTGTAGTGCTGCCAGACCAGCAGCTATGATGTCGTCTAGCTTGTAGGGACAGTTCACTGGGATTTGGCTATCAGTCTGGGTACCGACTGTAGTCCTTGCAACAACCGCTGATGCATAGGATCGCCGATTTGATTGGTTTGGAGCGACCTTTCTTCTGGCCTCTGGGTAGGAGATTCCCTCAACGGTCTTAATGCGTTGGATCTCTTTTTCCTCTTTCCACTTTGGACAGTCTCTCGATGATGCTGCATGAGATCCCTTGCAGTTGAAGCACAGCTCGGCTTCGGCATGGCAATCTTGCAAAGTATGGTCGGTTGCAGTACAACGCCCACACCGAGCAGTGCTCCTGCAAGACTGCTGGGAGTGACCATATGCTTGGCATTTGAAGCATCGTAGAGGACTTGGTATGAAGGGGCGCACTTCAAGGTGTAGATACCCTGCCTTGATTGAAGTTGGCAGGGATGGGGTGTTAAAGGTCAGTATGATGTTTCGAGATGGGACAGATTGGCCATTTCGCCGAAATAGGATGCGCCGGACTCCACTCACTTGTTGGTCTTTCAGTTCCTCCAGAAGTTCTTGGTCACTGCACTCCAGAAGGTCTTGAGAAGAGATAACACCTCGTGAGGAATTGAGGTAGCCGTGAGGGGTAACTTTTACAGGACAATCTAAAAAGAGGTGGTGTTTAAAAGCACTGTAGCATATTTGGGACTCGACATCTCGACAAGAAGATCTCCAGATTGGAGCTTCTTAACGCTCTTAGGAGAGCTGGCAATTGATTGCAATGCTTTATTTATCCAGAAGGGGCTTCTGGTGTTTAATGGGTTTGAAGCGTCCAAGGAGTGGATGCAAAAGAACCGAACATTGGCAGAATCAGGTGTAGGTTTCTTGTTGGGAGGGGGTGACCCTTCCTCAATGGGCCGCTTTGTTTGAAGTTCTTGGGAAATTTTTTGGTTAGCCATGAATAGAAGTGAAAAGTTCGTCCGCCGATTTCCCCGCCCACAACCGAGCCCAACAGGGGAGAGCCGGAGGTCCGCAAGCCCAATTGGACGCAGGACACGACTCTAGGGTTAAGCAACGGATATAGCATGTTGATAGTGCAGACATGCGCTCAGCGAGTACCGAGACTTTCCCAGGTCTCGGTAACACGCCTTTGGCATGCCCGCACTATCCCCAAACTCACCCTGTTGTACGAAACAACAAGCCGATTGACTAGGAGTGGGTTAGTTCCTAGCCGCCCCTTTAGGGTGAAGCAGGGGGCAAAGAGGAGTGTTGGCGACTGGCGACAACAACAACCTGGCCACCAGAAACCTCAGCCTCCAGCATCCCCTTTTCCACCTTACGGGTCACCGCACACGGCAAACATGCAGGTAGGTCTAGCAAACCAGCCCGGAAAAACAAGAGAGGAACAGAAAATGGAGAAGCAAGTCGAGTAGAAAATGGAGTAGAAAAGAAGAACAGGTAGTGGAGAAGAAAGTAAAAACAGGAAAGGGAGAGGAAAGGAAAGGGCTGGCGCATAATCACAACCTCAGCAACCAACAACTGAGGCGGGTGCTGTCAAGGTGGTGGCAACACAAAGTTGTAACGGGAAGAATCAAACATAACAAGTCGGCTGGGGCCGTGGGGTCGCTACTCCCCATCAGCTGGATGAACAGCTGTCCCTGCGGAAACGTATAAGCGCAAATACAAAAAAGCAAAAAACCGTCACAAGGTCAGCTCGGGCCGTGGGGGCGCCGCTCCCCAAATAACTGGAAAACCAGTTATCCCCGTGCGGGAGTACATACTTTGACTGGTATACAGTAATCACCATGATGAAAACCAAGTATTAAACTTTAAAATGTGCTTAAGTTACATTAAAAGGTTAAAATAAGGAATATTTTAACTGCTAACTTCAGTCTTTTTCAAACTTAGGAAAGGATGAATGATACGTGTTTGCCAGACCCGTAATGTTGAATTCACCGTTTTTCATTTAAAACTGAATTCCACGTAAATACCAAGACAACTCAAAAGTCAATGCTGTTTTCTGACAGTTCATGAAAATGTGTATTCTGCCAAAACTTTAACACTTTCACTGCAGTGTGACGACGAATGGCATCATACAATACTTAGCCCAGGTGCCAACAACATCGTGACCACGGCTTAACATTTTCCTTCCTAAAACCTTCGGCACTTGAAGAGAGTTATCTATTTTGTTACTGGCACTGAGAATGAGTATCCAACTGTCTAAAAATGAGAGTGGTTTTGGGAGCGCGTTTTTTTCCCATGTGGTTTAGGGAAGGGAAAGTAAGTTTACTTCCTGTAGACTTAACACAGCATGCCCTTTTCACTGCAATGCTTACTTTTCCTTTGAACGTCACTGGTTTTGCGGCGAAGGGAAACTATAAGTGTGAAAGTTTAGTCTTTGAAATAGAGTCGATCGTGATGCCATGTCTTGAATTTTGTGTGGGAATTTTTGCGAAAAATTCCTTTGGTTACGAGGCAGAAAGGAGAATTAGCATTCCAGTTTTGGGGACTGAGAAAAATCTCCCAACAATGAAGAAAAACATCAAAGAATGGGGCAATTCATTTTGTGTCACTCCATAAGGGTTTCAAGAAGTCCTGCTATGTTAGGGTGGCAAGTAAAGTGTCAGAATTTTATGTATTGACTTTATTGTGTGCTCTAATAAACAGCAGTCAGTGCAGCGATAAGTGATTCCAAAGTAGCACATTTCACCAGAAGGTGTTATCAGTACAACTTAACTCCAAGAAGATTGAACCGGGAGGGGGGGGAGGATTTTTTATCTCTACCACCCAATGTTAATTAATTTGTAGAAGGATTGGAACTGATGACTTAATGCCATCCAAAGTTTTTGAATATGTTTGACAAACGTGCAGCTTTTTCTGTGCTGTTTTGTTGGAGACTTCAGATTTTTGATCTTGATTCATAACAAGTGCACAGGTTTTTAATCATAGAAGGAGCATACCCATGCAAAGTGACAGTTTCCAAAATGTGTGTTCCCATATTCCTCCACACATAAATAATCACTCTCTTTGTATTGCACTTCTCCAGTTGAGAAGTTTTTTCATGCACACAGTGTGGATACAAGGAGTGACTAAAGCTTGTTACCATAATGAAACGGGATTTCTTTACAGCTTTTAAAAAAATTATCTCTTAGTTGAAAATTCCACTGCTGTTCATTAGCTGTACACATTATTTCAACATAACTATTATTCAGCCCCACTTCAGAAGATGCAAGGAAATTTTTCTTTATAAAGCCGCTACGATATAAACAGCCATATCTGCAGGGGAAAAAACAAACAAAAAAACCCCACACAGATCCTTGATTTTCCCCAAAGAATATTCTGCCAAAACTTTAACACTTTCACTGCAGCGTGATGACAAAGGGCATCATAGCCCAGGTGCCAACGACATCGTGACCATGGCTTAATATTTCCCTTCCTAAAACCTTCGGCACTTGAAGAGAGTTATCTATTTTGTTACTGGCACTGAGAATGAGTATCCAAATGTCTAAAAATGAGAGCGGTTTTGGAATAGCGGATTTTTTCCTATGTGGTTTAGGGGAAGGGAAAGGAAGTTGACTTCCCGTAGACTTAACACAGCATGCGCTTTTCACTGCAATGCTTACTCTCCTTTAAACGTCACTGGTTTTGCGGCGAAGGGAACTATCAACAAATAAATGCTTGAGTGGCAATAAAAAACATTTGCTGCTTAAAGTTCATATGTAAGAGGGAGGCCTATTGAAGACACTAAAGGGATTTAAAGGAAACCCTTATTTGACTTCAATACTTAGTTTTGTGGAAACAACGGATATATTCAGACACGCTATCACCAGTCCCTCTCAATCAAAAGTTCCTTGGTGGGTACATCCTGCCGTGGAAATAGACGATCCCGATAATTTGTCATCATATGCAGAAACGTATTCTTTTAGTAGCTATAATACGCCCAGCAATGAAAGCGAAAATGTAGAACGAGATGTTATCTCTCATACTCCACCTCAACAGATTTTAGTTACACATTGGTATGTTGTTCCAGACGTCACGAGAATTATTCTGTTCACTAGTACACTGGTGTGCAAAAATTAAGGATGAAGAGGAGAAATTAGCATAACAGCGGAACGAGCAGGCAGAACGGACCAAAAGACCACTCAGGAGATAGACTAGGGTTCGGTACGGTAGGGCATGCGCATATATGCAGCATGCGGGGGAGGGGGGTACACTCAGCAATTCGGTGAAAGCTATTGCACGGTGTACATTGGTTTGAACGACGTCGAGTTGCTGCCACCGTGTGATATGGCCAACAGGCAATCCAGTAGACGACATCTGGATGACTTTACCCGAGGTCGCGTCATTGGGAAGTTGGAAGAAGGTCGAAGTGTGACTAGTGTGGCCGAGGAGTTCAGGATTGCTTACAGCATCGTTTTACAAGCTTGGAGAGCATTTCAAACGACAGGAACAGCTGTCAGAGAGTTTAGCTGTGGTAGTCCACTAGCAACCACGGCGGCAGACGACCGGTATATTGTCCTACAGGAAAGAAGAGACAGACGGCAGACAGCGGGAGAAATCCCAAGGCACATGCAACAGACAACTGGAAGTCTGTTATCGCGTTTTACCATGGCAAGGAGGCTGCACAAAGGTGGTCTATTTGCACGACGACCAGTACGGTGTGAGCCATTAACCCCTGCTCATCGGAGACGGCGGTTTCTGTGGTGCCAGGAACACAAGAACTGGACACATCAGCAACGCGGTCGAGTTCTCTTTACTTATGAGAGCCAATTTAGTCTGACGAGCGATTCTGGACATATACACATCTAGAGAGAGCAGGGAACACATAATCACACCTCTAACATCATTGAAAGGGACCGGTTTGGGGTGGTATCATGCTTGGTAGCCGTAGTGACCTACACATCTGCCAAGGAGGTTCAGTCACTGGTGTCTGCTATTGTACCGAGGTTCTCCTGCCTCATGTGCATCTGTTTAGAGGTGCTGTGGGTCCTGAGTTCCTCTTCATGGACAACAACACTACACCTCATTGTACAGTGGCTATCGCAGAGCTGTTGGAGAGTTAAGATATTGAACGCATGGATTGGCCCGCAAGGTCCCTGGACCTAAATCCAATCGAACATGTGTGGGACCTTTTCGGGAGACGCTTGGCAGCACGTCACCAGCCGCCAGCAACGATTCCGCAGCTGCGATTGGCGCTACAAGAGGAATGGGCCGCAATGCCTCAACAGCTCCTTGACAACCTCGTCCTCAGCATGGACAGACGTAAATCCTACAACGCAGTCAGGGTTGATCATGTCCCCTACTAAAGACTGGATTTTTCTTGGCAGCCGCCTGTCACATGACCCATATTCTTACATCTTGGGGATCTTATGGTATGATTTGAGTCGATGTGGAGCACTTCTGCATGACGTTACATTCGAAAAACCGTCTGGTCCTTAATTTTTGCACGCCAGTGTATATCAGGACTCAAAATTAATATGATAGGTACTGATCGATTTTTTCAATCTTTTTGCGACTGAAGAATCTTACAATTTATTAATTACCATCTACAGGATATGCTGTAGATGTGTTTATATCCCTGGAGTTACTGAAGGTCATAATTACAAATATTAATCATGGATAAATTTTCTCGTACTTTAGAACAGCAGAGGCGTGCAAAGCTATGAGATGCGAACATTCGGCTATGTTGATCCAAATGCATAGAAGCTCATCCGTGGTGCCACATGACACCTTGAGATGTCTCCGGAGATTTGCCCAGGTTTCTTACCGGCACCTCATGCTTGCCATTAAAATAGCACAGCAGTGCCAAACGTGTCAAATATGAGAAAATTCTGACAAATTCTATAAGAGCACATGTTGTGCAAATAACTGTGGCACAGAAATTTCAGATTCAATGTATTTTATGAAACTGGCCACTACAACTATACACTGAATATTGGAGCAAACAGTAATTCCAACGAAAGTGAATTCTTCATTGAAAGTCGTAGCTGCTTTAGGAGGTTTTCACAGGAATGATGGGTTCTCTAGAGAGTCATGCATGGCTGTGTATGAAAGTGTAATTGTTCCTACTCTGATGTATGGCAGTGCAACCTGGGTACTACAGAAGAGACATGGGAGTCATTTGTGTGCTGGAGAAATGCGTTACTTACAGGGGGTTTGTGGGAAGGCACGTTCAGATCATGTGAGGAATGAAGATGTGTTGCAGTTATGTAATGTGAAGCAAAATATTGTTACCAAGGTGGAGACTAATATTCTTAGGTGGTTTGGCCATGTTGAAAGGATGAGTGATGAGATGCTTACTAAGAAAATCTTTTCGGCATAAGTGGCAGGAAAGAAAGGCAGAGGAAGGCCAAGGAAGACATGGGAGGATCAGATTCAGGAGTGCCTGAATGAGAAAAAGATTATGAGTATGAAGTATAGGTCTTGTGTACGTCGTGATGGCTGTCACTGAAGCTCGTGTTGTGTGCCAAGATAGCTGCAAATCGAGAAGTTTGAAATGGCAACAGTAAGTAAATAATCAGTTAAAAATTTATCTGATGGTTTGTATTATCTGTTAAATGCTTATTTGTCAGATGGTCTTTCTTTGAGGAGCTAACCTCTGAATATCAGAGAACAGCTTATTGATATGTATGTATGTATGCAGTAATTCAACATACCCATCTACTCTTGCCATGATGACAAGTTTACTCCATGATTCTGAGATTCTGACAATACCACAAAAATTTTAGTACCACTTTTATACATCAGTATGACTTTCTTCTTCTGTCTTTGTATCTACAACTACACACTTTCATGTGCCAGGAATACCATATTTTTATGACATGTATGACTTGTCTCTACTTTCTAGCTTCACCCCACAGTATGTTTTCCTTTTTCAGTTTTTAATGCTCTTCCACATTTGCTTGAACAATATTACCACCACATACACAACGAAATTTGTCACAACTGCTTACAAAGCTGCCTGATGCGATGCTTATATAGTCACAATAACTAACATGAATCAACCCACACCAACCACCTGGTAGTCCATACAATGTAGCTATGACATGCTGAGCAAAAACATATAGCACAGTCTGTTTTTTTCCCCTTGGGGGGGGGGGGGGGTAATGACCACCATAAGCAACTCAATGAGCTGTAAGCAGTCGCCTGTCCTACATTTATAGCCGCTGGTCCCAGGGAAGGGTGACGCCCAGTGCTGTGAGGTAAACACACCATCTATTCCTCACCCTGAATTCTTTTTTTTTTTTTTATTGGAGGTTTAACGACTACTGTGAGCAACTTAATGGGCTATAAGCAGTCGCCCGTCCCTAATTTAGGGCCACTGGTTCCAAGGAAGGGAGAGAGCCAGTGCCGTAAGACAAACACAACATCCATGCCTCACCGGGATTCGAACCCGGACCCCGTTCAGACGAATGATCAGAGGCCATCGCTTAGACCACTGCGCCACCGGGGCGGCCACCCTGAATTCAAACCAGATAAATAGACGGAGGAAGTCAGTGCCCAGTACCACTCAGCAACTTTGGCCATGGCAGTTTACTAAAGAAATTCCTTATCATGCAGAAGAAATCTCTGCTTTTAAATGTGCCTTTGAAGATTCAGGAATTCAAGAAATTCCTGCACCTTTCCCACAAACTACATACACAATTAAAAAGCACACCAAATTCAGCAAAACTTTTAAAACTACTCATAATGAACTCATATCTGCTAAAATAGTACTTTAAATAATTAAATGCACACTGATTACATATACTTTATAATCAACTGCTTTTCAATAACCAAATTTTACTGAAAATTAAGAAGCAGTTAAATATAATTTCCTATCATTCTGACTCTGTTTATACACTAATAAAATTCACCTTGTTCCAATTATTAGAAGAAAATATCAGTGAATTCCATTGCATTATAAAGGCAACTGCTACCACAAACTGGCAAAATACGACTTGCATAGCATAATATGGGAAAACAAAATTATTGAATAAAAATGTAAAACAATGCTACTCACTGATTGCATGCAAATGCACTCACCTTCCTAGTATGTCATTGAATCTGGTGTCCAGTATGATCTGGTACTTGTCAAGATATTCAAAAAGCTCTTCTGTTCCAAGTACTTTTACAATTCTTACAAGCTAAAGGAAAAAACAAATGTTCTCTCAAATAATAGTAAAGATGAGTTATTTTGCCTAAAAACTTTTTTTTTCATCCACTATCCTAAAAGTACTGAAGATTTATACATTATTATTCTTTAGGCAGAAAGACAGAACTCATTTCTACTATCAGAGCAGGAAGCCCAAAAGGTACACAACACAAAACACAAGAAACAAAATGGATTCTGCTTAAGTATCAAAAACTAGGTGAGAGTCAGAAGTCAAGGAAACAATTTTCATTAGTGCCAACAACTACAGAATCTAGGAATTTACGGGACATAACCTTTGACACAGTTTGTAGAAACAGAACTTAAAAAAAAAAAAAAAAAAAAAAAAAAGGGTGGCACAGTTTTTCCCAGAACAAGGAATATTACTGGAGATAGTAATTAACAGAATATTAATGGGAGTGTTTTAGTACTAATTAATTTCTCAAATTTGCATTTTATTTTGTTTACAAAACTTCTAGTAATCAGTATTGGCATTCAAAATCACCTTTTTGCTATCTAATGTGCATATATGATTGATAATGAATAACAATAATAACATGCATCTTTGTTGAAAGAAAAATAAAGACACCACACAAAAAAATTAGTCACCTGCAGCATACATTTACTTGTTTAATATGATATATTTCTGAGGTTATAATTAAAATATTACTTAAATACTTCTGGGTTATATAATAATAAAATGTGTTATTTTCTTTCTTACAGGCAAAATTTTAAGCTGAAATTTTCAAAAAATTAAAATCAATGGGTCGAAAGACAGATGTAAGTGACTGGCAAAAAGGAGGTGTCATAGCTTTTGGCCAGTCAAAAGGACAGAGCATCAAGGAAGTTGCTGAATTTTCAGGTGTTAACAGAAGATCAGTTCTAAGAGTTTATAAAGATTGGTGTAAGTCAAACTTAAGAGAAAATAAAAGGAAAACCTGTGGACGAAACACCATTTTAACAAGTAATGATTAGCACAGAATTTCTCTCGTGGTCAACGAAAGCAGATTTCCAACACGGCAGGAGCAACTCCAATCTGTAAATAATGGACATCACACATCTATGTCAGAGCAATCATTGCATAGAGAATTTCATTGAATAGATATTTGGAGCAGACTTGCAAGACTGAAACTAATATTAACTTCAGCTCACAAAAAAAAACTTGATTATTGGGCCAAAGCTCACAGGACATGGACTGCTGATCAGTGGAAGGCTGTCATATGGTCTGATGAATCCAAATTTTGCCTATACTGTCATATGGTCTGATGAATCCAAATTTTGCCTATACTGTCATATGGTCTGATGAATCCAAATTTTGCCTATACTCAAATGATACAAGGTGTAGGGTCAACTGGAAGCCTAAAGAAACATTCATCCTGAGTGTGTCCACAGAGCAATTGCCAAACAAGGTGAGACTGTAACGTTGTGGGGTTGTTTTAATGATTGTGAATTAGGCCCACTAGTAGAGGTGAAGAATATGATGAATCAGCATTCTTACAGATAAATTTTAGAAAATCATGTGCTTCCTTTTGCACAACATTCCCAGGATTCTTATCAAGTAATTCATCCGATTTACCAGGATGACAGCTAATAAGATTCATAGAGCTAAAACCATTACGGATTGGTGGGAAGAGCAAGATACAACTTTGGGACACATGGACTGGACAACTCAATTGCCAGATTTAACCCTTTTAGTGCGAAGCAGCTAATTTGTTGGCCCGCGTCTTATGCTAAAAGTGTGACGGGCCAAACGATCGGCCTTCGATTTTGATCTGAGAATTTTCCGAATCAGATGGCAGATATCAGGGTCAATGGTCATATCATTTTGAAATGGAATCTCCATGAATCATATCCTTAAACAGCGACATTATCGATAGAATCGTAACATGCCGTAACAGTCGTATCGTGAAATAGTTTGCACTTGCTATCGGGCTTCCCACGCGCTTTCTCCGTGTGACAGGAGAAAGGCTACTTTTGCCAAAACTTTTCCTACTGCAGTTGAGGCAGGACTGTTCACTTAGCATTGTCAGTGAATTAAAAATATTGTACATACTATTGGAAATCACTTTTTCGAGCCCCGTTCGAAGTGCAATAACGTGCAACTTGTCGCAACGCATGGTCCCGCGATGGCGGGTGTTTTTTTTTTTTTTTTTGCGGACTTTCATTGCGCAGGAGAACGAAAAGCGGTGTTTTATTACTAGAAGCTCTTCACATTATTAATTTCTTTTTTCCCAAACAAACAGACACAATCGCAAAACTCCGTAAATTACGAATCCCCCTCTTTATGATAACTAGTGTTAGCGGAGGATGACTTTATTGACAGCTTGTTCCTCAGACTAGCAGACATGCTTTTTTCCTACTACGTGAAACATTTTTGTAAAGTTATTTGAAATGGCTTGTTGTAGTGAGAGTGAAAGTTTGCCCCAAGTGATAATGATGATTTTGAATCATCTGAGAGTGATATTCGCCAAGCAACATCAAGCCAGAAAACTAGCCACTGTGACAAGCACACAATATCTTCTTCCGAAAGTGAACATCTTGATAGTGAATCTTCAGGTCATGGAAGTGAATGGGAAGATGTAATAGAGGGAAGTGATGAACAACCTCAGCATCTTTTTGATTATCATGAAATGCTGGGGCCCAAACATGCTCCTGCAATTGATGCGGCACCTATTGCATATTTTTACTTGTTTTTTACCAATTTCATCCTCGGAATTATCGTTTCTGAAACAAATAAGTATGCAAAGAGGTTTCTCCAGGAGCATCCAAATCTTGAGCTAGGAAATGGAAAAATGTTACAAATGCTGAAATAAAAGGCTTCCTTGCGTGCCTTCTAAATATGGGAGTAAAACGACAACTAACTATTGCTTCCTATTGGTACACAAGTTCCTCACAGAATTTGTCATGGTTTCGACGAATGTTCTCAAAAGATCGTTTTCAAATGATTTTGAAATTCTTTCATCTCGTGGATAATAGCAACTAAGCAGCTCCTGGTGAACCTGGCTATGATCCTTGCGCAAAAATTCAGCTGCTACTTGACCATGCAAACAGGCTTTTTAGGCTTCATTACACTCCACATCAGCAGGTAAGTGTGGATGAAAGCCTAGCAGGAACAAAAAACCATACACAACTTATGCAGTACTTACCCAACAAACATCACCACCGTTGGGGTATCAAATTTTGGATGTTCTGTGATTCAGTATCCAGCTACTGTCTGTCTTTTTATATACCGAGGAGCTAAAAACACCACTTCAAAAGCAGAGATTCAAGAACATGGACTGGCATACTCTGTCGTAATGAGATTGTTGAAAATGGAAAATTTGTCTAAAGGGTACCATGTTTTTATGGATAACTTTTTCACAAGTGTTCCTCTGACTAAAACACTATATAGTGCAGGGACATTTATAACAGGAAGCATCCTGAAAAACAGAACATTCCTACCAGCACCCTTTCATAGTAAATTTGCTATTGGTGAAGAGAAGTATTTCTGTATGGGTCCTATTCTTGCTGCTGCCTTCAAGGGAAAAAAAAAAAATCAGAGGTTTCCTGTTCTGCTTTTGGCGACACATTGTACAGCTGGACAGACTACATGCACATGTACATGTCAAGGAATGAGTAAAAGTATAACTAAGTGGGAATTCACACCTCTGATATGATGGAGTATTCATATCTAGATGAGAGGCGTACAGTGGAATACTGGAAAAAGGTGTGCTTCAATGTTTTTTCCCTCGTATGGTCCTGAAAGTTATATTTTGTACAAAGAAAACATTCCATCTAACCAGAAACTCATGTCTAGATTAGATTTTATTATTCAGATTATAGAATCTCTGGCAGATGAGTGGCTCCAGGAAAAAGATAACCAAGCAGGAACTTCAGGCACTATAGAAACAACAGAACAAGAAAGCGGGAAATATCTCCGATAACTTCCTGGTAAAAAGGAAAAGACTTGTGTATGCAGCAAACAATCTAAACATGACAAAGGAAAGAGGAAGAGGTCTTGCACAATATGTGCAAAGTGTGAAAAGGGTCTTCATGGGGAATGTTTCCCATTGCATAAGTGTAGTGCATAAGTATGTTTCAGTGTTGTCCTGTGCTGTGCTTCCATAATATTAGCAGAACCATGAAACTCTGCCTTAGAATAACATCAAACTGTGAGGGTATATTCAAAATTAAAGGGCTTATCATTATATTTCATCCTTTTTCTTGCAGAGGAAAGAATGGATTTAGAAAATTTAACTTGAATTTGAAATTTCTATTTCAAAAAAAAAAAAATTATTTCATGTAAAGTTATTTTTTTTAATTCAGTTATCTGAAATGTAAATTAATGTACATATAAATATTAAGAAAAATCTTATGAAGTTCAAAAAATTTTTTTGCCCAAAATATCCAAATTTATGGAAATACAGCATTTTTTCTTGAAGCATGTAATTTCTAAGAAAATGGCTTAGCATTTTTCACATATACACACACATTACGTGTACCACTAAAAGGGTTAAATCCCATCGAGAATATATAGACCACCTTGAACAAAGTCTAAAAACCAAACTTCAGCATCCCAGGAATATCAACGAATTGTGAGACAAACTGCTCTTGCAATGGTCAAAAATTGATTCAAGTTATTAAAATCATCTCATTGAATCTCTTCCAGCAAGAATTAAGGCTATGATTTCTGCACGTGGCAATGTAACTAAATATTAAAAGTAAAATTCTAGAGGTGACTAATTTTTTGCCTAGTGTCTGTATATAGTTTTTTTTGAGTCATTCCATCTCAATTCAGGCAGACAGTACCAAAATGTGTCAGGTGACCATTTTAGATTTGTTCAAAAAAATTACAGTAGTTACACAACTATTGGAGACATAAAATATCCTGAAAGGATTTTCTTGAAAAAATATTTTTTTTCTCTCCAGCTACAGCGTTTTGAAGTTTGGCTAAAATCTAGCAATCTTTGAAAAATGGGGAAAATGCTGTATTTAATCTATTCATTAATTTTTTATTTTTATTTTGTAGCTATTGAATTAAATTTTAACTTGGCATAGTTTGAATAAGCCTGACTGACATTACTAATAGGAAAAAACATTGCAAAAAAAAAAATTGTTTTTTGCAGTTTCGGATTTTTTTTTTTTTCCACTAAATAATTATTGTCCAGGTAAGTAAGGATGGCAATCTGAAGTCCCTCAATGGTAGTTTTACAGAAAATTTTATTTTAAACCTGGGATGCGTGCAGTCCATAAAATTTAATTTTAAGTTATGCGGAAGTTCAAAAAAGCTCAATTTTTGAATGACATTAACTCAAACACCCCATTTTTAAAAAATCTGAAAATCTGTCCATTTGATGTCCTCTTAGTTGCTAATAAATTGCACATTGCAGAATAGTGTATTTTTGCCTGGTTAATTTTATATATATATATTTTTCAAGATTGCACGTTTTCAGCCTTTCAGCGTTGTTGCGTAATACAGCACAAAATGCAATAGATTGTCCATATTTCACTGAAAACATCGTTTAATCAGGTTTTAAAGTTAAGATATAGGTTACCCATGTTTGATTAGTACAATTACATTATATTTTGAAGTTCAGCACAAAAACATATACTAAAATATACACTGACGGAAAAAAAAAATCCCAACACCAAGAAGGGGTTGCGTTAGATAAATGATAGTTGGTAGGCGGTGAGAATACATCTGTAAGATGATGCCTATTCAAATTTCGCGCTCGGCGCATACGTGTGGCGCTAGTAGCGCCCTCGGAACATGCAAAGCAGGTTTACTGTAAATACGCGCTGTAACGTTTGTCAGCATTAGTTATCGTTGAGATTCGACGTAGTGTGTTGATGTTAGTCCAGAATGCCTTTAAGAAGACGAAGAAGCCATTATCAACAGCTCACGGAGTTTGAACGAGGTCGTGTAATAGGGCTACGAGAAGGTGGATTTTCTTTCCGCAATATTGCAGAACGACTTGGCAGGAATGTAGCCACTGTGCACGATTGTTGGCAGCGGTGGTCAAGGGAAGGTACTGCCTCAAGAAGACCGGGTTCCGGCCGGCCACGTGGCACTACTGAGAGGGAAGACCGCCGTGTACGGCGTATGGCCGTGGCGCATTGTACCGCGTCTGCGGCAGCAATTCGAGCTGCAGTTGCCACCACGGTGACACAACGAACTGTTACAAATCGGTTACTTGAAGGACAGCTCCGAGCCAGACGCCCTGTAGCGTGCATTCCACTTACTCCAAATCACTGCCGTTTGCGACGTCAGTGGTGTCAAGCTAGAGCACACTGGAGGATGGAGTGGAGATCTGTTGTGTTTTCTGATGAAAGCTGGTTCTGCCTGGGTGCCAGTGATGGCCGTGTGTTGGTTAGGAGGAGGCCTGGTGAGCGCCTGCAACCAACCTGTCTGCGGCCGAGACACACTGGACCTACACCTGGAGTTATGGTCTGGGGAGCAATTTCCTATGACAGCAGGAGCACTCTCATGGTTATCTCACGCACCCTGACGGCACAGTTGTACGACAGTCTGGTGATTCAACCTGTTGTGCTGCCATTCATGAACAGCATTCCAGGGGGTGTTTTCCAACAGGATAACGCTCGCCCGCATACCGCTGTTGTAACCCAACATGCTCTACAGAGTGTCGACATGTTGCCGTGGCCTGCTAGATCACCAGATCTTTCACCAATCGAGCACGTATGGGACATCATTGGAAGACAACTCCAGCGTCACCCCCAACCAGCATTAACCATCCCTGTATTGACCGACCAAGTGCAACAGGCATGGAACTCCATCCCACAAACTGACATCCAGCACCTGTACGACACAATGCATGAACGTTTGCATGCTTGCATTCAACATTCTGGCGGTTACACCGGTTATTAATGTACCAGCATTTCACATTTAAAATGGCTCTTCTCGCGCTTACATTAGGCTGGATCTTGAAACCTTAATCGATTAAATATGTTACCTATACAAATGTATTGCCGCCATTTCATTCCTCTACAACTATTTTTTCGTGGTGTTGGGATTTTTTCCCCGTCAGTGTATTTGCAGAACATGGCAGTATGTTCTTCCTGGTTTCATTTCTTTTCTAGGGGAATTATTTGCAACCTCGTACTTTCTCCCTCTCTATGTAAACAATATCTACCAACAAGTAATTGGACACCCCTGCAATTGATGATATCTGTGGTCACGGCCGCCGCCGTTAAATATCATGTGGGAAACAACAACGCAACCAGTCACATGAAAGATGCCACACAAATGTAATCGTCGGGTATCACAGAAATAGCAGATCCATACGCGACATATCCAGCGAGTTGAAGTACCCAAAATCGACAGTGGTCTACGTGATTGGCAAGTGGAAGATGAGAGGTGACTATCGGAATGTGCCCCGACCAGGCAGACCCACAAAACTGGGAGTTAGAGACCGACGGGTGCTGGCCAGAGAAATTCGGAAGAACCGCACCAAATCGATGGGCCACATCCGCGAGGAGTTTCAACAGGCATCCTGGAGTGTTCTTTCGATGAATACCATCTGTAAGGAAGCCCATCTGCTCGATTATTATGGACGTGCTACCATCCACAAGCCTTTGATCATCTAGTCCAACAGCGCTGCTCGGCTAATGTGGTGCAAAGAACGTCGACAGTGGACCGTTGAACAGTGGAAACAGGTTCTCAGGAGCGACGAATCAAGGTTAACCCTCTACCGTTCGAATGGCAGGGTCTGGGTTTGGCGTCTGTCTGGAGAACGCCTCCTGCCAGAATGTATTGTGCCAACTGTGAAGTTCGGCGGCGGTGGAATTATACTATGGGGGTGTTTCTCCTGGTATGGCATGGGATCCTTGGTCGCAATTCCTGGTAGACTCAACGCCGAGACCTACTGCTCCATTTTGGATGACCATGTGCTTCCTACGTTGTGGCAGTTTTACGGGGTGGACCCATGTTACTTTCAGGATGACAATGCCACCTGTCATGTTGCGAGGTCCACCATGGCTTGGTATGGTGACAATGGGGTTAATCGAATGGACTGGCCTGCGCAGAGCCTGGACCTTAACCCTATTGAGCACCTCTGGGACGAGTTGGAGCGTCGACTTAAGGGGTGCCCCCACCGTCCGAAATTGGTGAAGGAACTGACCTGTCTTCTCCAAGCCGAGTGGAAGAAAATACCGCTAGCCGCCGTACAACGCCTGGCTGAGAGTATGCCACGGAGGGTCGCAGCTGTAATCGCCGCTCGTGGGAGGCTCCACCAACTGTTGAAGGTGAATAAACTTCGTTTTCCTTTGCTATCACAGGTGTCCAATTACTTGTTGGTAGATAGTGTGTATACTTTAAATTATTTATTTTGTTAATTTTGGAACCATCCACTGTTCTGCTGATACTCCTCATAAATTTATAGCATTTTGTAATGAAATTGCACAAGCCACAATGCTGAAGCAACAGGTTATGACAGGCTTTTGCAAGTACAAACATGTCCATTTATTGCTTACTGAACAGCCAATCAGCAGCTGTTATGTTCTTCATTTACTAATTCCCCACCTTTCTCCCACTCCAGTTTGCTCTTGTCTGTTGATGAGTGATGTTCAGTATTGTTTAGTGAATTATTTATAATGTCTGATCATCATAGTTCTGAGAGAGTTAGATGTGTGGACTACCATAAGAGAAACAAAAGAGTTGTGTACAAAACTAAGCTTGGTAGGTTCTGTGGTGTTGGTGATTTAGGTGATGAAATTCAAAGGATTGTAGGCCCATCTGTCTCTGTAAATAGAAATGATTATTTGTGTTGCAATTGGGTGGCTTTTTACAAACAAAAAATTTTGGAATGTGCAAATGAAAGAAATTCCCACAGAGAGAGGTTTTTTTTTTTTTTTCATTCCCAGTCATGAGATTGTGGATGTTTTAAATGGAAGTATTACAATGCTTGATGTTAATGTGTCACCATTTAAAGCCCCTTCAGAAGTTAGGGAGGACAGGAGAGAAGCTTATGTGAAGAGGAAAAAGTTGACATTAGAGAAAACACTAACAACTTCAGCTGTGCAGAAATTAGAAGACATATATGGAGTAGGTGTTTCAAGTCAGTTGTCTCTTGAGAAGCCTGACTGTTCTACTTGTAATCAGTGGTTTTCTAATATTAATACAGCACTTCATACTTGTAACTACACTGAAAAAGTGCAATTACTGACATTGCTACCACAGACTGTTAGTAAAACTGATTTGAAGGGAGAGTTACCTACGGTATCAAAGTACCTCATAGATAAATCAAGCAAGGTTAGAAGAGAAAAGGGAATTTATGCTCAACCTGACCCCTGCAGTGGGCATCCATTGTCTACAGAAGCTGCAACTCTGGCATTGCCATACTACCTAGATGTTAGTACAGACTGTACTAGGGATAGTCCAAACAAAAATTATGTTGTTTGTGTTAGAGATGACAATGGTAAGAAAATTAAAAAGGTAAAAAGATTTATGACAAGATCAATCAAAGGGGCATACAGGCTAATGAAAAAAGACAACCCAAATATAAAAATTGGTCTTTCAAAGTTTTACACTCTACGTCCAAAGTGGGTCAAAATTCAGCCAATACAAGCAGTATGCACTTGTATTTATTGCAGTAATCTGAAACTTATATGCACAGCTCTCCAAAATATAACAAACACACGAATTGAGGAAGAAGTTCTTTTACAGAAGTGTTTATGTGACAGAATAAGCAATGAAGATTGTTGGCTCCAAGAGTAAGGTGCCTGCCTCGGCACAGAAGCACTGACAGTTGAAACTCTTTGCTTGAATGAAGAAGTTACATTTGCTATTTGGGAAGGTGGTGACCTCATAAGAAAATCTGTCTGTCCAAAAGTTTCTGCAAGATATAAGACATTGGGTGAAGAAAGCAATTTCTCATAGCAAAATCAGGAAAATCCAAAGAGAAGGAATAGCTGAAGCAAAAATCACTGTGAAAGAAAGTTCAGACATTCTAGTTTTACATTTTGATTTTGCTGAAAATTGGACAGTGATACTGCCCAATGAAATACAAAGTTACCACTGGCAAAATGTTCATATTTCACTATTTACATGTGTTGCATATCTTGAAAAAGAGATAAAAAGTTTTGTTGTAGTGTCTGATGATACAGCTCATGCTCGCTGTGCTATAGAGATTATAAAAAAAGAAATTTTTAAGTTGTGCCAATTAGAAAATATTAGATCACTCGTTTACATTTCTGATGGGGCTGCTGGATATTTTCAAAATAAATACCAAATGTATGAACTTTCTAAAAATAATCAAATTGAGGAAAAAAGTAGATTTTTTCAGCGACTGGGCACGGTAAAAGTTCATGTGATGCTATAGGTAGGCTATGTAAGCATTATGCAACAAAGTTTAATCTCCAAAGAGGATCTGTGCAAGCCATAACAGATGCAGCTTCATTTGTTGCTGAACTTTCCCATCTTTTACAAAATATAACACTACTGATTCTTGAAGGTAAAACTGTTCAAGCCTACGGGTCTTGTAAGGAAAAAGAATGGGGGCTAATGTAAAACCTGTTGTAAGAATACAATCAAAACATTACTGGTTGGTTAAAAATAACGAGTCTTATATGGGACGTACAATTAAACATCAAGTTGAAACTTCCAGCCAGGTGAAAAAACATTACTCAGTAAGTGATTTCCAGGTAGGTGAGTTTGTTGGGTGTGTTTATGACAATAATTGGAGGATGGGGCAGATTACAGGTATATCTCGAGAGCTCAATGACATTACTGTGTCATTTATGCATCACCACGGTCCAACTGAAGGGCCCCAGTGGCCAGAGGAATCTGGAAAGAAGAAAGATGAATGTCCAATGCCATTAGAAAATGTGCTGCTTAAAGTAAGGAATCCTACTCCACTTGGACTATCTGCACGACTCCATACTTTTGACCAACAGGAGCTGAGAAAATTCAACCACATCTACTGTGCCTAATCCTTCTATATAAACCATTTACAGGTAGCTTTATTAATATACTGCAAAGAAATTGTTTATCATCTAAAAAGCTATTTGTGAAAATTACTTTTTTATGAAAGTAAAATTAATAAAAAAATTGCAATAATACCAAGTGTAAAAAAAATTGTATGTTATTGAATTACAGTGATGCTATAGTACAGTGGCGGCTTCTCAGGTGAAGTAAGTGAAGTGCCTCTTCACCTATTTTACTCAAAATAAAGTTTTATTCAGTATTTTTTTTTATAATATATTCTTTTTTGCCTTTATTTAATTCCGAAATACTCAAAATTTTGAATAGATATTAATTCACATGGCGCGCTCCATACGGAAAACAAATCCTTACACGCAAAACAGCGCAAGTGAAGAGCCGAAATGAGAATGCTTGGAAGTCTGCATTTTTTGGCCGAGTTGTCATGGTAACCGTGATGTCATCCCTCCCCAATCTGCTCGCTCAAGTGAAGTGTTTCAGCTGCACGCGCCTTACCTCTGCATCTTTCAGTTTTTGAGCGTAAAGTCGTGAGAGATCACGGTGGAGCGGGTGTTAATTTTTTTTTTTTTTTTTTTTTTTTTTGGGCCCAGCTTACTTTTTAGTAATAAACATTTGGCGTGGAATAAAGACGGATTCTCAGATTTCTTAAGTGTAACACGGTCACTTCATAAACATCAGGATTCTAGCGAACACCTAAAATGCGGATTAATGTTAAGGAATTTTAAAAAAATTCAAAACACCATTGCCGATGCCCTGAGGGAAAATGCTAGGCTTTTGAAAACGCATTTTAACGAAACCGTTCGTGTAAATAGACTGTTCCTGCATACAGTGATTGACGCAGTATTAGTCTGTACTGTATTTGAGCAAACAAGAACTAGCATTCCATGGCCATGACGAAAGCATGGGCTCGATAAATCGTGGAAATTTCATTGAATTACTTTCATTGTTGATATGAAGAAGTTCTTTAGAAATTGAAAATCAATACGAAAGGATAAAAAAACTATTCAAAATGAATTAATTGAATGTATTTCTGAATATATAAACGATCACGTCAAAAATTAAATAATTTTTTATTGTTGATTCGGAAGGTGTATTGGTTGAGGGATTTTTGGGTTTCCATGATGTGAATGAAGATAGAACGTCAGGAGCTTTATACAAAATGCTAGACAAAATTTTGGAACAGTCTGATTACCAACACAAATAAATAGGACAATGTTACGATGGGGCAAGTATAATGTCTGGACACTTAAATGGGCTACAGAAAAAAAGTCAAGGATAAAGCTTCTCAAGCTGTTTTTGTTCATTGCTTAGTTCATCGTTTGAATCTTGTATTACACCAGAGTTCTTCTAAAATTTCTAAGTGTCGAATACTTTTTGCAAGCCTCAGTGGAATTGATTCGTTTGTTCACGATTCTGCGAAGCGGTCTTATACACTTATATCAACAACCGCAAGATGATTGATTGATTGGAGGTTTAACAACCACCGTGAGCAACTCAATGGGCTATAAGCAGTCGCCTGTCCCCAATTTAGGGTCACTGGTTCCAGGGAAGGAAGAGAGCCAGTGCCGTAAGACAAACACAACATCCATGCCTTACCGGCATTAGAACCCTGACCCCGTTCGGACGAATGATCAGAAGCCATCGCTTAGACCACTGCGCCACCGGGGCGGCAAAACCGCAAGATGCAGATTAACCATAGCAGAAACTCGATGGTCCTCCATTTCGAAATTAGTAAGTGTAGTTGTTGAAGATTGGAATAAATTGAAGGAAGTGTTCGAATTTCTGACGAATAGCGAATAATCAGACAAAAAATCAATTCATCTTGCCAAGGGGTTTTTGAATGATATTAACACTTTCGAATTTACATTTTTGGCTCCACCGATCTATTATTTGAACTTTTGAAGAAAAAATAACTAAACATAAACTACTGTGTAACTCGAATTAAAAAAAACAAAAAACTCGTGAAATTTTGAGCCATAAAACGAACGATGAGTTATTTGAAGCACAGTTTGGAAAAGCTAGCAAAATCACAGAAATAAGCACAGGAATATGCTGCTCTTACACAGGAAACAATTTTTCAAAATTATAAACAATTGTATTTTAAAATTTTGGACCACATTGTTATGGAAATGGATATAAGATTTCAAGACTGTAAGAAACTTCAATTTGTCCGACTTGCTGACACAACCAAATTCGAATAATTTAATGCATGCTTTCCCTCTCGCGCTCTTGAAAATCTACATTTTTACGGAAACATATTTACTAAACACAGCACCTTAAAAATGAACTGAGTCTTGTATATGCCGATGAAAAATTAAGGAATATATTGACACAAGAACTCCTTCGAGCGTTTCACGGAGACAAAGACATTTTTACAGAAGATTATAAATTGGTTTTCCTCAGTTTAACAATTCCATCTACAAGTGTGCCAGTGGAAAGAAGTTTTCTTAAAAGAATACAAACTTGCTCAAGAAACACTAGTTCCCAAGATAGACTTGCTTCTCTGGCAAATATTTCTATTCTGGAAGACATTTTATTGATGCTCACGAAGAAACAACCATCTAACCATCTTATGACGACATAATCGACAAATCTGCAGCTTTAAAAGAAAAACTGATTTAATATAAAAAATAAGTAAGTCCTCATTAAGGGATTTTCATTGTAGACAGTAGATATATTTTCATACTGCTCTTGTACCTCTTCACCTATGTTTCCAACCACGAGCCGCCACTGCTATACTATAATAATGCAAAATGTATTATTCTGCACATTTTTTAGTGTATGTTTTTGTGCTGAACTTCAAAATATAATGTAATTGTACTAATCAAACACCAGTAACCTTTGTTTTAACTTTGAAACCTGATTAAACAATGTTTTTAGTGAAATATGGACAATCTATTGCATTTTGTGCTGTATTACGCAGCAACGCTGAAAAGCTGAAAACATGCAATCTTTAAAATATATATATAAAATTAACCAGGCAAAAATACACTATTCTGCAATGAGCAATTTATTAAAAACTAAGAGGACATCAAATGGACAGATTTTCAGATTTTTAAAAAATGGGGTTTTTGAGTTAATGTCATTCAAAAATTGAGCTTTTTTGAACTTCCGCATAACTTAAAATTAAATTTTATGGACTGCATGCATCGCAGGTTTAAAATAAAATTTTCTGTAAAACTACCATTGAGGAACTTCAGATTGCCATCCTTACTTACCTGAAAAATAATTATTTAGTAGGAATTTTTTTTCCCCCCAAAAATGCATTTTTTTTGCAATGTTTTTTTTTCCTTATTAATAATGTCAAGTCAGGCTTATTCAAACTATGCCACGTTAAAATTTAATTCAATAGCTACAAAAAAAAATGAATAGATTAAATAGTTTTGAAGCAGCGATCGTTTTAAAATACAGCATTTTCCCCATTTTTCAAAGATCGCTAGATTTTAGCCAAACTTTAAAATGCTGCAGCTGGAGAAAAAAAAATTTTTTTAGGAAAATTCTTTCAGGATATTTTATGTCTCCAGTAGTTATAACTACTGTAATTTATTGGAACAAATCTAAAATGGTCACCTGACATGCCCCGCCTGAAGCTGATATGGAATGACTCTGAAACAAAAATCCTAATATGATAAAGAATGTAGTTACAGTTGAGCCATGTACTCAACTCATCAACACTTTTTTTCCTTTTCAAAGCATCTGTAATATGCACTGTTTGTGTGTACAACTGGGAAAGTATTTTGAGTAGCATCAGATTGCTACTCCAAACACTTCCCCTTTAGCAACATTTCAGAACACTTAAGTTTTCGATATTTTCATCTAAGAGAAAAGTTAATACAGTTCTTATGACGAGGGTCTGGACTTAATGACATTTGCATTTTTGGGCTTTTTTTTTTTTTTTTTTTTGAAATCATAATCCTTGTGAAAATTTAATTTTTAATAAAAAATAAATTTTTTATAAGGATTATGATTTCAAAATGCAACATTCAAAACCAGGATTGCCAGATGACCAAAGCAAAAAGCCCTCAAAATGCAGCTCAATCTAGCAACTCTGTTCAAAACACTGTTTAGTACTATCCAGTTTTGGTGAAAGAGAATCCCAATTGTTCACTTTTCAAAGGGACTGTGGGGGAGGGCATTGAAAAAAAGAATTCATGTTTACAGCTTCTTATTGTGCACTGTTGCAGATATTCCAAACCCTTTATATACTACCTGGCAGGTATTTACTTTTTTTTTTTTCTCTCTCTCTTTTCTCTCCTGAGGTTATTATATAGTGTGTATCATAAAGGAAAGACAACATTCTACTTTAAGAGTTGTCTAAGATTGAAGTTATTTAATTCATAATTTTGAAACAATATAATAACAAACTGCTCGCTCCATTTGGAGGGTGGGGGGCTTCAGATTTTAAGATCATGTTTTTGATTTTTAAGGGCATTCTTCAGGAATGTTTAGGTCATCAACATCTGGGTGCTGCTTATGACTACAGGAGTTGTTTTTTTTTGCTTTGTCAAACTTCCATTTTTTTTTTCAGAAATATTTGCCTCATTTGTCAACATGATATAGAAACATTTGTGCCTGCCTGTGTGTGTTGGAGGGAGGGGGGGGGGATATGACAATTTAATAACAAATACTCAAGAGAAAAAAAACTGTACAAATTGTGTTTCCAAAAGTTTTTGAAAGACAAAATTCCTTACTCAGGACAGAAAACTTTCATGCATGAACATACTTCATCCTAGAAAGTTGACAATATCTCCTTTAATCCTTAAATCAGTCTTTGCATTTTGACACATGGACCGACCCACGAGAGAAAGCCACCAGAAAACAGCGGAGACATCCCAATATGAAAACCCCACATAATGACAACATGACAGTCAACATATGAGGAAGGGTGTCTTTCTTTCTGGTTTTCAGTCTAAAACTATTTTTCCTTTGGAAATGTGGCTCCACTGAGCAAAAAACATTAAGTCAGGACATCAAATAAACTGGCCTTTGGAACGTGGAAGAGTGTGGATTTTACCAATGAAATTAGCATTGACTTCAACCTTACAGACAGATTAGTTTTAAAGTACTATCATACTGTGTGTGTGTGTGTGTGTGTGGAAATATTTTTATCAAGTCATCTTTTTAGAGCACTTTAAAAACATTTTAGCAACTGTAAATACTGTTTTTTTTATCATTATAAATAGGTCTTATCACTGAGAAATAAAAATGAAACAATATTATTATATGCAGAAAAAAACACACCCCATGAGCTTCTCATGTCAAACAGACAAAATGCAAAAAAAAAAAAAAAGTTTTAAAGATTAAGGGAGATATTAATAATTGTCCAGTATAAAAAATTAAAGAAGTTTTGTTTGCACTAAACTAGTATTTTACTCAAATAGAATAAAATAATGAACAGGATTCAAATGGACACTACATATGCTCACCAAAAGAACTGTGATTAAAAAATAACACACTATTGTCAACAATTTACCCAAAGAAATTTCACCACACAAACACCACATAATAAGGAAGAAGCAGTACAGAGGGCAGGAGTAATGACTTAAAATTAGTATACTCCCACCTATAAAAGCAGAAGGGTGGGCATTACAGCGCACCTTGTGGTAAAGGGTTTGCCACTGAGCAGGAAGTAGTGGCTGCTTTATCTTCTCTGCATACCCACATACTGCTGTGTATTCTCACTGGAATTACTTGCATTTGGCGGCCCCACTCCCTTGCATGCATTTCCACATCCTGCTACCACAGTGAAAACCATCATTTGACTGGCTGATATGACCACAAAAGTCAGAAACCATTTGTTTTGCTTTATAAATATTAGAAAAATTAACAAATGAAGTGAAAACAAAACATCTTTTATGCTCTTAAGAAAAAAAATCCATAAAATCTGACACACTTAGGTATTAACCAGGAGTCTCCAGGGAACCCATTTATTATAATTTTAATAAATAATTGTTTTCAAAAGTGTCAATACTGCTACACATTCTACAACATATTCAGAATATTGCTTAAGTTGATATCAAAAAGAAAAACATTTCCATTAAAAATCTAATAAGAATTTTGCAGTAAAACCCACTTGCGAACAGGAGCTCCGGTCCGACGGAAACACTCATTAAATCTACTCGCCCCTACGTCGCCCGTCACCGCAATTCTTCTACGGGGACGAGCACAAAATAAATCTGTGCCGTACGTCACCCAGTGCCACGATTCTGCTACGGGGGCAGCAACCTGCAGCAGGGCTTGGTGTACCGTGTCTTGTGCCACTTTATTCCCATCACCAGCATTCACATTATCGGCCAGTTGCACCACAACATCCCTTCTGGTGGTTGGTACCAGATGGGATAGCCTTTGCTCACCACTAGCATCAACGAGCCATGGTCGGCCCACATCCAGCCAACAGTTCATGGTTTCCCGCTCCTCAAACCACTTTCGGAAGGTAATGACCACAGCTGTCCGTGAGCACCCCGCAAACCTTGTTGTCTTGGTAATGCTCTGACCCAGTCATCTGGCCATTACAATTTCACCTTTGTCAAACTCACTTAAGTCCACTACCTCTCCCACTTAGAGACCAAGAATAACATTGATTAGTTAACATAGCTAAGTATCAGGTGTTATTTATACCACTTCATGGCCACCACACATGCTGATGTTTATCTGCAGCTGCTTTGACTTACATAAAGATGTGCTGGCCATAATATTTTGGCTCTTTGAAGTATATATATATATATATGGTCGAGTCACATTTTTGTGACCACCAGCTAATATCTAGAGTAACTACTCTGTGCAGTGCAGACAGTGGCTATACGAGCTGGGAGTGACTCAATGAGGTGCTGGAAGGTGTTCACAGGTATGTGGAGCCATGCTGACCACAGCGCATCTGACAGCCGCTAGAGGGTGCGTGGTGAAGAATCCATAGAATGTACAACACAATCAAGGTGGTCCCACAGGTGCTCAATTGGGTTTAAGCCTGGGGAATTAGGGGGCCAGGGAAGTACTTTGATGTCTTCATCGTGCTCTTCCAACCACTCTCGGACATTTCTAGCTGTGCGACACACCACATTGCCAAGCTAGAAGACCCCATCTGCCCCAGGGAAGACAATCAGCATGTATGGGTGTACGTGGTCTGCAAGGATGGATTCATAACAATTTCTGTCCGTAGTGCTTTCCACAGGTATTAGCGGACCCAGAGAATGCCACGGAAACATTCCCTATACCATAACGCTGCCACCATCAGCTTGTGTTCTGCCAGTAATGGTTGAAGAGTGTTTGTTCTCCGGTGTTTCCACCTTATATGCCAACGTTCATCCGTTTGATGAAGCAGAAAATGTGATTCACCGGAGAAGGCAATCCTTTGCCAATCAGCTGAGGTCCAATTCCAATACTGCCATACAAACGTAAGCCTTTTCTGCCGATGCACCTTCGTTAGCATAGGCGCAGTGGCCATCCGTCGGCATCTGACGCCCATACGCAGCAGGGTTCGCTGAACTGTCATTTTAAACACACTTCCGGTAGCCCCCTAGTTCATTCGGCCAGTGAGTTGCCCCACTGTAGCATGTTGATAGGCCCTCGCACACCTTCGAAGACGACGTTCACCTCTCACATCAATGGCACGTGGTGCTCCACAGTTTCCACATCACTTATTTGCAATGGTGCCATTTCTCCAATCACGATACACTTTAACCACAGTGGCACATGAACAGTTTACAAACCGTGTTGTTTCAGAAATACTGCAACCCTTGGCTCGAAAGCCGATAATCATTCCTTTTTGCAAATCTGATAAATCGCTCCTTTTATCCATGGCAGCAACAAGTGAGATGTTTTCAGAATGCCTACATCACACCTTATATACCCCCGAAGCCAGCTCACAACACGTGCCTTCTTTCATTTACTATGCACTGTTGACGTCAAAAGTAGGAAGTGGTCATAATAACGTGACTTGACTGTGTCTATCCCTAACCACTGCAGCGACATGCACACATACATTAAAGAGGAAACACACTCACTTCCCTTCTTTTTTTTCATGAAAAAAAAATGGCCCCTGCCCTTCTGCTAGTAACAAAAAGCAGACTTCATACTTTGACTGTGCATAAAGTAGGTTGAAATATTCACTATTGTGCTACACAATTTTTATTAAACACCATTCTTTAACATTTATACTGGGAAAATGCTATGACTTAATAAGCCACATAATTTAAATTGATAAACTGATCTAAAAATTTTTTTACACGAATGACCAACTGGGACCGTCAGCTGTGGGCTAATCCCCCACGTTGATGTACTTACCAGATTAAAAAGAAACGCAAAAATGGACTCAAGTGTGGGATATGGTGGACCTACCACACTTGAGATGGATGGTCCACCATGGTATTGACCTGGAACTGGATGAAGGAAAATCAGAAAGAGATCTTGGCTGAGCAAGTGTAAGATTGGTGTATGGAATACCAGAGGTATAAATGGCAAGATGAATGAGATGATTGAAGAGATGAATAAGTATAGATTGGATGTGCTGTGTGTAAGTGAAACCAAAAAGAAGGAAATTGGTATAGAAGAAGTGAATGTAACGGTGAGTGTGTGGTCTGGAGTATTGGATAATGTGAGAGGACAGGCTGGTGTATGTGTGATTTTAAGTTAAAGATGAAGAACAACTTGATTCACTATAGTCGGATAAGTGAGAGAATTCTTTGGATTCGTTTGAAAGTGAAACTTCAGATAATAGTAATTCTTGTAGTGTTAGCTCCTTGTGACTCTGAACCCTCTGATAGAAAGGAAGATGTCTGGAATGAGCAAAGCTGTTTTGAGCCAGATAGGTACTAAAGAGAAAGTTATAATAGTAGGGGATTTCAATGCTAGAGTAGGTGTGCAGAATGCAATTTCTGACAATGTTCTGGGTAAGTTTAATGATTTTTGTGCAAATGATAATGGTGAAAGATTAACCGAACTCTACATTGAGAATGGTTTGTATGTATCTAAGACATTTTTCAACCACAAGTATATATCCACACATATACTTGGGAAAATCGTACTCTTGGTCAAAAGAGTGTGATAGATTTTGCTGTCTACGATCAGCGTCTGAAACACTTAGTTGTTGACACTCGTGTGATGAGAGGTGCGGATGTTGCTTCTTATCATTACTTGGTAGCGTCACGAGTGAAACTGAATGTTAGGTGGAGGAAAAGGAATAGGAAGAGGCCCAGGATGGAAAGAATAAAAGTTGAATGGCTATCTGAAAATCATCAGCGTTATTCTGACGTACTCAGAGAACGACTGAAGGAGCTGAAGTCTTGTGAGGGATGTAGAAAAGAAATGGGAGTGTTTTAAGAACTGTGTGGTCACTGCTGCTGAAGAGGTCTGTGGCACCACAATAGTGGGTAACAACAGAGGTGATGCTTGGTGGAATAGTGAGATTGAAGAGGCAGTAAAGAGAAAGAAGGAAGCCTATTTGGGGATGTTACAGGGTAAGAGTTTCTGCGGATGAATATTGCTGTAAGAAGCGTGAAGCCGCTAAGCTGGTTCACCAGAGTAAGGCAAAAGATAGGCAGGAGAAGGTGGAAAGGCGTGAACTGACTTTTTGGAAAGATAGGCCAAGTCTTTCTGGAAGCACATGAGACTCAGGAAAAATAGGGGAAACAAAGTGTTGTGTGAAGATAGGGTTGGGGAAATGATATGGGAGCATAATGAGTTAAGTGGGGTGAATACTTCTGTAAGTTATTAGGTCAGGAAAGCAAAGACGATTTGAGACAGATGCAGATGATATGATTTTTTTTTCTTCTTTTTTTTGATTGGAGGTTTAACGACCACCGTGAGCAACTCAATGGACTATATAAGCAGTCGCCCATCCCTAATTTAGGGTCACTGGTTCCAGGGAAAGGAGAGAGCCAGTGCCGTAAGACAAACACAACATCCATGCCTCACCGGGATTCGAACCTGGACCCCGTTCGGACGAATGATGAGGGGCCATCGCTTAGACCACTGCGCCACCGGGGCGGCACAGATGCAGATGATGGCACAGTGAAGGAAGAAAGCACAGGAGGGATCTCAAGAGAAGAAGTGTGTAAAGCTCTTCAGAATGGTAAGGCTCTGGGAGTTGATGGCATAACTGCCGAGATGTTGAAATACAAGGTTAGTAGAAGAGAAGGTTGCCTCGATCCCTATACTTCCCTGCAGTCACATTTTGGGTGGGGAAGTGACGTCAGTGAGACCCACGGTCGAGGTCAACGGCCATTCATCCCTTCCCGAAAGAGCTAAATCCTATGTAATTTCAAAGTAATCTCACTTTGAGCTTAGGAGTTTTTTGCGTAGCAACATTTTTCACAGTGATCTATGAACTGCTACCTAATAACATTCATAGCTACTGTTTTATGTGACTGACTATCAGTGATGCCAGGGAGGAGATGCCCTGTTGCAATTTGCAACAACAGTTTGTCAAAAACTAAAAAAGATCCTGATATAAAGAATGTAATGTATCATTCTTTTCCAAAAGATCCAGAGCTCAGGAAAAAATGGATTAATCTTTGTCGCAGAGATGGAAAATGGAACCCAGCATCCTGTACCATGTGTTCAGAATATTTTGAACCCGAAGATTATGAGCAGGATTTGAAATTCAAACTTTTAAATTTGCCATCCAAAAGAAAATTAAAAAGCTTTGCCCTCTCTTTAAAAAATTTGCTGAAAAGTTTCGAGGTTATAAAAAACAAGGATACCTACAATAAAAATCGCATTGAAAGACTTACTCAAAGAGAAACTAAATATATGATTTCTGATTTGTTACATGTAAACCATTCAGATAACAGTTCTGAGAAGCAAAATGCAGTGGAATCTGATGGAGTAACAGAAATCAGAGGTATAGAATATGGATCATTAATGGGTAAATATAGGCAGTTGCTGACTAAAAATATTACGTTACGCGAAAAGGTGTGCAATTAACAAAAAAGAAATAAGGTATTCAGCTCTAAAAATACACAGATTGAAATATGAAATTGTTGCAATAAAACAGAAAAATATTTGCAAAAAAAAAATGTTGAACTTGAAGTTTGTTCAATACTACTCAAGATGCTTACAAGGGGTCAAGTAAATATGCTTTTGAATAAAAAAAAAAAAAAAAAAAAGATTATTTGGTCCAATGAGGATATATCGATCACTTTGACTCTGCGATACCTGAGTAAGAGGTCATACATTTATTTACGAAGTGAACTGAATTATCAACTTTAAAGAAATGGGCGTCCAAGATTAATTCCCAACAAGGTACCATGACGGACCTACTAAAAATGATGAAAACCGGGCATAATACAGAAAAACACTAATACCCAGACTGATGAATCACACAAAAGAATTCATAGTTGCAAAAGTGCTGCGTCACGTTGGAGCCAAAAATGATGAAAAAATGTCCAAAGATTTATACGATGCTTATTCTAAGCAAGCGACAACGATGTGTTAAATACACAACAATGCCTAACCACAGTAACTGAAGATGATGGCCGAGAGCATCTTGCTGGTTGGGTGGCCAAAAAATATAAAGAAAAATACCCACATCTGGGAGATTACACATCAAAAAATAACACTGTATATACTGAGGAATCATGGCTACATCATGTCATTTGGAGGACTTATTTAACCATCCCTTGAGGTCTTTCACTAAAAAATTGGAATATGAATTTTTTAAGCAAAACATAAATTACACTATAAGTAAAGAGCCTTCAATCGTAAAAACGTTAACCAAAAAAGCATCTCTCTTGTTTCCTGGATTTCCCACAGAGGTACTTACAACATATTATCAGGTGAGAATTATAATTAGGATTAAATATTTGAATGAGAAGCTGCAGTCCACCCTAACTGCCAAAAGAAATACCAGAAATGAAGATGACATTCGCTCAAAGAAGAGAAAACCTATAAAAACAGTAAATTATGGAAAAAAAAAAAAAAGAACTTAGACCTACCCATTTAGAAATAACCTCTAGTTTTGCAGATTGGAGTGATAAAATCAATTACAAGTATATTAATTGGATTAGAACTCATGTTTCTAATTCATGAAAAGCCAAAGAAACAGAACTGCAACTATAGTAAACGTAAGTACAAAATAATACACTTTATGCTTCAGTCGGAAATGTTCAGTTTTTATAATGCATATGCATGTTTTTCTTTCTTTTTTTCTAACCTTTTAAATGTTTTTAATCTAAAGCAGGTAATGACTATATCTTTTGTAAGAGTCCTAAACTTTTTCAAAATAAACAGGCTTTAAAAAACAAAAAAAAAACAACAAAAAAAAAATAATACACTTTATGCTTCAGTCGGAAATGTTCAGTTTTTATAATGCATATGCATGTTTTTCTTTCTTTTTTTCTAACCTTTTAAATGTTTTTAATCTAAAGCAGGTAATGACTATATCTTTTGTAAGAGTCCTAAACTTTTTCAAAATAAACAGGCTTTAAAAAAAACAAAAAAAACAAAACAAAAAAAAAACAAAAAAACACTCAGTTGATTCCACCCTCCAGACAGGCGGGCAAGACCTCGAGTCAAACCCTACGATGGGTCTGTCAGTGACGTCACGCGCCTCTCCCTCTCCGCCCAAAGAATATCCGCAATCGAGGCAACCTTCTCTTCTACTAACCTTAGTTGAAATATGGTGGTGACTCTGTAATTGATTGGTTAACTGAAATTTGCCAGTTGTGCTGGAAGTTAGGAGTGCTTCCTCGGGATTAGAAGGATGCTATCTATCATTATTCCCTTGTATAAGGGAAAAGGTGATCAGACTGACTGCAAGAACTATCGTGGTATTAGCCTATTAAATGTGCCAGGGAAAGTGTTTGGTAAGTTTGTTATTGAAAAAGTACATGGTCTTACATCAGAGAACGTGTGGGATGTTCAGAGTGGTTTTATGCGTAGTAAAGGCTGCACTAACCAAATTTTTGCATTACGCACGATGAATGAAAAGTACCTGGCTGTTGGTAAGAAAGTTTTTGCTGCCTTCATAGATTTAGAGAAAGCTTATGCGCCAGGGAAAGCGTTTGGTAAGTTTGTTATTGAAAAAGTTCATGGTCTTACATCAGAGAAAGTGTGGGATGTTCAGAGTGGTTTTATGCGTGGTAAAGGCTACACTAATCAAATTTTTGCATTACGCACGATGAATGAAAAGTACCTGGCTGTTGGTAAGAAAGTTTTTGCTGCCTTCATAGATTTAGAGAAAGCTTATGACCGAGTAAATAGGACACTTTTGTGGAAGGTATTGAATGAATATGGTGTTACTGGGAATCTACTTAATAGTGTAAAAGCCATGTATGCTGGCAGTAGAGCCTGTGCACGAGTGAATGGTGTTTTATCAAAATAGTTTTCTATTGGTGCAGGAGTCAGGCAAGGTTGTATAATGTCACCATGGCTGTTTAATATACAGGGCGTCCGAGAATTATTGAACACATTACAAAATTTTGTACAAAAAACTATAAGCATTGTCTGTTTTACTATGTCACGTATTACTAACACGGTTTCTATATTTTTGTTTTGCAGAATTGTTATTCCCAGAATCCAATAGATGGTGCTAGGTGTGGCCTAATGAGGAATGTATCAGAAATGCGCAATCAGTAGTCATGTCGTCTGTACAGCAGAAGGCGATGTGTGTGTTATGGCTTGCGGAATTAAAATCTATCATTAAAGTTACAAGACGGTACCGTTTAGAGTATGGTTGTAATCCTCCGTCAACGAATTCAATTAAGTGGTGGATGAAACAGTTTAAAGAAACTGGCAATGTGGAACATCGTGGAAGAGCCGGTAGGCCTAGCATCAGCGGTGTAATGGTTGACCAAGTTCATGAAAATTTTTTATGAAGCCCCAGGAAGTCCATTCGTAAGGCAAGCAGAGAACTGTGCATTCCGAAATTGACAGTTCACAATATCTTGCACAAGAAATTAAAGTTTTATGCTCATAAAATTCAAATAGTGCAAAAGATGCATGTAAATGACCACACTGTGCGATACTATTTTGCCGTGGATATGCTGAATCAAGTGGAAAACGACGAAAACTTTCTCAGTACTGTAATTTTTAGTGATGAATCCACATTTCATGTATCAGGTATTGTGAATCGCCACAACTGTAGGATATGGGGCAGTGAACCACCTCATGCTGCTAACTGGAACGTGATTCTCCAAAAGTTAATGTGTAATGCGCCCTATCAAAAAGAGAAGTGATTGGCACTTTCTTCTTCTGCGAAAAAACCATAAATGGTGACATTTACTTGAATATGCTAGAAAATTTCGCTATACCCCAGATCAAATGATATGACATCGTTTTCCAACAAGACGGCATGCCCCCGCATTGGTCAACGTGTACGTAAGTGCCCAAATGAGCATTTTCCCAACAGATGGATTGGGCATGGTGGTCCTATTCAGTGGCCTCCTCGCTCTCCAGATCTAACTCCATTGGATTATTTCATGTGGGGTTATGTGAAGGATCGTGTCTATCAGACGCCTTGTACTGATTTGCAGAAACTGAAGCAGCGTATCACAGCTGCTATTAATTCCATAACTCCTCAGATGCTTGCCAATACATGGAATGAAATAGAGTATCACTTCGATGTACTACGAGTAACCAAGGGATCTCACGTCGAAATTTATTAACTTGTGTAGTTACATTGTAAGTTAGTACCATCAGTTTCTTTCTATCTGTTTAATGTTTTGTTTTATATAATTTTGTAATGTGTCCAATAATTCTCAGACACCCTGTATTTATGGATAGGTACATGCGTGATGCCAAAATAGATAATACTAGTTTATGTCCCGGTGATATCCATATGTGCAGATTGCTGTATGCTGATGACACTGTCCTGTTGGCAGAGAGCAAAAGTGAATAGCAGAGTATGTTGTCCCGGATGTACAGAGTTTGCATGAAATTCAAACTGAGTATAATAAATAAGGGAAAAACTGAAGTTATGATTTTTGAGAGAGGAACTGGTAGCACTGAATGTAATGCAAGTCTAAATGGCACAGTGATTGACCAGGTGAGTGAGTTTGTGTATTTAGGAAGCATGTTTGACAGAGAGAACAAATTGGATGGTGAAATTAGTAGGAGAGTGAATTCTTCGTTGAAAGCCATGGCTGCTCTGGGAGGTTTTCACAGGGATGATCAGTTCTCAAGGGAGTACCGCATGGCTGTGTATGAGAGTGTAATTGTTCCTACTCTGATGTATGGCAGTGAAACCTGGGTACTGCAGAAGAAACATAGGAGTCGTTTGTGTGCTGGAGAAATGCGTTACTTACGGGGTGGCTTGTGGCAAGACACGTTCTGATTATGTGAGGAATGAAGATGTGTTGCAGTTGTGTGATTTGAAGCAAAATGTTGTTAGCAAGGTGGAGACTAATATGCTTCGGTGGTTTGGCCATGTTGAAAGAATGAGTGATGAGATGCTTACTAAGAAATTTTTTTAGCCCAAGTGGTAGGAAGGGAAGGCAGAGTAAGGCCAAGGAAGTTATGGGAGGCTCAGATTCAAAAGTGTCTGCATGAGAAACAAATTATGAGTATGAAGTATAGAAGATCTTGGGTACGGCGAAGCCCGAGCTGTATGTCAAGATCACTGTAAATGGATAAGTTTGATACAGGAACAGTAAGTAAAAATTATATGGTAGTTTGTATTTCTTTTTGGAGCTTAACCTCTGAATCTCAGAGAACAGCTTAGTGATATGTATGTATATGTATGTACATATATGTATTTCTGTGCTAAAAGCTTTTCTACTTTGACAGTTTTCTTTGGGGGGAGGGGGGCACAAGTGGGTCATTAAATGGAAACCACATTTACGTCTTATGTGGTCGATGCATGGAAAATTACTTAGATTGTGGTTAGAAAATGAACGATTACTAAATATTAAAAAATAAATTCATGTCTTCAAAGTAAAATTGTTGACTTTTTCATGGCCATTTTCTGAATTTGTGACTTTTCATGACTAGTAGACACCTTGGTTCACATTATACTGTATATTTATAACAATTAAGCCTAACAAGCATCAAACTCCTGTCTTTAGTTTAGGCCCATTTGAGTACATCTAAATCGTTTTAGCACGATGTCTGCTACAATCTTACTATCATCATAAATGGCTTTGCTTTATATTTAATGATTCAACTAAACCACATATGAATCTACGTTTATACTTTATACCTCTTGCAACCTCTTTGGAAGATGAATGGCATGTAGCAAATGCAAGGTGCATCTGGTTCCATATACATGAGTACATTTATGTTTTTTAAATGAACATTTTTATGCAGTTATACAATTTTAAGGTTAATGCCTACCTAGGCTTCATTTGTTTGGCCTTTTTAGGAAGTGCTAGACATTGTGTCCGGATATAAATGTACGGAACAGAAGACTAAATAGTAGATGCTGTCTACTATAATATATCAAATACTGCTTGCTTTGAGAGTTAGCTAATCAGACACTGAGTCTAAAAATCTCTCTCTCTCTCTCTCTCTCTCTCTCTCTCTCTCTCTCTCTCTCTCTCTCTCTCTCAGCACATACACTGAGCAGTATATATTTCCAGCAGCTTTTCTCCTGCAGTGGGAAATAATGTTCCATTAAATTTAATTGGCTAAATTGCTAAAATAAAGTAGCAGAAAAATTAGTGAATCACTCCAGTAAACCTACTTAGCTGATCTTTCACTTATATTACAATACCACACAACATGAGTAAGTGTGTTAATGACTGAAATATAAATGCAAGCCTGTGCAATGAAAAGCAGATTGGAAAACAAAAAGGAAAGTCTGACGGTGAAGAGAAAAGCAGCAGGGAAGTAAATGTGAGGGAAATCGACATCACTATTGTGCCCTGAAATTTTTTTCTTGGGCAGAAACAGCTGTGTTACGCATGTGTGTTTTATTTTCTCATGATGTCATGAGTACCCAGAATGCTATGCAAGATGATGTTGCACGCTGGGTTGCTGAGCTGTGGCTGGGTGGTGCTGTTGTGGTCTCCTAGTCTGTGTTTGAAGTATACTTAGCAGTTAGCTGCCTGCATGGAGTGTTTGTATTATTATGTTGCAGAGTTTAAACTGGCTCAAAAAAATGCTTACATGGGGAAAAAAGTAGCAAAATGCTTAAGATAGTTAGCCACTTTTGTCGCTCGGAAAATTATAACCTCAATTGAATTGTTCACACCGACAATGCTTCAGACATCAGTGGAAAATTAATGCTTTATGGCCTTGGGGGGGGGGGGGTGACGTAGATGTCACAGCTGACTGATTTAAACTTGAACTTTGAATAGGGGAAGGGGGCTAATTCCTCTATAATCTTACCATGTCCCACCCTTTACGGAGTGCTCTGGAGTGCATGGAGGAGGAGGTGATTAAGCCAACAGGTGCTGTATGAACATAGCTTCAAGGATTAAGAAAATAATATCAGCATAGTGTGAATTGCTTGTTTCCATAATAGTTCTTGAAATACCATATTTCCTTTTTTTCAACTCCTCTGTTTTACCTGCTGCTTGGGTTGTTTTGTTTTATAACTTACTACATACTGGCAATGGAACTCAACTGCTATTGCCTTCTCCTGAATTATGAATTTTAGGAAGTGCTACATTCATGAAGACCAATTAGAATACCATTATGTTTTTGCATATCAATTAGATTTTGAAAAAAATAGCATTTTAAAATCTTAAACTTTTGAATTATGCAAATGAGTTTAATCAACAAATTTAACTCAAAATCTACTCGACATAAAAAAAGCAAAAAACATACAGGTCTTCAAAATAATCTCCACTACAAAGTGAGAAGATAGTAACACCTAAGCCTCAGGACCAATATTTAGAAACTTATATAGCAAAACAACCCAAACAGTTGATGAAAAAAAAAAAAAAAAAAAGCTATTACAAGAACCATTATAGATACCAGGTCAAGATGGTTCAGAAATTGCATCACTGTTACAGAAAAATCACTATCACGATGGGTTACTAAGTAAAAAGTAAGGTAAATCTTTTCCTCTCCAGGAACCATCTCATTCTGAGATAAATCTTTCCTCTGCAGAGACCATCTCATTCTAAGGTAAATATTTTCTCTACAGGGATCATCTCGTTCTACAGTAAATCTTTCCTCTGCACAGACTATCTCATTCTAAGGTAAACCTTTCCTCTACATGGACTTCCTTGTTCTAAAGTAAATCTCTCCTCTGCATGGACCATCTTGTTCTAAGGTATAAATCTTTCTTCTGCAGGGACCATCTCATTATAAAGTAAATCTTTCCTCTGCAGAGACCATCTCATTACCATCTCATTCTAAAGTAAATCTTTCCTCTGCAGGGACCACCTTGTTCTAAGGTAATTCTTTACTCTGCAAGGACCATCTCATTCTAATGTAAATCTTTTCAAAATCATTGTTAAATGTCAGTTTTAACCTTGGTACCATCTTATTCTAAGGTAATCTTTCCTCCAAGTTTTACCCTGAGGGCTGTTGACCACCAAAGATGAGCTCAGCAAAGACTGTTATCACCCTAATTCCATCAGGGCAAATGGTGGGGACATGGCAGTGAAACAGATAGCAAGTTTTGCCAAATAAGGAAACCATACCTTTTAATCTTTTCTTTCTTATATTTAGTTTTGAGTGATTCTTCTGCTCTGTTTCTGCTACATATTATAACCCAAACAAATGGTGATTTTGTCACTGTTACAAGTAAAACAGTGACAGCTCCATCACTGCTGTCATAAATATTGATTTTGTCACCATTTAAAGTCACAGTTACTTCCGTGGAACTGTCACTGTGACAGGAAAAATCAGTTTTACATCCACCTCTAACACAAGGAAGTAAAGATACTCGAAATATTCACTGTAATGAGTAGATGACATCATGACCCTGTGCTTGTAAAATAAAATCATATTAAGGTGTGAACGTATAGGATTATAATAAATGAAACAAGTTCCAAAGGCCAAGGCCGAGAAATGTGGGAGCATATCACTGAACGTTCTTATTCCAGCAGCAAAGAAGACACTTGACATGGCGACATCTACTGTAGGATTAGGCGGAAACATACATACACTGTGGGGCCTAATGAACAAATGAACTGAAAAAACAACACTTTCAAAAAATTCACACAAAGTAATTTTAAAATAAAAATATATTGCTAATTAAGACAACAGAATGTCATACCTGGTCATAATTGTCATGGCCATGGAAAAATGGTTCTTTCCTAAAAATCATACTGGCTAACATACAACCTAAACTCCACATATCGAGAGAATAATCATACATCTGAAATAAATTGCAAAATATATTTTTTAAAGTCACAAATTAAGATCATTCATAATATATTCAAGTTAATAATTATATTATGTTCAAATGAATAATTGCACACCAAAGCAAGAAGCATTTTTGGATATTAAGTGTAACCATATGTTTTTCAAAAATGTTTAGTAGGTACAACAGTATTTTCAAATAAACAGATAGCCCCCTTTCAACCAAAAGCAAAGAATTTTAAATTTGATATTAAGTGACTCAAGATGGCCTTCAGGTCCATCTACAGCAGTATCTATGAGAAGCTTTTATTTATGCATTCAAATGTGAGCCCACCTTATACCCTCACAACATGGCATGGCACAGACTCTACCAGGTGTCTGAAACGGGGTTGGGGTAAGAGTGGTACGATACATACCACTCTTCCCCAATTGCCTTTGTGATACCACTCTACGCAATTTGCCTTTGTGCCGCCTAGCGGAAAGTTTATGATTTACTTGAAAATTTTAGGAAAAAATCGGATTCCTAGGAGTAGAGATATTGGCAAAAATAAGATACACATCTACGCCCCTGGCGTAGAAACCATGCATTATTTCAAGAAGAAAATGTTCCGAAAAGGTTTGCCAACATGAGTAGTATCGGTCAACAAATGACTTTTTTTTTCAATCGAGATTTTAGAAGCTCATATTTTGCTGCAAATACATCAGAAGTGGAAATTAAGACTTACGCCCTGGTGGCCAATTCTTCCTATACCACATACAAGACCTGATGGAAAGATTTATCTCAGAATGAGATGGTTCCTAGAGAGGAAACGATTTACCTTACTTTTTACTTAGTAACCCATCATGATAGTGATTTTTCTGTAACAGTGATGCAATTTCTGAACCATCTTGACCTGGTATCTATAATGGTTCTTGTAATAGCTTTTTTTTTTTTTTTTTTTTTTTTTTTCATCAACTGTTTGGGTTGTTTTGCTATATAAGTTTCTAAATATTGGTCCTGAGGCTTAGGTGTTACTATCTTCTCACTTTGTAGTGGAGATTATTTTGAAAACCTGTATGTTTTTTTGCTTTTTTATGTCAAGTAGATTTTGAGTTAAATTTGTTGATTAAACTCATTTGCATAATTCAAAAGTTTAAAATGCTATTTTTTTCTTCAAAATCTAATTGATATGCAAAAACATAATGGTATTCTAACTGGTCTTCATGAATGTAACACTTCCTAAAATTCATAATTCAGGAGAAGGCAATAGCAGTTGAGTTCCATTGTCAGTATGCAGTAAGTTATAAAACAAAACAACCCAAGCAGCAGGTAAAACAGAGGAGTTGAAAAAAATGGAAATATGGTATTTCAAGAACTATTATGGAAACAAGCAATTCACACTCCGCTGATATTATTTTCTTAATCCTTGAAGCTATGTTCATACAGCACCTGTTAGCTCAATCACCTCCTCCTCCATGCACTCCAGAGCACTCCATAAAGGGTGGGACATGGTAAGATTATAGAGGAATTAGCCCCCTTCCCCCTATTCAAAGTTCAAGTTTAAATCAGTCAGCTGTGACCCCTTCCCCCAAAGGCCATAAAGCATTAGTTTTCCACTGATGTCTGAAGCATTGTCGGTGTGAACGATTCAATTGAGGTTATGATTTTCCGAGCGAGAAAAGTGGATTTTATGGCAAATGTATATAAAAATTCTTTCGTGGACTTATTCCACTGACATCGATAGACCTCTTTGGAATATTTTCTTCTTAAAATATTACACAGTTTCTCCGCCAGGGGGCGTAGATGTATATCTTGTTTCCGTCAATATGTCTACTTTTAGAAGTCCGATTTGAAAAAAATTTCTTTGTTGGATAGTGTTTTCAGTGTGACATGTTTTTCACGTAATTTCAAAATTTTCAAGTAATTCATAGACTTTCCGCTAGGGGCTCAAAGGCAAATTGCGTTTTATGCGTTATTTCTGCTTCTAAAACTCCGATTTGAACAATTCTTCCTGTATCACATACAAGACCTGATGGAAAATATTTTTCACATAATTTCTAATGTTTGGTAAAGAATGGTTTGGCCACCAGGGGGCACAAGTGTTAATTTCTGCTTCTGATGTATTTGTAGCAAAATCTGGGCTCCTGAAAATTCGACAATTTTTTTTTTTAACCGATACCGCTTATGTGGAAAATCCTTTTGAGAATACTTTCTTCCTAAAATAATGCATGGTTTTCTCACCAGGGGAAGTAAAGTCATCATATTTTTGTCGATAACTCCGTTTCTAAAAGTCCGATTTGAAAAATTCTTTGTGTTGGAGAGCGTTTCCGGTGCGAAATGTTTCTCATATAAATTCATGTTTTTCTTAACAAACAAAAGTCTGCAACCAGAGGGCGTAAGATCACGATGTGTTTACAGCAATATCTGAGGAATTAAAAACCTGATTGAAAAACTTCTTTCTTCCATCAGAAACAATTGTTTTCCATGCCGGCTCCATTCACTTTGTCAAAAAGTTCCATTAAAATTATAGTTATAACTAAACATAGGGGCATACCTTGGCAAGGTATTATTGTTCCATAAGATTTCAGGGTTTATCACTGAACACAACTTGTTACACATTTGACAGAACAGTTAAAGTCAAACTAAGTTAAGAATAAAATATAAGAAATTGAATGCAACATCCCCTTGGGCGCTACAGAATATGGTTATCAGTTGCAGACAAACACACAGAAAACACTAGAAAAAAAAATAAAGCTTGACTGCAGAAATTTAATTTCCCTTAGTATTACTTAAAGCCAAAAGGGTCAATCCATACATAACAAGTGGTCCAAAAAAAAAAAAAAAAAAAACATTATTGATTGCTTGACCTTTTTTAAAAATATATATATATTGCATGCTGTTGACCTTATATGTTGATAGCTCAAAACCACTACTGTTTTATTTTATTCACATTGCTTTCAATATGGTGGCTATTTTTGTATCTTCGTGTATGGCATTTTTGGCATATGTAAGGGTTAACAGTAACTTCATTATCTCAACTGTGGTAAGTCCTAAGACAAAATTTCAAATATTTTTATGTTAAGCACATTGTAAGGTACTATTTTGTCAATTATACTATACTTCTAAAAAATATTCCTTCACCATAAATTTTTTATTTAAAGTTTTGTATCAAAATCACTAAAAATGTCATTTTCGGGGAGGTTATTAAGGGGGAAGGCAATTTATTTAAGATTTGAATTTTTTTTTTTTTGGAAGTACATATATACAAATAGTCTCAGTTAAAAATTATTTGAAACTTGAGAGTTGCACTTTTTTCTACATGGCAGTAAAAATGTACTTTTTCAAAAAATTGCCAATTTTAGAGTTTAATATCTCTGGTGGGCAGTTATTTAAAAATCTGAAATTTACACACATTAAAGGCACTCTATTATAAGTAACATTAAGTAAAATTTTGAGTTTGAGATTCAAGTGGTGTAAGAGATACAGCCTTGCAAAAGTCATAAAATTTATTGAATAAATCATATTTATTACTGTGTTTTATTACTTGTCTTCATACATATTTGTTGGTATTTATGGTATAAATTAAGCTTTGGAATGTAAACAGGCACGATCACAATTGATAAAAAAATACAATGATGAATTTTAATTGTTTAACAGCCTTAATTAAAATAAAAAAATGGGGCATAGGTGTTAAATGCACTTATAACAAAGTTAATTTTCCAAATAGTTCAGATGGAATCACAATAGGCCTACTTATATAGTTAGCAATTAAGAACAAGTGAAGCCATAAAATATTCATCTTATTTTATTTTGTATGTTTGTTTAACAACAATGAAATTTCTTCACAGAGAGATGCTGATATACGTATTATATGAACGTCCAGTTCCTGTGGATAGTTCAAAGGGGCTGAGCTTCTTAGTACATTTGTCAGTGGTACCCATAATTTGTCCTCACGTGACATTTTGAATGAAGTTCTAGATCCAGCTGGGTGATAGAACTTCAAAAATATATCTTTGTTCTCTAAATTGATGTCCACAATTACTCCTGGCCACCTGTTTATCGTACACACAGGTGATGATGTCATTGTTCCTAGGAGTTAGTGGGACAGCTTTCATTACAGGAAGATCCTCATATTCTTTTGAATTAGATGTTAAACAGCATCTCATACTACTTTCCAAATTTGGAACAAAGAGATTAAATGTCCATGTCCCAGGAAGTCACTGGCAGTTGTCAAATCTCTTTATCAAGTCTTCTTCTCTAGTAAGTATTTCTTCCTCTTTAACATAAACGCATGTGATCCCTTTTATATTTTGCTTGCAAATGCCATACGTATGTTCGGGGTAATAATGTAATTATCCAGAGGCCTTTGTAGACTTGCCTGTCACCTCTCACTTTGTTGTAACACCATCATACACATTCTTTCCATGTGATGATGCAAAGAAATGCCATTCAGCATCAAGACCAAATACTTTCTTGTGGTGGCATAGGTTAATAAAATCCTTGTATTTATATTGGCCTGATGTTCCATCCAGAAAGTAAATTATTTTGTTAACACTGGGGTCAATTTGCTTAATGTGTGTCAGCAAGTGTGTTTGGAACATGTGCATTGCAACCATGTTGTGGTCCATGTTATTACTAATCACACAAATGCATTGGCTGCGAAATTTGCCTTTTTGTTTGTAATACCACACAAATGGATGAACAGTTGCTTGTTGGTTTACCCAGTGTGGTAACTTAAAATCTCATCTTAAACTACAAAAGTAAAGTTTTCTGCAAAGTCTGCAAGAATAATACATTCAGTTTCATTGAGTCATTTCTTTTCTTTCAGGAACTGAATTTGTGCTTTTGCTATAAAATGGTGAGTCTTAAGTAAAACAAGCTTTTCAGTGCAGGACTGAAAAAATTCTTTTATCGGTTGAACAACAGTGATCATTTCAGCCCAATCTGTAGTGGCCCACTGTTTAAAGGCTGTATTGTCTGGCATGGTATCAGTATTTTCAAATTTCTGAATCAAATCTTAGAGGGCTTCCCTTCCTAGACACTTAACACATTTGCCCATCATACGTAACTATTCATGTCACAAACAAGCATGTCAAGAAGGTCCTTGTAACTAATGCTAAGTTTTGCCCCATCAATCATGAGCTTAACATTTTGATGGTACAAACAAATACAAACAGTATGAATTCCTGAGGATCCAGCCATGACACACACTACTTAGGTCTGAGTTCTATGAATTTTAATCTTCCATTTGGATTTTTTGCTTTGAACTCCACAAACAGTTCATCCAAATTGCAAAGAATAAGTCATTTCTGCTTCTTAACTTTAATATTATTTCCTTTTATGGAGAGTATTTTTGCATGCGCAGAGTAGGCTATACTCACAGGGGTGTTAGTGCCCCTACCATGTTTCGGAGCAATTCTTAGAGCGAGAAAGTATGCAATTTGGAGCAGAAATGTTGGATTTTGGAGTGAGAAAATTTGCATTTTGGAGCAGAACTTAGGTTTTGGAGCAGCTAATGATAGTATTTTTAATTGTTTTAAGTCCACGCTGCGCTATAAGTTATGTTTATGTACTGAATTACCATTATTTTATGATCTATGAAAATTTTTTATGTTTCAGGTTTGTTGACATTTTACTGCTTTGCTTCTCTTACAACTGCTAATTAACATTTCTGTCGTTCCTACAGTGAGATAAATGGGAAAACAATCATACTACCCACGATTTATTGAAAACAACATGACCTGCAATATTTTAAGCGTAACACATTAACATCAGGGATTTTCTTCTAAATGCATTTGTTTCACTGTAACACGAACAGGATACTGCCGTGTCCAAGAACTGTTGTCATTGTTACTGAACGCTTGTGAATATACACTTAGAAAGAATAAATAATATGTAATTACTGTTTGTTGTTTGGTTGGTTTTTAGCAGCATATTTTTCGAGATTCATGGTATTCAGATGAAAATTTATTATTTCTGAAACCAACCAACTGGCAAGCCACGCGTTCGTGGTTTGCGTGTGCATCACAAACTCCTAAGCAGGGTTCGTACACTTTTGGGGAAAAGAAATTCAAGAACTTTCCAGGCCTTTTCCAGGACACATACAAAAAATTCCAGGATGATTATTACGCTTTACAGTATCATGTTCAAATTATTTTTTTAAAGTAATTTCAGTTTTAAGTAATAAAAATGATGAAAGATGCAAATGGATGAATGTGCTTTATGCAAATGGATCAAGTTTATCAAGCACAAGATCGTAAAGAATAAATTCTGTTCTTATGCCCTGACCTTTGAATTCAAGTTGGACCATTTTCTACAAGGGTAGGTTTCTCCTCCCTGATAACATACCAAAACTTTGTTGCAATCAAACAGATTTTATGTGAGTTAACATTCCTAAGCTTGGAGAACGAATACTGCTCTTATGTCTTGGCCTTTAAATTTAATTTCGACCTTTTTCAACAGGGTAGGTTTTCAGGTTGTACCCAACAGCATACTAAAATTTCGCCGAAATTCAACCGCTTTCATGCGAATTATCGTACAGATTGAAATGTGCTGGAATGAAATTGTTGATCAGCTATGATGACCGCATAAAAGTTCGGGAGGGGGGGAAGGACTTTTTTTTTTTTAGTTTATGCAACATTTTACATCACTCCAGTATTTATCTTGTCATCATCAACAATCGCAATGCAACTACCGCTTACGATTGCGGATATCGGCAACCGAAAATCTGCCATATCACTAAGTGACACAACACACGGTATCCTGTTAGTGTATTGTAATTGAAAAAAAAAAAAAAAAAGGATGTGGAAAAAAGAAACTTTCAGAAATTAAGATCATGAAGTCATGCGTTTCAAAAATCCGTTTTCCTTTATAACGTTTAAAAACATGTTTTTGCTTTTTTACCTGTTGTGTATAATAAAAAAACTATGTTGATTTTTTATTTTTATGGAATCAGATGTCCGTATGTCTGATTGTCTTCATCTGAGTTCACACGTTAGCTACTGTGTACAAGTAAACATATTTTTTCAGCTCAAAAATATGTAGTTTTGTATATATTCACAGTATAAGTCATTCCCTTATTCCAACAGAACTGAATTCAGCATATGCAAAATGAAGAACATCAAGACATGCCCAACACCATGTTTCTCATTGTCTGCTGTTTATATTCAAGAAATGCAAACATGGATCAATGGTAAATGCAGCAACTATGATTTTTATTCATTACCAAGAAAAAAAAAAAAAGAAGAAAAAAAGAGCCGTGAAAGCTGTAAAGCTGAAACTGAAACGGATATTTCTCTCTCTCTCTCTCTCTCACACACACACACCCCTGCACAAAAACATTCCGATTAAGACCAAACAGCATGAGGACGCGTCCACGCACACTCACAACCTTTGGAATGACCTGATGGAATGGCTTCTTTTCATTTGGCACATCGCCATAAATCACCACCTGCAGCTCACTGAACTGTCAAGTTGCACCCTTCCTCCTTCACCCTAACTATAATAGGAAATTTAAAAAAAAAAAAAAAATGCTCCCCAATTTTCGACAAAATTACCAAATTTACGTCATGATGTTGCAATTTACTAAAATACGTTTGTTTATCTGCTGAATATTGCTTAAATCCATTGAAAACTTTTTATTTACAGATGATTTTTTTATTAAAACAGTAACTCAAGACGTCTGAATAAAAATGTATGTTTGTAATTCAAATAGAGTCCATACATATCATCACAGAAAAAAATTTTAAGGATCACTCTGTTTAAATAAACCATGGCATCTAAAAAAATAATTCACTTGCTTTTCCCGTAATTTATAATTACTGTTTCTTTTTTTCAATCCGATTATGCAATGGAATATTTTCTTTTTTTTTTCCCCTAACGGAATTTTTTTCCTAACGGAATTTGGCAAAATTTGCACTAGAACTTTATTGTGATGTATCTTAACCACTGTAAAAATTTTACTGTGTTATTTTCAAAATTCGGAAAAATGGATTTCTGAAAATTTTCTCCTTGTCCTTTTGAGCTGTGGAAGTGATAAACAGGTGTTTGCTTTCTTCCCAACCGAGGGCTTCAGATCAGCGCTCCCAGCTGTCAATCAACTGTTGCTATGGTAACACCCTTTCTGCTGGAGGCTCACTGTCCAAAGAGGCACACATACTTGTCCATAATAAAAATTACCAATGCTAACTTTTAAAGTTTTAAACCGATTCAATTGGAATTTTGGAAGTGAGTTTCTGTAATCCAATAACAGTGAATGTAAAAATTTCAGCCACTTTCGTGAAAAATTTGCATAGTTTTCTTATTTTTTATCATAAGTAACGGAAGTCTCTTGAGGGGAGGGAGGGTGGCATAAACATAAACAAGAAGAAGATGAATGTGTTGTTCAGGCATACTCCTCACTGGTGGATGCCAGCTGACTTGGTACATACGCAACCCCCTGCAAATGCTAAATGCCTCTTCTTTCCCCTTCCGTTCTCAGTTGTCCGACGGACATCAAGGTCCCCTTCGACCTACTAGTAATTATCCAATTTTATTGCATTGGAAGTAGTGCTTTTTTTTTGCTTTTTTTTTCCCCAGCCAAAGTAGGATTTCGTGCACGTCGGAAACCGTTGCCTGCCGGCGGTTTCTTTGAGAACAGAGGAAAGGAACTTTAAAAAATGAAGGGGTAACAGTAGCACGATTTCCTAAAAGGGCATTTTTTTAAGCACTAATTTCAAATTTCAAGGCTTTTCAAGACAGCATTAAAAAAACACCGTTTTTCCAGGATATTCCAGGCCTTGAAAACGCAATCATGATTTTCCAGGACTTTCCAGGTTTTCAAGCACGCGTGCGCACCCTGCTAAGGTTTTCTGAAGGAAAGCGTACCTTTGATATAAAAGGAAAACTAATGTAACATTTAATAATCAAATTGTAAAATCACCTTTCAGCAGTTGCATCATGATACTCTTCATACTATGTTTTTCATCTAGTAATTATCAATGTCAAACTTTCGTTATTGCTGTGAACAATTACAACTGGAACCAAAACTATAAGATAACAGTGTGATTTAGTAAAGTTGGTTAGAAAAAGGCTGCTTCCATAGCCTAACGCTAGCGCAGTGACGTTTTGGCAAGGGATTCCCCCCCCCTCCTTTTTCAGTAGTAGTAGAATCAGTTTATGACTTTTTTGTTGTTGCTGTCTGAAAGAGCCACTGCTCTTGCATACTTGGGGTCCAGCATGTATGGACATGGACATTAAGCAGACGACTGCGAGCTAGTAAGTGGTTCAACGCACCTTCCACCTGGAAAAAGAAAAGTGTGAGGGTGAAGATGTTCCCCAAGGTAGGTCAAAATGAAAAAAAGAAAACCTCATAAAAATTCTGCTCCCTGAATGTATGGGGCAAAATTCAGACTAAGTAAGAACCAAAAGATCAGTATTCCTGATAACTGATCACAAGTTATGTGATATAAACAATCCTTTCATTTATAGCATTCATGAGCGATTTTAATTAGCACACGTGAGACTGACGAAGAAGAAAAACCAAGCTGTACTTTTTAATTTGGTGAAAAATCAGACTGCGCAGTGAGAAAATGTGAATATTACGCAGCATGAACAAAACTGAATCGTTCACTGTAGCTTATTTATGAAAATATTTAACTAAATCACACCACTGTATTCACAATTATAAAATTACTGAATTCCAAACAAAATAAGGTGGTTTTGAAAGACATAGCTTCAAACAATTAGCTCTGGTTTCCTCTTGCGAGCAAACCCTACTTTCTCCTCAGTAAGTTCCACAGCCATATTTGTCTTTTGTTGACTCTGCCACTGCACAGCATCCATTGTTTACTTTTTTTTCTGCTGATAGTTTTCCCTTTACCATTTTTCTTTGTTACTTTTCTTTCTTTTTTCTTTTTTTTTTTTTAATTCCCTAAGATGACAATTTTATCCATCACGTTTAAAGAACTTTCAGCCTGAAAACCATGAATTCTGATATCAGAGCTTTCACACTTTTTTTCTTTTTAACACCATGCATCAAATCTTACAAATTTCCAAACTTCGTCACTTTCATTTTTGGAAATTTCCCTCACCCTTATTAAGCTAAAATGCACACACATTTATGGTGATGAAATTTAACAACTACATAGGAGTGGGAACATCGTGCGGGGGAGAAGGTAGGGGATACAATTACAGAAGAAATCTTCGCTTCGTCCGACTTTTTGTTTTCGGAAATTTATCAAACATTTTCATGCTGAAATACAAATATTTATGGAATAAAATGATATCTAACAATACTGGGTAGAGGAAACATCGCGAGGTAAAAAAAAAAATATGATTATGAGAGAAATCTTGCCTCCGTCTACTTTCTGTTTTCGAAGGATGAAATTCCGTCCTCCGACAGAGAAAACAATCCCCCACCACCAATCCTCCCAAAATTTCAGTTCAGTTGTGCATCGATCTGGTGAATGGTCCAAATGATAACAAAGACAAAATTCATCGAATCAACGTGAGAATCTCATGCCTGAAGATTACGGGGAGATTTTTGGGCGGCCTAACTTCCGTTTTTGGAAATCGTTGCCTACAATTTCAAGCTGAAATTATGCATTGAAATTATATTTAACAACAATGCTGAACAGAAGAAACAAAATGCAAGAAAAAAAATTATGATTATGAGAAAAATCTGCACTCTGGTTGACTTTCGTTTCCGAATGTTTAAAACGCCAAAACAACGTCCCCAGACGGAATAAGACCCCCCTAACCCCCCCAAAATTTCTTCACTTTTGCATCGATCTCGAAAATGACAAAAAAGGGGGGAGGCGACTCCATGAATCCGCGGAAGAATCTCACGTACGAATTAACCACTGAATCGATATTGAATGTTGTAAGATTATGCTAAAATAGTGATGACCGGTAAATTTAAACTTTTGGCACAAAATTGGCGCAAATTTTGTAGCAGAATGGTGCAAGAACAATGTTTTGGCGTGGGCTGGCACAATTGGCACAGGTCTGACAGCCCTGTACTCATCACTCTCATAAAATTCATGGACAATAGCTAATGTATCTGGTTGAATGCCAGAACCCAACTTCCTTCCTAGCTCTGGTAGAATACCTTTATCTTTAACTAGATCTCGTCAGTTTTACTAGACAATCAGATACGCTAAACTCAATATTTATTCTTTTTGAGTCCAAGAACTAGACAGTAAGCGAATTATTTTTACCCTCTCTCTTTTGTCTGTTACAGCACACTTCTCCTTCAGTTTTGTTATTAATTCCTCAAATTCGGTCTGCTGCATCCACATTTTCTTCTGGCTCTTCTATTATTGTATCAAAGGAAATCTAAAATTTCTTTTCAATGATTTGAAACTTTCTCTGTCTTTTGCTTTTAAGGCCTGCAATATTCTTTCTGAGGTTAATTTTCTTATTTCTTATTTTAGATGGTGGTGAAATCCCTAATAGAGCACAAGCAGAGTCTACATTTTGTAAGTGCTCAGTAGAAGCAATAAACTCTTCATCCTCTTTTTCAACATTTTCTGATGGTAAAAATATTTTTTCCAACAGATAGAACACAATGATTTACCAGGGACAAGCTCTAGGTTGCAATTCATTTTGTTTGAAATATTCTTTTCGCATAATTTACTTAAATTTTTAAGAAAATTTTAGTAAATTATGCGAATTTTTTTAAGACACATTCATTGGCTAAGAAAAACAGATTCCCCAAATTTTGCCCAAGTCCACCAATATATTTTAAAGTTACACCTAGTTTTTTTTTATTAAGAAATCTGTATCCTTCTACCTTAAGAAAAAAATTCAGACTTAATTTTTAAAGTTAACGCATTTTGGCGAAATTTTGGGCATCTGCTTTTCTCAGCAAAACACAATATCTACAAACAAATTACATAAGTTCCTGAACTTTTCAGAAAAATAAGTTTTCACACTTTAATTTCCGATAGAGGGGGTCCACTACAAGTTTCTGAACTAGGAGTAAGAGATCGCCCGGAATGGACAAGCCTAAGGCGTCTGAATACGGCAAAGAGTGGGTGGGAGTGTGACGTGGACATTACCATGCACTAGTTGTAAACGTGTTTTCTTCTTTTAAACTGGAATACCTGCAATTTTGATGCATTAAAAAAAACATGAAGGAAAACTTTCACCCATGCTTTAACTGCACAATCATACCACAGTACTCTCAAAACTTCCTGGAAATAATACTTTTCTTTTGCTTTTATGCTGCTGTCTCCCGTCAAGCCCTAGGAATCATTTTAAAATGAAAACCTATAATCATCATCATCATCATTACGGATGCCTTACTTTTGCAAGGCTGTATCTCTTAAACGACTTGAATCTCACTCAAAATTTTACTTAATGTTACTTATAATAGGGTACCTTTAATGTGTGTAAATTTCAGATTTTTAAATAACTGCCGACCAGAGATATTAAACTTTAAAATTGTTACCGACCAGAGATATTAAACTCTAAAATTGTTAATTTTTTTAAAAAGTACATCTTTACTGCCAAGTAAAAAAAAAGTATACAACTCTTAAGTTTCAAATAATTTGTAACTGAGACTATTTGTATATATGTACTTCCAAAAAAAATTCAAATCTTAAATAAATTGCCTTCCCCCTTAATAACCTCCCTGAAAATGACATTTTTAGCGATTTTGATACAAAACTTTGAATAAAAAATTTATGGTGAAGGAATATTTTTAGAGGCATAGTATAATTGAGAAAATAGTACCTTACAATGTGCTTAACATAACAATATTTAAAATTTTGTCCTAGGACTTACCACAGCTGACATAATGAAGTTACTGCTAACCCTTTCATATGCCAAGATACAAAAATGGCCACCATATTGAAAGCAATGTGAATAAAAAATAAAACAATAGTGGTTTTGAACTGTCAACATACACTGGTGTGCAAAAATTAAGGACGAAGAGGAGAAATTAGCACAACAGCGAAACGAGCAGGCATAACGGACCGAAAGACCACTCAGGAGATAGACTAGGGTCCGGTACAGTAGGGCACGCACATATATGCAGCATGACGTGGGGGTGGGGGATGTGTCGGCACACGGACAGTGTACGCTCAGCAATTCGGTGAGAGCTATTGCACGCTGTACATCGGTTTGAACGGCATCGAGTTGCTGCCACCGTGTGATATGGCCAACAGGCAATCCAGTAGACGACATCTGGATGACTTTACCCGAGGTCGCATGATTTGGAAGTTAGAAGTAGGTCGAAGTGTGACTAGTGCGGCTGAGGAGTTCGGGATCGCTCACAGCATCGTTTCACGAGCTTGGAGAGCATTTCAAATGACAGGAACAGCTGTCAGAGAGTTTAGCAGTGGTCATCTACGAGCAACCACGGGGGCAGATGACCAATATATTGTCCTACAGGCGAGAAGAGACAGACGGCAGACAGCGGGAGAAATCGCAAGGCACATGCAACAGACAACTGGACGTCCGTTACCGCGTTTTACCGTGGCCAGGAGGCTGCACAAAGGTGGTCTATTTGCACGACGGCCAGTACGGTGTGTGCCATTAACGCCTGTTCATCGGAGACGGCGGTTTCTGTGGTGCCAGGAATACAAGAACTGGACACATCAGCAATGGGGTCGAGTTTTCTTCATGGATGAGAGCCGATTTAGTCTGACGAGCAATTCTGGACGTATACACATCTGGAAAGAGCAGGGAACACGCAATCACACCTCCAACATCATCGAAAAGGACCGGTTTGAAGGTGGCGGAGTTCTCGTTTCGAGAGGTATCGTGCTTGGTAGCCGTACTGACCTCCACATCTTCCAAGGAGGTTCAGTCACTGGTGTACGCTATTGTACCGAGGTTCTCCTGCCTCACGTGCGTCTGTTTAGAGGTACTGTGGGTCCCGAGTTCCTCTTAGTGGACGATAATGCTACACCTCATCGTACAGTGGCTGTCGCAGAGCTGTTGGGGAGTGAATATATTCAACGCATGGATTGGCCCGCAAGGTCCCCGGACCTAAATCTAATTGAACACATGTGGGACCTTCTCAGGAGATGCTTGGCAGCACGTCACCAGCTGCCAGCAACGATTCCGCAGCTGCGATTGGCGCTACAATAGGAATGGGCCGCGATGCCTCAACAACTCCTTGACAACTTTGTCCCCAGCATGGACAGATGTTGTAAATCCTGCAACGCGGTCAGGGGCGATCATATCCCCTACTAAAGATTGGATTTTTCTTGGCAGCCACCTGTCACATGGACGTTTCTGTCTTCTGTCCAGTTGTGCTCGAAGCTACTTTTTCAATAAAGTGCCTTTGTATCCTTTGGATTCCTTGTTTGAACGGTTTTGCTCACTTGTCCCATATTCTTACATCTTGGGGATCTTATGGTATGATTTGAGTCAATGTGGAGCACTTCTGCATGACGTTACATTCGAAAAACTGTCTCGTCCTCAATTTTTGCACACCAGTTTATAAGGCCAACAGCATGCAAAATATAAAAAAAATTTAAAAATGGTCAAGCAATAAGCATTGGACCACTTCATATGGATTGAACCAAAAGCATTGTCAAGATGCAAGTACAGTTCCTATGCCAAAATTTCATGTTTTATCCATTTTGACTTATAAAATGTATATTTGGTTTTACTTACATTTGGAATTCTTCTGGCTCTTGCACAGAGCTACACAGATGTATAAAGTATCTCTTTATAGATATACTGTATATATGGAAGATATCATGATCAGAGTAAAATCCCTGAAATGGCATGGGCTGGACATATTGCCAGAAGGACAGACCATAGATGGACAACCGAAATTTCAGACTGGATTCCTGGGCTACAGGCATTCAGCAAATTGCAAACTCGGTTCGAGATGCTAGTACCTTACACTCCCTCACATTCGCTTATCGCAGTTCAGAATCGCAACTGCTTGAGAAATGGAAATGTGACAGCTGCACATGTGCTCCCAATTCCAAGACAGTGTTCCACAATACAGCACGGCCACCTGTGACATTTTGGTGATAGCTTCTCTTCAATGAACTGCGGCTATTCTGAAATTTGGTGAATGGGGGAGGGGGGAATCAAGTACTTTTCAAGGACTCGTACAAAATTCAAGGACTTTCACAAGGGCTCTTGAAAAGGAAAATTAAATTCAAGGAGTTTTCAAGGATTTTCAAGGACCGTGGGAACGCTGACAGAAGAAGAAACAGAACTTGGCCACAACAAATTTCAAATGCAGAAATGAAAAACTATGGAACCTTCACATTGCTGCCACAGCAGACTTTTCTAGCAGTTCCAAAAATTTTTGCCCATCGGTCAGACGTCATTCAAGGTTTGCCGATTTTTCTCAGTTTTTCCAATCGCTGGCCACCCTACTAGTTACTTAATTAATCTGGACACGTGCAAATCAGAGTAGTTCTCTTTGCTCTCTAACTACATCGGACACATGCTCTTGAGCACAGGGGATTTTTAAAAGCACTTTTGTAAAAAAAAAAAAAAAATATGGTCAGTCCTAAATTTTAGATCAGCACTGCATTTAATCAAAATACATTTCTACCACTATAAATGTTTTAGAAATATATGCTACAACATATAACAATTTGGAAGACTGAACATCATTATTTGGATTTACACAATTAGGACATAAATTTAACATGTTGAAACTAAGACTGCTCGAGGTAATCAATTATGAAAGGGTGCCAGGCCCAAGTTATTATGAAGAGAACACTCACCTGGTAATCAACCAGTAGTTCAGGTCCTTTGAAGTAGCGAGATGCTACACGAACATTGTACTCTTGACCAGGATGATAGAATTCAGCCAGACCCCAATCTATTAGGCGTAACTACATAACAGAATTAAAAAAAAATAATAATAAGTTTTTTAAATACAGTATAAACCACCAAATAAATAAATAAACCTTACCAGCACTCTTAAGAGAAATGCAAAGCCATTTTAATCTCATACCCCAAAAACAAATTTTGTTACATACAAAACCTCATTACATACAAAGAAATTTGGCTGGACATGTTTCAGTCTTATTAAACTGAACGGCTAAATTATTACCATATTTATCAGGGTATAACATGCATCCTAATTTTAAAAAGGAAGTTTGAGTAAAAAAAACTTTAAATTTAAAATAAATGACTTGGGAGCTCTGGATTTTTTTCATATAACACACATGACTACTAATATTTATACCACTTATAAGGCAAATAATACGAAAGAAAAAGCATCTGTTTCAACGAAAAAACTTGGATATTAGACCTGTTGCAAAAATTTTAATCAGAATCACTGCTACCTTGGAAAGTGATGAGACAGGCTAAAAAATTAAAAACAGCCAGAAGTCTGGGTTCCTTAAACCGACATTGTTTGCCGATAATCCATGGTCATCGTCGTGAGAAATGATACCCTCGAACCAGCACAACAAGACCACGCATACACTAACGATTTTTACCAACAGTCAGCCACGGAGTTCGGACGTCACCGGAAGTTCCGCCATATTTTTCCTGAGCAGCTGCTGCTTAAGCAGGTTGTGCCACGAAAGCAACTTGAAGAGAGCAGGCGCTTAGGCTTAACGTGGCAACTTGTGTTCACTGCTGAAGCGAGTGAGGTTACTTTTTTCGGTGTTTGAATAAAAGGTAAATCAGGAGTCTATCTCAATTTCTTTCTTTTTTTTTTTTTTTTTTTTTTGTGCAAATCTTTTCGAAGAACTGAAGATTGTATTGATACCACTTTTAACAAGATCCGTCAGAAAACAAAAGAGATATGCATTAGAGAAGTGTCTGCAGTTAGAGTAAAGTGGTACCAAACCGTTAACATTTAGCAACATTGGGGTGCATCGCAAAGTATTCATTTTACCTAAGTTTAAATAAAAAGAAGTAGTATATGCATATAACATGCAGGTAGAATTTCAGCACTAACTTTTAGGGAAAACAGTGTGTGTTATACGCAGACAAATACGGTATACACATCTACCTAATAATGTGTTGCTCTGTCTTTTGACCTTACAACAGCACAGACGTTTTGGTAAGGACTCAATGAGGTGTTGAAAACCCTGAGTTACCCATGAAGCCAGGACCACACATTGTACAGCATCCACAGTTGCCAGTGGAGGTTGGCATGTTTGAACAGATCTTTCTTATTTGTCCCAGAAATTCTCAATGGTGTTGAGGTCCAGTAATTCAGAGGGTCCACTCAAGAGTGGTAAACTCACTTGAATGTTTCTGGAGCCAATTGGTCACAACTTGATAAGTATGAGGTGTGGTGCCCTGTTGAAAGATGGCATCATGGTGATGAAAGAGAATCAATTCAATTACTAATCTAAAGCAAATATTATGGGAATTTTACTAGGAAATTTTTTCATTAATAGCAAATTTTCGGAGAAAACTCTTCTCCTTCTTCAGGCTGTCTTGTTGTTGTCACTTTTTCCTGTCACTATCACGGTTACGGTTTACCTTGACGGTTTAGGTTATTTTTCAACAAATCCTGCCAGATGTTAGGCAGGGAAAATCCTTTGCAGTCATTGATGATGGAATTTTGATTTTTCTCAATCTCTATTCCTTCTTTCAGCTTTCTTTTTTGAAAATTGCTTTGGAAACTAATGACTTTAAGGGAATTCCAATCCATGCTGTGCCCAGTTTCTCTAACATGCCTATCTAATCCAGTCTTGTTGGAGCAATTTTTTATAGCTGCTTTATGCTCAGCTATACGAGTTTCTAGTCTGCGACCTGTTTCACCTATGTAAGATAGTCCACAACTACAATTTACTTCATAGACTACTCCTTGCATTTTTAAAATATTTTCTTCTCTTTGAACTATTTTAGGGCAAAATTTTTTAACTTTGTTCTCTAAACTTGGAGCTAGCCTAATATTGTACTTCTTACTAATTACCATAATATTTGCTTTAGATTAGTAATTGAATTAAGAAACTAGGAAGCCATTTCTCAACATGAGCTTTATTCAAAGAATGAGAATCAATTGTTACAAATGAGTGCAGATGATCTGCGAGGATGTTCACATACCTTGAGCCACTGACAGAGGTGTGTATGGGGCCCCTAGGGAGCTTGTGTAAAGGCACTCCAAACTGTTACGTTGCCTCCACCTGTCTGTGTAACCCCAGCTTGGCAAGCTAGGTCCATCGCTTTGTGTGTTTGGTTTCACCAGCGTGATACTGTTGAAACCGTGATACGATTCCCTCACAAAAGTAATTAAAAAAAAAAAAAACTTTTCTAGGTTCTCCAGGTGGTTTTTAAAGTTTTCCCAGAGTGGTGATCCCTATAATGTTGCAATGAATCATTACATTTCATTCCATTCATGCATTTTTCTCACCAAATACTACCCACATAGAATTTTTTAACACATTCCCATAGAAATGGACCATATGTAAGAAAAAATGTCAGATGATTAGTTTTAGTTTTTCTGTAACACAATGCAGCTAAGCTTAATGATGGAATGGCTCCTGTTCAGAGAAACAAGTTGCAAGAGAACCAACAGACAAAGGACTTTGATCCATTGTTTGGTTAGTTCTCTTGTGATTTGCTTCTTCAAGCAGGAGTGTGTCAAGCCATGGTGCTGAATTGTTCCATGTTACAACTGTCTGCAGAAATTGAACAGAAACTTAAAAACAGGCAATTTTTGAAATTCAGTTTTGCATCTTTCTTTAGAGAATAAAGGAAAAATGTAATGTAACTGAAATTAAGATCTACCAAATTCTAGGCAGGCAGTAATTGCAAACAAATGTTTGAAATCTGAAAAAAATTAAGTTTTTTGGCAAAATAAAGTGTTCACTGACTTTTACGGAAAAAAAAAGGTGGGAGGGGGGGGGGCAATTTTCCCTTGAGTTTTCCCCTAATTTTTGGAAACATTTTCAAATTTCCTGAGAATTCTAGTCATTTCCTGTTTTCCAGGTTGTGTGGGAACCCTGCATGATTCATCGGCCCAGATGGCGTGCTGTAAGTCCTTGTACTCCACTTGCGACAGGCCTTTGAAAACTGCAGCCTAATCTTTCAGTGCCTTGCAGTCAACAAGGGATGTCAATGCCTATTGGTATGGTGGATTGTCTTTCAATATGCCCTCATTAAATTCCGTTATCTGCTCCACAGTAGCAGTGAAATTCCTTGTAACAATGCGTAATGGCCTGGGCTCACCAACAGAGTCAACCACATGTTTACAGCCACATTTCTCCCGTTGGTTGCAAGTTTTCCCATAATTCACATAGGCTTGGTACACATATGAAATGGCCTAATGTGGAAATACCAACAGTTCAGCAGTTGCAGTGACTAATCAACCTGTATTGCTCAAAGCTATTATCAAACTCACTCACTGCACTGCCTTTACCAGTCATGACTTTTCCATGAGTGATTTCCAATGCGTACAGACCTGCTCCATTTATAAGTACAATAATTTGTCCATTCAGTGTAAATCAGATTCTTAACAAAACTTGTAGGGCAGAATGTGGTCAGAACGTAAGCACAAAGTGTGGCGTGCGCGCACACACGCATGCACACACATTTTGAACTTCAGAAACCAAAGAGAAAGACAAGAAGCAAACACAGTTGGCTCTGTTCAAATATTGACTCTGTGGTGCATAAGTTCATGTCATTTTTTTCAGTGCACTACAGAAATGTATTACATCAGAACGAAAAATGGAATCAATTAACTATGTATTCCCCTTATTGTTTACGATGACATCCCAATGCCTGGATAGGTCTGCAATGCCATTCTTGAAAAAATGTGCAGGTTTTGCTACAAAGAAATCATCAAGGAAATTCTGGAGATCAACATCATTGTTGAACGTTCTACCACGGAGTACATTTGACAGAGATCGGAACAGGTGATAGTCTGAAGGGGTGACATCTAAGGAATAGGCCGGATGTGGAAAGATACCCATTTCATGTCCTGAATGGCCATTTTGGTCATGTTTGCACCGTGAGGGCATGTGTTATCATGTTGGAGAAGGACACCATGCGCCGATGTGGCCGTTTCTGCGGAATTGCTCCCTCCGCATGGCGGAGTTGCTCACAATAGAGTGCAGCATTGATGGTCCGATTCCTCAGCAGCATTTCCCAGTGAATAATGCCTTTCATGTCCCACCAGACACACAACATGATCTTCACAAAATGAAGGTCATGTTTTAGATGTGGTGCGGGCATCTTGTTTGGGCTTAATCATTCTCGCCGATGCCTGAAATTCACGTACGTCGTACAGGCACCACTTTTCATCTCCAGTAACAATACACGACAGAAAGGGTTTGTGTTGCTGAGAACATTTGCGATAACAGGTGAGCAAGGAACCGCATATGGCAACACACTGATTCTTGTCCTTGGTGAGTGTGTGAGGCACCCAAGACCCCAATTTCTGGACCTTTTCCATACATTTCTATCGCATAACTGTGGCCTGATCACATCCATCTCGGTGGCCAATTCATGTGTGGGTTTGATGCGGATCCAAGTGGACGAGATGGTTCAAATGATCCTCATCAAAGTGAGATGGACGACCTAAGCGTGGAGAGTCATTGAGGTCAAAACTGCCACCTCAGAACTGCTCACACCATTTGCAGGCTCTCCTCGGAGCAATAGCATCCTCCTTATACACAGCACAAATTTGCCAAGTAGCCTCAGTGGCTGTGGATCCCTTGTTTAACTCACAGAGGAGCAGATGTCGGAAAAGTTCATTTTTCTCTACTTGACACTCCATACTTCCGGAAATGAAAACCAAAAAATCATTAGCTACAATCACACAACGCAATATGATTTAGATACACAGTATTACTGGCTACATTTTGATGTACAACTGGGCATCTGCACTGTAACTACTGACCTGGGAAACACTCGTGAAATAAAAAGGCATGAACTTATGCATCAACCCAATAGACTGGAAGACTTGTACACCACTCTAAGCAAAACTGTCACAAAAACAAGATGCCATGCAGATCAACAAATCCCTCACCATTCACTAGAGGGTGTTGGAGAAGAAGTGGATCCTTTTAGAATACACTTCGTGAGGTCACCATCCACCAGCAGACCTCAAGAAGTGGATTCTAAAAGGAGAAGTAAGGATATAATGTGCATACTTGGAGAACAGATCAAACTGGTGCAAAAATAGTAATCCAAATCAGTTAAGAATATACCAAACTTTGCAAATTCAAAATGCTTATGAAGCAGGGCCAGAAATATTTCAAAACTTAAGAGGTGCCAACCTCTAGCAGAACGTATCAGTAATCAATAGGGGATTTTTCAGTAATGTTTCAGTAATGGAACACAAACTTTTAGTAATATTTTCAATAATGAAACACGCCTTTTTTTTTTTTTTTTTTTTTCGAAGTTAAGGACAATATTATAGTATTACTGTGTAACCTGTATGAGGTGCCAACCTTCCGAGGAGCCTATCAGTAATCACCATACGAAGCCTCATTGTTAATGCGCGGAAAGGGTATTTCATGAGAAATTAATGCATAAAATAAATGTGTAATAACCTTATGTTTACACAATCCTGACAAAAAAATTATGAAATTAAATTATCAATATTGTACTTACCTCATGTCATTGCTGACATAAAGACTCCCTTGTTGCTTGTTTTGCAGAGATATATTCTTTTTCAGAAAAATTATTTTTATAACACGCCTCACCTGAGGAAAATGCTTTACTTTTCTGAACAAGAAGGGCACTTAATGTTTTGGTGCTCATTGTTGGGCGGAAGTATATATATGTGAGGATTTTCCTCACTATACTAAATATTCTCTCTGTAGAGGAATTGCTGTGACAGATAGTCAATATTGCCAACATTAGTTTAGGCAATGCAGAATACTTAGGAAGGCCAGATGAATCCTTCATCTTAGATATTTCATTCCATGCCACATCTGCTCTAGGATATCCAGCTTCATCAATATCAGAGTCTGAGAACATAGCATGAAACAAGGGACCAGCATGATCACAGCTTGCTATAGGTAGGTTATGCTCCACAATGAATGTAGTAAACAGCAATTCAGCATTTATCATGCTATTTTCATTCTTTTTTGCAAAAAATTATCCAAAGACTTTTATTGAGTCTTTAATTTTACATAACCCTCATGGTTTTTTTTTTACTAGATATGCCTTCAACAATGATCTTGCCTTGCATGAGCTACTGATTACTCCCATATTAGAAGACACGCAAGGAAACCTTTATTTCAGCATTTGTAACATTTTTCCATTTCCTAGCTCGAGATTTGGGAGAAAAATTTGGATGTTCCTGGAGAAACCTCTTTGCATACTTATTTGTTTCAGAAACGATAATTCCAAGGATGAAATTGGTAAAAAACAAGTCAAAATATGCAATAGGTGCTGCATCAGTTGCAGGAGCATGTTTGGGCCCCTGTATTTCATGATAATCAAAAAAAGTTGAGACTGTTCATCACTTCTCCCTATTACATCCTCCCATTCACTTTCAGAATCTGAAGATTCACTATCAAGATCTTCACTTTCAGAAGAAGATATTGCGTCCATGGCATGGTGGCAAGTTTTCTAGCTTGATGTTGCTTGGCCAATATCATTCTCAGATGATTCAAAACCATCACTATCACTTGGCAAACTTTCATTTTCACTACAACAAGCCATTTCAAATAACCTAACAAAAAAAATTTCACGCAGTAGGAAAAAGCACATCTGCTAGTCTGAGGAACAAGTTGTCAATAAAGTCATCCTCTGCTAACACGAGTTTGGAAAAAGAGGGGGATTCGTAATTAACGGAGTTTTTGTGATTGTGTCTGTTTGTTTGAGGAAAAAGAAATGAATAATGTAAAGAGCTTCTAGTAATAAAACATCGCACTTTGTTCTCCCGCGTGGCAAAAGTCTGCAATAAATATAAACACTTCTTCATCGCAGGGCCATGAGTTGCGCATTATTGCACTTAGAACGGGGCTCGAAAAAGTTATTTCCGACAGTACGTCTTACAATTCACCAACAATGCATACCTGCCAACCTCAGAAAATTGAAATGTGTAAAATTGCAAGCGAATGACATTTCTAATTTTTTTTTTTTTAAACTATGCGCAAACAACCTTTATAATTATTTTTTTAACTATGCGCCAACAACATTTTTAATGAATCTATGTACAAGTAAAAATAAATGCAAATATTTGTGCATTTCATAATTTTTAGAAGTTTATAATACAAACAAATTATATCACATTGATACCATACTCAATATTTTTCATCGTTCGTAGCGGACCGACGATTTCCATACCATACTTGACGTTTTCTGTCGTCCGCAGTGTACCGACGATTTCCATAGCATATTCGATGTTTTCTGTCGTCCGTAGCGGACAGACTATTTCCATAGCATACTTGACGTTTTCCGTTGTCCGTAGCAGACCGACGATTTCCATAGCATACTCGATGTTTTCTGTCGTCCGTAGTGGACCTACGATTACCATTGCATACTCGACGTCTTCCGTCGTCAGTAGAGGACCAACTATTTCCATAGTAACTACGTAAAATCCGCAGTAGTTGGAGTCTGAATATTTCTTCCCACCGCATTATCTTTATTCAGCGTCAAGCATAACAGTGTGCACGGAGAATTTACTGTGCCGAAGTCCCGACGATGAGGAAGGGTCACGGGTGTTCAAGCGTATAATGTCGCAAAATTCCCATCTCTGTCATATATTTTATTGATAGGGATATTTTTAACAAAAAATACAGAAAATTTTAAAAATCCGGAAGAAAAGTTCTTCCGGCCGGAAAACCGGAAGACTGTGTAAAAAAACGGAAAACTTCCGCAAATTCCGGAATAGTTAGCAGGTATGATTTAACTGAAACATAAACAAATATTTATCAAGGAAGATTTAAAAAAAAAAAAAATTAAATATACGGAATTGCGTAAAACAAAAAGCGATATATGCGTAAAATCGTAAAGAACAGTTAAAATGTGTAAAAGTTGGCAGGTATGACAATGCCAAGAGAACAGCCCTGCCTCAACTGCAGTAGGAAAAGTTTTGGCTAAAGTAGCCTTTCTCCCGTCACACGGAGAAAGTGTGCGGGAAGCCGATAGCAAGCGCAAACTCTTTCACGATACAACACTTACGGCATATTACCATTCTTTCGATAATATCGCTGTGTGACGATATGATTCACGGAGATTCCATTTCAAAATGATATGATCATTGACACCGATATCTGCTGTCTGATTCGGGAAATACGCGGATCAAAAACCAAAGGCCGACAAATCGGCCGCGTCGCACTAGAAGGGTTAACAAAAATGGATACAAAATTGAAATTCTTCAAAACACACTGAAATCCGTAATTCTTCCAAACCTGTCCGTAATTCCGTAATCTGACAGTCGAAACCGTAATAATTACGGACAATCCGCAATAGTTGGTACCTCTGAAACTAATGTGCCCAGTTCAGCATGTCGTCTAAAAAATACACATGCCCAAGCCTAAATTTCAAGTACTCAAATACACAAAAATCATGCACAATACTGAATTTTTTCTAAACATGTTGAAAACAGGGTAATTTTACTGAGCCTTTTTTTATTCTTCTGAAACTTAGTGAATTTTCAGGCTTTATGGACTAATCTGTGCACAAAATTTCAGCTTCCTATATAAATATTTCTATAACAATAAGTGTAAACCTAATTGGTCAACAGAGCTCGTATTGGGCCCAATTAAAAGCTAATTACACATGCTTTCTTTTGAAATATCACAATCATATTATAGGCAGTTAAGTTTTCAAGGACATCCATTTTGACCTTCAACTTCTCAAAACACACCCCATTAATTTTATTACATAAAGCAGATGGAGGGAGCCTCTGGGTAGTAAGAAAATTGACTGGTAAATTAAAAACATAACTTTTTTTGTCTACTTTTTATCATGTAAAGAACTAAATTTTTTACATGTCTAATTGGGTACATAAGGGGAAAAAAATCCATGTACAGGCAGAATTTTTCCATGCCCTGGGCACATTCAGCAATATAATTTTCAAGCCCTGTTGTGAAATAGTATAAATCCATTTATTTAGTGGCTTTCACTTTCCACTGGGAAGGCTTTTCCTAAGCAGAAGTTGAAAATGCCTCCCTGTAGAGAGCAAAAGCTTAGCAACCTGTACATACTGTATTTATTACACCACTAAATAAACAGATTTAAACTATGCTATAAGCTTTTTGAAATAATATTCAATTTATGCTTTTGAATGGTGAAACCATAATTAGGGCAGTAATAAAAGTCAACATTCACGGGGTAAATTATAAAATTTCGTAAAAAGTTTGCGGCCGATGATATAAACTAATATTTAAAAAAAAAAAAAAAGTCTACCAAGTAACGAAGCAGTAATACAAATAACTAGTACGTTGTAAGTTTTTAAAATTGATATTTACATTTATAGACCATTCAAATTCTGGCAATGTTATTAACGCCGTTACACAAGATCAAGATTACCATTAAGTGGATGGCATTTTGGTACATTATATTGTACATACACAAATTTTCTTCTTTAATGCTGTGTCTGTTGTCCTGTAACACGTTTGTAAATTTAGAAGAGGATCGTTCAGCATTGACACTGTTTGTGGGTACTGACAGACAACGGATGGAGACCTTATGTAGCTTAGGAAAACGACCTTTTCTCATATTTCAGAAATCTAGCAACGCTTCGCTGACACTAAATTCTTTTACATTCGCTTTAATATGAACGAAATTCACATTTTAGTTGGTCCTCCTTATCTTTGAACATAGGAATGTGGCTGAAAACAAACAAATCTTCTTCGTCTAAAATGTTCAAGGACTTAAATTGATCGGGATCAAACATACTACATGCTTTGAAGAAATTTGCGGCTGGCAGACAAAATCGATGTTTTTTATCTTCAAAAAAATAATGTTTAATTTTCATAACAAGTGGATAGAGCTCTTTTTGCAGTGCCATGATCACAGTCTTGACTTGCTAAAAAGACTGTTGGCGATGTCCGACATTTAATTATATATTTTTTGTGCGCGAAACTTCGCTCTTTTTCAAATAAAGTGAGCTGTCTGGAAATATACGGCGTAAGAACCTCAACCTGCTTCAGATTTTCTTTTAAATCCCTATCTTGACAATACCCAATGTTTTTATCCACAATACAACTGCTACTGTTGTCTTTGTCTTTTTCAAAAAAAAACTCTGCGTAGTCTTCTAAATGTTTGCAATGAAAACAGCACAGCCTCAAACCAACTGTTCCACCTAGTCTGCACAGGTACTGGTGGTAAGCAAGGTATTTTGCCCTTCTCTTGCAAAAATAGTCGAAAAAGTCCGTTACAGGAGGGACAAGCTTTATGAAGGCACGTTTAACAACTACTAAAGAGTTAATATTTTCAAATTCACTCTGCCAAATTTCGCCCAAAAGATGCGCATTACAGGTGACGTGAACACCATTCAAAAATATGGCTGTCAGGCTCTTTTCCCACACTTTGGATATGTAAGATGCATTGTCTGTCACAAAAGCAGTTATATAAGCAAAAGGTATTTCATACTTATTAACAGACTAAAGTATTTGCCTCGCTGACTTTCTTTACAATTTACGGGTTCCAAAGTGATGCATTCAAGGAAGATTGCATTCAAAGAGGTTTTATCATTGCAGTTTCCAGCATTCGGTTCAGCTGATGGAACAGCAAGAATATTCAAAATGTATCTTATCTTCGGAATCAGTTGTTTCATCTGTTATGATGCTTACACTGAATACTGATTTTTAAAAATATTTCACTTGTTGCTTGTGAATATCATATATTTTTGGCAAATAACATTTCCGCATCCAATTTCAATTTGGAATAACACCAATATTTTTCAACAAATATTCCAAGTAATTTTTTAATGTAGGGCTACCCAGTTTGGAAAGTGGGATGTTAGCTGCACAAAAAGCACCAGTTAATTTCGAAAGTTCCATTGAGCGATGCTGTTCTTGTGCAGTTCTTTTCTCAATTAATTCATCAACACATTTCGGCATTATTTTTGGTTCACTGTTCAGACACATTTTTTTTTTTTTTTCACGCAGCTTGCTACTCTTTTTACAACTGTCCTTTCTTGTAAAATCCATGCCGCCCCGGTGGCACAGTGGTCTAACGATGGCTTCTGATCATTCGTCCGAGATGGGTCCGGGTTCGAATCCCAGTGAGGCATGGATGTTGTGTTTGTCTTACAACCGTGGCTCTCTCCCTTCCCTGGAACCAGTGACCCTAAATTAGGGATGGGCGACAGCTTATAGCCCACTGAGTTGCTCACGGTGGTCGTTAAACCTTCAATCAAAAAAAAAAAAAAATGCGAGCGCTTGCATGTTTTAAGGCTGTCTTTGAATGAGTGTTAGAGAAATTCTATCCTACATCTGTAAAGTAAATTCTTTTGTATACATTTTCTCGAAGACTATTATTTTGTAGTGCTTGAAATTTTGAGCACATATAAAAACGACCTATTGCTAATATTTGCCACAGTTATTATTCCGGTGGTAATTAAGCCTCCAATAAAAAAAAAAAAATCCACTGGTATGTTGCAACACGAACAGAACAATAGATTTTTGTTCACATGAAACGTTCCCTTGCTGTACTACTTGCATCTTTGAGATGCACTCATTTTATTCACGTGGCTCATTCTCAAAATTAAAAAACAATATCTAGAAAATTCACAAACTATTCATATGAAAGCACAAATTTTCTAAGCTAAGCATCTGCGAAACACTCTTTTCTGTGAGCTGCTTTCCCAGCTAAAATTACTAACACCACTGACGATATCAGGTTTACGGTTTTCTAGTCCGGCAAGTCGCAAAGGTCATTCATTCAACAGTAGCAGGGGAAATCACGAAAGACCACGTGCGCGCTCTTCAGCAGAGTGCGTGTGACCTTGAACTACCTGTCAAGCTTGTTCGAAAAGAGTATCTTTGTAACGAACAATCTTGAGAGGTAATTCAAGGTTTAGCTCTGGTTTGGACTTTCAAGTAGGATTACTTTGCGGTATATTTTTCACGTAAATTCTAACGAAGGCAGTATTAAAATTATTTAATTATGAAAAATTATAATAGAAATTAGGCAAAAATAGGAAAAAAATCTGAAATTCACGGATATATTTAATATTTGCGAAATTACAGAAAAAACCCTAAAATTCGCGCAAAAAATCTTAGAAATTTGGGCCGTGACAGAATTACTGCCCTAACCATAATGCCATCACCCCTTTTCCCAGTACAAGAATATTCAGAAGTGTATTTTGCCAGTATAGGCATATGAAATAAGAAAACTATTGCTTTTTTGGGACACAGTGCAAAAATCTTTAACATAATTCACTTCTAAGAAGGAATTGTCCAGACATATGGAAGATGTTAAAGAAATTAATGTGCATTACAGTGAAAAAGTTGATTGTCACGCAGAGGCCATCCCTTCAGGATTATGTCAGAACTGAAATATAAATCTTCAAAAACATCTGGGATGAACACAACAGGAAAGCTGGGTGGTTGAGGTTGCAAAATGAGCCTGTAATGTGACAGTATGCAAGGCAGGCACATCAGTGTCTGTGAGGGTACGAAAGGCTACAGGTGCTAACTGAACTTAAAAGACAGAAAAAGGAAAAAAACTTTTACTTTAAAAGTGCATTCCAGTAAAAAATGATCACTACTTATTTTAAAATCATCTGAAAATTCTACTATCTTTAACTACATTTATTATATCTTTTTTCCACTATCACGTTTTTCCTACTGCATGCCAAGTAATTGTGTAAACACTTATACCTGATGACAGTGTTAATGAGCAAGAGTACATTTACCTAAACATAAGCCAATAAAAATTTTCATATTCACCTATACCAATTTACACATTATGGGTACAAATATCCACCTAAAGCCTCGAAAAAGGAATCCATTTCTTCGGAACTAGAATCCTCTGCCTGTCCAGACTGACACAACTTTCCTGCCCATTATGAAAACAGCCCACACAATGTGCACTCTAGTACAGGTTCCTGCCAAACCAACCTAAGAAACACTGTATCATCAAAGGCCAATGGGATACCCCAGCTTATGCTTGGCCCTTCCTCACAGCAGAATGCAGGGCTTCAAAAATATCTGAAAACTTACATGCCTAGGCAGGGCATGTGCAAAAAAACACATTATTTACCTGCCTACGTAGTAAAAGCTGAATAACAAATCAGAACCCTCATTTTTTTTTTAAGTTAAAAAATATGATAAAAATATGATGCTGAAATTGGTATTTAAGAAATTTATTGATTCTGCCATGTTCTTTTCATTGAAATTTTCGCCCATTGTTACTAAACACTGTAGGCAAGTTCCATCACAGGCATGCATCCGATCGCTGACTATAAACAGCATTTAGAGCAAAATTACGTATGGTTCCAATATCTGAACTTGGAACATAATATAATTAAAGAAGTAATATTCTTCTGTTCTTGGCACTCCATAGCAATAATACAACTTCCAGTAATTAGCAGTGAAATAAAACACGACATGCGACGACTGCCTTTTTTCTTGTAGCAGGAAATTCTATTCCAAACTTTTTTTGTTTTTAAATTTAGCTGCCCGGTCCAGGCACCTACACAGCTTTTTTTTCTTTTTACCTGCCCAAGCCAATCAATTTTACCTGCCCAGGCAGGTATTTTTCAAGCCCTGAGAATGGCATGCAAAACCCAACACCTAGAGCACATTCTTCAGACAGGTTTCTTTGTGTCCCTAATTTCTATTGGATATATAAATAAGTTTTGAAGGATTTGAGGTGAACAAAACACATTGTTGGAGAACAGAAACAATATTTCAATATTAATCGAAGTATGCTCCCTCTGAAGCTACAACTTTACCCCATCTTTCAGGCAGTGAACGTATACGCCCCGAAGGAAGAATTCCGGTCCCTTGGAAGAGATTCAGTTGTCCAGCCAATATTTGATGTTTTCATAAGAACTACACCGTTCTCCAGAAAGTGCTGATTGCATCGATCGGAACAAATGGTACTCTTATGGCGCAATATCTGGCGAATATAGTGGGTGGGGTAGAACTTCCCAGTCGGATCCTTCTAAGTACTTTTTCACAGGTCGAGAAACGTGGTCTTGCGTTGTCAAGCTGTAAGATGACTTTGTTGTGTCTATTCTCCCATTCCGGCAGTTTTTGCGTGAGAGCTCGTTTTAAACACATTAATTGGGTTCGATGCCAATCACCAGTAATAGTTTCTGACTGTTTCAGCAGTTCATAGTGGATCACACCCTTCTGGTCCTACCAGATACACAGCATTACCTTTGAACCATGCATATTGTGTTTTGGCATTGAAGGGCCTGGTTCACCTGGCTTCACCCATGCTTTCTGCCTTTTAGGGTTATTGTACCATATCCATTTCTCGTCGGCAGTAATAATACGATGCAAAAAACCCTTTCTTTTTTGCCTTTGAAGCAGCAATTCACAAATGGTTTTTCGACGTTCAAGGTCTCTTTCCCGCAAAGCATGTGGAACCCAATTCCCTTCTTTTTGCACCATTCCCATGGCAGCTAAACGTTGTGAAATGCATGGTTGACTAACATTTAATGCTGCTGCTAGTTCTTTTTGGGTCTGGCACGGATCCTCGTCGTGTAAAGCTTCCAATTCAGCATCAGCAATTTCTTTGGGTGGTCCAGAACGTTCTTCATCATTGACATCGAAATCGTTCCTTTTGAATCGTCTAAACCAATACTCGCATGTTTTTATGGATGGGGAATGTTCACCATAGATTTCTGACATTAAGCGATAGCTGTCGGCAGCACTTTTCTTGACAATAAAGTAATGCACTAACACTTCCCACAAATGCTATTTTGTCAGGACGAAAGTTGCCATTTTCCATCAACTAAAACAAATAAGTCTTCGCACTTCAATCGAACGCCGTATAAAGACTTTGACAGCTGGCGTCTCGTACTGCGATATCGCAGTGTTGCCACCTTAAAATACATGCAAGCAGTAATAAGTCCGACACCGAACGGAAATCCCTCAAAACTTATTTATATACCCAATACATTCATTAGGCTGAATTTTCACTTAATTTCTGGGATAATTCAACTTTTTTCTCCATCTATTCCACATATATTAAAGCAACTAATACTGATCTCTTTATACTTGGCTTGCAATTCGGCAGTACAATTTCCTATAAAAGAGTTTGCAATTTCTGAACTTTTTCTCAGAAGCACCAAATGCACCGAGGTTAGTAAATGTCACCCACCATCCATTCAAACCACAAAGCAGAAAAATTCCACATCATTATCTTTCAAATACACACCCTGTTCAGCCCATGGGTGACCACTTTAAATTTCAATTATTTCAGTTGTATCACATCAAACTGTACCACACTTTAATAATAAAAAAAAAGGCCTTGAAAAGTTGCACCATATTTCTCACACAAACATATATATGAATTATGTGCAGTAGATTCCAGTTAATTGGGACACATCGGGGCTAGAACACTTTGACCAATTAAGCAACTGCCCCAGTTATGTGAAACTTTATTCCAAAGAGCTAATTTGTAATGTTCAAGAATTCTTCCAAATAAATGGCTGCCCTGATTAACCTGGCCCAATTAACTGGAATTCCCTGTAGTTAAAAATGGATGCTTCTAAAGTACTCAAAACATATTACTTTTACAAAAGCAACTAACCAGGATTTTAGTGAATCGTGTGGAATTACACATACAAATATTCATGCTATTACCGACTTACATATGAATTATACAATGCAAGTACAATTTATTATACACATTACACCCATCTATAACAATGAGGCCAGCCAAAACTACCTGTGGGCTATAAATAGGTCAGATGCCTGCCTGCTGTAAAGCATGCCTGCAACTGTGATAATGGATAACTACGATGACCTGAGCGAGCTCGACTGCAGGCAGATATTCAGTGTGAGGAAGATGGAGTGCTCCAGCTCCATGACTGCAAAATGATTGGGATTTTTGCATGCAGCCGTCACACATGTGTAGCAGGACACGAAAACTGGTAGCCACGCAGAAGCCCCTTTGAGCTACAAATAAAATTAAAAGCAGATGACGTGGCTGTAAGCAGGTCATTGATGCTCACAGTGAGTGCCACCTCCCGTAACATTACACCAGAACAGAACATCAGCATTTCATTCAATGATGAGGCACCTATAAAAAAGCTTCATTCCATATCATAACATCACAACAGGATATCTGCTTTCTATGGCCCAATTGGGCTACAGCAGTCAATTCCCACACCCACTACCCTTGTTAACATCACAACAGTGGGTTATGAGGCTGCAACGGGTGCCACTGGATCTCAGAAGACTGGCACCAGGTAGTTTGGTCTGAATTTGGGGTTCCAACTACAAAGTGGCAATGGAAGGGTGAATGTGTGGTATAGACCATATGAGACTACAGGACCCCAACTGTTAAATAAGGAGGTGTAATCTACTAGGGCATATTTCTGTGGGGCACCTTGGTGCTCCTTGTACAGAACAAGGCTGAGCTGACATACTGGCAGATCACCTACACCTGTCATGGCTATCTATTTCTCACAGCATGATGCCTTCTTTCAACAACACAATGCCAGATCTACTACTCCCATTTGGTGAAGGACTGGTTAGAGAAACATTCCAGTGAGTTCACAACTATCAAAGTCCCCTCACTCTCCAGATTTGAACCCAATTGAGCATCTATGGGCTAAAGTGGAGTGGTGCATTTGAGTCTAAAACCCACCACCAACAACTCTCAGTGTTTAAGAATGGCTGTCCTGGAATTTTTCTTAGAGTAAAAAAAAATCATAAAAGTACATCAGCGCAGGTGATCAGCTTACAGCTAATGGTTCCAATGGTCATTCCACCTACTGGAACATAGCCCAGCAAGTTGGGGTCTTTTTGCCAATGCCACACAGAACTACATAGTTGGTACCTTTCCAAGATTCACAGAGGCTTTTGTTGCTGTTCTGTGTGCCATTCAAGGAGGCAAACCCATCTCCCACTAAGACAGTCCACAAGTTCTTTCTGTGAAGAGCTAACCTCTGAATATCAGAACAGCATAGTGATATGTATGTCCTGAAATAATAGGATGCAACACAATCTGACATTTTCAAATCCATGCTACAATGTGTTGCTGTTGTTGTGAGGGCAAAAGGTCAACTCTTACATAATTAGGTATGTGTATAATAAATTGTCTTTTTGTGCATGTAGAAGAATTACATACCTTATATCCAGTAAGGGTGATTAGTTATATTACTTAAAAGAAAAACAAAATATATTTAGCTAATTGCCACATACCTTTCTGTTTTCATGATCTATCATGACATTATGAGGCTTTACATCTCTGTGCATTATACCCATACTGTGACTGTAATCTAGTGCCTGGAAGTAAAATACAACGTTGTCAAATAAATTGTGATAGAGAACACACTTTGATTTTTGATAAAAAAAAAATGATAAGACAGCATGAATAACATGTTTTGAACGAATCTTGAAAATATTCTTACTCAGTGACTGTACAATTAGTTACATGGTGCAACAGCATAAAGATTTTGAAAATAGTAAAGTATTTTCATGAGGAAATTTGTGTTCTTACGTGTTGTTTTGGCATTAAAAGCTTGGCGAGTCAGATGAGAGCTTTTGTCATAATGTTTTATAACCACTATAGTCCTGCACAAGAATTTAGATCTTGAAAATATTCAATTTGTTTTTATTTTGAAAATATTTTTAATCAGTGATTGTACAATTAGTTATGTGGTGCAATAGCATAAATATCTTGAAAATAGTGAAGTATTTTCATGAGGACATTTCTGTTCTTACGTGTTGTTTTGGCATTAAAAGCTTGGCGAGTCAGATGAGAGCTTTTGTGATAATGTTTTATAACCACTATAGTCCTGCACAAGAATTTAGATCTTGAAAATATTCTTAATCAGTGATTGTACAATTAGTTATGTGGTGCAAAAGAATAAACATCTTGAAAATAGTAAAGTATTTTTGTGAGGAAATTTCTGTTCTTACGTGTTGTTTTAGTATTAAAAGCTTGGTGAATCAGAGGCTTTTGTGATAATGTTTTATAACCACTATAGTATTAAATATCCCCAAGTGATGCACTCTGTTAGATATGATGATTTTACGAAGTCAGACACTCGGTGAGATTGATTATGTACCGGTTTATGTTTATAGAATAAAGTTCATACCGTCTAGGCAGGTTAGAAATATTTTATTTTTCACTAAAACACACTAGCGCTTTCGAAACTATTCTATTGTTTCATCATCAGGTGCACAAAATAAGATACAGATCCTTTCAAATAATGCACACTATTCAAAATACCCCTTGAGGTTATAAAGGCAAGTAATATATTTATGTGATGGTTATGATCAGGAACACTGAGGCGCGTGTTTGATTTATGTATTAAATTGTTGTAAAGTTAGCTATAAAAAGCAGTTGCGGTTTTTGATGAAGATGAGATATTTAACATAGCATCATGTTATAGTTTTTGTTAAGATTTCTTAGTCAGTTCACGAAAAGTAGTCTCTTCGTCAATAAGGTGTCTCCAAGGATGGGGTAGAATAATAGGGGTTCTTCATTACAGCAAGCGTTTGTAACCTCAAGTGGTATTTTGAATAGTTTGTATTTGAAAGGATCTGTATCTTATTTTGTACATATTCTTGAAAATATTCTTAAACAGTGATTGAACAATTAGTTACGTGGTGCAACAGCATAAATATCTTGAAAATAGTAAAGTATATTTGTGAGGAAATTTCTGTTCTTACGTGTTGTTTTGGTATTAAAAGCTTGGAGAGTCGGATGAGAGCTAAGTAATAACGAGGAACTGTACACCAATCACATTTAAAATAGTACAACTATATTAGTAATCCGAATTTCTTGACATAGATTATAAATCAAAGTTTCCAAGCTTTTGCACATCAGCCATCTGGTTGATATCAGGTGAGAACTTTTGTGGTCATGTTTTATAAAAACTATAGTCCTGCACAAGAATTTAGAATACATTCTTCTCATCATCACTTCATGCTGAGGGTCATCCATCCCCAATGACTCTCTCTTCCATCACTTCCCTTCCACCAATGCAAAGTAGAAACAAACCAATAACCTGGGTTCTCTTGGGTGCTGCATTCAGAATATTTCTTTCTTCCCCGTCACATGCTCTATTCTAAAAAACGTTCAACTTGAAAAAATTATTACCCATATGAATTTCTGCTGGGTCAGACCGAGATCGTCTAGAAAGTACAAGGCCATGACGTTAGTGATGAGTTCTCTTTATTTGCAACATCGCTCTCATGATACACCGACTGATATGCACATATCGTGTTTGATGTCACACATGACAGCGTTGTAAACCAATCGGAAGCCTTGGTTTCCATGTGATGTCACTAAAAGTGGGAAATCATCTACCTAACCCTTGTATTTTCTAGATGGCCTTGGTCAGACCACCCATCATCTGCAGGATTTCTTCTTAAAGTAAAGGTAAGAAGAAATCCTGCAGACGATGGCTGGTCTAACCCAGCAGAAATTCACGTGGGTAATAATGTTTTTCAAGTTGAATGTTTTTTAGAATACAGCATGTGATGGGGAAGAAAGAAATATTCCAATGGTAGCACCCAGGTGAACTCTGGTAATTGGTTTATATCTGACCTTGTATCGGCGGAAGGGAAGCGATGAAAGAGGGAGTCATTGGATAGATGACCCTGAGGATGAAGCAATGACAAGATGATTGATTCTAAATTCTGGTACAGGATTATAGTTGTTATAAAACATTATCGCAAAAGCTCTAATCTGACTCTTGAAGCTTTTAATACCAAAACAACATGCAAAGAACAGAATGGCCTCTGAAAATACTTTACTATTTTCAAGATATTTATGAATAGCATTGCTTTTAGAAATAAATGCTGGTTACACAAAAACAAAACACATTTTTTTCTTAGCCAAGAAAAAACAACCAAATAAACAACCCATTCATTTGAATCTGTCAGTTCCTCTGCCAAAATTAGTAAACAATTCTGCATAAGGAATATTAAGTCATACAGGGAGGAACACTAAACACCAAGACATTATACAGGAAGAATATTAAGTCATCATACAGGATTAGCACTGAAACATTATACAGAAAGAAAAATAATATATATATATATATATATATATATATAGTCTAGAACACAAGATATGGTGGCTTCACAATTACAAGTCTGAATATTAGAACAGTCATGATGACAACATGCCCAAACTATTATGCAAATAAATTGCAACCACACTTCTTTTGGTAGCACTACAAAATAGAAACAATCAAAGTTACTGATTGCTTTAACACATTCATGCCTCATCTAGAACTTGAACCAAGGTGTGCTGTGTACCACTTAGTCACTAAACTATATCAATCATGAGCTTCAGCATTACATTCACTAGGCACTACGCATATGGCACACCTTGGACTTGCACAGCTACATGCCAACCAGTGCTGAGAAGGGCCGAGCCCGAGCCGGGCTCGATCTGCTTAATATTTACTGGAGTTCAGGCTTGAGTTCTGAGAGAGGGAGAGAATTTTCTTCATTTCTTTAAATGTGATTTAGTATCATTTAGCAGACAAGACTTTTTAACACTTTCTAGTTGTTAAATAGGATTCTTCAAACACTGGTCCTAGATGGGTACTGGTAACTCGGCAGGGCTATTCATTCCGGGCTTGGGTAACAAATACCATAGGCCATGAATCCTTGAATTTCTGCGAAGGAAAAGTTCCTTTAAGAACTATAGATAGTAGATGGACAGGGGGAACCCTGCAAGGGCTATTCATTCAGGGCTTGGGTAACAAATACCATAGGCCATGAATCATTGAATTTCTGCAAAGGAAAAGTTCCTTTAAGAACTATAGATAGTAGATGGAGAGTGGGAATCCAGCAGGGCTATTCATTCCGGGCTTGGGTAACAAATACCATAGGCCATGAATCATTGAATTTCTGCAAAGGAAAAGTTCCTTTAAGAACTATAGATAGTAGATGGAGAGTGGGAACTCAGCAGGGCTATTCATTCCGGGCTTGGGTAACAAATACCATAGGCCATGAATCATTGAATTTCTGCAAAGGAAAAGTTCTTTTAAGAACTATAGATAGTAGATTGGGAGTGGGAACTCAGCAGGGCTATTCATTCTGAGCTTGGGTAACAAATACCATAGGCCATGAATCATTGAATTTCTGCAAAGGAAAAGTTCCTTTAAGAACTATAGGATAGTAGATGGACAGTGGGAATCCAGCAGGGCTATTCATTCCTGGCTTCAGTAACAAACACCATAGGCCATGAATCATTGAATTTCTGCAAAGTAAAAGTTCCTTTAAGAACTATAGGTAGTAGATGGACAGTGGGAATCCAGCAGGGCTATTCATTCCTGAGCTTGGGTAACAAATACCATAGGCCATGAATCATTGAATTTCTGCAAAGGAAAAGTTCTTTTAAGAACTATAGATAGTAGATTGGGAGTGACAACTCAGCAGGGCTATTCATTCTGAGCTTGGGTAACAAATACCATAGGCCATGAATCATTGAATTTCTGCAAAGGAAAAGTACCTTTAAGAACTACAGATAGTAGATGGGGAGTGACAACTCAGCAGGGCTATTCATTCTGGGCTTGGGTAACAAATACCATAGGCCATGAATCATTGAATTTCTGCAAAGGAAAAGTTCCTTTAAGAACTATAGATGGTAGATGGGGAGTGGGAACTCGGTAGGGCTATTCATTCCGGGTTTGGGTAACAAATACCATAGGCCATGAATCATTTAATTTCTGCAAAGGAAAAGTTCCTTTAAGAACTATAGATGGTAGATGGACAGTGGGAACCCTGCTGGGCTATTCACTACAGGCTTGGGTAACAAATACCATAGGCCATGAATCATTGAATTTTTGCAAAGGAAAAGTTCCTTTAATAACTATAGATAGTAGATGGACAGTGGGAACCCTGCTGGGCTATTCATTCCGGGCTTGGGTAACAAATACCATAGGCCATGAATCATTGAATTTCTGCAAAGGAAAAGTTCCTTTAATAACTATAGATAGTAGATGGACAGTGGGAACCCTGCTGGGCTATTCATTCTGGGCTTGGGTAACAAATACCATAGGCCATGAATCATTGAATTTCTGCAAAGGAAAAGTTCCTTTAATAACTATAGATAGTAGATGGAGAGTGGGAACCCCGCAGGGCTATTCATTCCGGGCTTGGGTAACAAATACCATAAGCCATGAATCATTGAATTTCTGAGAAGAAAAAGTTCCTTTAAGAACTATAGATAGTCAGGGTTGCCAACTGCTCCGAATTTTGTGGAGTTTCTCTGGTAAAACACTAAAACTCTGCAGCTCCGCGAAATTGTTTTTTTGCTCCAGAAATCGAGTCATAATCCGTAAAATCGTCCTAATTGAGCATCGAGCAAAAAAAAAATAATAATCGGAGATTTTCCCTATCTTATTACCAGGGATGCACAACCTCCGGCCCGATGAAAGTTTGGAAGTGGTTCGAAATGGCGTCATGATTTCCAAATAGAAGTCTGCGCCAAAACAAAAAACCCAGCGGTTGTGTGCCAGCTAGATTGTGTTGGTGGCGTCGCGGCGCGACCTTGACTAGCGATTATCGATAGTGGTGTTCATGTAAAAATAGACGTTAAATTTTTGATTAGCGATTACTTGAAGCATCAATGTCAAATTTCTCGGGATTTTGATGATTTCCCAGTGCTACATTGTGCGAATCGGCGTACCGATGTAATAGCTGCGGTGGCGACGCAGTGAAAAAGGTCGGCGGCCGGAGCAAATCACTATCTCCAATGCTGCGTCGAATTGACATTTCCTTGTGAGAAATATCCGTTAATGATATCGTTATTTGCGTAGGGAAAAAACAAAAGATTTAAAACATTTCTTGCGAGGAAATGTTTTAAATATATTTTTTTTTTCGCTACACAAATGACGATATTGTTATCGTGCTTACATATCGTCGGCAATGAGTGTTGGAACACGTAGTTTGGAAACAATAATCATGGCACCTGATAAAAAACACAAGATGGATTCCAAAAATAGTCAGTTTCCGGAGGCTTGGACATATAAATATTGTTTTGTACAACAAAACAATTCACTTATTTGTCTCTTGTGCAATGCTTCAGTAGCAGTGCCAAAAAAATTCAACATGAAGAGGCATGAAACACAGCATAAGGACTTCGTCATGCAAGGTCAGGAACGCAAGCAGAAAATTAAATCTCTGAAGTGGTCGTTAACCAGCCAGCAAAATATCTTTAAACAACAATCTGTAGAACTGGATGCAGCTGCTAAAAGTAGCCTAGAAATTTCTGCTTTATTAGCATTGCTAATTGAAAAATGTTCTGTTAAAGCCGAAGGAAGTGTCTGCTATCAGACTGTGTTCACCAATGAAGTACTGCAAAAGGCAAAAAAAGCTACATATTTATCTCTAAAATGATGTACAGGTAAGTGAAAAATAAATTACACTGACTTAATAGAAATGACTGTTAATTTCAAACATTTCGAATATTTCTTGCACATACTTTTATAACTGCACCTCAAGTAAGGCAAAATGCTCCTCACAATTTCTATGGATGCTCCTCAAGCTGTTCTTAAAAAGTTGGCAACCCTGTTACTTTATCTTTGAAGTAAAGTAATAGTTTGTTTCTTAATGTATCACATTTTTTGTCCAAACACTTGAGCTTTTATATTTATTTGCAACCACATATTCTCAAATATGATGAATGTACATTACTAAGATAATAAGGGAAAATATACATTTTATATATAAAAAAACTGCAATTTGAGGTGTTTTCAATGGTTGTTTATTGTATTAGCTATGCTGAGAATGTCACATTTTAAATTTGGTAAGACCGATGGTATAGCACCATATAGGCTTCGCAAGACGGTGCGTGGAAGACGATCATCATGTGCTCCTGATGAGCTTCATGAAATGTTGGCAGGTATGGATAGTAGATAGCAAGCTGACAAAATTTTGCTTCCTACCTCAACAGGGCAGCTCCCTGCTAATTCTATTGAGCAATGTACGACATAGATTGTTGTGCCTCTCGATTTTTCCTGATGCCCGGCCCCCGAAACATTTCAGAAAGAAATGCATGGTCAAAGAAACTATAGAAATAGATAGACATCCCTTCACCACTCCACAGTTGAGAAAGACATCTGTTAATAAGCACAAGGAAAGAGTGGGAGTCTGGAAGGGGAGACGTTTTTTAATGCCCAAACAGGTTAATCATAGTTTTCGGGGGCTCGTTCAGGACCGGGTTCAGGGGTGGATTTCCGGCTAGGTGCAACAGGCGCGCGCCTCGGGCCTCACTGTTTGATGGGCCCCGAAAACATATAATTGGATTCAGTTTTGGTTTTGGTTTTTGCAGACCAAAACAAATCAATCCTTAAAGCGACTACTTTGTATTGTCAATTGATATTTTACTTTCTCATATTAATAATAACACATTTTTTCTCGCTGAGACTGATATTCCAAATTTTCGTGTTCTTATCGATGTACTTATTTTTAAAGGAACGGCTAAAATAATTTTGAGTCATTTTTAGTGGTAGGTAAAAGGGGGTACTCACGCTTCCCACACTTTTCATTGTTTAAGGCGAATTCTTAACTGGCCTGCTGTGCTATAAATTGCTTTCATGCTACTTCCAGCCAAGGGAACACAGCTGCGTTGGAACCCCCCCCCCCCGTTGCGATGAGGAGTGCTTGTAAAAAACTTTCCTGGTGATCTAGGGTGTTTGCTGTTAATTGTTTTTTTTACTTCGTGGTAGGCTAATCAATGAAGAAAGAAATATTATTCATAGGATAATTCTTCTTAGGGCAATCAAGTTCTTTATCGTCCTAACCACTCTAAACCATCTTAAACCAAAAGAGTTTTATCCATTGATTTTCTATTAGCCACAAAAATAATTTTTGAAATATCTCTAAAATCAAAAAGTTTGATGTGCACCGACAGACAAAATTATTACACTAGCACCGTTTCTTACAGAACATTATAATAATAGAAAGATATAATGGCATTTTAAAAAGTGTAAAAACCTTTTTCTTGACTCCCCCCTCTTCTTTTTGTTAATCTGACAGATGAAAATTTCTGAAGGGATAAGAAGGGGGACCCCTGAACCTTTTAGCGCCTAGGGCCTCAAAAGATCTAAAGTCGCATCTGACCGGGCTCTATCTTGCAATATAAAATTTGGGCTTGGGCTCTTAAAATTCAGCCTGAACTCAGCTCTGATGACAACCAACCAGCCCTTATCAGACACATGCATACAAAATTTTCTTCAAGCTTCAAATTTCTGAGAATTAAACAAAACATTTTTCACTAAATTGAGTTTTACACAGGAATAAAGGAAATTACAGTCAAATTTTTGGGTAGCACTCCTACCCTTCTTCAGGACTACACTATAGTAGGTGTTGCCATTCATTAGCTAAATTCCAACCTTTCACATCATTTAATGTTGTACCTCTTCTTTTCTCAATGTCCAGTCCTTCTGACAATTTTTCTCTTGAAAAAAAGTGCTGTTGATGTGTCGGAAATTCTACAGAGTCCCAAAGCACTTTATGTCCTGTATTTTGAATTAGCAATAAGCACTTTATGTCCTGTATTTTGAATTAGCAATAAGCACTTTATGTCCTGTATTTTGAACATGTATGTCCAAACCTGTTTTGTTTGACAAATTTCTAATTGCAGCTTTATGTTCTGCTAATCTGGTCTTAAGCTGTCTACCTGGTTCTCAAACATAGCTGAGGCCACACTCACACTTTATGTTGTGGACCACTCCTTCCTGTAACAGGGTGTTTTCTTCTTTTTGCTTTAATATTGGAAAATAGTTACTAATTTCATTTTGTAATCCTGGAGCCAGTCTGATTAGAAATTTCTCACTAATCCTCTGAAGTTTTTCAAACAGTCCTTTATGGTAAGTAACTTTTATAGTTAACTGAAACAATTTAGTGTTTGACTTCTGCTTCTTTTTTTTTTTAAGAATTTTGTTGACTACTAGAGAAGGGTAATTATTATCTTCCAAAATTCTTTTCAGTTCCTCCTTGAGCATGTTTTAACAATTCTGAAGAATTTAGAATGCTAATCTTTTCCAAAAATTGAGTGTCCAAGTTTGTTTTTATGTAATTAGGATGATTTGACTGAAAGTCTAACATTTTATTATTGTTGGTAGGTTTCTTTGTATATAACCTTGTTTCAATTTTTCCTTCTTTTGTGACTAATGATATGATAAGTCCAGAAAATTGAGTTGATTATCTTTTTGGAGTTTAATGGTGAATTGCAATTTGTCATCCAGGGAGTTGAACCAGTCTAGTATATGTCATATGGAAGAGACACATTTTTGTTGTCTATAATGAAAATAATATCATCGATATACACTGACTGAAAAAAAAAATCCCAACACCACGAAAAAATAGTTGTAGAGGAATGAAATGGCGGCAATACATTTGTATAGGTAACATATTCGATTAAGGTTTCAAGATCACAGCTTAATGTAAGCGCGAAAAGAGCCATTTTAAATGTGAAATGCTGGTACATTAATAACCGGTGTAACTGCCAGAATGTTGAATGCAAGCACGCAAACTTTAATGCATTGTGTCGACAGGTGCTGGATGTCAGTTTGTGGGATGAAGTTCCATGCCTGTTGCACTTGGTCGGTCAATACAGGGACGGTTAATGCTGGTTGGGGGTGACGCTGGAGTTGTCGTCCAATGATGTCCCATACGTGCTCGATTGGTGAAAGATCTGGTGATCTAGCAGACCACGGCAACATGTCGACTCTCTGTAGAGCATGTTGGGTTACAACAGCGGTATGCGGGCGAGCGTTATCCTGTTGGAAAACACCTCCTGGAATGCTGTTCATGAACGGCAGCACAACAGGTTGAATCACCAGACCGACGTACAACTGTGCAGTCAGGGTGCGTGGGATAACCACGAGAGTGCTCCTGCTGTCATAGGAAATTGCTCCCCAGACCATAAACTCCAGGTGTAGGTCCAGTGTGTCTCGGCCGCAGACAGGTTGGTTGCAGGCGCTCACCTAGCCTCCTTCTAACCAACACACGGCCATCACTGGCACCCAGGTAGAACCGGCTTTCATCAGAAAACACAACAGATTTCCACCCCGTCCTCCAATGAGCTCTAGCTTGACACCACTGACGTCGCAAACGGCAGTGGTTTGGAGTAAGTGGAATGAACGCTACAGGGCGTCTGGCTCAGAGCTGTCCTTCAAGTAACCGATTTGAAACAGTTCGTTGTGTCACTGTGGTGGCAACTGCATCTCGAATTGCTGCCGCAGACGCGGTACGATGCGCCACGGCCATACGCCGTACACGCCGGTCTTCCCTCTCAGTAGTGCCACGTGGCCGGCGGGAACCTGGTCTTCTTGAGGCAGTACCTTCCCTTGACCACCGCCGCCAACAATCACACACAGTGGCTACATTCCTGCCAAGTCGTTCTGCAATATTGCGGAAAGAAAATCCACCTTCTCGTAGCCCTATTACACGACCTCGTTCAAACTCTGTGAGCTGTTGATAATGGCATTCTTGACTAACATCAACACACTACGTCAAATCTCAACAATAACTAACGCTCACAAACGTTACAGCGCCTATTTACAGCAAACCTGCTTTGCATGTTCCGAGGGGCGCTACTAGCGCCACACGTATGCGCCGAGCACGAAATTTGCATAGACGTCATCTTACAGATGTACTCTCACCGCCTACCAACTGTCGTTTATCTAACACAACCCCTTCTTGGTGTTGGGATTTTTTTTTCCGTGAGTGTACTTAGCATAAAGACTGAAGGAGTAATCAGAACCTTTTCTTCTAGTTTTCCTACATAGTAATTTGCAAGAAATGGTGCAACCGGTGAGCCCATAGCCAATCCAGAAGTTTGCTTGTAGAAATTGCTGCCAAATTGAAAATAGATGTTTTTTTAAAACAAACATCAGAATTTCATAAAGACCTGTCAGTTCTTCCTTGCTGTGGTTATGAAAGACTATTTTGTCAGCCAAATCTTCTGCGAGGAATATATTTTACTTATTTATTTCCCATGCTACATGTAGTTAATTCTGCAGCAGCATAGTAGGGAACCGGGAAAAAGTGCTAATATTTGCCTGACTAGCCCCTGTCACTTCACTAGGTTACATATACAGTAGTATAGGTGATACACAGAACATTTAGGAAGTCCCTCCACAATGAGTGCCCACCCTACCAAAACAGGTTTTTTCACCACCCCACTCAACTCCCACTCACAAGCATGATGGTATGTAAGTCCAAAGCTAGACTTGCTGTTTTGAGTATGCTGTAGTTAAGTACTTGTTGAACATCAGTAAAGATAATATTGTGTGTGAATAAAATTTCTAAATATGTTAACCACTGGGGAATAAATATTAATAGTAAAGTACGTGTTTTGAGTAGGCAACAAGCATAAAGATAGCGTGAAACAAAAATTCAGAAAAAGAGGTTTCCAGAATCTGTAGTTCTACACCATGACACTGTGGGAGATTGAATCAGTAAATTTCAGAACTGGTGTTGCGGCCTATGCATTAAGAAGTGGTCAACCCAGTGTTTTATCTGAGGAAAAAACTTATCAATATTTCTGAAAAGATGATGACAAGCCCATCAAAATCATTAAGGAAATTTGCGAACAATACAGAACATAGCTTAGGAACTGTATGCACAATTGTATTGGGTGTGCAACTTAATTCTCGGCCACTAACCGCAAGCGACATAGAACGTCAGCAAATACAAATAGCTGTGTGCGATAATGGCTGATTGCAGCACCATCCAATAGCTTTCCAGACAACTGTAACCCCTCACAGCTATAGGGACAGAAGGGGCGAAAGTTGACGGTGAAATGTCGTCCAAGAAGCAACATTTGAGGCACTGCCTCCTGTTCGCGTTTCAGCTGAAAAAAAGTGCCACGGAAGCCCAGCAAATGATCTGTGCTGCTTTGGGTGAGGCTGCTGTGTCCTGCAGTACGTGTAAGAAGTGGTTCCAGCAGTTTAAGCAGGGAAATTTCAATCTCCACCATGATGCAGAAAGTCCGGGACAGCCACAGAAAGGTGACGATGAGGAACTGGAACACCTGTTGGACGCAGATCCCTGTCGCACACAGTCGGAGCTCTCCCAGGAACTCGGAGTAACACGGCAAGCCATTGTAAAGCGCCTGCACAAACTTGGACGGATTCACAAGGAGGGCCGTTGGGTGTCCCACCAACTCACAGCTGCGAGCAAGTCTAGGCATTAGGATGTTGCTGTGTCCTTGCTCTCCAGATTCAAGAAGAAGGATTTCCTCCACAAGATGTTGACCTGTGATGAGAAGTGGATCCTCTACGATAATCCTAAGTGGCGCAAATCGTGGGTTTATCCAGGTCAGTCTATCTCCAGTACCGCCAAACCGAATATCCATGCCGGGAAGTTGTTGCTGTGCATATGGTGGGATCAGCGCGGTGTCATACACTATGAGTTGTTCAAACCTGGTGAAACAGCCAATGCTGAGAGTTTTTGTCAGCAACTCATTCGTGTGAGTGATGCAATGGAAGCAAAAAGGCCATACACCGGCAAGGGCAGAAGGTCGGCCCTGTTGCTTCAGGACAACACACGTCCTCACACCGTGAAAATGACTTTAAACACGATCACCAACCTGGGATGGGAGATTTTGTCCCACCCGGCGTATTCTCCAGAGTTCGCTGAGTGGGATTATCACCTCTTTTGCTCCCTGCAACATCACCTGAGTGACACGCACTTGACTTCTGTCGAGGAGGTCCACACAAGTATTGATGACTTTATCACCTCGAAACAGCCCTCTTTTTTCTGCAGTGGCATTTGGCAGCTCCCTGACCGATGCCTCAAATTTATCCAACACGACGGGGATTATTTCCCTGATTAGGTATGTATTTGATTTGCTATAATTTGCTGTCAACATGCCGTGCTTGTGGCCGAGAATTAAGTTGCACACCTAATAAGAAGAAAATGCCAGTCATTTCAGTACAGAGCAGACAAGAATTAAAACCAGCAGATCATGAGAATACATACATCAATACACAAAACTAAACTGTTCTCGGAGACTCAGAGGTTAGCACTTAAAGAAAGCTCACCTGCCAGGTAAAAATTTAAAACTGATGGAACTAGATTTCACTTACTATTGATGTATCTAACACTTTGATTTACAGCAGTCTTGGCACACAACTCAGGCTTCACTGACATCCATCACCCATCTCAACACAAGACCTTTTATCTTTTTCTCATGCAAATATCCTTGAATCTGGTCTTATCATGATTTCCTTGACCTTCCTCTACTTTTCTTTCCTGCTACTTGGGCTGAATGAATTCTCTTAGTAAGCACCTTACCACGCATTCTTTTAAACTGGCCAGACCACCAAATAATATTTGTCTCCACCTTACTAACAACATTTTGCCTAACCTTACATATCTGCAACACATCTTCAAATGCATTATTATGAGCAGTTTCAGAACCTTACCAGATAAGGAAACTGAAGTGCTGGATGAAACATTTTACCAAGACAAGGCTTAGTTTTACTTATCAGGATACACAAGCTACCAAAACACTCGTTTACGGAGCCCAGAAAATCCGCATGAAAAACCCCACACATGGGTTTTTTTCACTGAATCAGAAAATTGGTGTTTGGGTAACAATTTCAAGATGACAAACTGTCATTTTTTTTTCATGGACACGATAAACACACAGCGTTATCGCTCAGCTATTCTGCGTCCACTCATTGCACAGCTCCATGAAAGTGAAATACTGAATGCTTATGGTCAACAAGATGGCACCTCACACACACTGCTCGCTCTTCGATGGCACAACTTGAAGATGTCTTTGGGGACCAGATAATTTCAAGGGCACTTTGGCCTCCACAATCAACCAACATGTAACTGCGCAATAACTTCTGAGGAGCAGACAATGGAACTGAATGCAAGAACTGCTTGAAAACAATTAAAAACAGTGATATACCTATACATTGCTTCCATAACATGAAAACATTTAACTCATTTGAAAACAAGTGTAGAAGAGTTGCATTATGCCTTCAAGATGGAGGACATCACTTTCAACACTCGGCGTAAAGTCAAAAGTAAGGACTAACATGCTACAAATCATAATGTAGTCAAATTATTAAGTGTTGTTAAAATGAAAATATGGGTATTTTCCACTAAATATAACCTAGCATGTTTGTTATAGAGGGACTTTCTGGTTCAACCAAGAATTACTTTAAATTTTAACTAATTCTCTCAGCATCTAAAGTTCCATATGGTCTAGCTTTAGTTCAGGTGAGTGGCTCCAGGAAAGGAAGCAGATCTGTTGAAATAAATGCTACTCCTGTGTCGTATAACAAAGAGCACAAGTATCTATGCACAATACAACAGTTCCTGCTCATAAGCAGATTAACGCCATTTCTTTATCCAGCCTGAATTCATTCATGGTTGCCACTCATATTAGCTTTAAAAATTCCTTGTGTTTTCCAGCTAATTTCAGGTAAAATTTACAGGTTATGTATAACTCCATGATCACATGCATAAGCCACATCTATAATGCAATATATTTAATGCAAGAAGAAAAAAACTCTCATTGTACTTTCAATTAATGGCTGGCCACATCAATTCACAGTGAAAATTTTATTTCTTTACAGCACCCCAAAATCTAACTAATAGCATAAAGTGCAGAATTATGTCCTAGTACATTATCATTTGCACCTGGAACGTGTAAACTACAGAGGAACGTCTCCATTTATTTGCTGCTTAACCCATTTCAGAACTTTGCTTTTAACTTCTCTCCAACCAAATGTCACTCATTCCAGTATTCTGGATGGACAGTAAAATATAGCAATTAAACTACCTCCAATTCATAGCTCAGCATTTCCGTTTGATAATACATTTGGTTGTCATGTGTGTTGTAAGGTTACAACACGCATGGCAACCAAATGTGCATATGCTATCATATTTTCAGTACTTTAAGTAGTGCCATAAAAATCATTATCAGACTGAGAACTGCTGTAATTTTGTCAACAATTAACAAGGGTGTTCTCTCTCTCTCTCTCTCTCTCTCTCTCTCTCTCTCTCTCTCTCTCTCTCTCTCTCTCTCTCTCTTACACACAAATAAAAAAAAAATGGGAAAGAAATGGAAAGCAACACTTACCTTTAATAATTCATACAAATAATACCTAATGTCGTAGTCTGTGAGTGTTTGATACAGTTGCTGTAAGAAATAAAAAGCACATAATTCAGAAAATGCCTAAATTCTTAAAACAGCAATCAAATAATACAAAACACAAATTCCCACATCAATAAATACAAAGATAATAATTTCCAATAGTACTGTAAATGAAACAGGAGAATACATGTGCTACAGTAACCCAATGCTTAGCACTTTCTACTTCAGTGGAGCTCACTACAAAAATACTACAGATACAGTAAAACATCTACATAAGTCATCATTAGGACTGCAAGAAAGTGACCAATGCACAGAGGTTAGGCTTATATTAATAATATCCGTTTCATTTTGTGTGAAAGAAAAATTGTAATATAAAACATTGAAATTTTCTCTCTTCGTGAAATTCTTTTTCCCACATTGTAATTATTTCCAAGACAAAGGGAATAAGCTTTATATGTTGTTATATACAGTAAAAGCTGCTCTGAATAATGGTCACTGCTCGAACCGGAAGAATGTGACCGTTGTTGGGAGATGGCCGTTGTTCAGAGGTTAGGCCCAAGATGACATTGATGACCACTGCGTTTGTGCAAAAGATGAATAAATACATGAAGCTTATGCACAATAAAGAAAATGTTGCAGTGCTTTTTTTAAATGCTGAGTGCTGAATAAAACTAAATGTAATTATTATATAAATAATTCACAGTGTAGAAGATTTTAAGAAAGTAGTGTCTGACATTAAACAGCCCTTAGAAATAGCAAGCTAGGAGATTAGGGCTAGAGTATGCTATGGGGGGGGGGATGTCAGTTAGTAAAACATAACTGCACAATTAGTTGTTTGAACACAGTAAAGCAGGAACAGAGCCCACAGGGACCAAACCAAGATACATCACTTAGAACAAGCAAAATTCCAGGCCCTATCAACCACCCTCACAGCCCTTGTGGGTAATTGAAACACATACATGGAAGTTGCAGCTTGCCTTATGTAGAACTAAACTTTTAACTCCTTTCTTTTCACTTAAGCATACCATTATCCAACCCATCATACCTTTAGCAACAAATATTCTTTGTCCCTGTCTTATCCTCTTGCTGAAATACCGAAGGAATTACGTAAAATCTAATGGATAGTGTGTCCGTAAGATCTACTTCGGGCAGACTGGAGTATCTGCTGACTGCTGTTAAGAGGTTTTGTTGTTGGGAAGTTATCACTAATGTTAATATTACGGAAGCTGTTCGGTACCAAATGAAACTTGTCATTGTCAATTAATGGAGGTTTCACTGTATATATAGTTAAGCTTCACCATAGAAACAACTGATAAAAGTGTGACTTGCCATATTACACCTTGGACATACTAATGATGATGATAAAGGGTGTGTTGCCCAATATCCAAGTTGATGGAGAGTAACTTTTTTCAGTTCCATGATCAAGCTTAACAATATATATATAGCAATATATAAAGCATATTCCCCCATCTTGAAAACAGTTACATGTGAAACAGAATTTCATGATGATAGATAGATTCATCTATGAGGTTACGATGAAAAATATTCCGATTTTGCCTATTCTAGAACAAAGTTTCTCTCATTAAAAATCATTACAAATTTTAAATACAGATGAAATGAGCTTTTCTGCAATTGCTGTAAAGTTTTATCCTGGGGATATCATGAGAATTTGGGAGAGAAAAAGGTATACCCCGTAAAAAAAAAAAAAAAAAAAAAAAAAAAGATTTTTTGTTGCATATTTAACAATTTATCTGGCAGAAATCCATGAAGTGCAAAGCCTGGAAGTCAGTGAAGAATCTGTGGCATTCAGGGTGAGTTCCTACCAGTAGTGCAGAGATCTCAATGTAAAATGCATGATGTTGACCTACTGCAACCTAGGGTTTGTACACTTCAGAGGTAAAAAAATTCACGGGCATTTGCAAAGAAAATTCAATGATGACAATTGTACAGTCTTAGGATCATATTTTCAAAAGTAATTTTGATTGTAACTATTAATATAAAACATACAAAATTAATACACATGTGGGGATGGTGGATCTCTCAATATATTTTATTCACAGAATAATTTCTTTAATTTCCCAAATGGCATCAGCCACTCATGATATGCCAAATCATAGTGTATCAATCACTAAGACTACCAGAAAAAATCCTTCACATCAATAATGAACATGCTGAATTCAGTAATATTTTCAGTGTGCTTGCTATTTCCCATCACCTCTCCAAATAACTATTCTACGGATAAAAATCAAAATTAGTGTGTGCGTGTGTGTTACATCTGTCTGACCTATTTTCTTTTAACCAAAACCTAATCTCACAAGGAAATTCTGATAACTGTGAACGAAGAGGGAGAAAACAGAATTGAAAGTATTCATTTTATAAAAGAAATTAAATGATTTTTAAGTGCTAATTTTTAAATAGTAAGGCTATTTTTTTTTAAATGCCACCTTTCCTGGATATTCCATGTCCTGAAAACATAACCACAATTTTCATTCACTTAAGCACCATACACACCATAGCAAACTAACCTCAGTTCAGAACTGAAAATTTCGAAATTTAGAACAATAAATAAGCAGGGATAAAAAAAATGTGTTTCTGAACTTGTGAGACAGTAAAAACATGCATGATTTGAGCAATTTAACCTCTTAAGTATTGGTTAATTTTCATGAAAACCATAAAAAAAATTACCTATTTTTTTATTCAAGAAATTTAGGTTACGTTTCAAAATGAAATGTGCAATTACTTTTAATTTTTGGACAAAATTTAAGCTGTTAAAGAAAGATATTAAATTTAACGGAAAAGCCAACATGCTGGGATTTTAACACCCTAACACGCTTTAAATTTGTGAAACAAATGTCTTTTACATCTATAATTTTCATAGGAATAAAAATTTATTGGTACCTGTGTTTAACAAAAATTCAGAATCGTATTTCACCTCAAAAAAATTCAAACTATGTCATAATTAAGTACGAAGTTCATCAAGTTTGTAGGATAACCTTATTTTCACTGTTGCAAATCTCCCTGTTTATAGTGATATAATGTTCACTTCACATTTCTGCAAATAGTTTGTACAGATCATATAACTAAGTCGCCATAGCACATAGAAATCATAAACTATAAAACAGTACCTAACACATAAAACACAAAACTACTTCATATAAGAATAGTTAATATAAAAATAAGAGATTACTGCCATACCTTAAAATCTGTGTTATTAACATGTTCAAATATTAAAGCAGGCGTCCGTGACTGAAAAAAACAAAAAAACAAAAAACCTATAGCTTTCAATTCCAAGCATTTTCATTTGCATGCAAAACAACTGTAAATACAAAACACACATATACAAGAGATATTAACCAGCTACACGCAGCCAACAGATAATATGATGATATACAAGGTCTGATCAAAAAGTATCCAACAGTATTCTCTCTCTCTCTCTCTCTCTTGGACTTGAGTACACATGTGTGAATATTTGCTATGTTGTCAGCTGGATACTTTTTTAAGTATCATCCCTTTCAGGGATCGCCAATAGGTGCTATGTCATGCTCGTCTTGTTCTCCTCTGAGTCTTCATATCTTTTCCCTTTCAAAGTCGTTTTTAACTTCAGAACAACTAGAAGTCAAAAGTAGCCATGTCTAGAGAATATGGGGCTTGCCTCACTTGTAGGATCCAGTGTTTGGCCAAAAAAGTCTGAATGGGGTAAAACAAACGGGCAGAGGCATGGCCATGGTGCAGTTGTCAGTCATCTCACTGGGCATAGTACAGGTGTCTCTTCCGCTGCACAATTTGTTTACAGCATGTGTTTTATGATTTTGGAAATCCTGTTTGTGGGAGGCCTTTAAGAACACTCATCACTCTCAACAGACATTCATCCATCTCTGAAGCACCGACACCACTCCTTGATTTGTGCCACAGATTTATCACCAAAAGCCTTTCCAATCATTTGAATTGTTTCAGCAGATGTGTGGATGAGTTCGTGGCAAAATTTGATGTAGAATCTCTGCTCAACCCACTCAGTCACTGTGGCACATGACAAGAATGTGATAGGAAAGAGATCATAATGCCAAACCTTCATTGCCAGGCAACAGCATGGTAAAAATTCATGCATGTGTACTAAAGTTCAAGGTTGTGCATCACTGAGTTCTAGTGCTGTGTGTTCTGTCTAGTTAAGGAGACACAAAAAAAAAAAAAAAAAAAAAAAACATTTGGTTTGATACTTTACAATCAGATCTTGTACACAAAAATGATCAACACTGATAAACAACACATTAGAATTCAAGAAATGCAATGCTTAAAAAGCTACAAAAATAAAACAGCAAAAATCATGCGAAATTGGGTAACTGAACAAAGAAAAAAATTCTTATAACAACATCAGCAAGTTCATAATGTGTATGGACTGAAACATGTGTGACTAATGTTTCTCATTTCCCTAACAACCCTGAAACTTATTTCAAAAATCACCTTGCACTATCTCAAGGGAGAAAAATACATCGAGAAATTGTATAAGGCTGAAAAAATCTCAGTTCAAAAAGTTCTCCAAATAAAAATGCCCTTTTTTTTTTTTCAAGATCAATAACAAAAAAACAATACAGTAAAAAATATCTTCAGAATATTCCACATTTCATATTAACTTAAAAATTCATATAATTTCACATATTTTATTATGATTTATAAACAGTGAAACTTGGTTGTAACAAGATTCAAGGAACCGAAGATTCAAGAACTCAAAAACTTCACTGTGTAATACCAACCAGTAAGCCGCACAGCTATTAAAACCAAGTTGTATTCAAACTCAACTGAATACAAGGTTGAGTCAGTATTGCTAAATCCAATAGAACTGGATCTGGAGGATATTTGTGGCTATGTTATTGTTGAGTATGATAACCAGTGGTGGGTTGGTTGTGTTTTGGATGTGAACATTCATACAGAACAAGTTAAGATAAGTTTTCTGCACCTACATGGACCTTCAGTGTCTTTCACATACCCACAGAAGCCAGATATATTAGAAGTGGATAAAACAGCGGTCATTACGAAGGTTGACCTACGAACAGCAACATGTCGGACATATTTTATGGATAGAAGCGAAATAGAGATGGTCACTAGCAAGATGGCATCACATTCTTTTGGTTTGCAACCTTATTAACCAAGCGGTTCACTTGTATGTTAACACCACTAATATAACCTGTAACACATTGTGAAATTAATACATACATGCATCTGGAAAACAGTTATTGTACATTTGTCCGAACCTAACCTGGAGGACATATACTCCTATTAATCCTACACTGCCTTGCCAGTGCCAGCCTAATATCTGGCACATGGGTAGAAGAATGTTGCAGCAATAAAATATATTTTTTTCGTAATTTTTTAAGATGGCATGTTTTGAGATATTCAAGGTCAAAGGTCACAGTGGATGACCTTGAAACTTTAATCTGTTGTAAGAAGGTCATGTATGGTATCTATAGAAAGCTCAATCCTTTAGCTTTGCAACTGTGTTTGAATTGTCACTCTACTACAATTAGGAAAAAATTTACAGCCATTTATAAGTGTGCGAGCTTGTCATTTTTTACGAAAATTTCGATTTTTATTATGTGTGTATCTTGAACAATTTTCAAAATAAAAATCTGAAAATTGGCAGAATTACTTACCTTGTCATATGTGTGCTGCATACCAAATTTCATCAAAATCAGAAATGGTGAGGTCAAGAACTTATTTTTTTTTATTGATCTGACGTGGAATGTCCCTTATATCTAATTTAAGGAAAGTCATAATGTTTAACATACGAGGCCTGTTCAAGAAAGACTTGCATGCTGTTTTTGTGTTTGTTTTTTCTGAAAAGTATAGCTACTACATATTGGAAACAAAACATCACAGTACACATGCCACTCCCCTCCCTGTACATGAACCTTTCTGATCCATTGCGTAGCACGTGACCTTGAGTGGAACACTGTCAAGAAGCATCTGTTTGCACCCGCCTCTCAGTTGAGTCATGGATATCACAGTGGAACAGCATGCAGCTTAGAAGTTCCGTGTTCGTTCAGGAAAAACAAATTTGGAAGCGTATAAAATGTTGATGCAGGCATATGGTGAAAGTGTGATGCCACATCATACAGCAAAGTGGTGGATAAAGAATTTCACAAAGACAGTGAATAGTTTGAGAAACAAAGTGGACCTGGGGTGTCGACAACGGCCATTACTGATCAGATGGTAGGCACAGCGGCCATGATTATTCGTGAGGATTGTTGGCTCACAGTGAGACAAATGGCAGAACATGAGAAACTACACGACGTGAGTCAGTGAGAAACTACACGACGTGAGTCAGTTTAAGATAGATTCCTTGATTACCGATGCCTAAACAAATCCAAGTGCATGTTGAGGTGTGTGATTTTTTTGAAGCAAGAAACTGCTTCAAATGAGGTCTACCTGAAGTCGGTTATTACAGGTAATGAAACTTTTCTTTATCACTATGATCCAGAGAGCAAAAAAACAGAGCTCTGTATGGAAAACTCAGTCATCTCCAAAGGCAAACAAGTTAGTAAAATCAATCAATGCATTGATTATGATACACTTTCCAACATACCAGAAATCATTACTCAAGTTATGAGGAAAATGGCTGTAGAATAAATCTCACTCTTATGACCCGACCTTTGACCCCATTTCGATGATATTCAACAGAACCGGTAAAGTATACTTCCGGAACAACATGAAAAGTTTTGTCTCAATTGAAGCATTTTTACGTAAGTTATAACACATAAGGGCAATGGAGTGGATCCTGATCCTATGTCCTGACCTTTGACCCCATTTCACCAATTTTCAATAGGGTTCATTCCCAGATGGTCCCCTACCACATACTAAAACTTCATCGAAGTCGAACCATATTTACGCAAGTTATGACGCATAAGGGCAATGGAATACATCTCGCTCTTATGTTCTGACATTTAACCCCACTTCACCCATTTTCAATAGGGTTCTTCCCCAGGTGATCCCATCATATACTAAAATTTCATCGAAATTGAACCATTTTTACGTGAGTTATCGTGCGGACAGACAGACGGACAAGTTACGGTCACATGACAACGCGGGGGCATGTCGGATACGTAAATTAACGGTATAGGTCACACAAAAAACGCTTTAAAACTTATTTTTACACCTAACATGTACATCATTGTAAGCATGCAAGTTTTCTTTCAGTTACATGTGCTTTTATATATTTCATGATTTATTTGCACATTTTTGCTGATCTTTTCATATACTATAGCAGCAGTTGCTCTGGCTTTTCTAAAGTTTTCGCCAACTTATTCACCAAATTAAATTCTTTTTTCACTACATTGGAAATATAAAAACAAAGTGTTATAATAATACAAAAAACAACTGGATATATATTATTTAGAATTAAAATTAAGCAGCAAATATTATTTAAAAAGGTAATCGGCAATATTTTCCCCAAAACTACCCCCCCCCCCCGCAATTGTGGAGAATGTGATTGGCAAAGCAACCCCTGCTATAGTAATAGTTTTCATAGCTTTAACTGTCTCTTGAAATGAACGCGCAAGTTGGTGATTCAACGTAATTAAGCACCTTTCGACTTAGGTGTAAACCTTTGGAACGAATTAACCTTCCAAACCGTTTGGAACGAATTACTGAACAACTTTATAAATTTCCAATGAAGGCCCACAAAATGTGGCAATTATTAAGTGCAGGAACATTCATCACTACAAGCAACAATAACAAAGATTGATTATCACAAGCAACGGCTTTCTTCAATGATTTTAAATTAGACCAAAAAGCAAAACTTAAATATGACATATTTACATTTTGCCTTTTTTTTTCTGGAACTTTAACAATGCTGAAATTGTTTTTGCTAACAAAAGAACTTTAACAATGCCGAAATTGTTTTTGCTAAAAAAGAAACTTGAGCAATGCCGAAAATGTTTTTGCTAACATTGCTGCAGATACTGATTATACGTGTGCGAAGCACTACGAAGACATTTTGAGAAACCACAAATCAATGTTTTTTACAGCTCATGATTGTAACAGGATCAAGACAGCACCTTATAAAAATCTAGTGTATACAAAAAAAGCTGTAAGGCTGATTTCAGCCAAGGAAATTTTCCGAGAGTGTTTGTAATTTGAAGCAAATATTTGTGGTTTCTTTCAGCAAAATGTATGATGACAGAGAGGTTCATAAAACTTGCTATTGTATTCAATGTATTGGAACAGCACAGTGAAATGTATTTCCTGTAGTAATATCAATAACACAACAAATAACCAAGGCTCTGTCGTAGTAGTTATGTACTTAAATTTAAGTAAATACCACTTGGGTCTTATTCAGCTGTAATATTTTGTTTTGTTTACTTTTTATTGCAAGCATGAGAATGGGAAAGCAAAAATCTGCTGACATATTTCTGATAATGTTAACTGTTACGAAATGAGAACATATATGGACTGGTACATCACTCATAGTTTACTAGCTCCTTTACAAAGCATACATATACTCACATAAGTGCAAAAAGTTTTATACAGAGGCTGAGCCGACTAAAGATTTTACACATGGTATACTGTTGTGATGATTGCATTAAATTTACATTGTGGGAATAGGGAATAGTATCAAAAATACTCACATAAGTGCAAAAAGTTTTATACAGAGGCTGAGCCGACTAAAGATTTTACACATGGTATACTGTTGTGATGATTGCATTAAATTTACATTATGGGAATAGGGAATAGTATAAAAAAAAAAAAAAAACAACTTACTACAAAATCTTTAACGACAGCCTGGAGATTTATGATGTTTGGACCGCCTCTTAAGTTCTCCAAGATTTTAATTTCTCGCTTGATCTTTTTCTTCTTTACCGGCTGCAAATAATAAATAGCAAAAAACTCTTTTAGCAAATTCACTGAATTCTCAAGCAATACCTAAACATTACAAAACCAAAAGCATATAAAACTACTTATGAAGTATGATAATATGTATACATACCTTTAATATCTTAACAACGCACTTTTCATTATTTGTAATATTTATAGCTTCAAATACTTCACTGTACTTTCCTCGGCCCAATTTTCTTACCAGCTGATAGTCATCTTGATTTCTAGGGGGAAAGAAAAAGAACCATTAGGGCGCAAAAATAAAAAAAATAAAAATGCTGCAAAAGCAATCAGCACATTGAACTTAGCAACACAGACTCAACTATCTTCAACTAAAGATGGGTCATTTCCATGTCAAATCAACCAGGAGTCTAGACATTGATGTCTCAGATTTCAATTATTTTTGGTTTATGGTTTGTACTATGGAATAATAAAAAATCCAAATTTTTAGATTTTTTGAGTCAACATTTTTTTAATTTATTTTCAAAAACAGCAAGAAATGCCAAATTTCGTACGAACACCATTCGCAAAAAGATTAATAAGTCTTAATAAGTCTACAAGCAGCGATTCCTGAGAGCCTGCCTATAGCTCATTTTAAAGCTATTTTTATGAGATTTAATTTGAATGCATACAACCCTATTTGGAAGTGGGAAATAATTGTCACCCACTTTCAAAATTTTTATTTTTAAAAATCTAAGAAATACCATTTTTGATTTAAAAAAAAAGAAAAGATATATGGCTAGAGGTATGCAAAGTTTGAAGATAGAGAAAAGATGAATTTTGAGAAACAGATTTTTGAGTAAGAGTTCAGCGGTTGCTCTGGCTTTTTTTTTAAGTTTTCGCTAACCGATCTGCCAAATGTAATCTTAAGTCACCAATGGCTTTTTTCACCCTCCACTGGAATTATAAAATTCATAAAAACATTGTGTTAAAATAGGTCTTAGTAACATCAACGACTACGTCACTCTTTTCACACAATTGCTTTCAATCTCATGCACAATATAAACCACGAATGTTAGCTCAAAGTACACCAGACTGTACACAATCAAGATGCGTTTATAGCCTAGCAAAATCCATTTATTTTGTGGATTAAGACGTATATAGATTCGTCTAGCTTTCGCTCTCCACTGGGAGGCTTTTCCAGGCAATAGGTAGACATAAAATGTCAGTCCCAATAACATCAGTTGAACATAAATCACCAACTGGTGTACATAAGTGTTATAGATGTTGGATTGTATTTATTGTAAGCTAGACAATAAAATGACTCGTTGAGAAAATCTTGATGATTTTACTCGTGGTTTGAATAATTGGGAGGCTCACAAGGAGAGGCAAACTGTGATGAGTTTGGCCTAAGAGTTCAGTACCAACCCATAGCATGGTCGGCCTTCAGGATTACAGGGACAGCTGTGCTTAGAAGACTGGTGGTGGTCATCCACCAAAAACCACTCCCAGTGAAGACCGCTATCTGCTTCTACAGGCCAAAAGGGACTGACACCAGACAGCAAGTAACCTTGCAAAACAACTGAACATGAGCACAAGGCACACAAAGTTGCAGTTGCAGTTTACAGTGGCCAGGCATCTACACAAAGGTGGACTGTTTGCCCAACGACCAGTACAGAAAACATAAGGACTGGACAACAGAACAGTAGGGTACAGTAGTTTTTACTGATGAGTAGATTTAGACATGGGCATCAGCTAACCTGGTGTGAGGTGGGCACAGGATGCCCCTCTGAAAACATCAAAGAAAGGGACAGAGACTGTGGCTAGTGTTCTCGTATGGGGAGGCAATAGTGAATGTACAGAGTTCCAGATACTGGAAGGAGGTACTGTAATGAGGTAATCCTTCCACATGTTCATCTGTTTCAAAGTGCCATTGGAGCACAGTTCGTGTTACTGGACAATAAAGCCACACCCCAATGTATGGATGGTGGCTGTTGAAAAGTGAAGACATTCAGTGGATGGATTGGCCAGCACGTTCCCCCGACATAAATCCCACAGAACAAGTGTGGGACGCTGTGGGGAAACGCACTGCAGCACGTGGACAGATAGTGCAAATCATGCATCAAAGTTAGGGGTGATCGTATCTCCTTACTGAGGAGCTCCTCTTCCTTTCGTACAATCTTTGACAGGGATGCATCTGTATCATGGCTGCCAGTGCTATGTATCCAATTCTGAACAAAGTTCCATTATATCCTTCAGTATCTGCAGTTGTGACAGAGTTGCTTTCGTCATCATTTCGGTACATAATCGATTTCCTATGGTTTTAATTCCACATATCCAGGCTGCACCAGTGCAACACTACAGGTCAAAACCTGGCTTGTCTTCAAGTTTTGCATATCAATGTATTTACAGTTCATATCACTTATGGTCATGTAGTCCACTAGCAATAAATATTGACAGGAAATAATTAGCTAATAGCACTCCTATTTTACAAGTTATAGAATTTTTCAATTTCCAGGTTCTTTCTTTTATAAGTTCATTGGTGAACCTACTTTCCTTGTAACTTTTTTCTCCAAAATAGCTGATGAAGCTGAATTTTCTTCCTGTATGTATTTGTTCATGATTATAGCCACAACCATAATTTTAAAATATACATCGTCATTCAGTAATGGCCCATTTTGATACAAAATTACGTATTTGAATAACCACTTGGCATTTTCACATTTTTGGTATGACATTATTTTCTTTGTTATCTGGCATTTTTGCTTTGAATTCAGCAAAAAAAAAAAAAAAAACTGTCTTCCCCTAATAGTTAGGGACCATATAGGGCATGCTGTATGCAACTTCGTGAAGAAAGCAAGGGACCTATTTTTTTCTGTTTCTATATGTGGGGATACCAAAAAGGCTTGGTGCCACCTACAAAATGGCGGCCATTTGTATCCCGTAACATGTATTTACTCTTAACTTGGTTAATTATCATCCGATTTCAAAACTTTTTTTTTTAAATGGAAGCTTGTTTTATGTTCTTTATTTTGTGTTATAACCAATTTTCATGTATACCTAATTGTTTTCCTGTAAAATCTAAAAACCAAAAATTTTAGTGGATTTTTGACCAATTTTTTTTCTTTCTTTCTTTGTGTGTGTGTGTGGGGGGGTGTATTCATATGAAGTTTTACATAGAATGGCCAGTAATGATGGTGTGTATTCTTCCAAATATCTCACTAGTTGACTTTATTTTTTCTGCAGCAGACAATATTGACTTCCAGGAGGACACGCCAGATGGCAGAAGAACACTACACGGAGTTTACCAAGAGAGATGACGACACAAGTGCACCCCTAGTACTAAGTGAACCTACACACGGAACTTCTCAGTGGTCTTGTTTATAAATCACAATAGTTTCAGCCATTTAAGATTCCAAAGAACTTGAAACCCAAGATGCCTACATTGGAATTTGAAACGACATCTGAAACATGTCATCACGGCCTCACATTAACCAAATTGCAATCACGTGACAGCAGCCACTGTAATAACATGGAAGCAGCCATGTTAGACATATATGTATGATTGTTACTCCAGTTATCCCAGTCTGCTCCTGAAGAGGACACAAATGTGATGAACAACGAAACAGGCGACAATATCTTACATGATACACCCTAAATTCATATGTGCTTGGTCAGTGTATAATTCCTTAATCAGATATACACAGCAAAGTACTCAAGTCTCTGTATTACCCCTCATTGCTGCATCTCCAACAGACATAGAAACACAAATGACCTTTATGAAGACGTTAGAGAATGTGAACTCTGTAGTGCAAGGTGATTAAAAAAAAAAAAAGTAGTTGTCACACTGCATTTGGACCTTTATAAGTCACTTAAAGCAACTAGAATTTGCGGAAAAAGGCAATCTGAACAAATAGCACCTTCGCCCAGGTGAACTTCATATTATTATGGCACAACTTAGAGCCATTGGCACATACATTGAAGGAGCAGGTATCCCAAAATTATGGACTGAAAGTGATTTGTACAGCTCAGCTACCGTCAAGCAAATCCTGGGAGGAAAACACGTGCATAGAGGATTAGAAGCACACAAAATCACACTTTTATCGATTTTTATTCTGTACATGGATGCATTTTATGAAGAATACCCTGCTATGAAATCACTTATAAATTTAAAGTTAACAGGTGTTACTAAAGCCTTCAGTGACAATTGAAACAGAACACAATGAACTAACTTGGCAAGTGAGAAACTCCCAAAGAAATTTGAAGAATTTGACACTTTTAAAGAACTTATTAGTCCAATTTTAAAGTCATAAGGCAGTATATGAAAATGATAGAGTCCATGCTAACATTTGTTCGCTCTGTGCGTTCAGGCAATTGGAAATTGCATCTGTGTTCATTGTACAACTTCACAAAATACTTCTTTGCCCTGGACCTATTGAACTACTCAAGCATAACAGCTTGGTATCTGGATGAGATAGGGATAACTAAGGACTACAAATCCAGAGACGTGGGAACAATTTGAAAAGGGCAACTGGGTTGTTAATACGTAACAGGTCCCTTTTCGTAGTTAGGGCGCAGATGAAGCTTTAGAGCAGGGGTGTCCAATCTTTTGGCTTCCCTGAGCCACATTGGAAGAAGAATTGTCTTGGGTAACACATAAAAATACACTAACAGTAACAATAGCTGATGAGCGAAAAATAAAAAAAAATAAAAATAGAAAAAGGTCCGTGCAAAATTTTCATGATATCCACCACCATAGATTAGCAAAAAAAAAAAAAAAAAAGTCCTCGCATAATAATCCTAATTATTATGTGCCGCCCCATTTGGAGGGTCTTTTCAAAATCGTCGAGGTCACAAATTTGCGATCACTGATATAGAAAACGTACATATCTAAAAAACAAAACTTCATATTTTTTTTTATATATAAGTGAAAGAAAAGAAAAGAGGGCAACATAAAACTAGTGGGATATTTGGCATTGTTTTTGAGAAACTAATGCATCAATATCTGGTTTGATGGAAGTAGTTGCAATTCTCTTGAGTTTTCAAGGTGCTCATCCAAAACTCCCTGGAGAGCAAGCCCCTAGCACGCGAACTGCGAAGGTGTGTGACGTCACGGTCAGAAGGCCATCGCAATCCCTCTCTCCAGAGGTCAAAGATCAAACGTAAGGGGAATGCCAATATTAGCCGTGCGTTCATGCGGCATTGGTCAGTATTGAGCTTTCGGTAGTCGTGCATGTGAGTTAGCATTTTTATGCAACATGCCTGGAAAATATTTGAGTGCCTTTATGTAGATCTAATTACAAAGCACATCCAAAAGCCACTGTTTTCAGCTTTCCTGAAGGTGAAAGCCTTCAAAGATGATGGATTTCTTCCGTATGAATAAATAATTTTGAAACCACTGTGAATTCAAAAGTTAGTAGTTCAGCCTAATTGTTCTCATGATAGCATGTTCTGCTTTCGTTGTAAATACAACTATAATTTAGTGAATTGTTAGTCGTTATTTTGATTGACGGAGTAAAATTTAAGGGCTAGCCTTCCTATTATCAGCTCATTAGTTGTTGTGGTTTAAATAATGATATTACTTACATTTCATTTCTATAAAATAAATGTTATTTTTCTTTACAAAATTCGTAGTTAGTAGTGTTCAAATTAAAAAAAAAAAAAAAAAAAAAAAAAAAAGGGAGGAGATGTACTGATATTATTAGCGCATCAGATACTAAGGTTAACCAGGCAAAGAAACTGGCAATAAATACGGTAATTAGGTTATTTATTAATCAACATTTCATTTCCATAAAACAAATGTCATTTTTCTTCACAAAATTGCAGTGTATCAGGGTCCTAACTAAAACAAGAATTTGCACGAAATGTACAGAAATACTTGATGAGCTGATAATCTGAAGGCTAGCCCAAAGAATAGTTTATTAGAATGTCCAACTAAGGTATCCGAAAATTTGGGATGTGTTCGAAAAAATTCACTTCTATCGTTAAAACCTCAGCACAATCCCTGAAGTTTTCTGGCTGATAAGTTAAAATGTATGTATGTACATATATTCATGGGCTTACAATTTTTTTCTAAGTTAGTGAATGTACAATTTAATTTAAATTAAGTTGTGGTAGAGATTGAGGTTCGGATTACAAGACTATGAACTTGAATTGTCTACATTGAACTCTTTTGCAAAGCAGCACTTTAATTCCTAGTTACATTCATAGTCACACGTATGTATAAGGATAGTTTCAGGAATATTGGCAGTGAAACGTTTCTCTCTGCAAGAAGAACATCGTACATAAAAGAAAGTACTTATGCATAATGAAGGAACACATTTATTAATGCATGTGTTTTCCGCTTTTAGGGAGTCTGTTAATGTGTTAATTGATATCTTCAATATCGTTACAGACATTGAAAAATGGAAAAAAAATGTGACATTCAGATTTTCCAGCATAAAATTTGCAGTGTTATGTGCATAAATTCAAAGATATCCAAATTAATACATTTCATGTTCATTTGACAAAGAACTTTGTCCTAAATGATTCTGATTTATAATTATTATTTTTTTACCTTCTAGAAGTATTTGCAAGATTTGCGCGCACATCTTACCGTATTTTCAGTAAATATACTCACTAAATCGGAAATTTTGCTTTCGCATTCGTTACGTAATTAAGAAAAAAAAAATTTATTTCTTTCATTTTAGTGAATCGAATGTGAAGGGACTTTCTAAAAGTTTTAAGTGAAATGATTATGTTTATATAGTCCTACCAATTTGCTATTAACACACTTAAAAAAATCGTAGTTGCAAAAATGCTTAACGTAAATGCTGGGCTTTTCACGTTATGCATGAAAAAAATGTTTGTGCTCCTTTAGCCAAATTACAAACTTAACAAAAGGAAAAATTTCCTGAAATATTCAGTTTTAATACCCGTACATGAAATCATTTCCCAGCACAAGAGCAAAACTTTGGAATTCCCCGATTTACAGATATCATTGCGGTAAACTGAGAAAAAAAAAATGAAAGCTAAAGATGTTATCTAAGGATAAAAATTACAGAGAGAAAAAAACATGGTTGATTTATTGCTGTGTGCGCAAATTGTCTAATATCGCACTCGAGAAATTATTTCTCTCTGTAAACACTGCGGTACTTCGTTGGCGTTTTCAGGAGCGGAGAGCTCGAGGCGGTCAGCCTACTAGAGCTCTGACTTCACAGACCAGTTCGGAGGCTTACTTAATCTTCAGGAGGTTTTGGCTCATCAGATATTTTGGTTCTAATTTTACTCTTCGTGTGCTTCATCCGTGAAAATAGTTGCTCACAAATGTAGGTGCTGCCAAAAAGTGATGTCATGAACAAGGAGTGATTGTGGAGCGAGGGATATTTGTCTCTAGGAAGATAGGTCACATAAAAGTCCAGTAAAAAGACATAATCAAATTTTTCTTTAAGTTGAGTGTTAGATTTCAGCTCTATGTATTATTCCATTTTGAAAATTGGCAGGTAACATATTTATGTAGACTGAAAATGGAATCGCAAATATATCAAAATATTGATTATTTTTCCAGAAATCTTGAAACCTGTTTTCAAATTCCTGTATCAAATCAAAAAGCAAGGCTGCATATTTTTCACTGTTTACAGGACCGTGTTTAGCTAACGTGTCGAAATAAATAAAATTGTTTGCCTTAATTTGAGCTTGCCATAATTTCAGTTTCATTTGGAATGCTGTTATGGTTTGAAATATTGTATTGATAAATTGGGTTTCACCTTGAAGACGCATGTTTAACACATTTAAATGAGCGATCAAATCCACTAGAAATGCTAAATCTGTAAACCAGTTTTCATTGTCAAGTTCTGGTACAAATTTTGTTTTTGATACCATAAACGACTCAATTTCATGTTGCAAATCATAAAATCTTTTCAACATTTTGCCTCGACTTAGCCATCTTACTTCCGAAAAATTAATCATGCTGCCATAGTCTCAGCATCCACACTTTTAAGGAATTCCTGGAATTGGCGATGATTCAATCCCTTTGCCCTTTATGAAATTCACAGTCTTGATGACAGTTTGCATGACATCCGTTTTTAAAGCTTTTGCGCATAAATTTTCTTGATGTACTATGCAATGATACTTCATCAAACGCAAGTTTCTGGCAGCAATTGCATCGTCTTCTATCAAATTTACAAGTCCCCCTCTCTTTTACCTACCATCGCCGGGGCACTATCAATAGCTATACCAGATATGTTCACAACGGACAAAGAAAATAGCTGTAACGTATTTTTTACTGCTTCGTATAAATATCTTGATTTAGTTGTTAAATAGCACTAAAGAAGCCATTTTTTCAGTGACATTATATTCGTCATCAATACCTCTAATAAAAATGGCAAGTTGAGCTGTATCTGTGGCATCAGTGCTTTCACCCATCGCCAAAGCATAAAATTTAAAATTAGGAGCTTTACTCTCCAAAGCTCTTTTGATAGATTTCCCAATTTCTTCAATTCACCTGGCTATAGTCTGGTGAGACAAACTGATTTTAGAAATATCCACTTTTTTTTATCAGGGCAAATTATATCTGCCACGCTTTCCATACATTGCTCAATAAACTCACCATCATCAGTAAATAGTTTTGAGTTTTTTGCTATTAAATTTGCTACCACATAACTACACTGCTGGCCACCCAAAATGCAACACCAAGAAAGAAGCATCTGATTGGCCTGAAATTCGCAGCATGCGTCGCCCGCGAGAGGACATGCAAACGATTAGCATTGCAGGGCATATGCAAATCATGTGTGCCCGGCACGCCACCGAAAAGCACTAAAAGAAGGGTGCAAAGAAGGCGTAAGTAGTGGAAGTGTGTTGTGCTGCCGGACCTGTGCGTGGGAAGCTTCCTGATGCTTCGTCGCAGAATACGGCAGTCATTCCAGCATGTTTCGGAGTTCGACAGCGGACGAATAGTGGCTTATCGTGACGGCGGTTTATCGTACTGAGACATCGGCGCCCGTGTGGGACGACATCCAGCCACAGTGAGGCGAGTATGGATTCGGTGGGTGCAGGAGGGACGGATGGAATGACCGACGAGAGCAATTGCCGCAGACACAGCACACCACCGAACGAGAGGACCGGCAGGTTGTGCGGCGGGCATTGACGGCTCGCACTGCCACATCACGAACGTTAGCGTAGGAATTAGGGTGTGTCGTGCAACAACCTGTGTCAGCACGCACCGTTCGAAATTGTCTGCAGGAGAGGGGACTTATCGCATGGCACCCATTGCTCCAATTACCATTGAGGTTACACCACCAGCGAGTGCGGCAGCAGTGGGCTGTTAAACGCTGCACCTGGACTACGGAATGGCACGACATTGTCTTCTCCGACGAATCCCGCTTTTACCTGCAACACCACGATAGTCGGATCCGTGTATGGCGGCACCGCGGCGAGTGACTGTATGACGCCTGCATTATGCATCGCCATATTGGTTCGTCACCTGACGTTATGGTTTGGGGCGCAATTGGATATGCCAACCGCACCCCTCTGGTACGCATCCCTGGTACACTCAACAGCCACCGCTACATCTCCGACGTTTTGGAGCCAGTAGTCCTTCCTTACCTGCAGAACCTGCCAGCGGCCACGTTTCAACGGGATAATGCGCGCCCGCACGTGGCAAGCATAGTGCAACAATTTTTCATGGCCCACCAGGTGTCACTGCTGCCGTGGTCCACCTGTTCTCTCAATATGTCGCCCATCGAACACGTCTGGTCGCTGATCGGCAACCGAGTGGCCCGGCAAGCACCACCCGCGGTTACACCTGATGAACTGTGGCAACGTGTGGAAGCAGCCTGGACCGACATACCCAAAGCCCACATCCAAAGCCTCTTTCGTTCGATGCCACGGCGTGTAGCCAGCCATGGGGGCCACACGAACTATTGATGTCTGCGTGTTCCGCAAGTCGCACGGGCCTGTAAGCTCAATCGTTGTTTCATCTTTGTATCTGTTGTTATGTGTCCAGTAAATCTGGCTTTGCTATCTCGTGTCCTTCTTGGTGTTGCATTTTGGGTGGCCAGCAGTGTAACTTTTACAATAGAGTTCGTTTGAGTTGTAACTTTAAAAAAAAAAAAAAAAATTGTTGAGAAGACACTTTTTTTTCAGTTCTGCTATTTTGTCCTTATGACACATTCCTTGATACACGCTAAATTTGGCAGCATGTTTTTGTATACAATGCCTTTTCAAATTAAAATCTTTGAAAACTGGCACAAATTCCCTACAAATTAAGCAGAGTGCTTTATATTTTATTATTTACCTCGACAAAGAAGTAGTCATCTGTCTACTTTTCGTTGAACAATCTTCCTTCATCCGCAATTTTTCTTTTTGGGGTTCTGTTTTCTTTTGAGACGCTGTGGAAGCCATGCTGGAATTAAAAAATACTAATTTACTTATCTAATCCCTGTACTTTACTCGCCAAGTTGCCACAAGCACGCCTAACATGTGATGGGGTCAATTCGACTGTCTGCACTTGGAAGATAACACACCACCTTGAGGCCACGCATGCGTACAAATAGCAAGAGCGTATTGTGTGTGGTGGTGCTACGCCTGGTACAGAATAGCACTTGAATTCTTTGTCACAATTAACTTTACGCAACATTGCAACAGAGTCCTCTCGCTCTTTATTTTATTAGTTAATTTTAACAGTTTTTCGTTTCTTCTGGCCGAACTGTTTGCAATTATAATGCGAATTACAGATACTACTCCAATATTTGTGGACGTAACATACTCTGATTATTCAATTCTGTCCTGTTGTCATCTACAGAGTTCGCGCTCGAGAACTGCGCTGTCGAGTCAGAAAAAAATCTCATAATGTTTTAAGTAAGTTTATGATTTTGCGTTGGGCCGTGGGTTGGACAAGCTTGCTTCAGAGCATCAAAATAGAGTTATGAAAGTAATGGGACATCTTGTTGGTGTAAAACTGGAATGAAAATGCAAGGGAGCATTTTTTCCTGTGCTCCTCTGAGCTTCAGGGTGAAAAATACCTGAATTTTTTGCGGAGCTATTTTGCTCCTCAAATTTAGCATTGCAGAGCAATTGAGTAATTACGTGGAGCACTTTTGAGACTTTTTGTTTTGTTTTGTTTTTTATTTAAGTGACTAATAATTTATTATCAAATAAAACCGTTACTAGCACCTTTTAATATGTATCGAAAATACTCTAATCAGTAATGAAAAGTACAATTTAAAAATATTTTAAAAAATATATAAAAAGTACAAATTTTCTCTCTATGGATATATGGTGAAATGTTACCTGGCCACTCATTGCAGCAGCTACTTACTGTCACTTGAGAGTGAGAGTACATCTGAAGTTGTTGTAGCTTCAGGCACTGCGTCTATTCTCTTTCTTTTTCCATAAGACTTCACACTTGTGTGTTGGAGCTTCTTTTCAAAAAATACCTCCACTGCATGTTCATATGAACCAACTATTGCGTTTTCCGCAATAAATGGTTCAAAGCATCAGAATTCGTCCGATTACGGAAATCTGTCTTGATTCTTTTCATCGCAGAAATGGCTCTTTCAACCTCAGCATTGGATACGGGCAATAATCTCATGATAGTTATCATGTGGTTTAGATTTGGGAATTCATTCGCATACTTTTCTTTCAAACATTTCCATAACTGTTGCTTTGACAGGTGTTGCAGATTTCTTAACCAAAAGGTTTTGAAATAATCCCAGTCCTCTTGAATTTTATTGTTGTCAATGTTGTTGGCAGTCAACAACTCACTGAAATGTTCAGTTAATACAGTAATTTGATCATCACCAAAATTTACAAGAGTAGATTTGTCTGTTGGCCAAAGCTTAGGTTCTAACAGCTTGGCAGTGTTAAAAACCTGATTTTTGTGCAAATCGCCAAGCCACCAGGGTAAGCACACACTGATGAATATGATTTAAAAGATATTCACAACTTTCATAGAATACATCTACTGTCAAATTACAGCTCAGTTCAATGCCACGAAATTCTATAGCGTCACCAACTACCTTTTGGATCTAATTCCTTCATCTACCTTTTCATAGTTGATATGTTCACTTTTGTAGCCATGATTCCAAATTAGAGAGAGTAAAACAACAAAACTCACCTCCCCCTAAAACTAAGTGGTAGGCAAACCGAAACCAAAACAAATACAGCGATAAGAGCATCTGTCCTTAACTGACTCATGGTGCTGAAGGGGGAGCATGGAACTAATCATATATACGCTCTGCGGTTGGATGATGACCACCTCATCACTGCACAGCTAGAGCTACACGAGGAAGCTTTTTCCAGCTGAAAGCAAACAAAGTATTTGTAAAGTTATGAATACGTGAATTTTTTTTTTTTTTTTCTCAAGCGTGAGCAAAAATCGTATTTTTGGTAAAACAACGAGTTGCTTTACGGATTGAACATTTTAATGGAAATTTCATTTTTTAACTTTGAATCGTGGTTTTGCAATTCAAATATGAGTTTGCATCGCAAACTTCTATTTTTGCATTGCAAATTGCGATGCGATACCGCTTATTTTTTTCCCTGCTGAGCTTGCAAGGCTTGTTGAAGAATTCAAAAAAATGAGTGGTTTTAAACCAAGTATAAGAAGGAAACACCATGAACTGACAAAGGCGGTAATCAGCAAGGCAAAGCAAAAGTGTATGTTACATCACTTCGTACAGCTGGTAACCCATTCACATATGGTACTCTGTACAAGTGTGCTGGTAAACATGAATACAAACTGCTTAATGCAAGAAAAGGTGAAAGAAGATATGAGCAACATGGCAGCAATTGGACAAAGGCAGTTTACAAAGGAATGCACAGTGACTGGTTATGTTAGTCTATGGGACCCAGTGAAGAAAACTAATCTGCAGACCTGTAAACAATCATTGAAGAAAACCCATCTAAAAGTCAAGCACACCATAGCAGAACTAAAACAGGATAAAGTACTTTTTTCCAAATGCTTATTGCTGCGAAATCACTCCCCGAGGTTGATGTAAAAGACATCATAACCAATTACGAACTTTCAATTATACCCACAATCAATGTTTGCACCAGATTGTACAATGTCACCCTGCTCTGCCAAGAGCAAACTTATGGGAACTCTACGAGTCTCTTGCTTGAGAAAACTCAGGACCAAAACCAGGGCTGTCTACCCACCCCAAAAAAAACCCAGGTGGGTTTTTTTTTAAAAAAACTAGAGTACACACACTTTGGAATTTTAATGCAATTTTGGGATATTTTCTTCAGTTTCAAAAGCAACATTTTAAAATGAAAAAGCTTGGTGCTCAAATTGGTTTTTAATTATTACATAGATGCTATTTGTTAATTTAATGTTTTTGCATTTGTTAATTTTTAATGTTTTTGCATAACTTGTTTGTTTCTTTTGATTTTTGATATACTGATAGCCATAACTGATTACTGATAAAAATTTGCAATAAATAAAAATTCTAGAGCTAAACTAGATGTGCAAATAAAAATTGTTTAAGTTTCACTGCATACAATTCTGAGAATTACTTAATTTTGTCGCCCTGAAATTTTGTACATCATTTGCAAACAAAAACATTAGAAATATTTTGTTATTTGATAATGCAGTTACAAAAGCCACTTCATTTGGGATGCTTTACTAGAAACTGATTGTCAGGCATTCAGGACACATTTGACTTCCTTGATATTTTAGATTCATCAGCACAAATAATTTATTGCTGCATAAAAAAAAAAAAAAAATTCTTACAAATTATGATTTAATGTTCATGCAAATAGTTTTTGCAGATAATTCCGGAAAAAACAAAAAAAGTTTATACATGAAAATTTCTTGAAATATATTAATGAATTAAGAGGAAAATGTGTGTGTGTGTGTGTGTGCGTGTGTGTGTGTGTGTGTGTGTGTGTGTGTGTGTGTGTGCATAAAGTCCAAAACATACCTGCAGATGTGGATGAAAGGCCAATTAATAGTGTTGCTATTATAGATCAGCGTTCAAATTACCCGGTGGTCTGCTGGCCATTGGCCAGTAAAAATTCCATCGGACCACTGACAAATTTATCTTACTGGCCTTGGTGGCCAGTAAGGCCTTTTTTTTTCTTTTTTTTTTTTCCAGTTTATTTTGGAATTTGTAAGTTCATAAAGAACTGAACCGGATTTCAAAATATCCAGGTTTCACTATGGCAATTTTTTTAAATAATCCATGTTTCACTATGGTAGTTTTTTTTTTAATCCAGATTTCACTATGGATTTTTTAAAATTTAGATACTGTATTTACTACTCAAAAACTGAATATCAAAATTGCAAAACATATTTAAATTTTATAAAAATTTTGGACTGTAGAAAACCAAGGTGTCAGACTTAAAATATTTGGATTACGACAGCACCACTTTTTTGCTCAAGTAATGACCCCAGAGTATGGGTTTTTTATAGTGTTTTTCCAACTGGAGGTTAAAGAACCACTTATGCTTTTGGCTTTGTTCGTCTGTCTTTTTGTCCGCATGGGAAAACTCGCTTCCTTTCACACTGAAGAAAGGTATTCCTGAAGGTAGTTTTTGGTATGTTGCAAAGTGCTTCATAACAAGTGCACTGTGCAAACTGCACTGATAGTGCTTCATATCAGTGCTCTTATAACCAATGTACTGTCCTAGATACTAGCACCATGTGCATACAAAATGTCTTAATATTTGTGCAATTTCTGGACCAGTAAAAATGAGTGAATGACCAACTTTTGGTATATGCCGGTCCTGCAAAGCAGTGAAGTATTTTGTGTTTTCTTTTTCAAATTTCAAAAACAACGTAGCATGTTTTGTGTTTTATTAATTAGAACTATTTGCATCACTACATATGCACATTCTGTTCTAAATTTGTGATATACAGCTCCAGTGAAATGATACGTTATTTTCTACGTATACTGTAAATGTGTAAGCTCTTTATTTTATTTTTTTGCACGAACCAGTGGGCATTTTGGCGGACCAGTGATTTGGAAATTCAAGTGGTCCGTTGGGCCTGTAAGAAGATTTATTTCTGATTTTAACACTGTAGATAGTATGGCAGAAGTACAAACTCTTGACATGCCACCAAAAATAAAGTCTTACGCAGACTTTGCTAACCACTTCATTGACCGGATCAACAAGAACATACACGAGACTGATGAAGGGGAAAAAAGCTGAACTTTTTAACCACACAGGTGAAAAATGAGAACATGCTGTGAAATAGCATGAATATAACGCGGTGTGAGCAAGACTCATGAAAATTATTATGTAAATATTAAGCTGGAGCACATCACTATATTCAAAATATAATTATTATTATTATTATTATTATTATTTTACATTTAACAGCAACAAAGGATAAATGTAACATCGCAGAGAAAAAAATATGATTACCAGCAAAATCTACGCTCTGTCCAACTCCCAGTGTAGGAAAGTTTTCCTCCATTTTGAAGCTGCAAAACAAGTATTTATGGAATAAAATTATATTTAACAACACTACTGGGTAGAAGAAACATCAGGAGAAAAACAGATTACGATTATGGAAGAAACCTTCACTCCGTCTAACTTTCGTTTCCGAAAGTTTTGAAAGTCGGAATTCCGCCCACCGAAGGAAAACAACCCCACCACGAATCCCTCCCAAATTTCTGTTCAGTTTCGCATCGATCTCGGAAACCATCGAAATAACGATAGAAAAGGCGGAATTCTTCGGATCCACTGAAGAAACTCGTGCCTGAATATCACATGGAAATTTTCGCCAACTTTCGTTTTAGGAATTTTTCTTCAATTTTCAAGCCAAAATGCAAATATTTATGGAACAAAATTATATTTAACAATAATAATGTGCAGAAGAAACGTCGTGAGAAAAAGAAATCACGATTACGGGGGGAAATGTTCACTCCTTTAACTTCCGTTTTCGAAAGTTTTGAAAACAGAATATCATCCCCAAACCAAAAAAACGACCCCCCCCCAACTAATCCTCCAAAATTTCTCTCCAGCTTCGCATCGATCTCGAGATTAACCCAAATGATGACAAAAAAAAACGGAATGCCGCGAATTCGCGGAAGAATCTCATGTATGCAAGAAGCAAGAAATGGACAGTTGCCTTCATTTGATTTTTGACTCGTACATTGAAGATTCGCTTGAGAAGTTCACTAGGGAACGGCATCAAGGCCACACTCAACCGACATACTACCAAATAGAAGCTGAAACTCTTATCCACTCTATAACTAGACAGAAGCTTCTTTCTCATGAAAAAACCAAGGACGAGTTGTCCAATTTTCTAGCTGAAAGGTTCTTCAAAAATGCAAAAGTGATAAACCACAACACAGTTGTTTGGTGACAAGTTGCTGAAGGATCACATGAGGATATGACATCACTGAGTAGCTCACATGAAGAAGCTGACAGTTAAATAATACTACATGCAATAGAAGCTACAAAAAGAGCACCTCGGTTGGACATACACTCCCCTGACACAGATGTGTTAGTCCTAGCATTAAGCAAATGCCCTTATCTGCCACAAGATACCAACTTCATCACTGGAAGTTGAAGGAGGAAGCAAAGTGTTCCCCTTACAACCATATACAGCAAGTTCGGAATACTCAAAGCAGGTCTTATTGGCTTACATGCAATATCTGGGGCAGACATAACCGGATCATTCAATAAAAAAGGGAAGTTAAGTTTTTGGAAGTCCTTCATTGCCGCTGATGACAACATTCTGTAAGTTTTGGCAAACCTTGGAAAAACAAGTGAAATATCGGAGGACACAATGCTTTCTATCGAAACATTTATTTGCAAGGTATACATGCCAAACACAAAGATTACTACAGTTGGAGAACTTAGATGGTAGCTCTTCACGCAAAAGCAGGTAGTAGGAGAAAATCTTCCTCCCACACAGCCGTCGCTAAAACTAGCTATACAAAGAGCACCCCTTCAAGCCACGGAATGGTACAAATGCGACAAAACACATCCCAACCTACCAGACAACTTATTTTGGGGAGCAGCATGAAAACAACCATCTAGTACCTGTTGCTTGCTGTACTTCTCCAGTACCCCAGGCTGTACTGGAACTCATTAAGTGCAAGTGTGCCAAAACAAAATGTAGTAGTAAGCGTTGTAAGTGTGCCACTAATGATGGGTTCCATTTCAACTCAGGCAGGGTCGTACCATCATGGTCTCAGATTTCTCTAAAAAAATTAAGGGGTGTTCCTTGACTAAAATAAGGAGACCCATATTTTTCTTTCAGCAAGAAAAAATTTTCCCTTCGAGATAGAGGGTTTCAAATCTTGCACCGTCAAACAAGCTCTCTAGAAAACGGTTATTTTTCCTAACTTCAGCGAGTCATTGCAGCAGAGTTAAAAAAGATATCGTGTTCTTGTATTTTTTTTTACATTGTGTGTATAACATATAATAATATATGGTGCTAATATTTGCTACACATCGTATGATTAAAATTTAAAAAAATCGTAAAACTTTGTGATTTTAAAAAAAATTGAATTTTTTAAGTTTTTTTTAAACAGGTTTGGATGGAGTTTTTTCTATATTCATTTTTTTCGTTAAAGACATACAAATGTGCACTTTATTTGTAATTTTTTGTGTGTCTGTGAAACTGCTAGTTTCCGCGTTTCGGGGCAGCGTTAAAAACAGCCGATTTTGAAAAATCTCTAACTTTGCCAACGATTTTCTCAAAAGGCCATTTTTTAAAATTCTGAAAATTAAATCCCTGTTTCATTATCAACAGGAGAATATCTGTGTAAATTTTCACGGACCTAAAAACGCTCGTTTCCGAGTTAGACGCGTTTGAATTCGGTTTGAAAGCCTACGATTTCCCGTGTTCTAAAGGCGCCATTTTGCAAAATCTCAAGCGCAAAGTACGTACGTTATCTCTTACCCGAATCAAAGCGTTAGATATTCTTTGCCCGAATGATGGAATGAGAGCATTGGGTCAGCTGGCCCTGGTTGGATATATCCACCTCACCCTTCCCCGAGTGATGACATGCCTATAAAACTGTCGGGGGGGGGGGGGGGGTAACAAATACATAAAGAAAATTCTTGCTGCTCCACTAACAAAGTTGAGTTGCGAAAGACAGCAGCATGTTGTTTGTTTGTTTACGTATATACTTAAACATCGCATAAGAAAAGACTATGAAAGAGTAGAAAACTATTGTGAAACAATTTTAAGAAAAAGAGTGCAGGCACGTGTACTGCAAGTTAATTTTCGATGGCTAAACACCCTCGAGTTTTTCTGGGAGTTGCTAATTGTAGGCTACTGTCAGAAGAGCAGTTACTAAAATTAACTTCTCAGTTTTTCGTAATAGTAAAATATTCGCTCAGGAGAGTTTTGTCCTCTGCGAACGGGGGGAGAAGGTGCAATGCTCTTGACCTCGCTGCTGGGTTGATAGCGCTGGTCGCTACCGAAGCTCTGCTTACCTCCACTCCAAAACGTAATGGCAATTGTCTAATCTACTAAATAAATAACAATTAACACATACGCGTGCATGCTTATTCATAAAATGTAAGTTGAGTATATTTCCTGTTCAATCAGCTGATTTTACAAGTAAAATTCATATACAACTAATGCGCTTATAATGGTGTAAAGATTTTTATCTATTTAAAACATATTCAAAGATTTCAATTTTTTTAAAGAGGGAGGGGGAGGGAGTGTGTTCGTAGTGATCTCCACCTGGGCCACGATAAACCATGCACTGCCCATGTCTTCTGCTCCCTTAGAAGATAATCCTGGATCGATAGACCAGCGGAGTTTTGACACCCCCCCCCTCCTCTCACGTGGTGGTGAGGTGTCTCAAAGCTAGGTAGCTTTCAAAAATGTTTCAACTTAGTTGGCTGGTAATAAGAGAGGGATTCCATTTCAATTCTGGCAGGGTCGTACCATCACGGTCTGATATTTCTCTAAAAATTAAGGGGTGTTCCTTGATTAAAATAAGGGGACCCATATCTTTTCTTTCGGCAAGAAAAAATTTTCCCTTCGAGACAGAGGGTTTCAAATCTTCCACCGTCAAACAAGCTCTCTAAAAAAACGGTTATTTTTCCTAACTTCAGCGAGTCATTGCAGCAGAATTAAAAAAGATCTTTTGCTCTGGTATTTTTTATTACATTGTGTGTATAATGTATAATATTTGATGCTAATATTTTTTACACATCGTATGATTAAAATTTTTAAAAAATCGTAGACTTTGATTTAAAAAAATTGAAATTTTTAAGATTTTTTTTAACTGGTTCAAATGGAGTTTTTGTTTTCTGTACTCGTTTTTTTTGTTAAAGACATACAAATGTGCACTTTATTTGCAATTTTTTATGTGTCTGTGAAACTGCTAGTTTCTGCAGCGTTAAAAACAGCCGATTTTGAAAAATCTCCAACTTTGCCAACGATTTTCTCAAAAAAGCCCTATTTTTTTAAATTCTGAAAATTAAATCCCTGTTTTATTATCAAAAGGAGAATATCTGTGTAAATTTTCCCCGGACCTAAAAACGTCCGTTTCCGAGTTAAACACGTTTGAATTTGATTTGAAAACCTACGATATCTCCGTGTTCTAAAGGCGCAATTTTGGAAAAATCTCAGGCGCAAAGTACGCACTCTCTTACCCGAATGTGAGAGCGTTGGATCCGTCCACCTGACCCTACCCTGGGCGATAACATGCCTAAAAAACGGTCTTGGAAAAAACAAAACAAATCTATATATATAGAATTGAATGTATGTCTGCTAAACAAATTTACAGTTTTCAATTTAGAACCACCAAACTTGGTATACTATCTCATGGTACCCTAACTTAAACCGTAGACGGTTTTGGAAGAGGTTGGAGCCCGGGGTCAATGGGGCTCACACCAAAACTTCCATAAAATCTAGTTTTCAATTTAGAACCACCAAATTTGGAAAAGACATACAAATCTTAGACCGCAGACTGTTTTTGGAAGGGGTCAGAGCCCTGGGTCAAAGGGCCCCCACACAAAATTTCCGTAAAATATACTTGTAAACTATAGTGCCCTAACTGAGACCGTAGATGGTTTTTGGAAGGGGGGTAGAGCCCTGCATGTGTGGGAGCCCGTGGTCAAAGGGCCCCACGCAAAATTTCCGTAAAATCTGGTTTTCAATTTAGAACCATCAAATTTGGTATACTTTTTCTTGGCACCCTAACTTTGTAAAATATTTTACGAAAATTTTTGTAGGGGTGGGGGGCTTGACCCCGGGTTCCGACCCCTTCCCAAAACCGTCTAGTCAAAGTTAGGGTGCCAAGAAAAAGTATACCAAATTTGATGGTTCTAAATTGAAAACCAGATTTTACGGAAATTTTGCGTGGGGCCCCTTGACCACGGGCTCCCACACACGCAGGGCTCTACCCCCTTCCAAAAACCATCTACGGTCTCAGTTAGGGCACTATAGTTTACAAGTATATTTTACGGAAATTTTGTGTGGGGGCCCTTTGACCCAGGGCTCCGACCCCTTCCAAAAACAGTCGGCGGTCTAAGATTTGTATGTCTTTTCCAAATTTGGTGGTTCTAAATTGAAAACTAGATTTTACGGAAATTTTGCGTGGGGCCCTTTGACCCGGGCTCCCCCTTCCAAAAACCGTCTACGGTCTAAGTTAGGGTACCATGAGATAGTATACCAAGTTTGATGGTTCTAAATTGACATACATTCAATTCTCTATATATATAGATTTGATATTTTTTTCCAAGACCGTTTTTTAGGCATGTTATCGCTCAGGGTAGGGTCAGATGGACGGATCCAACACTCTCATTCGAGGTAAGAGAAAACGTACTTTGCGCCTTAGATTTTTCCAAAATGGCGCCTTTTAGAACACGGAGAAATCGTAGGTTTTCAAATCAAATTCAAACGCGTCTAACTCAGAAACGGGCGGTTTTAGGTCCGGGAAAATTTACACAGATATTCTCCTGTTGATAATAAAACAGAGATTTAATTTTCAGAATTTTAAAAAGGGGCTTTTTTGAGAAAATCGTTGGCAAAGTTGGAGATTTTTCAAAATCGGCTGTTTTTTTAACGCTGCGGAAACTAGCAGTTTCACAGACACATAAAAAATTGCAAATAAAGTGCACATTTGTATGTCTTTAACAAAAAAACGAGTATAGAAAAAAAAACTCCATTTGAACCAGTTAAAAAAAATCTTAAAAATTTCATTTTTTTTAAAAAATCGAAGTTTACGATTTTTTAAAATTTTAATCATACAATGTGTAAAAAAGATTAGCATCACGTATTATTATACGTTATACACACAATGTAATAAAAAATACCAGAACAAAATATCTTTTAATTCTGCTGCAATGACTCGCTGAAGTTAGGAAAAATAACCGTTTTTTAGAGAGCTTGTTTGACGGTGGAAGATTTGAAAACCTCTGTCTCAAAGGGAAAATTTTTTCTTGCCGAAAGAAAAGATATGGGTCTCCTTATTTTAATCAAGAAACACCTTAATTTTTTTAGAGAAATCTGAGACCGTGATGGTACGACCCTGCCAGAGTTGAAATGGAATCCCTCTCTTGTTACCAGCCAACTAAGTTGAAACATTTTTGAAAGCTACCTAGCTTTGAGACACCTCACCACCACGTGAGAGGAAGGGGGGGTGTCAAAACTCCGCTGGTCTCCCATCGATCCAGGATTATCTTCTAAGGGAACAGAAGCCATGGGCAGTGCATGGTTTATCCTGGCCCAGGTGGAAATCACTAAGAACACAATCCCCCCCCCTCTTTAAAAAAAATTGAAATCTTTGAATATGTTTTAAATAGATAAAAAATTTTACGTCATTATAAGTGCATAAGTTGTATATGTATTCTACTTGTAAAATCAGTTGATTGAACAGGAAATATACTCAATTTACATTTTATTAATAAGCATGCACGCGTATGTGTTACTTGTTATTTATTTAGTAGATTAGACAATTGCCATTACGTTTTGGAGAGGACGTAAGCAGAGTTTCGGTAGCGACCAGCGCTATCAACCCCCAGCAGCGAGGTCAAAGAGCGCACCTTCTCCCCCGTTCGCAGAGGACAAAACTCTCCTGAGCGAATATTTTACTATTACGAAAAACTGAGGTTAACTTTAGCAACTATAACAAAACAGCAACTGCTCTTCTGACAGTAGCCTACAATTAGCAACTCCCAGAAAAACTCAAGGGTGTTTAGCCATCGAAAATTAACTTACAGTACACGTGCCTGCACTCTTTTTCTTAAAATTATTTCACAACAGTTTTCTACTCTTTCATAGTCTTTTTTTATGCGATGTTTAAGTATATACGTAAACAAACAACTGCTGCTGTCTTTCGCAACTCAACTTTGTTAGTGGAGCAGCAAGAATTTTCTTTATGTATTTGTTACCCCCCCCCCCCGACAGTTTTATAGGCATGTCATCACTCGGGGAAGGGTGAGGTGGATGTATCCAACCAGGGCCAGCTGACCCAATGCTCTCATTCCATCGTTCGAGCAAAGAATATCTAACCCTTTGATTCGGGGGAGAGATAACGTACGTACTTTGCGCTTGAGATTTTGCAAAATGGCGCCTTTAGAACACGGGAAATCGTAGGCTTTCAAACCGAATTCAAACGCGTGTAACTCGGAAACAGGCGTTTTTAGGTCCGTGAAAATTTACACAGATATTCTCCTGTTGATAATGAAACAGGGATTTAATTTTCAGAATTTTAAAAATGGCCTTTTGAGAAAATCGTTGGCAAAGTTAGAGATTTTTCAAAATCGGCTGTTTTTAACGCTGCCCAGCGGAAACTAGCAGTTTCACAGACACACAAAAAATTACAAATAAAGTGCACATTTGTATATCTTTAACGAAAAAAACGAATATAGAAAAAACTCCATCCAAAACCTGTTTAAAAAAAACTTAAAAAATTCAATTTTTTTAAAAATCACAAAGTTTACGATTTTTTTAAATTTTAATCATACGATGTGTAGCAAATATTAGCACCATATATTATTATATGTTATACACACAATGTAAAAAAAATACAGGAACACGATATCTTTTTTAACTCTGCTGCAATGACTCGCTGAAGTTAGGAAAAATAACCGTTTTCTAGAGAGCTTGTTTGACGGTGCTAGATTTGAAACCCTCTTTCTCGAAGGGAAATTTTTTCTTGCCGAAAGAAAAAATATGGGTCTCCTTATTTTAGTCAAGGAACACCCCTTAATTTTTTTAGAGAAATCTGAGACCATGATGGTACGACCCTGCCTGAGTTGAAATGGAACCCATCTAATTCATTTCCGTGTACAGAAATGTGCAGTTGCTTTAGTGCTGAAGACTTAGGTGAAAATACTGTGGAAACTTGTGAACAAGTTTTTGCACTAATGATAAAAGTGAGATAGACGAAGATGGTCCCCTTGTTTAACCATGATACTTTTTTCTCAAATGAAATATGTATATATTTTTGTTTAAATATTGTCTTACTGTATGTATAGTTTTTGTAAAGAATATATAATCCTTATTTTTTTCAAACAATACAGGTCTTTAAATTTATATGGTAAACACAAATTTCCTAGATACTGGATCAAAACAAACAGATATAATCGGGTCTAAAATTCACCAAAATTTTTATTTTATTTTTAATTTTACGGGAAAACAGTTAGGCATACATGAAAATTGGTAATAACACAAAATAAAGAACATAAAGCAAGCTTCCATTTAAAAAAATTGAAATCAGATGATAATTAACCGAGTTAAGAGTAAATGCATGTTACGGGATACAAATGGCCACCATTTCGAAACGACGTCATTTTGAAAGTGGCACCAAGACATTTCGGCATCCCCACACATAGACACAGGAAAACACAGGTCCCTTGCTTTCTTCACGAAGGTGCACACAGGACCTAATCCCCCCCCCCGGACTATAATAAATGCCAGATAATAAAGAAAATGTCACACCAAAAATGTGAAAATGTCAAGTGATTATTCAAATACGTTATTACGTATCAAAATGGGCCATTACTGAATGACAATGTATATTTTTAATTATTATATGGCATGTAATATGAAATATGTGTGCCTAGTCAAGATAGGTATATATATATATATATGTATATATATGAAATATTAAACCATAATCAAGTTCATGATTATGGTTGTTGCCAACCAACAGGAGAGACTTTCAAATGATTTGGACAAAGCAAGGGCTATCAGTATTGCAGTTGAAAGATGTGGAAATATCGATGCTCTCACGAAAACGCAAAGCCCTTTTATTGACGAAAGGAGCAATTTGCTCAGTATTACTCCAGAGAGGCTCTGCTGAAGTATTGGTGAGAGTGAAAATTGGGTCTGCCTAGGGTAACATCACTTTTGTGCTCAACCAATCGTTTATTGATGCTGCAAAAGGTGTGGCCGATGTAAATTGTAGTACCAGCTGAAGTGGAGACAAGAATTCTGTACATGCCAAGGGCATTCAGAAGCTCAACTTCACCTCTGTCAAGGAGGATAAGTTTCGTAATGGTTGGGTTGGATTGGATTTGATTGGATTTGATTTGATACCAATCGAACAGCCATAAGATGCTTCTGAATATTTTCAATCTTTAACTTCCATTTTCAGAAATTTTCCCTCCACTCTTAAGCTGAAATACAAATACAGGGTGTGACACTCACTGCCGAACCCGGCATTTCTTTAATAATATTAACACCAATGAAGATATTCCAACGAAATTTGAAGTGGACTGACCTTTTTTGAGCAAAATGTGATGACATCACAACATGTGCTGGAAGTGGCCACCATTTGTGTCCAGACAGCATTGAACCTGACGCACCATATTGTTGAAAGTCCTTGCCTGTACGTCCGCCATCACTGCCTCAATTTTTTCGGTGATGTTTGCTTTCAAGGCATCTATGGTTTGTGGTTTCTTTTGGTAAACTCTCCCTTATAGATACCACCATAAAAAGGAATCAGGAGGCGTCAGATCGGGCGAGCGCTGTGGCCAGACCCTTTGAAACGCTGCGGTCACCAAAAAAGGACTAAATTTTGGCCATACTGGTGTGTGGTGTTGCTCCATCATGCTGGTAATATCCAATGGATTCTTCTTTGTCCAATTGATTTACAAAGGTGTTGAAGAATTCTATATATGCAGCTGTTGTGATGGTTGTATTGAAGAAGATGGAACCAATTATGTGGCGCCGGGTCATCCCACACCAAACACCAACTTTCTGTGAATGAAGGGGTTCTTCATGTATCATGTTGAGATTATCACTGGCCCAAATACGGGAATTTTGAGAATTGACGTATCCGGACAGGTGAAACCACGTGAAGTCCAGAATGCTCGGATTTCCTGAAGAAATGTCTGAAACCATCGACAGCATGTCACCCGTTTCAAGTGATCAGGCTCTTTCAGTTCATGGACCACGGAGATACAGTACGCATGAAGCTTCGCTTTCTCACAGCACGTTGACAAGTGCTTTTCGACAACCCTGTTTCCTGTGACAGTTGGCGAAGTGACTTCCTGGGAGACGCCGGTAGTCGTCCCTTCACATGATGGATCGTTTCCTCGGACATTTGCGGACGACCTCCTGCATGGTCATCTAATAAAGTCCCCTTGGTTTCCAATTTCTTCGACAATGCCCAAATGGTGAACTTGCTCGGCGGATGTCTGTCTGCAAACCTCTCCAGTAATTGCTGTTGACAAGACTTTATTGATTCTGTTTTCCAATAAGTGCAAACAATAAACACTTGCTCCTCCAGAGTATACAGATACATTTTCACACATATGTGAACAGCCAAAAGCACTCACTGTCAACAAACGTATTGTGTAGACCAGAGTTTAAGCTGGCTCAAAAAATGCTGTAGCAAAAATGCTAAAATGAAGGGAAAGTTGTAGGAAAATGCTAAAGAAATTTAGCCTCTTTTGTCGACGAACTGACACGCTACAAATCGTCGTAGTGGACGAACTGGCATGCGGCGAATTGGCGTCGTGGACAAACTGGCGCGTGACGAATCGTCGTAGCGGACGAACTGGCACGCGGCGAATCGGCGTCGTGGACGAACTGGCGCTCGACGAGTTGTCGTCGTGGACGAACTGCCGCTCGACGAATTGACGCAACACCATCAGACCAAACAATGGATACTTTTACCCACGAATTAGCAGCGGAATTTTAATTTTCCTCTGGACTACGGGAGTTCAAATTTTCAGAAATTTCGAAACACAATCACCTCCGTGATATTTAAATGTCTGGCGCCATTTTGCGACAGGACACTAATTTCCGCGTGCATTTTAGATTAATTCATCACATTTTGCGAAAATAGCGATCGTAGCTTAACCTTTGATGTAGACACGCTTAGCAAAATGGCATAACAAGGCAGCAGAGAGGCGCGTCCTTTTGGCTGGCGGACAGCTCCTCAGTGGCGCCACACTTAGGAATGTATCTGCCACTAAGGAGCACTCCAGCTGGCTGGCGGACAGTGCTGGTTTCAATGCTGCCTGGACACAAATGGTAGCCACTTCCAGCACATGTTGTGATGTCCTCACATTTTGCCCGAAATGAGGTAAGTCTACTTCAAATTTCGTTGCAATATCTTCATTGGTGTTATTATTATTAAAGAAATGCCGGATTCAGTAGCGAGTAACACACCCTATATTTAAGGAACAAAATGACATTTAACGACAAATACTGAGAGAATTGCTCCTTGCATCAATAAAAGGGCTTTGCGTCTTTTGTTGACAGTATTGAAATTTCCACTCCTACCAACTGCAATACCAATAGCCCTTGTTTTGTCTCCATCATTTGGAAGACTCTCTAATCGGTTTGCAACAACCATAATCATGAACTTGAAACACCACTTCTGGCAACCAGTCTAAATACAAATACACTACACTCTTCCTAAAACGGCCGTTCCTTTAACAGAACAGTGCCAGATGAGGGAGAATGTCGGATTACTGAGTGTGCATAAAAATTTAGTTTAATTCGTTAAATTTAATGTTATAAGTTTACTATATGTAGTACATATGTACTTGTATTAAATAAAAATATAAATATGAGACAAGCCTATGATAATGGTAAAAGAACATGATCAGTATGTACACTGATTATGATCGATACATTATGTACTGATATGCAAGGATATGAAATTATCTGTTCATATCAGTAAGGTACAATACATATTGTAGTAAAAGAAACTTACAATTGCAATACATACGAAATTTTGTAGTCTCTACTCAGTGCGGTCACTTCGAAACATGTCACGGACTTCTGTCTGCTTAAACAAAGATGCTCACTGATGGCAAGCTTTGTCACGTAGTCAAAACATGGAGATTAATTTGTCAAAACAAAACAGGTAGATTTATTTATTATTTGATTGCTAGTAGGACAGGAATTCCAATTGAGTGAGTAACAGTCATTAAGTGAGATGGGGGATTTAATCTTCACACAGCCACCCATACTCTGTGCCTATTTTATATTGTATAAAACACAACTCCAATTAACATAAATCCGTGGTTATTTCAGTATTTCATATAAGTAACACGTGTAACTTTGTAGCACTGACAACAGTTTGTGTGTGACTAATACATTTTTCAACCATAAGTATATCCACACATATACTTTGGAAATCGTACCCTGGGACAAAAGAGTGTAATACATTTTGTTGTCTATAATCAGTCACTTAGTTGTTGACACTCATGATGACAGGTGCGAACGTTGGCTCTGATCATTACTTGTTAGTGTCACGAGTGAAACTGAATGATGGTTGGAGTAAAGTAATAGAAAGAGACTGAGGTTGGAAAGAATAAAGGTTGAAAGGCTCCCTGAAGAACATCAAAGTTACTCTGATTTACTCAGTGAACGTCTGAATGAGTTGAAGGTGTGTGAGAGAGATGTAAAAAGAAGAGGACATGTTTTAAGAAATGTGTTGTTACTGCCACTGAAGAGGTCTGTACTACAATAGTAGGTTAACATTACAAGTGATACTTGATGGAACAGTGAAATTAAAGAAGTAGTAAAGCGAAAGAAGGAAACACATTTGGGGATGTTGCAAGGTAGTTTCTGAGGATGAATATCGCTGTAAGATGTGTGAAGCAGCTAAGCTGGTTCCCCACAGTAAGACAACAGGTAGGGAAAAAAAGGTGGAAATTTTCAAATAGATCAAAAAATTTGTAATCATAGCATGATTCAATTATTAATCATTTATTTTACAAAAAATGTTTAATTTTTTGCTGCTTTTCTCAATATTTAATTGCTCACTTCTATTTTTTTCTCATTTTTTAAGATAGTTAGCAATGTTTTGTTTCTTTTAATAGTACCTGTCCACTTTCTATTGAACTCATGCCTCTTTTTTTGATGCCACATTCAATGTTCATTTCAGCATTGTTTAACATTTTATGAGAGGAATCTAACTGCTGCAACAGTTCAGCTTCTCGTTTCAAATCACCTTGTGAACATTCATTCAGTTTCTTCTCTTTTTCGCTTGTTTTGCTGCATTTTTCCAGCACCAATCAGCTCTTGATATGTTTACTAGGATTCTTCATAAGCTGTCAGAAGTTTTTTGGTTACATTAATTTTACTTGCATCTCCATTTTCCATTTAGTCTCTTGACATGAACTTTGTGCTTCTTGCTCTCCGCATGACGCCTACAATCATCCTAGGCTAAAATCGCAGCCACATGGCTTACAAAACGTGATTCAGCAAAACTTTAGATCCTTCATAAAAAGGCCATTCTTTACCACATATATATTGCGATACACTTGACGATAAGTTTTATCTGACTTTGTTCATTTTGTTGTCATAGCTGTTTCACTGCTACGTTTCATTTCTTTTTAATCTAAATTAACCCTTTCTATTGCAATAACTTTTCTCCCATACTCACCCAGCACTCTTTTTTGTTGTTGTTGTTGTTTTTTTTTTGTGTGTGTGTTTTTTTTTTTTCTTTTTTTTTTGCAGTAGAGGGAACTTAGCAGTGAACGCTCAGTTTTGGCTCGCCAGCCCAGAACATGTGAGCTATAGATGCATCATCGGTGTGGCAGGTGACACTCGACACGCAAGCTTTTCGCCAAAAAAGAAATGTCTCATGAGCGTCGCTATGTCAGCTATAGAGAAGTCATCGGCATGGAGGGTGACACCCGACAAGCGCCATATTCGGCGAAAAAGAAATGTCTCCCAAGCTCCGACACAGAGCGGCGTCATGGCCGAGGCGGATGACACCCGAGCTATTCGGCAAAAAAATAAACGTTTTGTGAGCGTCGACATGCAAGCTATAGAGGCATCATCAGCATTTAGGGTGACATCCGACGCGAGATGACACCCGACAAGCGCGATATTCGGCGAAAAAGAAATGTCTCGCGGCCCCGACACAGAGAGGCGTCATGGGCGTGGCGAATGACACCCGAGCTATTCGGCAAAAAATAAATGTTTCGCGAGCGCCAACATGCGAGCTTTAGAGGCATCATCAGCATTGAGGGTGATATCCGACACGCGAGATATTCAGCAAAAAAGAAATATCTCGCAAGCCCCAACATATGAGCTATAGTAGTGCCATAGGCGTGGCGGATGCACTGACACACGAGCTACTCGGCGATAAAGAAATTCTTCACGAATGCCGACATGCGAGCTATAGAGGTGTCATAGGCATGGCGGATAATACCCAACACGCGAGCGATTCGGTGGAAACGAAATTTCTTGAAAGCTATAGAGGCGTCATTCGGCATGGCGAGTGACACCCGACACACCGATGACGGGTTTTTTTTTGTTGTTTTTTGGTGAAAAAGAAACGTCTCGCGAGCACTGACATGCAAGCTATAGGGGCGTCATCGACCTGGCAAGTACCGACATGCGAGCTATAGAGGCGGCGTCGGAGTGGAGGATGATACCCGCCATGCAAGCTATTTGTCGTTTTTGTAATGTCAGGTGTCACCAGACAGTCGAGTCAAACACCGAAATTTTCACAAGCACAAAGCCACATGTAATCAATGTGAAGAGTTCGCAAAAGGCGCTAAGCTAAGCGCCCTCTCGGCTTTTGCGCATGGCACTCTCGAATGGCTGTACGGAGAATCACGTGACAAAAGTCCGCTTATGTTGGCCGGGGAAGTCAGAACATCAAAAGCGTATAGGGACTATCTGTAAAATTCATTTTTTTGACCAAAAGACTAAAAAATAAAAAATTACGTGCAAGAATATTCCGTGAGCCTTTCTGTAGTTTTTTTTGGGGTGACTTCCGTAAAACCGTAAGATGGAGTGAAAATCGGTACAAACTACAGAAAATCCGTAAAAAGTTGGCATCTCTGAATGCCTATGAATCCTTTAGAAACACTGAAACGGAAACATCGTATCCTGCCACGGGAGAGCCATTTTCAGTCATCTTCGGAGTCAACGAAATAGCTAACGACTGACCTTACACTGTATTTACATAATCGTGCACCTCGCCCGGAATGAAATAATTGCACCATCCCAAAGAGCACGGAACGACATATAAACAATCTCAATTGCTCAGCACTCCGAAAGACCACCAAACCATCTGTAAACAATCTTCATCAGAATTTCATAACGTACAGCATCGTTTCTCCTACATACCACGTGATTACAACAAATCTGCTCCTCCATAAGCTTCATCTACATCGCGAAACCTATTTGTCACTTATGCCGAGAAAACTACGAATTAAAAGGTAAGAGAAAAACATTCCAAAATGTTGTGATTGGCGGTACGTGTTGATTAAGCGTTGTTATACGTTTAGCCAAATTACGTCCTTAAAAAAACGGCATTCGATTCGTTGTTTAAAACAGTATTTTTTTTACTGTGAAAACATTCTTTTTGCTCTGCAGTTTTTGCTGTGAATTGCTGTGCAAAACATTTTTTTTTTCTTTTTTTTTTTTTTTGCTCGACAGTTTTTGCTGTGGATTGCGGTTTTGGCGCAGTTGGACGCAAATATTATTTTTTTCTAAATTTGTAGCAGTGTAGCACAAGATAATGAAATTGGCGCAGTTCGGCGCAAACTTTCCATCACTGATGAATTGGCCTTTTGGAAAGATAGAAAAACTTTCTGGATATACATAAGACATAAGAAAAAGAGAGGAAATAAAATCCTAAGTTGTGTAAAGAATAGGTTCAGAGAAATCATATGACAGCCCAATGAACTAAGTGAAAGATGGGGTGAGTACTTAAAAAGCAGATGATGCCACACATAATAGATGGCATAACTACTGAGATGTTAAAATATGGTGGTGACTGTAATTGAGTGGTTAACTGAAATTTTCCAGTTGTGCTGGGAGTTAGGAATGGTCCCTCAGGATTGGAGGGATGCTGTTATTGTTGTCTTGTATCAGGGAAAAGATGATCAGACTGAATACAAGAACTACAGTGGTATTAGCTTGCTGAGTGTGCCAGGGAAAGTGTTTGGAAAGGTCATACATCAGAGAAAGGGTGGGATGTTCAGAATGGTTTTATGCCTGGTAAGAATTGCACTAACCACATTTTTGTATTATGCATGATGATCGAAAAACGTCTTTTGGTAAGAAAATTTTTGCTGTAATCATAGATTTAGAGAAAGCTTAGGACTGAGTAAATAGGGTACTTCTGTGGAAAGTACTGAATAAATATGGTATTACTGCGAATCTACTTAATAGTGTAAAAAATCTGTATGCTGGCGCAGAGCTTGTGTAATACTGAATGGTGTTGTATCAAAATGGTTTTCTATTGGTACAGGAGTCATACGAGGTAGTGTAACATCACCATGGCTGTTTAATATATTTATGGATGTGTACATGCATGATGCCAAAACGGACAATACTGGTTAATATCTTGGTAATATCTGTGCGTGCCGATTGCTGTGTGCTGATGACACAGCCCTGTTGGCAGAAAGCAAGGGTGAGTTGCACAGTATGTTGTCCCGGGTGTATGAAATTCAAACTGAGAATAAATAAGGGAAGAACCAACATTACGGTTTTTCAGCGAGAAACTATTAGTAATGAATGCAAGTCTAAACGGCACAGTGATTAACAAGGTGAATGAGTTTGTGTATTTAGGAAGAGTGTTTGACAGAGAAAACAAATTAGATGGTGAAATCAGTAGGCGAGTGAATTCTTCATTTAAAGTCATAGCTGCCTTAGGAGGATTTCACAAGAATGATGGGTTCTCAAGAGAGTCCTGCATGACTGTATATGAAAGTGTAAGTGTTCCTTCTCTGATGTACAGCAGTGAAACCTGGGTACTGCGGAAGAGAATATGGGCCATTTGTGCGCGGGAGATATGTGGTACTTATGGCGGGTGTGGCAAGACTTTCTCTGGTCATGTGAGGAATGAAGATGTGTTGCAGTTGTGTAATGTGAAGTAAAATGTTATTAGCAAGATAGAGACTAATGTTATTTTAAATACACCAGCAACGCTTATAGCGTAGTGAATCTGTTCATTTACTGGCACAAAATATATACAGATTTGCCAAGCTTTCACACTCCACTGGGAAGCTTTTTCAAGGCAATGTAGACATTTTATGTCTACATTGCCTTGAAAAATAAACAGATTCACTATGCTATAAATGATTCACTATGCTAAGAAACAGATTCACTATGCTATAAATGATTCACTATGCTAAGAAACAGATTCACTATGCTATAAGTGTTTCCTTGTGTATGGAGGCTAATATTTTTATGTGGTCTGGCCACGTTGAACGAATGACAGATGAGATGCTTACCAGAGTAGCAGAATGTAGACATACACGCATACACTGTATGCGGATAGTTTCCAAATTATTAGCAGATTTGCATAGTTTTTGCTTGTACATTAAAACAAATGTTATTTACAGTAATTAAAACAGTTACTCAATATATTAATCTTTACTCGGATTAATATATTTAATTCTATTTTAACTTGAAAAACTTCAATTTTTTCACATCTTCGGAGTTCTTTTGTTTTTACAGACGCTTCTAGCCTCTAGATTTTATCAAAGCCTGTTAGAAAGAATTTAAACTTTATTGCCAGGTTCCTCTTGCATTTTCAGTAATTAAATTAAATTTTTTTCCTTATGTATTTTGTAAGTTTACAATTTTTGAATTAAGTTGTTGAAAATGCTATTTATAATTTTTTAAGGTTCATTAATGGAACTGTTTTTTTAGATATAAAAACTTTCCTTAATTAGTTTTTATGAGGTTCATAGTTCAATATTTTAATATTGAGCCCTAAAGGTCCATTTTGCACACATTGCTGCACATTCAGTTGTAATGTACTTACTTTGTCTTCACTGGAATCTGCAATGTTCTAATAATTATTTATTTTATTAATTTTTCTTTAAATTATTCTATTGTTATCGTGTGATTTTCGGGTTTGCAGCAAGTTTTCTGTTTCAGTGGTTGTGTACGCAGATATATTTTATTTTTATACAACTCTGATGCTTACTAAGAAATTATTTTCAGCCCAAGTCGCAGGAAAAGAAAAGTAGAGGAAGGCGAAGGAAATCATGGGAGGACCAGATTTAGGAGTGTCTACATGAGAAAAAGATCATGAGTATGAAGTACAGAAGGTCTTGTGTACGTCATGTGATGGATGTCAGTGAAGCTCGAGCTGTGTGCCCAGATCACTGTAAATTGATGTCTGATACACCAACAGCAAGTAAATAATCAGTATCTGGTGGATTATCTTTATCTGTGGAGTTAAGCTCTGAATCTCAGAGAACAGCTAAGCAATAAGCATGTATGAATGTATTCATATACAATCGTATCTGAATAATGTGACCACCTACCTAATAATGGAAATAATCACTCTTGGCCTGGATGACAGCGGCAAGACGGTGCGGCATGGACACAGCGCGGCCCTGGAAGGTTGCCCGAGGCACATGTGCCCATTCAGACTGCAGCAGAACACGGTCTCAGAGATCATGTAGTTGTGATTGTGGGTCGGCACGTCGAACCTGTCGATCCATATAGTCCCGCTAGTGCTATATGGGATTGAGCTCGGCCAAGGGAGAAAAGAGACATTGCTGTTATGTTCCTAGAACCAGTCACGCACCCCTTAGTAACATGGCAGGAAGCATTGTCCTCTTGGTAGACACCATCACAACCAGGGTAAGCGTCCAACATGAAGAGATGCATGGGGCTAGCAAAGGATGGGCAGGTAGCCATTGGCGTTCAGGGACCCATCCAGTAGTACCAGTGGTCCCAGGTCATACCAGGAAAACATTCCCCAGCATGCACACTGCTACCACCAGCTTGTACTTGACCTACAAGCATTTCCGGGTGTTGGTTCTCGTGTATCTGACGTTGTATCCACCATTACCAGTCACTTCTGTGGAGTAAAAAGCTCGATTGGTCGAAGAAGGCAACCTTTTCCCACTCTTTCACTGTCCAATGACGGTAGTCCCATGCAAACTGCTGGCAGAGTTGCCGATGGTCCTGACACAGTGTCGACTCCAGAAACCCATGCGTAACAGGGTTCGCTCTATTGCTATCGGGAACACATACCTGGGTGCCCTAGCGTTCATTTGCGTGGTCAACTGCTCTTTACCAGTAGACAGAGACGACATTCTCTACAGTTATGATGTCAGGAATTACTCGGTGTGCCAGCGGTCCATTCTTGGTTCACCCGTACAACAGTGTCTTACTAATAGCCCACACAGTCTGTTGTTCCTGAGATGCTTCTACCCTTGCTGCAGTAGCCAATGATCATTCCTTTATGAACATCCATCAAATTACTACATCTGCCCATTGTGCTCAATGACAGACTATGGATCAACTGTCCTGGCTGGCCGCTTATATCCCCGTGTAGTCAACCTTGTCATGTGCCCTCTGTGATGTGCCAGGACGGGTACACTGTGATTTCGGGGGTGGTCATATTATTCTGAAAATGCAAGAGGAACCTGGCAATAAAGTTTAAATTTGTATATACTACCGTGTATACAAATTTTGAAGATGACAATCCAATTTTTGGTGTAAATGTGACAAGGATGTTAAGTCAGGTAATATCCGAAAACTTCAAAATTTCATCGTCCTGGAGCGGGACTCAAACCCGTGTCTCCCAGACAGCGCCTGGGTATGCTAACCACTATAGCACCCAGAATGACCAAGTCTCAAGTTTCTGTTATATTCAAATTAATCAGAAACTTGAGACTTGGTCATTCTGGGTGGTGTAGTGGTTAGCACATGCGGGCGCTATTCTGACGCGGGTTCGAGTCCCACTCTAGGACGATGAAATTTTAAAGTTTTCAGATATTACCTGACTTAACATCCTTGTCACATTTACACCAAAAATTGGATTGTCATCTTCAAAATTTGTATTACATGGTGTAATCCCGTATGTATTTCATGAACTATCGTGTATGTATGTCTGTACAGAGAGTGAGTTGAAAGTTTTGCAATATTTGCATAAACGCATGTGTTGCAGCAGGTTTGTCATGTGTTTAAACTAGTTCGAGTCACACACTGAAGCCAGTCGAAAGGGATTTAAAGTGGTAGGCATTGCTGTGAACAGAATCGCATGTCATCATTCTGTCTGTGGTTGGGACACCTAAAAGATGAACAGCCACAACCGGATAATTAGGGAACTTTTGCTTAGTGAGTTTGAACTGAACCATAACCCTGCTTAAGCAACACGAAACATTTGTCATGTGAAAGGAGAAGGTTTCGTGGACCACAGCACCACAACCAGATGGTTCAAGAAGTTTCTCTCAAATGACAGAAACCTCGACAATAAGCCAAGGTCGGGTAGGCCGCGAACCGTGGATACGGAAGCCGTGCACCAGGCCTTAGAGGCAAATCCAACAACCAGCACTTGGAGATTATCAGGTGAGCTGGGCATATCACAGACCACTGTGGTTCATCACCTTCAGGATCTCGGCAAGGTCTACAGGAGCTGCAGCATTGTCCCTCACGAACTGATGCCAGCTGAAGCAAACCACTGAGTGTAAGTGTGCACGAAACTCCTAGAAAACCGTGTGATGCAAGTTTCATCAAGAGAATTGTTACGTGCAATGAAAAGTGGGTCTATTTCCGTAATCCTAATGCACAACGGCACTGCTTGAGCACGGGCCAGCTTCCTGAACCTGTTGCCAAACGTGGGCGCTTCGAGCACAAGGTGATGCTCTACGTCTGGTGGTATTTCGATGGGATAATCCCTTACCAATGTTCCAGACGGTCGGATCATCAGCACCAATCTACTCTGAACAGCTGGAGCGGCTGTATGCCGTTTTGGAGAAGTACCCAGCACTGATGAACAGAAATAGCCCTCTCCTACAGCAAAACAATGCTCAGCCTCATACCGCGAGAATGAGACCAGGCAAAACTCCAGGAACTACATGCTGGGTGAGGGCATCGAACTGATGCCACACTGAACATATAGTCTAGACCTTGGCCCATCGGTTTATTACTTGTTCTGGTCCATGGCCCACTTCCTTTGTGGGCGACACTTCAACAACCAGGAGGAGGTGGCAGCTGGGGAGGAGTTTTTTTGCCTCGAAGGACAAGAACTGTTACCGCCTTGGAATCGAAGAACTGGCAGACAGATGGCTAAAGACGACGGTGCAACATGATGGCCTATACTTTGAATGATAGTCAACTTTCGTCGTAAAGGTATGCATGAAGTGATCCCAATATTGCAAAACTTTCGTCGTAAAGGTATGCATGAAGTGATCCCAATATTGCAAAACTTTCAACTTACCCTCTGTAAATGTATGTAACTTTCCTATGAATGGGAAGTTATTAAAGGGTCATGTTAAACTTGAAAAAAAACTGAAAACCCCAATGAAACTTCAAAACTCCCAATAAAACCCACCAGGGCTGGGCTTTTCTTTAAAAAAAAAAATGTTTTTTTAGACCTTTATATTAACACCAGGTTAGAGGAACAACTATAGGGAAAAAAATTACCCTGTTTAGCACAACTAAGCCTACTATTTGTTTTGCAGAAAAAGACACTTACACCTCTAACTGATTAGTCAGCTTGGAGCTACTGGATGAACATTTCTGCTTGAAACAGAGAAACAGAATGAGGCACATAATCATCCATAGAGGCTGACACCAGTAGCAACATTAAAGAAAGCAAACAGGGAACACAATTTTCCTTGTCAAAATTTCTACCATAATAATATAATCATAATAAGTGAAAGTCCTCCAAATACGTGGTGTCAGTGAATAAACAAAGGCATCGCTCTTTCCATGTTTTAGCAACACACAGCAACCGAAAAATTGTTATTCGGCCACTGCTGGGGAATGGAATCCCAGATCTCTCGATATCCAACCGAGCACGTTAGCCTTACACCACGGTAACCAACAATCCACGGCGCTATGCAGGAAAAAAATAAGCGGTATCGCATCGCAGTTTGCGATGGAAACTCATATTTGAATCGCAAAACCACGACTCAAAGTTTTAAAATGAAATTTCCATTAAAATGTTCAATCCATAGAGGAACTCGTTGTTTATCAAAAGTATGATTTTGCTGACACGTGAAAAAAAATTCACATATTCATAACTTTACGAATACTTTGTTTGCTTTTAGCTGGAAAAAGCTTCCTCGTGTAGCTCTAGCAGTGCAGTGATGAGGTGGTCATCGTCCGACCGCAGAGCGTCTACGAATGGTTCCATTCTCCCGCCTGTCTGCACCATGAATCATTTAAGGACAGATGCTCTTATTGCTGTTTTGGCTTCGGTTTGGCCGCCACTTAATTTTAGGGTGATGTGAGTTTTGTTGTTTTACTCCTTGTTATTTGAAATCATGGTTACCAAAGTGTGAATATCAACCATGAAAAGATGGATGGAGAAATTAGATCCAAAAGGTAGTTGGTAACGCTATGATGTAGGTAGTTGGTTACACTATAAATGTTAAAATCTCCATTCGGTCTGCCTATTGCGAACTTTGTCAGAAGGATGTTGACAGCATATATTTTTTTCGAAATTTCAATACTTCTTTTATTGATGGAGTTTCTGGATTCATTATTAAAAAGGACAATGTGGTGAAGAACACCAGATCAGAAATTCACCATGCCAGTGTCTCCAAGGCAGAACATAAAGGAAAATCGCTCACTGATTTTCATCAAAGAACATCCATTGGTAAGTCAATGATTGTTGCTTCCAATGCATCTAAAGCTCGAATTGGAAAATTAATTGATATAAGCATATATGATGCCAAAGAGGAAATTCCATTTTTTAAATTTCCTAAAATTATTGAGTTACAGAAATGCCATGGTGTTGATGTAGGGCAAACTTACTATTTGTCTGTGATGTGTGCTCAGTTCACAAAGTGCATTGCTAATGTTTTCAAAGCTGATTTGTGCAATGACTTAAGAAAGACAGACTATTTTACCTTATTTATTGATAGCAGTACAAATGTTAGTGTATCTGAAAATGAAATTATTTGTATCATGTATGTCAATAAAGTAGGAGATACCAAATTCCCATTCCTGGCATTAAAAGAACTGAAAAATGCTGATGCTACTAGTATCAAAAATACAATTGTAGAGTCCATTGCAAAATTTGGAATAGTCAATTTTGAAAATAAATTAATTTAGGATTTTCAGCTGACAGAGCAAATGTTAACATGCGACAGAAAAGGGTTTTGCAGCTCTTTTGAAAAAAAAAACTGCCCTTGTTTAGTGTCAGTGCACTGTTTAAGTCATCCCTTACAGCTAGCTAAGCGATGACTCAACATATTTTCAAGAGGTACATAAGTTGATGGAAGATATTCATAATTTTTATAAAAAAGTGCCAAACGAATTAGAGACTTTCGTGAGCTCTCAACAACAATCGATGAAGATGTATCAAATACACCAGCTTTGCGAGTCCATGGCACCTGAGGGGTTTCTCACATGTGCACAGAGCCATTGACACACTGATTAAAAATGATTTCTGACATCATCCATCTTGGTGACTAGCACAAAAATCAAGTTTTTAACGCTGACAAGCTGTTAGAACCTAAGCTTTGGCCAACAGACAAATCTCCTCTTGCAAATTTTGGTGATGATCAAATTACTGCATTAACTGAAAAATTTAGAGAGTTTTTGATTGCCAACAACTATGACAACGATAAAATTCAAGAGGACTGGGATTATTTCAAAACCTTTTGGTAAAGAAATCTGCACAACCTGTCAAAGCAACAGTTATGGAAATGTTTGAAAGAAAAAGTATGCAACTGAATTCCCAAATCTAAACCACATAAAAGAAGCCCCGACGCACAAGCGTGATGTCTTATGGAAAAAGAAAGAGAACAGACGCAGAACTTGAAGCTACCACAAGTTCAGGAGTACTCTCACTGTCCAGGTAACATTTCACCATATACCCATAGAAAGAAAATTGCACTTTTTACATATAAATTGCTCCCTAAAAAATTTCAGTTATTTTTTACCCTGGCGCTATGTGTGTTTTTTTCTGTCAGCTTCTGACAACAAAAATCCGTAAGATGGGCTCAGCTACTGAGACGTCTCCATCTGAAGGGCATTACCGGCACTAGCTATATATTAATTATAGCAGTTAAATCAAAAGGGCGAGGTGTAAGGCTAACAAGCTCAGCTGGATATCAAGAGATCTGGGATTCGATTCCCCAGCAGTGGCCAAATAGAAATTTTTCGATTGCTGTGTGTTGCTAAAAGGTGGAAAGAGCAATGTCTTTGTTTATTCACTGATGCGCCACGTATTTGGAGGATTTTTCACTTTGGATCTCGCCCTTTGTATTTAACTGCCATAATTAATACATATATAGCCAGTGCCATTAGTGCCCACCAGATGGAGACGTCTCAGTAGTTGAGCCCATCTTACGGATTTATGATATCAGAAGCTGACAGAAAAAAAAACACATAGTGCCATGGATTGTTGGCCACCGCTGTGTAAGGCTAACGTGCTCGGTTGGATATCAAGAGATCTGGGATTCGATTCCCCAGCAGTGGCCGAATAACAATTTTTCGGTTGCTGGGTGTTGCTAAAACATCATAATAAGGTTAAGATAAGCCACATAAAATGACAGAAAGACAGCCAGCCCCAATAGTGCCAAAATATATAACTGGTGGGGTGTGAGATGCTCTTCTCACATCCAGTGAACAAATGTCACCATTTACTGCTCCTTCCAGTAACTAAGAGCAATATGGACATTTGCTAAAGACATTCTCTTAGTCTATTCACACAATACATAGTTGTTTGAAGCACAAAAAAATAAATAAATGACAAATCTATGATTTCTGTTTATTTCAATATAACAGCATCCTAAAATGTCATTCAAATCAATCACAAGTAATGTGCCTCATCTGTCACACAGACAGACAAAACTGCAGAATAAGTCATTTCTGCGGCAGCAGTCGAAAAATTATTTAACTCATTACAGAGCAATATGAAATGAAATAATAATTCCTATGAAAAGTAAAAACTGCAAAGCAATCCATGGACAAAAGAGCAAAGTTCATTCTTACATCAGGCAGATTCCAGTAACAGGTAAACCTTTTAAAAATTCATTTGCAAATCTATTTCATTAGAAAATATTATCTCACACAAGCAATTGCCACTGAAATACTTACCCCCACTCTGCAACATGAGATTCGTAATCCCAGTATTCACGAGGTCTGTGAGAATTAACGTCAGCATAAACTCTTGCTCGACTAGGTAAAGGCATCACACGAACTCCTAGTGAAATAAAAAATCCAAGAACTCCGGATGCCCGCAGGTCGTCAAACAATTTAAATTTTAACCTGTAACAAACAAAAGAAGATTAAGTACACAGAAGTCATCAAATTAATATTTTTATATAATAAATGTTATTTTAAAAGTACAGAGAAAAATGATGAATGACTTATCAGCAGCAAAGGGTGAAATGTAGCAGTTTGCTCCTCATGACAGATGACTAAAAATTAATGCTAGTGCTCTGGCAAAAAATTTTTGTTTACACACACAGAATATTTTTCCCTTTTCTCTCTCTCTCTTTTTTTTTTTTTTAAATTGTAGTTGTTTTAAATTCTTGCCAACCACTTTTAGGCAACCCATGCTTAACTGCTGAAATGTTTACTCACCAAATGAGAAAATCTACTGGCCATGCAAAGTTAAAAAATAATAATAATAATTCATGTTTCTATGAAATTAAATAGGTGAATGTTTTTTTTTTTTTTCTTTCTGATAGGAGACCTCTCCCCCATTAACTTCATAAAAACAGATGCAGAGCAGTTACTGCATAGGACCATTAGATTGCATATGCTTTTGTTCCAAAATGATTGATTTTTTTACAATTTATGTTTAATACTGTAATATCATTACTCTATCTTAATTTATACATACATAATTTATTTTTGAGAGGCCATTGAAGTTAAATGTCTAATTTCTTTAACATTTAAAACAAAGGGGCAAAAGCTACATATATATATATATGAAATTCGAAAGTATGCGGGAGTGACATGGAGGAGATTGGCACAAGACAGACCGTTGTGGAGGAAACTTGGGGAGACCTTCGTCCAGCAGTGGATTGAAAATGGTTGACGATGATGATGATATATATATATATATATAAGGTCAGGTGATGCGTAACATCACAGCCTCTCCTTGACAAATGTCAACCCCGCCTTCTCGTGGTGCATCCTGTTCCCACTAAAGGGGCTCTGACGACCGCCCATAGCGGTATAACTATACCATCGGGATCAGAGGAAATGCTATCCCACACTCACCAACCCGCTTGGCCAGCGTGGTGAGTTATGGCCAAACCCCCCAAAATGATTAAACAACTTAAATCTTGGCCCTCAGTCTCCGGCAGCTGGAATGTACCTGGCCAAGGCAGCGGCCAGTGCGACATGAAGGCAGAGGGTGCTAAGAATCCCCGGAGGACCGGACTAGGCTGCCATCTGATGCTGACCTTGGCTACTTACAATGGACGCTCCCTATCTTCTGATTCAAGGCTTCTTGAATTGGAAGAGGAACTACAAAGGATCAAGTGGGACATCGTGGGGCTAAGTGAGGTAAGGAGAAAAGGAGAAGATCTCATCGAACTGAAAAGTGGACATCTCTTCTACTATCGTGGGACAGATACTGGCAGAACTAGTGGTGTTGGATTTATAATAAACAAGAAACTGAAGGACAAAGTTGTAGAAGTTGAAAGTTCCTCTGACAGAGCTGCACGACTTGTTATCCAACTCTCGAAAAGATACCAGGCTCAGATTATTCAAACTTATGCACCCACCACAAGTCATCCTGAAGAAGAAATGGAAGAATTTTATGAGGAAATTTGTCATCTAAATAATAAAGGTAAGCAGCATTTGAAGATAATTATGGGAGATTTCAATGCAAAAATAGAGCAACGGCAACAGAATGAAACTTCAGTAGGTAAATTCGGTCAGGGCAACAGAAACCAGCGTGGAAATACTCTCGTTGAGTTTGCAGAGGCAGAAGGGTTTTTCATCTTGAACTCCTTTTTCAAGAAAAAGCCACACAGGAAATGGACATGGAGACATCCAAATGGGACGACCAGTGAAGTTGATTTTATTATGTGTAACAAAAAATTCGTCATAGAAGACTGCAGTGTGCTAAACAAGTTCAACACAGGTAGTGACCATAGATTGGTGAGATGTAAGATGCACCTCAACACTAAACTTGAACGTGGCAAGCTCATAGGACAAACAAAATCTATTGACATAACCAACCTTAAAAACACCATAATACCTTCAAGTTAGAACTGAAGAACAGGTTCTCTGCTTTAGAAGGCCTAACATCGGAAGAAGTGGACATCTCTGAAGTTAACAGAAAAGTAACCAAAGCTCTTATGGAAACAGCAACAAAATTAGCTGGGTCTAAGAACAAGTTGCATGTGAACAAATTATCAGGAAAAACCAAAATGTTGATGCAAAAAAAAAGAGAGATGAGGACAACTAAAGAAGATGTGACTTCCAAAGTGGAATATATAGAGCTATGCAAGACAGTAAGAAAAAGTATCACTGAAGACGTAAGGAAATTCAACTGTGAACTAGTGAGGAAAGCAATTGAAAACAACCAAAGCCTAAAGATAGCAAAGGGACATCTCAGTAAGGGAAGAAAACAGATTATGGCACTGAGAAAAGAAGATGGTTCTGTAACAAGAAATAGAGGCGAAATTTTGACAAGAGTGAAAGATTTCTACTCCAAATTATATGAAAGGGATGATATATGCACTCCAGACATCATGAAAGATACCAGTACCAGAGTTCCTCCAGTCCTTTCAGCAGAAGTTGCACATGCAATCAAGAACATGAAGCGAGGAAAAGCTCCAGGAGAAGATGGAATTACTGTAGACATCATACAAGAAGCAAGTGGAGAAATCGAAACAGTACTCGCCTCAAATTTTCACTCGATGCCTTAATGAAGGAAAGATTCCTGAGGCTTGGAACACCGCTACAATGATCCTGCTACATAAGAAAGGTGACATTGAGGATCTCGGAAACTACAGACCTATCAGCCTCCTATCAGTAGTTTATAAAATCTTCACTAAAGTTCTTTCACACCGCTTGAAGGTAACACTGGACATGGCTCAACCGAGAGAACAAGCTGGATTCAGGAGTGGCTACAGCACAATAGATCATATCCACGTGTTGAGAGAACTAATTGAAAGAGCGAGGGAATATGAACTTCCATTGTGCATGGCTTTTATCGATTATGAAAAAGCCTTTGATTCGGTGAAACCATCAGCAGTTACAATGGCTCTGAAAACCTGCGGTATTGAAGATGCATACATTAATATTATTAATAACATCTATGAAAATGCAAGTGCAAAGATTAGGCTGTTTGAAAATACAACACACGTAAAAATTGGGAAGGGAGTGAGACAAGGTGACACCATATCTCCGAAGCTCTTTAATGCCACATTGGAGGGTGTTTTTCAGTCACTGAGCTGGGAAAACAAGGGGATAAAGATTAATGGAGATTATCTAACCCACCTTCGTTTTGCTGATGACGTAGTCATTTTTGCAACTACCCCATCAGAGCTGCAGAGTATGATCCAGGAACTTGCTGACAAGAGTAAAGAAGTGGGATTAAAAATGAACTTTCAGAAGACAAAAGTGATGTTCAATGCTTTTACAAGAAATGAAGATTTATCGATTGATGGAGAAAAGCTGGAGATAACAGACACGTACGTTTATCTTGGACAGCAGATATCAAGTGAGGGTCACATTGATGAAGAAATTAATCGGCATACAAAACTTGCCTGGAGAGCTTTTGGAAGAAACAGCATAATTTTCAAGAGCAATATGCCATTATGTCTTAAAAGAAAAGTGTTTGATCAATGCATCCTTCCAGTGCTTACGTATGGTGCGGAGACGTGGACCTTAACTAAAAGAGACATACAAAGGCTGCAGACAACTCAAAGCAGCATGGAGAGGTGCATGCTTGGTGTAACCAGGAGAGATAAGAAGAGGAACTCGTGGATCCGAAAAATGTCAAGAGTGGAAGACATCATGATCAGAGTTAAATCCCTGAAATGGCAATGGGCTGGACATACTGCCAGAAGGACAGATCATCGATGGACAGCCGAAATTTTAGATTGGATTCCAAGGGACAGGAAAAGACCCAGAAGAAGACCACATGGGAGATGGGTGGATGAAATTCGAAAGTATGCAGGGGTGACATGGAGAGACTGGCACAAGACAGACCGTTGTGGAGGAAACTTGGGAGACCTTCGTCCAGCAGTGGATTGATAATGGTTGACAATGATGATGATAATGATATATATATACACACAAAAAGTGGCACTAATAATGTTAATACAGTTTACCACTGATATGTACTATCAGGCCTAGCGAATGTCGATCGCCAGTCGCCAAATGGCGACCAGATATTTTGTAGTAGCTAGTAATTTTTTTAGTTTAGTAGCCAATGATGGCGAGTAGATTTATTCCCCCAAGTGAGCAACTATTTTGTCCAACTTTTCTCCCTACTAGAACTCTGCAATGTATCGATACATCGCGAAAAACCTGAGTGAATTTAAAATCGATGTTACAGTGTTTCGACTGACGAAACTACAATTCATCACCACCGTGATGTAAATACTCATGATGTAATAGCCACTGCGCACCACCAAGCACTGTTGTTCAAACTGGTTTTCTCAGTCCGAGACACGTGAATATCGGCTGATCCTCATGCAGGCGCACGTCTCCGATGTAGTTCCTCGTAGTGTCTCATTCCAAACACTACATTGGGGAATTGATCATCGGAAATTCGCCTGCCAAGTAAGTAATCATGGACATCGTAGCTTCGTGAGTGATCCCATCTGGAGTGACATCACGATGCAGACACAATGTTTTAAACAGGCTTCTTATCAGGCCTCTGTCAACGATGCTATTAAGAGGCTGCATGTTGCACGCGTTAGATCTCGGAAATTCACCACGGCTTAGGAACAATAGGAAGTATGTGGCAAGGTTTTTTTGACGTGAATGCATCTTTAAAATCAAACCAGTACTAGGTGGCCAGTACGGAAAGTTGAGCTTTACGAAAAAATGGGCAAGTTCGATCTAATAAATTTCTAATTATCAACACAAACCAAACCAACATAGTGTCATTCGATAGCTAAGAGAACAAGAACTTGTTAGTGACCTTGAGTTAACGTGTGCGATAAGCCGAGGGGGGGGGGGTCTTTGCACTGGGCCAACTTCTAATCATTATAACTTGGCACTGCAAAGCACAACGACGTCGAAATTGGTCTCAAACGAAAGCTAAAGTCGATTTAAAAAATTAGAAGTGAAATCAAATACAGTGTTGGTTGTGAAACTTAAGATCACAGTTGAAAAATTTTTAAAATTTCACAATGTCGGCATATACTCATCGAAAAGCCAAGCAGAAATACATCAAACGTAGTCTACACGGAAGAGCAACTCGTCAGCTTTCAATAAACACCGCAATGTAAGCAGCAGAACGCATGAGAAAGTATCGGGAGCGAAAGAAAATTGCTGCGGTACAGTGGGCGAGCACTTTGGCAGCAGCGACACACAAGCCCATCAACATGGAGCATCAGTAATGAACCTCATAAAAACCAGTAATTGGGCACATTTGAATAGTGACACTTTAAACGACTTAATGATGATAGATGCAATGACACTTCAAATTGAAGATTTTGATCCTCAAAATGCTATTCAATTATGGTGGGCAGATGCCTTTGATGAGAAGGTCAGACACAGTACATATCAGTGGTAAACTGTATCAACATTATTAGTGCCACTTTATGTATATATATCCTAGCTTTTGTCCCTTTGTTTTAAATATTATTAAAAGAAATCAGACATCTATTGGGTTGTCGGAAAAGTCATGATGTATTTTGGCACCCGATGGCGGTTGGGCAATTTTGGAAGTACTAGAGGCATGTCTGTTAACGCTATGGCATTCGACAGGTGCCAGTTCTAGCTGCAGTCTAAAAGGAATAGTGAGTGATTTGGTTGATTTGCGGAGATTCGACAATCAAGTTGAAGATGGAAGACCAAACTGTGCATTTTCGCCATATTTTACTGTTTTACTTCCGTAAAGGGAAGAACGGGCATCAAGCTTGTGAAAAGTTGTGTAAAGTGTACAGTGATAATGCTCTACAAGAACGTCAGGGCCAGCGGTGGTTCGCAAAATTCTGTGCTAGTGATTTTGACCTCAAAGATGCTCCTTGGTCCGGGAGGCCCACCGAGGATGATGACGACCAAATCAGGGCATTGATCAAGTCAAAGCCACATTACACAACACGGGAGATTGCAGACACATTGCACATCCATCATTCAAGCATTCACGACCACCTGAAGAAGCTGGGATACGTAAGCAAGCTCGGTGTGTGGGTTCCTCACGAACTCAAAGAAGCTCAATTGACAGCGCGTATAAGCATCTGTGATATGCTCATTAAATGTGAGGAAAACGATCCTTTTTTGAAGTGACTGATAACTAGTAACGAAAAGTGGATTGTGTACAACAATGTGCTGCACAAACGGTCTTGGTCCCGACGTGCTACTTCGCCTCAAACGACATCCAAAGCAGACATTCATCAGCGAAAGGTTCTGGTCTCAGTGTGGTGGGATTTTAAAGGTGTCATGTTTTTCGAGCTCCTGCCATGGAACCAAACAATCAATTCGAATAAGTACTGTCGGCAATTGGACAATTTGAACGAATCCATCATCCAGAAATGTCTACAGCTCGTTCATCGTAAAGGTGTTGTGTTCCATCATGACAACTCGAGACCACACACAAGTTTGGTCACCCGACAAAAATTATTGGAGCTTGGGTGGGATGTGTTGCCACACCCAGCATACTCGGCTGACCTTGCGTCGTAAGACTTCCACTTGTTTCGCTCTCTTCAACAGTCCTTGCGTGGTATAACGTTCAATTCAGATGAGGCTGTAAATCAGCACCTTGTACAGTTTTTCGCCACGAAAGACAGGTCCTTCTATGAACGAGGCATTCTGCAGCTCACGGAAAGATGGCAAAAGGTTATCGAACAAAACGGGCATTATATCATTGATTGATCTCTGTTCTTTCCATCAATAAATGACCTTTGCAAAACATGGCTAAAATATGTCATGACTTTTCCGACAACCCATTAAATTCAATGGCCTCTCAAAAATAAATTATGTATGTGTAAATTAAGATAGTAAGAGTAATGATATTACAGCACTGAAAATAAATTATCAAAAAATCAATCATTTTGGAACAAAATCATATGCACTATTTGCAGTCAATCTAATGATCCTATGCAGTAACTGCTCTGCATCTGTTTTTATGCAGTTAATGAGGGAGGTGACTCTCATTAGAAAGAAAAAAAAAAGCAGGTACCCATTTAATTTCATAGAAACGTAAGTAGAAGATACTGAATTATTATTACTTTTTGTAATTTCGTATGGCCAGTAGATTTTGTCATTTGGCTAGTAAAATTTTTACTTCACTAGCCACATTGGCTAGTAGAAATTTCAGCAGTTTCGCAAGGGCTGTGTACTATGTTTGATCTTCCCATTACAGGTATCTGCCCACCACAATTGAATAGCATTTTGAGAAACAAAATCTTCAATTGAAGAACCATTGCATTTAATCATTGTTAAGTCATTTAAAGTGTCACTATTCAGTCATACCTGATTACTTGTTTTTATGAGGTTTATTGCTGAAAAAGCCACAGTCACAAGAAGCAGCACCACATGGCATTAGATGGAGCAGCTGCACCATCTTAAACACACTGCCATAACAGTTTGTTTCTTTTTGTTCAGCATATATGTGGCTAAACAAAGATTCAAAAGTAATTATTTTACCTCTAGATGACATTATACTTTGTGCAAGGTATATACCATTGGCAAAGATCATAGGCGTAGCATCAGGGGGCATGTGACCCTCAACTTGAAAAATTGAAAAAAATAATAACTAGTCGTTTGCCTTTTAAATGTTATAAAGTGTGATATGCAGCCAAGGGAACACTACGCAATAGGGTCGAGCAGGGGTCGAAAAATGTGGTCGACTGGTCGCTCAGGGTGACCAAAAAATTTGCCTGGGCCACCATGGAAAACATCACTAAAAAACATGCACCGTAATTTTCGACATATAATCAGTGGAATATCTGCTAAAAAAAAAGTTTAAAATTTAGGTCCTGTGGATTATATGCTGATTCAAATAAAAGCTGATAAAAAAAAAATGTTTTCGCGGATTATCCCATGTTTTGGATCTCGTATGCACTGTGCTGCTTGTCTTTAGTTCATCCTTTGCCGTTTTGAACGTCTTTGCTGCTGATATTTTCCTTCATTGCTATTTATGATGTCTTGGAAAGGCAACGTTTCAGTTACACTGCCTAATTTAAACTTCAACTGAGGGACACAACTGAGGATATGATCATGTCATTCATACATGAGACTGATGAAGGGAAAAAAATCTGAACTTTTTAACCTTGGATGGGTGAAAAATAAGAATACGCTACAAAACAGTATGAATATAACGCGCTGGGAGCAAGACAAAATTGTTCACTGAAATTTGTTATGTAAATATTAAGGTGGAGCACATCACTGTATTCAAACTATATATATTTTTTATTTTTTGCGTTTAACAGCAACACGGGATAAATGTAACGTAGCAGAGAAATAAAATTACGACTACCGCCTAAATCTATGCTATGTCCAACATCTGTTTTAGGAAAGTTTTTCTCCATTTTGAAGCTGCAAAACAAATATTTACGGAATAAAATTATATTTCACACTACTGGGTAGAAGAAACATTGCGAGAAAAAAGGTTTACAATTACGAGAGAAACCTTCACTCCGTCTAAACTTCTGTTTCCTAAAGTTTTGAAAGTTAGAATTCCGCCCACCGACGGAAAACAATCCCACCACCAATCCCTCCCAAATTTCTGTTCAGTTCTGCATCGATCTCGAGAACCATAAAATGACGATGAAATTCTTCCAATCCATGGCAAAATCTTGTGCCTGAAGATCACAGGGAAATTTTCACACCAACTTTCGTTTTCGGAATTTTTCTTCCATTTTAAAGCTGAAATGCAAATATTTATGGAATAAAATTATATTTAACATTAATACTACTCTGCAGAAGAAGCATCGCAAGAAAAAGAAATCACGATTACGTACGAAAATTTTTTCACTCCATTTAACTTCCGTTTTCGAACACTTTGAGAAACAAAATACCATCCTCAGATCAAAAAACGACCCCCACCCCCACCCCCCAACTAATTTTCCAAAATTTCTCTTCAGTTTTGCATCGATCTCGAGAAGAACCCAAAGGATGACGCCAAAAAAAAAAAAACTGAATTCCACAAATCCGTGGAAGAATCTCATGTATGGTCATTACGCGATAGTTATCAAAAGGTCAGAAAACTAGCGCGCAGTGACACACGAAAAGCTGCTGTCTAAAACGTAAACAAACCCTTCGGCAAACTCCTCCGTGGGAGAATTCATGGAAGTCCAGCTCTCTTTTTTTGCTGGCCTGTGTGTAAGCTGACTCACATACTTTGAAAACAAGATTTTTTTCCAAAAACTTTCGACTTATAGGCGAGTATATAGGTATTTCTATTAATTGTTCTGTATCAGTAATGTAATACTCTAGAACTGCATCGGCGTGATTAAATTTTTTGTGCTGTATGGATGCCATAGAGTACAAAATTTTAATTACTACTAAGCTTTATTTATGTCTGGAGATAAAAATATATTTAAAAAGTTACCTTTAAAAATTAATTTCTTTATTTAATAAGATCGTGTTTTTCTTACTTCTTCGGACTTGGGTGTCTTTATGTCGGAAATTCCGCTGCCGGATCAACATTTGTGATGTGCAGATTACACTGCGATTTTTTTTTTTTTTTTCTGAATGTCACGCACTGCAGATTATACGCCAGGGCAGATTATACGAAGAGGACAAAAAAAAAAAAAAAAATGTGGGAATCCCAAAGTTTGCGGATAAACGGCGAAAATTGCCGTAATTAAAAACTTTTCGGGCCCCAGAAAAATAAAAAGGAGCGAGTATAGTTTGTTTTGTTTTCTTCCCTGGGAAAGATAAGCTAAAGGCTGAGGGTAAAAGGGGAAAGCATTATTTTTTGGACAGAAGTATACATGACTTTGATATTATACACTGCCGGACAATTGCTAAGGACGGATGACAATAGCAACGATAGCAACCATAAAATGGATGGCAGGAAAATGTGGAAATTAGCATAAGTGCGGGATACAGTAAGACATGTTGTGCATATGCAAATTTTGGATTGCCGAACTTGTTCGTGACGTCATAGCGCTGATAAGAGATATAAAGGATTTGACGCGTATTGACCGTTGTTGTTCAAACGCAAAGTTGAAAGGGAAAGAATCAATTGACGAACTTGCAATTTTCAGTATGTCTTCCCGACATCACCTAGATGATTTTACGCGTGGCCGTATTATTGGCAAGATTGAAGAAGGGCGAAAAATAACAGATGTTGCCAGGGAGTTCGACGTCAGCCACAGTGTTTTTTCATGGCTTTCGCAAAGTTGAAAGGGAAAGAATCAATTGACGAACTTGCAATTTTCAGTATGTCTTCCCGACATCACCTAGATGATTTTACGCGTGGCCGTATTATTGGCAAGATTGAAGAAGGGCGAAAAATAACAGATGTTGCCAGGGAGTTCGACGTCAGCCACAGTGTTTTTTCATGGCTTTGGAAATATTTCAAACAAATGGAGAGTGTAGCATACGTCACGGGGAGGTCGTGTTCGCAGTACGACACCTGCAGAAGATCGGTACATAGTGCTATCAACAAAAAGACACCGGCGCAGCACAGCTAGTGAGGTAGCAAATCAGCTTATGGCTGCTACTGGCAAGCGGATCTCCCGAAAAACTGTGGCCAGACATTTGCATGAAGGAGGACTATACGCCCGCCATCCTGTTGTGTGCATCCGATTGTCTAGACGTCACCGTACCGCCCGTTTGCAATGGTGCCATCAACATCGCAATTGGACTGATAATGACTGGTCGGCTGTCCTCTTCTCAGATGAGAGTAGATACAGTCTATCGTCTGATTGTCGATGATAACTGATCTTGCATGATAGTGGTACTGCATATTGTCCAGCAAACATACCGAAAAGGGACCGATATCCGACATGTAGTGTCATGGTATGGGCTGGCATCATGATCAATGGCCGTACGTCCCTCTATGTGCTTCCAACTGGGACTATGACTCGCCAACGATACATTAATGATGTTCTGCTACCTCATGTTCTCATGTTCCGTGGTGCTGTCGGTAATAGATTCATTTTCATGGACGACAACGCAACATGTCATCGAACAGTCGCTGTCCAGGAGTGTCTTGAGAGCGAGGATATTCAACGCCTCCTATGGCCAACACGTTCTCCAGATCTGAATCCCATTGAAAATGTGTGGGATGCTTTGGGGAGGAGTCTTGCTGGTCGCCAATGCCCTCCAATAAACAAGGACACCCTCATCCGTGCACTGACAGAGGAATAGGACAATTTGCCCCAACAGCTGCTTGATAATGTTGTGCAAAGCATGACACAACATGTGGAATCTTGCATCGCCCTCCATGGTGGCCATATCCCGTTTTGACATCTTACGCCGGAACGCCTGAGGACGGTAATTGCATTTTTTTCACGTTTACGTATTCTGCACAAAATGGCCTGTTTGTCCCTTGAACACGTTCCAAAGCCTTCTGGATTTCAGAGCACAATAAATTGTCTTTCTTGTAATGTCCTGGCATTCTGACATTATTTTATTTCACTTGGCATCCAACCACACTTACTTTTTTATGCGCTATATAGCCGTTTATGATCCGTCCTTAGCAATTGTCCAGCAGTGTAATACCCCACTCCACCCCCGCTGGCCCCCAAAAAATTTAGCAGGCCACCAGATTTCAGAATATTTTCCTACCCCTGGCTATGAGTGCTTTCCACTTTTCAGCAGTCATTCTATACACAATAGCATGCAGTCATCTGATGATGGTTTTCATCATCAGATGACTGCATGAGGTGCTTTAAAGGCACGTTTGTTTTTTTCATCCTCATTCAGATGAAACAACCAGGCCTGGTGGTACACCTTGAATATATTAGGCATGTAACAACCTAAGTTATGGCAACAGGAAAAGGAAATTTTTGGAATTTGTTTTTTCAATTTTTGGCCTATGGCAAAGATCAAATACACCATGGCAAAGGTTGCTTTAGTAACCTTGACCCTTTGGTCTCTCCAGGCTGATCCATCAGCAGATTAAGTTTCTCTCGAAACCCATCTTCACTTCCATTCATTTTTTTAGCAGATGCAGGAACACAGGCGAGAAAACTGAACACAATATTCATTTATAAGTGGGGAGAAAAGTTGGACAAAATGGTTGCTCACTTGTGAGGGAAAAAAATTTACTGGCCATCACTGGCTACTATATTAAAAAATTTACTAGCTACTACAAAATATCTGGTCACCATTTGGCAACTGGCTACTGACATTCGTAACGGCTGCTTATAGGGGAAGTCAGAGCATGCAAAGCATACAATATTCTTAGATCAGAGGTTAAGAATACATTGAGGACCCCAAAAAACCCAGAATGGTACCCAGTTGCCCTATACTAGTTATTTTATAATGTTAATATAAATTACTGGGCAATTGTGAACTTCGTCAGCCTTTTATTTCGGTATTCTGATTTTGTCATGCCGGCAAACGGCATGCCATAAATTACTTCACACAGCTGCACAGCAAAATTACCAGTAGCTTGATAAAAAATACTCTACCTAAACATAGTGAAACCTCAAATGGCTACTAAATTATTTTCTTCTATGTTTACCACACAAAATTAACAATTTTAACAGAAATTTGCATAGCTCACTTAAAAAGGGGGAGGGGCAAATAATGGCTTTTAATACATGTTTCAGCTTTCTCCTGTTGTATTTGGATTTTTCATCTTTCCTTATTTGGCCTCTCTTATTTAAATTACATTTATAAATTAAAAACATTTAAAACCCCTAAAAGCATATTATAAAAGCTTATGAATTCTAAAAATAATTTATAAGTAACCTAAATAGAAAATAAAGTATAGGTAATTCTTTCCAATGATTCAAAATAAGAATTTCACACTTCTCACGAATTCTTTTCTATAACCTCAAATTCTTAACACAAAAACATAATTAACTGTTGACGATAAAAGATGAAAAGAAGCATGTTGCTGAGAGTTCACAACTTTTGACATATACAAATTATATTTTTACCTTTTTTAAACATATTCCAGCATTTTTGATTCATGCTTGATTAAAAACTCCTTCAGAGTAAGAAAAAAAAATTAGAATGCACCTAAAATTGTCATGTTAAAACTGACGAAATGAGATGCATTCAAATTGCATGGTCACCAAATTTATTTCTCATATAATACAGACAGGAAATAAATTTTTTCAACACAATTTTCCTAGAAACAGCACACATTGTTCACACCATTTTTTCCAAGTTCCAAAGGTTTCTTTGGAGGTACATTGAGTTCAAAGAGTTGCTGAAAGACGGAGAAGCATGTGGAGTGTGGCTTTTGGGGCTTTTTTATTATTATTATTATTTTTTTTTTTTTTTTTTTGGTGAAGATTCACAGTGACTTTTCCCTTCTGAAGTCCAAATGTGAAAGCACATTTTCACGGAGTTCACAGTACAAGATCCAGCTGGCCGCCAAATGTTCGGTGCATTAGTGAAACAGTTCCACCATCACTTTTTGCTGCATAGTTCAAGAAGATAACAGTCAATAAGTCTGTAGAGGAGATCAGCACACTCCCTAATTCCTTCATTAAATATCTGAACAAGATACACTGTTGGACAATTGCTAAGGACGGATCATAAACAGCTATATAGCGCATAAAAAAGTAAGTGTGGTTGGATGCCAAGTGAAATAAAATAATGTCAGAATGCCAGGACATTACAAGAAAGACAATTTATTGTGCTCTGAAATCCAGAAGGCTTTGGAACGTGTTCAAGGGACAAACAGGCCATTTTGTGCAGAATACGTAAACGTGAAAAAAATGCAATTACCGTCCGCAGGCATTCCGGCGTAAGATGTCAATACGGGATATGGCCACCATGGAGGGCGATGCAAGATTCCACACGTCGTGTCATGCTTTGCACAACATTATCAAGCAGCTGTTGGGGTAATTTATCCCATTCCTCTGTCAGTGCACGGATGAGGATGTCCTTGTTTATTGGAGGGCATTGGCGACCAGCAAGACTCCTCCCCAAAGCATCCCACACATTTTCAATGGGATTCAGATCTGGAGAACGTGCTGGCCATACGAGGCGTTGAATATCCTCGCTCTCAAGACACTCCTGGACAGCAACTGTTCGATGACATGTTGCGTTGTCGTCCATGAAAATGAATCTATCACCGACAGCACCACGGAACATGAGAACATGAGGTAGCAGAACATCATTAATGTATCGTTGGCCAGTCATAGTCCCAGTTGGAAGCACATAGAGGGACGTACGGCCATTGATCATGATGCCAGCCCATACCATGACACTACATGTCGGATATCGGTCCCTTTCCTGTACATTTGCTGGACAATATGCAGTACCACTATCACGCCAGATCAGTTGTTGTCGACAATCAGACGATAGACTGTATCTACTCTCATCTGAGAAGAGGAGAGCAGACCAGTCGTTATCAGTCCAATTGCGATGTTGATGGCACCATTGCAAACGGGCGGTACGGTGACGTCTGGACAATGGGATGCACACAACAGGATGGCGGGCGTATAGTCCTCCTTCATGCAAACATCTGGCGACAGTTTTTCGGGAGATCCGCTTGCCAGTAGCAGCCATGAACTCATTTGCTATCTCACTAGCTGTGCTGTGCCGGTGTCTTTTTGTTGATAGCACTATGTACCGATCTTCTGCAGGTGTCGTACTGCGAACACGACCTCCCCGTGACGTTTGCTACACTCTCCATTTGTTTGAAATGATTTCCAAAGCCTTGAAACAACACTGTGGCTGACGTCAAACTCCCTGGCAACATCTGTTATTTTTTGCCCTTCTTCAATCTTGCCAATAATACGGCCATGCGTAAAATCATTTAGGTGATGTCGGGAAGACATACTGAAAATTGCAAGTTCGTCAATTGATTCTTTCCCTTTCAACTTTGCGTTTGAACAACAACGGTCAATACGCGTCAAATCCTTTACAGTATCTCTTATCAGCGCTATGAGGTCACGAACAAGTTCGGCAATCCAAAATTTGCATACGCACAACACGTCTTACTGTATCCCGCACTTTTGCTAATTTCCACATTTTCCTGCCTTCCATTTTATGGTTGCTATCGTTGCTATTGTCATCCGTCCTTAGCAATTGTCCGGCACTGTAATATTGTAAGACATAAATTTTATTTTTCTTGGCCCTTGAAACTCATTTGGCAATTGCAATGGCTTTTTCTTTTTTTTTTTTTTTACCATGGCTGGTTGCAAAATGCCACTCAGTAGCTATTTTCATGGCCACCCCAATACTACCACAGTTTGCTGGGAAAAAAATTTAAAGGAGTATTTTTACTCCTTTGAAAAAATTTAGGGAGTAATTTTTAAAAGTGGGGAGTATTTTAGAAAAATTAACAGATGAAATAAAAAAATTTACAAAATTGGTGGGCGATTATGAAAAATCAATCCAGATTTTTATCATATTAAAAAGTGTTTCACTACCACTCAATGTATTTATAGAATTTGGATCCGTTTTGCTTCTAATTTTAGTAATAAATATATTCGTATTTTAAAACAAAAACATTAAATTTATCATGTTTTGTAATGACCACAAGCAACAGCAATGTGTTCAAGTGAAAAACATGTACCATAACTTTGCAATAAAGATGTATAATCCCCGAATTATCTGCTGAAAAAGTTAAAAATTTAGGTTCTGCAGATAATACACCGATTAAAAAAAAAAACTTTCTGCAGCCTTTTGATTTTTAAAAGAGTCTGCAGAATAATTGTGCAGGAGGGGGGGGCATAATTGAAAAACTCTCTCAGAATTTTTTTTCTCAGTGCAGGAGTTTCTACACAGAGGAGAGCTTTTGAAGGGGTATCATAATGAAAGATCAGATAAGTTGTACTGAGGGATGGGATGGCGGGAGTAATTTTGTATTGTTGAGGAAGACGAAAATTATTGTTGAGTAAGACGTTATTGTTGATGTATTGTTGGGAAAGACAGCACTTGCTGCATGAACTTATGTATGCATTCCTCTTTTGAAGTTTCTTGCTCTAATACAACTAAAATTACGGTAACTCAAAAATTTGCAAAACCCGGGGAAAAAACCGAGAGTGAGCACAGTTTTTATTTCCAGGGATAAGCTAAATGCTGAAGGTGAAGCATTCTTTTTTGGGCAGTGATTCTGGGGTTATCAGTTATGTCAGTACAACCAAAATAAAATCTGCAACATGATTGGCCCACGGCTGTGATTCTGCTATGGGATATTACACCATTTTTTTTTTTATTTGGAGGTTTAATGATCACTGTGGGCAACTTGATGGGTCATAAGCAGCCACCCATCCCTAATTTAGGGCTACTGGTCCCACGGATGGGAGAGCTAGTGCCATATGACAAACACAACATCCATACCTCACCGAGATTCAAACCTGGACTCATCATGGGCGAATCTACCAGAGGCTAAAAAGTATGTTGCGAGAAATAACAAAAGTTTTTCAAAGCAGAAGGAAGGTAACAGAGACAGTTTTTCAAATCGAACAGTTAGAAATAGAAATAAACAAGAAAACGTGATAAAAGTCTACACCTTCTAGTGGAGGACTTTTAGCATAATGGGAAAGTTGAAAATAGGCAAAAGATATTCATGGAAAAACTATACTAAGGAAAAAGAACTTTCCAAATATGTCCCCAGGTAGCAGAGATTGAAAAAAATAAAAATAATAAAAAAATGACCTTTATGCCTCTATCAGGAAATTTGTGCATTACTTAAAGAGGATAATGCTCCACATCTCTATAAGAAATTTCTCAACAGGGTTTTTAGAAGGAAGATGCCGCTGCAAACAGAAACACATAACCCCAACCTAGCAACAGAACTGCAAATCTGCAAATACTAACCAAAAGTGTTCCACAAGGTAAATGGCATCTGGTGTTGAAAGAATTTTTTAGTTTGCACATTTAGAAACACAGTTTTACAGAAAACAGATTAAACACTTCTAGTGGTGAAACTGTGCATTACTTTATGAAGAAAATACGTACAAAGAGTTTTCATAAAGTATCTAACCGAAAAAAGAATTTTTTATATCATTTTTAGTTCCACAGATAATGAATGAAGTAAACACAAATGTGAACTTACACCCTTTAGTGGCAAACTTGTGCGTTAAGAAAAATTTGAAATTATATAAAAAAACATTTCACAGACATAATGTTCACCAACAAGGAAAGCATTTTTCAAATTGGACTCTTATAAGCAGAGATAACAAAAATAAGATATATACATCTACACCCCTGGAGAAAAAACTATGCATTATGTTAAGAAGAAAGTATTCTGAAAAGATTTTCTGAGATGAGCGGTATCAGCCCACAAAAGAGTTTTTCCATCAAGTTTTTAGAAGCTCAGATTTTGTTGCAAATGTAAAGATTAAAATTAGCAGTCGCCACTTGCCACGTGGCGACTGGATAAAATAAAATGTCCAGTAGAAAAAGATACTTTAGTCGCCAAGCTCGAAAATTTGCCTGTCCATACGGATTGGTGGCCAGCCAGATTTTTTCATTGCTAAATAATTTATGTGCATTTTTTAAAACACCTCTGTTATAGGAAAAGCGTTTTCAAATCATACAATTCATGCGCGGTGAGAAACAGCCCTTCTCTCCGTAAATAAGTGTGTACAATATATTCATAGATTCACTCTTCAAGAACGGGGGTGGCTGTTTTCATTTTTTTACTTAAGTTGGGGCACAACGTAACCATATTGGGAATGGACACCTGTGGCGTCAGAATTTAGATGGAACTGTGACATCACAACCTGTCTTCAGCAGCTAGTTTTTTAACCTGTCTTCAGCAGCTAGTTTTTAAGTTTAATTTCTCTGAAAATGCATGATTTTCCATTGCTTAGTCACTTCTTGCTTATCAGCAAACAATAAGGGCAAGGGGCCCTTTTGTTTACAAAAAGAAATCAAAAGTTGAGAATCGGGACTTCACTTTCTGTTGCCGTCTTTCATTCTATGCAGAGTCGCGTTTCCTTTGCACATGTGAATTTCGCTTTAAACAAAATACAAAAAACTCTTGCTCTGCCCCTTAATACAGTAAAATGTTACTAAGGAATAGATAAGCACAAGTTTTTCAGCAAAATTAAATATAAAAAAATCAGTACTGTATCACTTTGCTGTGATAGTAATTTCACAGGTCACGGAAAAGGCTGATTCCATCACGGGTGGGAAAAGTACAGATTTTGAAATTTAATTTAGCTTTAAAAAGCAGCAGCAAAAGAAAAAATACTTTCTGTATTGATTATTTTGAAGAACAGGCTGTTAAAAATAACAAAAACTGCGCTTCACTAGAAAAAACTTTTAAAATACGAAGTTGTTCTTTTTCGCTGTTACTGAAAATACTACAAGTGAGAAACATAATCAGAAAAAATATATAACATAAGAATATAACCAGAAAGTTAAAAACGCATCTTGGGGTAAAGTACGAAAAATTTTAAATTTAGAAAACTACGGAACATTTTCATCTATGCTAAAACAATCGCTTTCAGATGACGGACGGCATGAAGACGCCCAAATTATATCCAATAAACAGTCCCAAAAATCAGGAGTTAAATTTCAGAGCGGGATGGCGGGATTCCCGCCAAAAAATTTAAGCTCCCGCCGAAACAAAGCTGTTAAGCAGGAGTCTCCCGCCTTACGAAATTTTAAGAAAAAATATATACAGTCGAAACCGTTTATAAGGAAGTTGAAGGGAGTTAAGTAAAAGTTTGTTATATGCAAACTTAGTTTTATCCGATTTTGCCTTAAATGTATCAACAAACGAGCAAAAGTTATGTAAAAAAGCACTTACAGTATACTACTATAGTACGTATGTATTAGAAAGCAGTAAGTATAATAATTGAAACATTTACCTTTAATTTTTCATTCACACTTCTGGAAATAACTATCCAGAGTTGCCCGTTTTTTGGGACTGAACAATTACTACTGTAGACAGCTGTTTTTCTATTTGATCCAACAATGCTGAACAAAACATATTTTTTGATGCAAAATAAACACGCAAATTATCAAGACTTTCAATTGCCACCACATTTGATATTTTTTAACTTCTGTGTATTCTTCCTCCTCATCAGTGGACGCGTCATACTGAGAGTTCAACACGCCATCAACGATGCCCTGATCTGTATTTTGAGATTCAGTTGAGATGTCATCGTCAGCCAGCAGATAATCTGGAAAAGATAAATCCGATGAAATGAGCCCTTTTGCACTCGGGTGATTCCATGTTTCGTCTTTAGTAGTAACCACTGTTTTCATTTACTACTGAAATACCAAAACCAGCATGTTTCCGACAATGTTTTATGGTTACATCAGTTACGATAGTCCAAGCATTAGATAGCATATCACATGCAATTCGAACATCGATGACAGTTGGTTGCCTCTTTTCAACGTTAATAAGAATTTTTCTGAGTAAAATTTTGTGGTAATGAAGTTTTAGGTTTTTTATAACACCCTGATCCATGGATTGAAGTGTTGATGTAGTGTTTGGTGGAAACCGATGTACATTTGTAGACGTTAACACTATGTTAGACGAATGTGCTGCACAATTATCGATGAGCAGCAGAACTTTCCTATTTTTCTTTGTAATTTCGTTGTCAAATTGTTTCAACTATTCTGTAGAGTTCGGATGTCATCCACGCTTTCTTATTAGCTCTGTAACTTACTGGTAATTTTTCACCTTTCTTGAAGCATCTGGGATTTTTTTGATTTCCCGATTACGAAAAGTTCCTTTTATCGGATCCATCCATATTTGCGCACAGCAATACAGTCAAACGGAAACGGAGTTTTGAGTTCTTCCCACCAGAACATTTTTCACCTCTGAAAGCTAAGGTTTTTTCTGGCAATAACTGATAAAAAACACACCAGTTTCATCAGCATTGTAAACATTGCAAGCTTCATACTGCTAAATTAAGGTTTCACTTGATTCCAGCCACTTTTGGGTTGTTTCATCATCCACAGAAGCACTCTCTCCGCAAATGGACTTAAATATGATTCCATAACGCTCTTTAAATCTTTGAAGCCAACCATTGCTTGGCTGAAAATCAGGTTTTCCTAGAAGTCGGGCAAAATCTAATGTTTTTTCCTTCAGCAAAGGGCCAGAGACTGCAACATTTTTGCTTCTCATTTCTTGGAACCACTTTAACAGCGCTGCTTCCACGTCTGTATAAAGACTTTCACGAAATCGTTTTCTATCATGGCTAAAAGAACCTTCCGAGAACTTTTGCTTCAAACCCATCCTTATTTTTTAATATTGTGGATAGTGAATTTGCCGGAATGCCAAATGTTTTGGCTACATCGCACTTCTTTTTTCCTTTCTCCACCAAATTAATTGCTTCAATTTTTTCACTTAAACTCAAGTGTTTTTCGTTTAACAACTGACATGATTTGCCAGCTTGTGTTGATGCGTTCTAACGAATGAATTTGTGAGAAAAATTGCTGCTTCCAAAGCTTTAAACCATCAGATGCACCCGCTTAGGAATTGCAGAAGCGCAATTAAGACAAACATCTGCCTATCTGTTCCATCCGAACAATTTAACATATGGCCCCAAAACGAAGATGCTGACATTGGACACCGCTGGCATGATTCCCCAACACCCCACCCCCTGATCCTTTGTTGCATTCCTCCTTCTGTTCTCAAGCTGGGAAACAGATCATTTACCCTCTAAGCTCTTGGGGTGATGAAGTGGGGGTCTCTCCAGTGAAGGAGGATTAAGGAAAAGTGGGGGATTCTGACACCGCCTGGCTTAGTCTTAGGGCATTTCACTGAGTCAGAGGTCTCAAGATATCCTGAAGAAGAAAAAAAGAAAATGGCTACTCTCCCGCAGGAGAAATGTTGAATGGGAAAAAGACAAAAACTTCATTATATATGATTTTGGACAAAACTGCTGTTTGTAAAATCCAGTTGAAATAACATTACGATGGCATTGAAAATTCAGGGAACTGCAAAGATGTCGTTATATATGAATCTTCCTTATATCGAGCTCGTTACATGAGGGTTCAACTGTATATATATTGGGTCCAATTTTGAATCACTTGCAAAATTCACTCGTTAAAAATGCATCCTTTGTAAAAAAAAAAAAAAAAAATACATGCTTTAGAAACGGACTGTTCAGAGTTCTAAAAATTGCAATCGAATATATCGTTCATGTCGGGAACATAATCAGTTTATGGACCCGTGAATCGGCTTCCATGCGTAGCCGTAGGAGCAGTTCATTTTGCAATCGCGGACTGTTACGAATCAGGCAAGAGATTGTTCTTCGGATTCGCGGAATTCCACATTTTGGTTATACTTGAGAGCGATGAAAAAAACAACAACTTAAGATAATGTTTTATTTTCGGAGGACTGGGGTGGGGGCCTCATTTTCCGCCTGGGGAACAGTATTCCGTTTTTTCAGAACTTCCGAAAACGAAAGCTAAACGGAGTGAAAAAAATTTTTGCAATTGTAATTTTTTTTCTCGCGAAGTTTCCTCCGTCCAGTATTGTTATTAAATATCAGTTTATTGCATAAATGTTTGCATTTCAGCTTGAAAGTATAGACAATAGTTTCCGATAACAGAAGTTCGACGGAGCAAAAATTTCCTTGTAAACTTTAGGCACGTTGTAGTCATCAAAACTAAAGATAATTTTTTTGGGGGTGGTGTGTGTGCGTGGTGGCGGAGGAAGGGGGGGGCGTTTTCCAGTTGCAGACAGAATTTCATCTTTCAAAACTTTCAAAAACGGAAGTTAGACAAACTGCAGATTTAATCTGTAATCGTAATTTTTTTTTGCCCTCGCAATATTTCCTGTGCTCATTTTTATTGTAAAATATAATTTTATTTGATAACTGATTGTGTTTCAGCTTAAAAACGGAGGAAAATTTTCCAAAAACCTGTCGGAAGGAGCGAAGAGTTTTTCATAATCGTAATTTTTTTTTCGATGTTTCCACTGTCCTGAATTATTGTTAAATGTTATTTTGCCCCTATAAATAGTTGCAAGGGAGAAACTGGACATTCCTCATATCAGAAGAATGGTTGAATCAACCAAGTCTCAATTATGTGAACTGTAAACATCTCATACATAATATTCAAGTTTTTTCAGAGCTGAAGGAAAACATGTTCAAAAATCATAATAAATTAGTTGACTTTTGTAATACTAAACTTGCCCATCACAATGTCCAATGAAGGTTTATTTTATCTTTTGTGATTGAGATAGACTGTAGTAGATTTCCTTCCTCCACAATAGAACTCTCTTTTTGAAGTTTGAGTGTGTAGAATCTGAATAAGTGAAGCAACAAACACACAAGTTTTGCTAGTCTTTCAAAAGCAAAACAAAATTCAGGTAATATTTAGAGATTCACTGAGCAACAAAAATCTTAATGCATAATTCTGAAATTGGGCCAGATAACCCTCAGAAATAAAACAACGGCGGATTAAAGCTTGCTAACAGTGGCAAAGAATGAAAGACAGGCATATATACTTCAGCAGCAATTTTATGATATCAACGTACTGCAAAACGAACAACTCTAGTTTTGTAACATGAATCATGGTAATTTGTATTCGATTGAATGTAGTAAATTTTTAGATCTAATTCAACTCTTTGTTTTAAGAACCAAGTTATAGCTTATATTGTTTGAAAAATTACTACTGTTTTCCCAGAGACTTTTAACATTAAGTCCCATTTTCAAACCTCCCCACCTGAAATTTTCAATCCCCTCCATTTACAAACACAAGTTGGGAGACTCCCTTCTATTTCAAATTTGAATTTTAATCCCTGAAAATTATTAATGAATGTTGGAATTCTGAAAACATGAAAATAAACTTTGAACAGATGTTGAATAAAAATTTTTCATAGATTTTTTATTTTCGTTGTATACTCTATGTTTCCAGTACTTCGTAGCGATCGACGATTTTCGTAGCGACTCTGGAGAATTTATAGCATTTGGAAGGTCTGAGGTGGGCAAACAGGAAAAAATGACAAATTATTAAAATTCTACCAAAACTGAACATTTTCTAAAGAGAAAAAAAAATAAAACCCAACATCCATCAAATCATTCACCATTCCTCATCTTCGGCTTAGGTGTAACAAGAATGGCCTTAATAGGACTACCCTTTTTATCTGGAGTTTATTCAAAAGACGCAATTATAGAACACCTCATATCTAAATCCTTAAATTCTTTATTAACCTTAGTGGCGCTATTCTCCGTGGGTTTAACTGCCTCCTACTCCTCACAGATAACTTTTATTTCTTCAAAATTTGTGATTAAAAGCCAGCCAGACAAATCTTTTCACGTTTCCAAACCAATATTTTTAGCTATTTCCCTCTTAACCCCCTTTTCAGTTGTTCTCGGTTCCGTCTTAATTTGAATTATCCTCCCCTGCCAAGCATTTATCCTTCCTATTCCTTTAAAATTATCAATTATTTTCTCAATTTCCCTAGGGGTGTGCCCAGGCCTTTTATTATTCTTTAAATCAAAAAAATTCTCTAACATAGTGGTGTCATCCATCTCGCTATGATTTCTCCACATAATTTCCTGTGACCTAGCCCTTCACTCAACAAAAAAAGGATCTTTATTCATAAAACTAGATAACTCCTGGTTAGAAGCTGGCGGTGGACAAGGATCCTTTCTATTTATAAAAACTTCAAGTATACACTGAAGAGCAAGTAAATTAGAGATACCTGTCTAGTAACATGTAGCACCACCTTTCGCCCTGATGACGGCGGCGATTCGTTTCTGCATGGACTCGACAAGACACCGGAAGTGTTGGGAAGCCATACGGATTCACGACCCCTGAACAAGCTCCCACAGTTCACAAAGATTTAATGGATGGAGTCAGAGCCTCGGACATTTCTCTCGATGGCATCCCAGATGTGCTCGATGGGATTGAGGTCAGGCGACCTAGCTGACCAAGGAAGCCAAGGAAACGAGGTCACGTCTGTGGAGTGTTCATCCAACCATTCGGGAGCGATGGCATGGTGCGTCTTGTTGCAAGATGAGGACCCAGTGGGATGTTGAAGACGCACAAACGGGAGCAAATGGCCATCCAGGATATCCTGGTAACGTTGACTTGTGAGGGACGATGCCATACGTACCAAGGGTCCCATTTCAGTCGACGTAAACAGTCCCCAGACAAGAATGCCACCCCCACCAGCTTGAAGAGTACCCTGCTGGCAAGAAGGATCCATCGCTTCATGTGGTTTGCGCCGTACTCGTATCCTGCCATCCGTATGTACCAACGTGAATCTCGACTCATCAGTCCAGGCAACATTTTTCCACATGTCTAGGGTCCAGTGGAAATGTTCCCGCGCCCATGCTAATCTTTGCATCATGTGATGTGCGGTCAGCAGCGGTACCCTCATGGAACAATGGCTTCTGTACCCCACAGCGAGGAGATGGTTCTGGATGGTGTGGCTGCTTGCTTACACATTTTTGTGCACCGGCGTTTAATTGCAGAGTGATTTCTTGCACTGTGGCCAGTCTATCTGCTGTTACAATGCAGGCTAGCCGACGATGACCCCGCTCATCCACACGCTGTTGTCCATGGCAGTTGGCCCTTGCAGGGATGGTTTTACCAGATTTGTTGTACTTGCGGTGCACCCGTGACACAGTGGCTCGTGAAAATCCCAGGGTCTGCACGACTTCCGAGATGGAGTGACCCATTCGTCAAGCCCCGACAATTTGCCCACGATCAAATGTGCTTAGATCCTTCGTCTTACCCATACTGCGTCGGACTCTTACCGATTCCCTTCGCATCACTCCTTATATTGTCGGATCGCTGCATACGTCATGTCGTTTCCGTTTACAGGGCCACATTTGCATAACGCCAGCTGTCTCTAATTCAATTGCTCTTTAGTATAGTGGATACAAGTATTCATATAATACAATGATATGGTAAAAAGTTCAGAAGAATAGCAATTATTCTAACTAAGATAAGGCGATAAAAACTAACTCATTTAGCAGTCTTTATAGCAGCATAACATCAGAGTTGTATAAAAATAAAATGTATCTGCATACACAACCATTGAAAGAGAAAACTTGCTGCAATTCCGCGAATCACACACATGATAACAGTAAGAATAAGATAATTTAAAGAAAAATTAATAAAACAATAAATAATTATTAGAACATTACAGATTTCAGTGAGGACAAAATAAGTACATTACAACTGAATGTGCAGCAATGTGTGTGCAAAATAGACCTTTAGAGCAAAATATTAAAATATTGAACTATGAACCTCAAAAACTAATTAAGGAAAGTTTTTATATCTAGAAAAACAGTTCCATTAATGATCCTTAAAAAATTATAAATAACATTTTCAACAACTTAATTAAAAAATAGTAGACTTACAAAATATATAAGGAAATGATTTTAATTTAATAACTGGCAACTGCAAGAAGAACCCGACAATAAAATTTCAATTTTTTCTGTGTAAATGAAACTTTTAATACAGTTTCTATACATTGATAACAGGCCTTGATAAAATCTAGAGGCCAGAAATGTCTGTAAAAACAAAAGAAGTCAGATGTGAAAAATAAGAGAAAGTTCAAATAGAATTAAGTATGTTAATCTGAGTAAAGCCTTGAATAAGTGCTTCATAGAACATCATACAAACTTGCTTCTCTTGGGTGGTGTAACGGATAGCATGCTCGACCGTTAATCGGGAGGCGCGGGTTCGATTCCCGCTCCAGGGAAATTTAATTTTCAAGTCTTCTGAAAAAGTGGCTACATGGACAACAGTGAAAATAGAGCACATCAGTGCCAATGATTATATTTAAGTGTTTTAATTGCTATAAATAACATTTTATTTTTTTTATCTACAAGCAAAAACTATCTGCAAAATAAGCTGATAATTTGGAAACTATTCGTGTACGGTGTATGTTTACATTCTGATACTCTGCCTAACATGCATTACCTTTTTGGTATTTTTTAGACGTAGGAGTCGACCCCACTAATTTTGGAAAAAAAAAGTGCATCTCATATTCTAAAAAATACAATAATTCCAAAAAAAGCCTTAAAAAAATAATGAAAATACACTTATTTGCAGCATTTTTGCATGTAATAAATGTAAAAATAGGAAGCATTAATTTAATAAAACTTTTTTATGCAAGAAACAAAAGAAAACTTCAGGACAAGTTTGCTGTCTAGCACAACTAAACTTTGCGAGTTATGGTTTTGCTCAAATTTGCTAAATTAAAAAAAAAAGAAATTAAAAGGAAGCATTTATTATTCAAGTAGTATTTTCATTTAAGACATTTCCTAAATATTTTATTAAGTATAACAATGTTTTAATTTTATAAATTTGGCCAATCCAGTTAATTAGTCTGAAAACTATGATTAATTTAAAATATTCCTTGCTGGAATGGAAAACACTAAATCAGAAATGTGCTACTTCCAAAATGCCATCCAGAAGCCTCTTATGAAAAATATCTAACAAAAGTAGTTTAATCATACTTTATGTGTACCTGTCTATGCTAGGGAAAGAAACAACCTTAGATACAACACAACAGCATTTCCAAATTAGCTGACCCTACAAATCAGAAATTTTAGAATTGAGATTACACTGAAACAATTTCCTTGATAGCATTAATGTCATTTTGATAAGTTATGAAATAATATACTGCAAGAAAACAAACATATTCTTAAAATTACACTTTACAGAACAAACCTAAGATTATAAACAGGGGTTGAAAAATATTTTAAAATCTAGTGGCCAGAATCAAAACATTGGACCAGCAGGGAGGAGGGGCAAGGTACAATAATGTACACTTCTGTCCAAACAATCATTGCTTTGCCCTTACCTTATCTCTCCCTTGGGTAAAACAAAATTGTACTCATTTGTTTTCCGGTGCTCACTAATTAAGTTTTTAAGTCACGGCCAGTTTTTTAGTTACCCTGGGTGACCAGGTGGCTGCAGTTTTCGACCCCTGATTATAAGCCCTCTATAAAAACTAACTGAATCATATGAAACACACTATTAGAGCGAACAAAATATATCACTACATTGTAGCTTCCATCTTAAAAAAACTTTTAAAAATGTTTTCTGAAAGTGACCAATCACTCAATTTCTCCAAACCAATTTTTCCCCCCATTTAGAGGTGTCGCAGATTTTTTTTTTTAATCTTCAATGTACCACACCTACAATCTTCATGAATGAAAACAGCTCTCTAATTTTGGTGGCTCTCAGATATCCAGGATAATCTATCCTCCTTCACACATTGCTAAACAACCCAGGCAGATGTGATCAGCAGAACTTAAAAACTTCTGACTTTCTTGATCACATTACATTGCTCATATTTCTCATTTACACAAATATTTTGTAGTTCTAGTAAAATGATCAGTATATCTGAATTATACCTTGCATTAAAGAAACTGACGGAAATACACTGATGCAAAACAAGTTTGCAAGAAAATTTGTCACACCCAAACTTTTATTAAAAATCGCATCGAAAAAAAAAAAAAATACATAACCTGTGAAAAGCAATATGCTGCGTTAATCTCTAGAATTAACACCAACAAACTGCATGCGATATAATGTATCGGTGGATGGTTGGAGTCTGAATATCCAAGAACAAATTATATTAATGATCACATATTATATGCGTCAAGAAGCATTCAAACCGGCGTGAAACGTTGAATGACACTACGTTTACACTGACCGATATATGGAATTTCGAACGCACTAATCAAAAAATGGATAATACAGCTTGTGCAGGAAGTTTTGTTAATCAAAATTATATGGTATAACTTACTAATATATAACGAGTGAAATTTTTTAAATGTCATATGAAGTGGAGAAAGGAACGTAAGCTTCAAAGATAGAACTGTCCTACAAAATGGCCGACGATTGAACAATCGCGATAAGTCTGCCACCTGGAGGAAACAAATGAATATGAAGTAATAAAAATAAAAGGGAGAACGCCAGTTACACAGTATCTTTTTATAAAAGCATTCCTTCACCTCATGGATCCAGAAAAATAAATAAGATAAAAATCGCAAAAGTCGTCATCCAGAGTTTTGTTACACTGGATTCCTGAATTACTATTTCAGTTTTCTAATAGATTTTTCAGAAACCTGAGGTGAGAAAATCAAAAATTCCGGATATACGTACAAATTCGTTTCACCTTCAAAAAGAAAAACAACTGCCAAAAAAAAAAAAAAAAAAAGCCCATACATTTAACGAAAGCAACTCAGGGAGCTACAAAGGGTCACTTGCCGCTAATTTAGAGCCATGGGTTTCAGAAACAGACAGTGCCAGAATTGCCGCCCGGGTGGCGCAGTGGCATACGCGATGGCTTAGGACCGTTCGTCCGAGAAGAGTCAGCGTTCGAATCTCGGTGAGGCATGGATGTTTTGTTTTTCTTACGGCACAGGCCATCTCCCTCCCTGGAACCAGTTGCCCTAAATTAGGAATAGGCAAATGGTTATAGCCCATTGAGTTGCTCACGGTGGTCGTTAAAGTTTCAATAAAAAAAAAAGTGCCAGAATTATTGAACAATCATTCGCCGCATCGGTGGAGAAGTGATCTAAGCAATGGCTACTGATCATTCGCCCAGAAGGGCTCCAAGTTCGAATTCCGTTGAGGCATGGCTGTTGTGTTTGTCTTACGGCACTGGCTCTCTCCCTTCCTTCCTTGGAGCCAGTAGCCCTAAATTAGGAGCGAGAGATTGCTTATAGCCCATTGAGTTTCTAACGGTGGTCGTTAAACCTAATAAAAAAAAATAACAATCATTCGTGTTTTGTTTGTTTATTGTTTACTAGAGGTTTAACGACCACTATGAGCAACTCAATGGGTTATAAGCAATCGCCCGTCCCTAATTTAGGGTCATGGTTCCAGGGAAGGGAGAGAGCCAGTACCGTAAGACAAACAGAACATCCATGCCTCACCGGGATTCGAACCCGGAGCCCCTTCGGATGAATGATCATATGCCATCGCTTAGACCACTGCGCCACTTGGACGCATCTCGGGTGAATGGTTAGATGCTAGCTTCTCAGAACAATAGGTCAGAAGGTTTTTTTTTTTTTTCGTGTCACATCCGGAACTTGAAACAGGGACTACCCAAGGCTGTTTAGAACGGAGGAGGCCATGATGTTAGATAGGTGACTCCGTGCCGGAACCAGCATGGGGCGATTGCCCCAAAACGAACACACCGGTTTTTTCTTCTTTTTTTTTCCAAAGATATGCAGATAAAACACGTATTTTTCTTGATGAAAATCAACTAAAACAAGATTTTATCAATATAATGTTAAAAAAACTGAACAACGACGGTACGTCCTATAAATTCAAAATTATATGAACACTGAATGGACAAAACATTAAGATAACCTATTTGATAAATAGCATGTTGTTCATCCAATAGGCGAATAACATCTTGTACAAGAAGATGCAACGATTCCATAAGATGCCGTAGGATTTCCTGGGGCAATGTAAGCCATGCCTGTTGCAGCATTGCCCACAACTCCGTCTGTGACGTCGTACATCATCAGCGGGTCTAATATTCCGCTACACGGTATTTTTTTTTTTTTTTTTTTTTTTTGATTGGAGGTTTAACGACCACCGTGAGCAACTCAATGGGCTATAAGCAGTCGCCCGTCCCTAATTTAGGGTCACTGGTTCCAGGGAAGGAGAGAGCCAGTGCCGTAAGACAAACACAACATCCATGCCTCACCGGGATTCGAACCCGGACCCCTTTCGGACGAATGATCAGAGGCCAGCGCCTTAGACCACTGCGCCACCGGGGCGGCTACACGGTATCACAGAAAGCTTCAAGAAGTTTTAACTATGGCTACCTTGGGGCTACTGGATGGTTTCATACTCAGATAAGTGTTCCTTGAGCCATGCGCGGATGTGTATTTCATAAGGGTATATACGGAATCGCGATTACGGCCATTTCGAGCACGCGATTGGTTTGGAGCTGTTTCCGTGATTTTGTTTCCGTGTCACGTGACAAGAGCATGTATACATTCTACGGCGGGACAATCTGCTTGTTTGACCGCGATTACGCGGTGGTCAACGTTCATGACTACCACGGAGAAGACCTTTGGTTCAATTTCACGCAGGTCGGAATGCTCGAACTACCAAATATCCGCCGTGTGTCGGATGGGCACGTTAAGCTGTTGGACCCCGGGTACTGGCCCCCTGGTAATAAATAAGGGCGTCTTTCTGCCTTGCTTCAGTGTCATTTTTCTGTTGGGTACTCTTGCCCAAATCTCCTAGCTTCCTATTTCTAAGGGTTGTTTAAGACCTGGGGCCAGACACTCCCTTCCTAAAATCCTCAACATACTAGACGAAACCCGTCGAATCGACGGTTAGTTTTTTCATTTTTCATTTTTTGAAAAGAACAAACTGACATGAAACAACAAATGTGACATTTATACCTTCCCAAAAGGCCCGAACCGTTGCCCCAATCTCGTTTTTCTCTTCAACTGGCACATCTACATGGTAAGACCTTTATTTTGATACCTCAACCATATCTATACGTTGAGCCGTTCTCTCAAAATAGGACTCACAGTAGAAAACCTTATAGAATTAATATATAGATGATCTGATCCGATTGTTAAGAAATTCACTTAATATACAGTGCAAAATGATGGCATTGACTATTTTACTGCCAAGTAATTTCGTCTACGTTATCATAAGCAGCACTTGTATACTTGCTCAGGCCGCCCCGGTGGCGCAGTGGTCTAAGGCGTTGGCCTCTGATCATTCGTCCGTAAGGGTCCGGGTTCGAATCCCGGTCAGGCATGGATGTTGTGTTTGTCTTACGGCACTGGCTCTCTCCCTTCCCTGGAACCAGTGACCCTAAATTAGGGACGGGCGACTGCTTATAGCCCATTTGAGTTGCTCACGGTGGTCGTTAAACCTCCAATCAAAAAAAAAAAAAAATACTTGCTCAGATAAATTCAAGCGCGAAATCCGCCTGCCGCCCCGGTGGCGCGTTGGTCTCTGATCATTCGTCCGAAAGGGGTCCGGGTTCGAATCCCGGTCAGGCATGGATGTTGTGTTTGTCTTACGGCACTGTCTCTCTCCCTTCCCTGGAACCAGTGACCCTAAATTAGGGACGGGCGACTGCTTATAGGCCATTGAGTTGCTCACGGTGGTCGTTAAACCTTCAATCCAAAAAAAAATCCAGAAATCCGCCTTAATATTAAAACTGGTGATAACTTCAAGAAATGACAAATAAATGCAAAAGATGGCATTGGTCAATAGATGGCAGCACGTCGGTTGTGCATCGATAGTGATTCGTTTTGTTGTGGAAACGAAATGCATAGTTTTGGCTGCGCCTCCACAGAACCTTTACCGATGAAAATGGTCTCCCCTCACTGAAACCTTTATTCTGACGTTTAAGTTTTGTTTCTTCATAAATGTGAAGATGTTTATTTAGCAATCAAAATGAACTAGATTGTATATCGGCCAGGAAAAACTGTCTAATGATGCGAACTAACGCCTGAGAGCAGGGTTCTGTTGAAATACGACAGTACTGCCAAAATAAACATTACAGAATGTTGTCTGCTCTGCCATATACACTGAAGAGCAATTAAATTAGAGATTCCTGCCTAGTTACGTGTAACACCACCTTTCGTCCTGATGACGGCGGCGATTCGTCTCGGCATGGACTCGACAAGGCACCGGAAGCGTTGGGAAGCCGTACGGATCTACGACATTTGAACAAGCTCCCACAGTTCCCGAACATTTGATGGATGGAGTAAGAGCCTCGAACATCTCTCTCGATGGCATCCCAGATGTGCTCGATGGGATTGAGGTCAGGCGACCTAGCTGACCAAGGAAGTCAAGGAAGCGAGGTCACGTCGGTGGAGTGTTCATCCAACCATTCGGATACAATTCGGGAGCGATGGCACGGTGCATTGTCTTGTTGCATGATTAGGTCCCCACTGGGATGTTGAAGACGCACAAACGGGAGCAAATGGTCTTCCAGGATATCCCGGTAACGTTGACCTGTGAGGGACGATGTCACACGTACCAGGGTCCCATTTCAGTCGACGTAAATAGTCCGTAGACGAGAATGCCACTCCCACCAGCTTGAAGAGTACCCTGCTGGCAAGAAGGATCAATCGCTTCATGTGGTTTGCGCCGTACTCGTATCCTGCCATCAGTATGTACCAACGTGAATCTTGACTCATCAGTCCAGGCAACATTTTTCCACATATCTAGGGTCCAGTGGAGATGTTCCCGCGCGCATGCTAATCTTTGCACCCTGTGATGTGCGGTCAGAAGCGGTACCCTCGTGGGACGATGGCTTCTGTACCCCATAGCGAGGAGATGGTTCTGGATGGTGTGGCTGCTTACACGTTTTTGTGCACCAGCGTTAAATTGCCGAGGGATTTCTTGCACTGTGGCCCGTCTATCCGCTGTTACAATGCAAGCTAGCCGACGATGACCCCGCTCATCAACACACTGTTGTCCACGGCAGTTGGCCTTTCAGGGATGGGTTTACCGGATTCGATGTACTCACGGTGCACCCGTGACACAGTGTCTCGTGAAAATCCCAGTGACTGCACGACTTCCGAGATGGAGTGACCCATTCGTCGGGCCCCGACAATTTGCCCACGATCAAATGCGCTTAGATCCTTCGTCTTACCCATACTACGTTCGACTCTTACTAATTCCCTTCGCATCACTCCTTATATTGTGGGATCGCTGCATACGTCATGACGTTTCCGTTTACAGGGCATCCCACAGCGCCACGTTTGCATAACGCCAGCTGACTCTAATTCAATTGCTCTTCAGTGTAGTGCGCCTGATTAAGTAAAAAGTGGCATATCATATATTGTTTTGAATGTTTACTAAATTTCTCAACGTTCTCCTGCCTCCCAACTTCATCGAAAAAACGTTTACAATTCCACATCTTAGCCTCCTCCTCTTCGTGTAGCATGATTACTGCCGGTAAGTTTTGCTTCGGGAACCCGTAAGTAATTTCAACGGTGTATTTTTAGGGTGGGGTGGGGGATTAAGATGTGTTATTAGTTTGTTTTGTTTTTTTTTCAGTTTTTTTTTCCATAAAGTTGCGAGACGCGACGATTTTGAGAAATTTCCTAAACATTCGAAACAATACATGGTAGGCCACTTTTCATTTAATAAGACACAATATTATTCTGTAATATTTATTTCGACGGAACTGTCGCACTTCCACAAAACACTGGTCACAGGTATTAGTTCGCATCATTTGGTAGTTTATTCTGACCGAATATCAATCTAGTTCATATTGTTTGCTAAATCATCATCATCATCATCATCATTGTCAATCATTATCAATCCACTGCTGGACGAAGGTCTCCCCAAGTTTCCTCCACAACGGTCTGTCTTGTGCCAGTCTCCTCCATGTCACTCCCGCATACTTTCGAATTTCATCCACCCATCTGTCATGTGGTCTTCTTCTGGGTCTTTTCCTGTCCCTTGGAATCCAATCTAAAATTTCGGCTGTCCATCGATGATCTGTCCTTCTGGCAGTATGTCCAGCCCATTGCCATTTCAGGGATTTAACTATGATCATGATGTCTTCCACTCTTGTCATTTTTCGGATCCACAAGTTCCTCTCCTTGTCTCTCGTGGTTACACCAAGCATGCACCTCTCCATGCCTTTTTGAGTTGTTTGCAGCCTTTGTATGTCTCTTTTAGTTAAGGTCCACGTCTCTGCACCATACGTAAGCACTGGAAGGATGCATTGATCAAACACTTTTCTTTTAAGACATAATGGCATATTGCTCTTAAAAATTATGCTGTTTCTTTCAAAAGCTCTCCAGGCAAGTTTTGTACGCCGATTAATTTCTTCATCAATGTGACCCTCACTTGATATCTGCTGTCCAAGATAAACGTACGTGTCTGTTATCTCCAGCTTCTCTCCATCAATCGATAAATCTTCATTTCTTGTAAAAGCATTGTACATCACTTTTGTCTTCTGAAATTTCATTTTTATTCACACTTCCTTACTCTTGTCAGCAAGTTCCTGGATCATACTCTGCAGCTCTGATGGGGTAGTTGCAAAAATGACTACGTCATCAGCAAAACGAAGATGGGTTAGATAATCTCCATTAATTTTTATCCCTTTGTTTTCCCAGTTCAGTGATTGGAAGACATTTTCCAATGTGGCATTAAAGAGCTTCGGAGATATGGTGTCACCTTGTCTCACTCCCTTTCCAATTTTTATGTGTGTTGTATTTTCAAACAGCCGAATCTTTGCACTTGCATTTTCATAGATGTTATTATTCACATTAATGTATGCATCTTCAATACCACAGGATTTCAGAGCCTTTGTAACTGCTGATGGTTTCAACGAATCAAAAGCTTTTTCATAATCGACAAAAGCCATGCACAATTGAAGTTCATATTTCCTCGCTCTTTTAATTAGTTCTCTCATTACGTGGATATGATCTTTTGTGCTGTAGCCACTCCTGAATCCAGCTTGTTCTCTCGGTTGAGCCTTGTCCAGTGTTACCTACAAACAGTGTGAAAGAACTTTAGTGAAGATTTTATAACATATAATTTGGAGAAGAAATCTTTCACTCTTGTCAAAATTTCGCCTCGATTTCTTGTTACAGAACCATTTTCTTTTCTCAGTGCCATAATCGGTTTTTTCCCCTTACTGAGATGTCCCTTTGCTATCTTTAGGCTTTGGTTGTTTTCAATTGCTTTTCTCACTTGTTCACAGTTGAATTTCCTTACATCTTCAGTGATACTTTTTCGTACTGTCTTGCATAGCTGCATATATTCCAGTTTGGAAGTCACATCTTCTTTAGTTGTCCTCATCTCTCTTCTTTTTGCATCAACATTTTGGTCCTGATAATTTGTTCACATGTAACTTGTTCTTAGACCCAGCTAATTTTGTTGCTGTTTCCATAAGAGCTTTGGTTACTGTTCTGTTAACTTCAGAAATATCCACTTCTACCGATGTTAGGCCTTCTAAAGCAGAGAATCTGTTCTTCAGTTCCAACTTGAAGTTATTATGGTGTTTTTTAAGGTTGGTTACGTCAATACATTTTGTTTGTCTTATGAGCTTGCCACGTTCGAGTTTAATGTTGAGGTGCATCTTACATCTCACCAGTGTATGATCACTACATGTGTTGAACTTGTTTAGCACACTGCAGTCCTCTATGACGAATTTTTTGTTACACATAATAAAATCAATTTCACTTGTCGTCCCATTTGGATGTCTCCATGTCCATTTCCTGTGTGGCTTTTTCTTGAAAAAGGAGTTCAAGATGAAAAACCCTTCTGCCTCTGCAAACTCAACGAGAGTATTTCCACGCTGGTTTCTGTTGCCGTGAGCGAATTTACCTACTGAAGTTTCATTCTGTTGCCGTTGCCCTATTTTTGTATTGAAATCTCCCATAATTATCTTCAAGTGTTGCTTACCTTTATTATTTAGATGACGAATTTCCTCATAAAATTCTTCAATTTCTTCTTCAAGATGACTTGTGGGGTTCACAATACATAAATTGTAAAAATTAAATTTTCAGTTATGGCATAACGTACAGGTTAAAATACATTTCTGTTTCTACAAGTAAAAAAAAGCAGTGCAACTAAAAGAAAAAAGCAAGCACTCATACGTAGAAAAACTGTAACATTCGACTTTGTACAAAGGAAGATTTTATTACAATAGTGCTTACAATTTACTTCAAAGGTAAACATTTAAAGGGAATGTGGATTACTGAAGTGCAATTTTTGTAAATTAATTCAATCCGCCTGTCTCTTTTTGAGGCAAACTAAGCAATAACATTTTCGTTGAATTTAGATATGTCATTTACCATGTTTTTTTTTCAACTGAGAGCATGGCTAGAGCGCTCAGTCTGTCCTCACTCATGATGCTTCTTAAAAATGTCTTAATTCGTTTTAAAGTTCAGAAGCATCTCTCGGCCTCAGCAGTTGTCATTGGAATAGTAGAAATAATTAGCAACAGTTTCTAGGTCTCCGAGAATGTAGTGTGCAAGTTATTTTCTGTAACGAACTGTAGAAGACTAAAGGCACCATTCATATTTCTGAAATCTGGTCTTCTGTAAATTACTCCTAGTTCAGTTTTCAGGGGATCCTTCTGTAACATGGGATAAACATCTGTTGTTTGCTCAAGAAGCTAATTTGGAAACTTTTTCTCGTACTGAAAATTCTCAGCTTGAAGGAGAGCAACAGCGTAATGGTGAGTTATAAAAGAAAATCTATCTTTTACATGATTCGTGATAACATCACATATCTCTTTCGCTGCCACCGTTTCATTTATGTGAATATTTTTTCTCTTCCTTTTCTTTGATGTTTCCTCTGTTTCTCATATCTTCATGGTCACTGTTTCCATTCTTTTTCCATTGACTGCTGGAAAGTGTTTACATGCTTTCGAATGAGTGCTGCATCAGTTAGTCTTTTCTGAAACTGGTTGTATAACACATCCACATGTGTCATAATATTGTGAAAAACTGTAAGCCAAAACACAAATACCGAGTCTTCCAACATACGCCGAATATCCCCTGCTTGATTTATTGCTACAGCTTGTTTCGATTATGACTATTTTTTCCATGCATTCAGTTAACTGTTCCCTGTATTCATACACTGTATTGATGGTTCGACTCTTGAAATTCCACCTGGTAGCTGAACCATGAGGTACCATTTTTCTAATAGTTTCATCTAGAATAGCAATCCTCTGTGGAGAGTTACTGAAAAAGTTAGTAATGTCACTTAGGTTGGAAAACAATACTCGAACTTGTTGATTCTGACTGGTTGCTTGGCCGACAATCAAATTGAGTTGATGTGCGTAGCAATGCACAAAATGTGCATTCTTATAGGTACATTTAATAATAGCTTGAACACCTGCTTGGTGAACACTCATCACGTTTGTACTGCCGTAGCTCTGGGATATCAATTTCTCGGCTTTGTCTACAACTTTTTCCAAACTAGCTTGAATACATCCAGCGATAGATTCTGCATCATGTCCAAGGGGATTAGTGAATTCCCAGAATCTCTCAACTGGTTGCGCGTTACCTAAACTGTATCGAAAAACGACAACCAATTGGGAAGCACATGAAACATCAGTAGTTTTATCTGCTATCACTGCTACAAAACTTGCTTTTGAGATTTCATTTTTTATGTGGTTCTGGCAAACAATGAGAACACAGTCTAATAAATCGTTTTGAATTTTTTTTTATGTTCATTTAAAAACAGTGGCATTAGGGAGATGGTCTTTTAGAGACGCATCAAGTTCTGCTGAAAAGTTTATAAGACCTCTGAAAACGCCTGGATTTAACGAATCATCGCGTTCATCGTGTCTTCGAAGTGCGAGCTCAAATTCGCCTCAAAACAGAATACAGTCAATAATTTTGGAAAGAACATAACGATTTTTGGTTACTTGCTCATTTTGTTTCATAACATTCGAACGAAATTTGCTGTCAAGCTGTTGGCGAATATCAACCTTTCCCAGCAAACTAAACTCTAATGTGGAGTTTAAATGTGATTGGGAGCAGTAATGTTTATTTATTTTTTGAGTTAGATGTGATAAATCAGTAACACCGTAACTCACCTGTGCCGTCGAGATGACGTCAGTCACATACATGATCTCGACGGCCCCGAACTCACCCAACTTGAATCACCACTTTGTTTTGCAAACAGAAGACAGTGAAAACAAAAGAGCCTGTTAGTTAATTCGCATCCACAGATCCATGGATATTTCTCATATAAGTCGGGTTTGAATTCCCTTTTAAAATCTCTAGTTTTACATTTTGTCACCTGGATCAGCTTAAGCCTAGGTGTTGGTCTGAGCATTTCAATTTCAATTTTTCTTTCCAGCGGCAACGTTGAAAAATGTAATTTATTTAGCTCAGAAAGGCTAATTTTACTAAGTACTATCTTAACTGTTTACACATGTTCTTACACACAACAATAAAACTAACCTATAAAAACTAATAAACAGATTAATAACTACACTAACCACTTGTTGCCGCAAACCAAGGGAGAATCCGGACGAATAACAAACTGCCAATCCATCTGCGTGAGCTCCCGCACACTGTGCGAATTGAAAGCTTAAGAGCGGTGCTTATCACTCACACACGTGCCTCCTCTTCCCACCGGACAAACTGGTTTTCAAGTTATTTCTTCCACCGCACATGCGATCGACGTAAGGCTGGCAGATCTGTGCTTCTAACTTTCGAATTTTATCCCATTACAGTCGCGTCTTGCCAGGATATTTAGAGGGGGAGGGAAGGAGGGAGTGGTCGTCCCGAAATTGGCAAAACATGTAAATGTGTTTATTGTTTTATTTTATTTAACTTGTTAGATTTTAATTTCTTTCTTTCGTTTTCTTTGTTTCTGTTTTGAGGGTTCACGTGCTCATGTGCACCAATAGAGGAACCGCCACTGTATATATATATATATATATATATATATATACACTGGCGTGCAAAAATTAAGGACGAGACGGTTTTACGAATGTAACGTCGTGCAGAAGTGCTCCACATCGACTCAAATCATACCATAAGATCCCCAAGATCCAAGATGTAAGAATATGGGACAAGTGAACAAAACCGTCCACTCAAGGAATCCAAAGGATACAAAGGCACTTTATTGAAAAGGTAGCTTCGAGCACAACTGGACAGAATACAGAAACGTCCATGTGACAGGCGGCTGCCAAGAAAAGTTCAGTCTTTGGTACGGGATATGATCACCCCTGACTGCGTTGTAGGATTTACAACGTCTGCCCATGCTGAGGACGAGGTTGTCAAGGAGCTGTTGAGGCATCGCGGCCCATTCCTCTTGTAGCGCCAATCGTTGCTGGCGGCTGGGGCGTGCTGCCGAGCGTCTCCCGAGAAGGTCACACACGTGTTCGATTGGATTTAGGTCCGGAGACCTTGCGGGCCAATCCATGCGTTGAATATCTTCACTCTCCAATAGATCTGTGACAGCCAATGTACGATGAAGTGTAGCGTTGTCGTCCATGAAGAGGAACTAAGGACCCACAGCACCTCTAAACAGACGCACGTGAGTCAGGAGAACCTTGGTAAAATAGCGGACACCAGTGACTGAACTTCCTTGGAAGATGTGGAGGTCAGTACGGCTACCAAGCATGATACCACCCCAAACGAGAACTCCGCCACCTCCAAACCGGTCCCTTTCGATGATGCTGGAGGTGTAATTGCGTGTTCCCTGCTCTCTCCAGATGTGTATACGTCCAGAATCGCTCGTCAGACTAAATCGGCTCTCATCCGTAAAGAGAACTCTACCCCATTTCTGATTTGTCCAGTTCTTGTGTTCCTGGCACCACAGAAATCGCCGTCTCCAATAAGCCGGCGTTAATGGCACACACCGTAGTGGTCATCGTGCAAATAGACCACCTTTGTGCAGCCTCCTGGCCACGGTAAAACACGATAAGGACGTCCAGTTGTCTGTTGCATGTGCCTTGCGATTTCTCCCGCTGTTTGCCGTCTGTCTCTTCTCGCCTGTAGGACAATATACCGGTCGTCCGCCGCCGTGATTGCTCGTTAACGACCACTACTAAACTCGCGGACAGCTGTTCCTGTCGTTTGAAATGCTCTCTAAGCTCGTAAAACGATGCTGTGAGCGATCCCGAACTCCTCAGCCACACTTGTCACACTTCGACCTACTTCCAACTTCCCAATGACGCGACCTCGGGTAAAGTCATCCAGGTGTCGTCTACTGGATTGCCTGTTGGCCATACCACACGGTGGCAGCCACTCGACGTCGTTCAAACCGATGTACACCGTGCAATAGCTTTCACAGAATTGCTGAGCGTACACCGCCCGTGTGCTTTATACCCTTCCGACCTCTCCCCTCCCCCACACGTCATGCTGCATGTATGCGCATGTCCTACCGTACCGGACCCTAATCTATCTCCTAAGTGGTCTTTCGGTCCGTTCTGCCTGCTCGTTCCGCTGTTAAGCTAATTTCTCCTCTTCGTCCTTAATTTTTGCACATCATGTATATATATTTTTGATTGATGGTTTAACGACCACCGTGTGCAACACAATGGGCTATAAGCAGTCGCTTGTCCCTAATTTAGGGTCACTGGTTCCAGGGAGGGAGAGAGACAGTGCCGTAAGGCAAACATAACATACATGACTCACGGGATTCGAACCCGGACCCTTCTGCGACGAATGGTCACAAGCCAGCGCTTAGGCCACTGCACCACTGGAGCGGCGTCTGCTAAATAGAGATCTTCACATTCACGAGGAAACAAAACTTTAACATCAGAATTGGTATTTTGGTGTGGGGAGACAGATTTTGCAAAATAGTGCATTTCGTTTTAGAGCACTTTCCCAACAAAACGAATTGCCGCCCCGGTGGCGCAGTGGTCTAAGGCGTTGGCCTCTGATCATTCGTCCGTAAGGGGTCCGGGTTCGAATCCCGGTCAGGCATGGATGTTGTGTTTGTCTTACGGCACTGGCTCTTTCCCTTCCCTGGAACCAGTGACCCTAAATTAAGGACGGGCGACTGCTTATAGCCCAATGAGTTGCTCACGGTGGTCGTTAAACCTCCAATCAAAAAAAAAAAAAAAAAAACGAATGTCAATCAATAAATATCTGACGTGCTGCCATCTATTAGCCAATATTGAGATTTTCAATTTACAGTTCTTAATTTTTTTAAGTCGTTTTCAATTTTAATATTATGGCGCATTTCGCACTTGTATTTATCTAAGGAAGTACAAGTACTTCTTATGATAACATAGACGAACCACTTAGCAGCAAAATATTCAATACCATCAATTGGCACTATATCGTAAGTGACCTCGACGCGAACAAGCAGAACTTCCAGCTGTAGTATGTGTACTTGTTCCCGTTGCGGACTCTTCTCCTATACCCCGTCTACACGCAGTCATCGAAACAACTCCGAACCAATCGGGTGTTCGAAATGGCCGTAATCGTGATTCTATGTGTACACGTATGAAATACGCTGCCCGGGTGGTTGCGGCTCTGTGGGGGCCCCATTGTCTTGTTGAAACAGACCATCGGCAACAGGATGCACAAAGGCCATGAAAGTGTGTAGCTGATCAGCCAGTACATGCTGGTGGTGCACAGGACCTCTCCATACAGACTAAACAGAGCCCATTTAAGAGAGGGCAGGGGAGCTGCAGCCCCGATCCTTGCATTTTGAAGGGGCCACAGAATTATGCTGGGTGCTTGAAGAATTAACGCCCTTCCAATGGCGCAGTGGCTTAAGCGATGACTAATGACCATTCGTCCAAGATGGGTCCGGGTTCGAATCCCAGTGAGGCATGAATGTTGTGTTTGTCTTACGGTGCTGGCTTTCTCACTTTCCTGGAACCAGTGGCCCTAAATTAGGGACGGACGAACGAACGCTAACAGACCGTTGAAATGCTCACGGTGGTTGTTAAACCTTGGATTCTTTTTTTGGATTTGAGGTTTGACGACCACCGTGAGCAACTCAATGGGCTATAAGCAGTCGCCCGTCTCTAATTTAGGGCCACTGGTTCCAGTGATGGGCGGGAGTGAGCCAGCGCCGTAAGACAAACACAGCATCCATGCCTCACCGGGATTCGAACCCGGACCCATCTCGGACGAATGATCAGTAGCCATCGCTTAGACCACTGCGCCATCGGAGTGGCAGTCAAACCTTCAATTAAATGAAAAAAAAAAGAATTGGCAGAGTTCTATAGGGTTTTTTTGTTGCAGATAGCACAGCGAAAACTATAAGAAACTGCCTCCTGACGAAATTTTCTATTTGTTTCCGCTTTTTTTGGAGGATTCCGAAAAGTATAGCAGCCCCCTGCCCAACCTCAAATATTTCAAAAGCATTTCAGATGCTTTGTACACATCTGTAATTGGAGGAAATTTTCAAACATTAAGAACTGCATGGTTAGAATCATGATATTTCGATCATATTATTTTGTCCACTACTTTGAAATAATTTGATCAAGCCGAACCCTAGAGAGAGGAGGAATAAAGCAGAAATGAACTGGTATCCATTTTTCAACCATGCAGTTTTACATTTTTTACCTAACACTGCTTCGTCCATGAAGAATAATAAGATACCAGCTTCAATGCGGCGGGGATATTATTATGGCTTCCTCAGTTTACTTTGGGAATGTTTTCTCTTAGGTATTTTTATTCCACCACCCATAATGAAATCCCAGATGTGCCACTAATACTGGTGGCCCTCAAATACTGTCCATCCTTTTTCCTCCTGTCACTTTAAACATGCTCTGACACAAAGGAACCTAATGTGTTTCAGGAGAAGGCTACCTAAACCATCACAGAGCCTACACCACCTTGAAAAGAACCGACCTAACACCTTGCACGACGGGGCCATGGCCTCATGCAATAGACGCCACACCCGCCCGTCAACTCGGTTCAGCTAAAAACGGATTTTAGCTGACCACACGACGCGGCGCCACTCCGCAGAGGTAGAGTTTTGATGCTTCCGGCACCAGGCCAGGGGTAATGTCCGATGTCGAGCAGTCAACAGTACCACACGAGTAGGGTGTCGGCTCCCGTAGCCCAGGGTATGCAGCGTGCGACGTTCCGTTTGCTGGCTGACGTTGCTTGGGCCATTCCGCAGAGGTGGAGTTTTGATGCTTCCGGTACCAGGCGAGAGGTAATGTCCGATGTCGAGCAGTCAACAGTACCACACGAGTAGGGTGTCGGCTCCCGTAGCCCAGGGTATGCAGCGTGCGACGTTCCGTTTGCTGGCTGACGTTGCTTGGGCCATTCCGCAGAGGTGTAGTTTTGATGCTTCCGGTACCAGGCGAGAGGTAATGTCCGATGTCGAGCAGTCAACAGTACCACACGAGTAGGGTGTCGGCTCCCGTAGCCCAGGGTATGCAGCGTGCGACGTTCCGTTTTCTGGCTGACGTTTGCTTGGGCCACACCGCAGAGGTGGAGTTTTGATGCTTCCGGCATCAGGCGAGGGGTAATGTCCGATGTCGAGCAGTCAACAGTACCACACGAGTAGGGTGTCGGCTCCCGTAGTCTAGGGTATGCAGCGTGCGACGTTCCGTTTGCTGGCTGACGTTACTTGGGCTTCCGATATTTAAGCTGGATGTGATTTCCGCTGTCGTTGCCAAACGATGGTTCCTGTACGAGCCCGGATAGTCTACGTCGACCCCATTCGTGAACGGCGCGGGGTCGGCCACCAGTTGGTTTCGGTGCAGTGGTATGAGCTTCGAAGGTATACTCGCGGTACACCTTTGGGAACCGTACAGTACTTTCGACTTGGGAGATAGAATGACTCATCTGTCTTGCGCCCACAATGAATCCACGATTGAAGTCGCTCAGATCACCACGTTCACCCATGTTCGTCGTTTGCGATCCACTGTTGGAAAGCTTTGCTGTCCTCTGTTTATCGCCTGCATCTGGTTTGGATCTGTTCTACTCGGAGCAATGATGCCCGTTTTAACCGTCTATCACCTCTATCTCTAATGTTTTGTTTTCTGAATGTACACACACAGACATATATATATATATATATATCATCATCATCATCATTGTCAACCATTATCAATCCACTGCTGGACGAAGGTCTCCCCAAGTTTCCTCCACAACGGTCTGTCTTGTGCCAGTCTCCTCCATGTCACCCCTGCATACTTTCGAATTTCATCCACCCATCTCCTATGTGGTCTTCTTCTGGGTCTTTTCCTGTCCCTTGGAATCCAATCTAAAATTTCGGCTGTCCATCGATGATCTGTCCTTCTGGCAGTATGTCCAGCCCATTGCCATTTCAGGGATTTAACTCTGATCATGATGTCTTCCACTCTTGTCATTTTTCGGATCCACGAGTTCCTCTTCTTATCTCTCCTGGTTACACCAAGCATGCACCTCTCCATGCCTCTTTGAGTTGTCTGCAGCCTTTGTATGTCTCTTTTAGTTAAGGTCCACGTCTCTGCACCATACGTAAGCACTGGAAGGATGCATTGATCATACAGCGTACACTGAAGTGCCAGAAAAACTGGTACAGACGAACTTATGCAAAATACATAGCAACGTCACCTATGCGCGTACTCGGTTGCGTCCGCCAGTGCGTATATAAAGCGATAGACATCCTTGCCAGCTGTCAGAGCTGTTTTCGGCATGAGAATTACAAGTAATAACGATTTAAGCGATTTTCAACACGGTGTCATAGTTGGCGCTCGTGAGATGGGCCATAGTATTTCGGAGGCAGGAACGAAGTTCGGATTTTCACGGACGACCATTGCAAGGGTGTACCGTGACTACAAGAATTCCGGCAAAACCTCCAACCTACGATATTAGTGTGGCCGTAAAAAAGACATTGGGTGAACGTGACCATCGTCGGCTGTCAAGAATCGTTTCACGCGATAGGCGTGCAGCATTCTCGCAGGTATCATCGGAATTCAATGCTGGAACCTCAACAAGCATCAGCGTCCGGACTGTGCAAAGTAACCTGCAAGATATGGGCTTTGGGAGCCGACGCCCAACTCGAGTCCCCTTGTTCGGTGCACGACACAGAGCTATGCGCATCGCTTGCGCACGGCAACACCGCCACTGGACACTTGATGACTGGAAACAAGTAGCCTGGTCTGACGAGTCGCGTTTCCAACTCTATCGGGTACATGGAAGGATTCTTGTGTGGCGCAAACCCAATGAAGCCATGGATCCCGCCTGTCAACACTGAACTGTACCAGCTGGTGGGGTCCGCAATGGTATGGGCTGTGTTTAGCTGGAATTCACTGGGACCCTTGGTACGTCTACAAACGTCTGTGACCGGCCAACGTTATGTGCGCATCCTTTCTGACGAGGTACACCCGTTCATGTCCTGCATTCATGCTGATGGGTTGGGCCTTGCAACGCTCCTAGCCATTACTTCCCCACCAGAATTTACTTTGCCCAGCTACTATCTCGGTCATCTGTCTCTCTCTCTCTCTCTCTCTCTGGGTTCCAACCCACGACTAGGACGTAATGTGCAGTAGACAGATATTCAAATAAATTTACAATGACAAATAAACAAATCATACACAAATTACTCTTCTAAAACTCTTTATATAATTCAACAATTTTAGTGCAACCACAAGTCAATTACTTCAGAACGCATGTTACTAAATTGATTTCAAATTCTAACATACTGCAGATTTTCACCCCTTTTGCTTCTTCAATTTTTATTACGCAAGACAGGCAACACGATATTAAAAAAATTAGGTATTTCATCATCATCATTGTCAACCATTATCAATCCACTGCTGGACGAAGGTCTCCCCAAGTTTCCTCCACAACGGTCTGTCTTGTGCCAGTCTCCTCCATGTCACTCCCACATACTTTCAAATTTCATCCACCCATCTTCCATGTGGTATTCTTCTTGGTCTTTTCCTGTCCTTTGGAATCCAATCTAAAATTTCGGCTGTCCATCGATTGTCTGTCCTTCTGGCAGTATGTCCAGACCATTGCCATTTCAGGGATTTAACTCTGATCATGATGTCTTCCACTCTTGTCATTTTTCGGATCCACGAGTTCCTCTTCTTATCTCACCTGGTTACACCAAGCATGCACCTCTCCATGCCTTTTTGAGTTGTTTGCAGCCTTTGTATGTCTCTTTTAGTTAAGGTCTACGTCTCTGCACCATACGCAAGCCCTGGAAGGATGCATTGATCAAACACTTTTCTTTTAAGACATAATGGCATATTGCTCTTGAAAATTATGCTGTTTCTTTCAAAAGCTCTCCAGGCAAGTTTTATACGCCGATTAATTTCTTCATCAATGTGACCCTCACTTGATATCTGCTGTCCAAGATAAACGTACGTGTCTGTTATCTCTAGCTTTTCTCCATCAATCGATAAATCCTTATTTCTTGTAAAAGCATTGAACATCACTTTTGTCTTCTGAAAGTTCGCTTTTAATCCCACTTCTTTACTCTTGTCAGCAAGTTCCTGGATAATACTCTGCAGCTTCGATGGGGTAGTTACAAAAATGACTACGTTATCATCCAAACGAAGGTGGATTAGATAATCTCCATTATATTTATCCCTTTGTTTTCCCAGTTCAGTGATTGAAAGACATTTTCCAATGTGGCATTAAAGAGCTTCGGAGATATGGTGTCACCTTGTCTCACTCCTTTTCCAATTTTTATGTGTGTTATATTTTCAAACAGCCGAGTCTTTGCACTTGCATTTTCATAGATGTTATTAATAATATTAATGTACGGACCTTCAATACCACAGGATTTCAGAGCCTTTGTAACTGCTGGTGGTTTCAACGAATCAAAGGCTTTTTCATAATCGACAAAAGCCATGCACAATTGAAGTTCATATTTCCTCGCTCTTTCGATTAGTTCTCTCAGTACGTGGATATGATCTATTGTGCTGTAGCCACTCCTGAATCCAGCTTGTTCTCTCGGTTGAGCCATGTCCAGTGTTACCTTCAAGCGGTGTGAAAGAACCTTAGTGAAGATTTTATAAACCACTAATAGGAGGCTGATAGTTCTGTAGTTCGTGATATCCTCAATGTCACCTTTTTTATGTAGCAGGATCATTGTAGCGTTGTTCCAATCCTCAGGATTCGTCCCTTCATTAAAGCATCTAGTGAAAATTTGGGCGAGTAATGTTTCGATTTCTCACTTGCTTCTTGTATGATGTCTACAGTAATTTCATCTTCTCCCGCAGCTTTTCCCCGCTTCATGTTCTTGATTGCATGTGCAACTTCTGCTGGGAGGACTGGAAGAACTCTGGTACTGGTACCTTTAATGATGTCTGGAGTACATGATCATCCCTTTCATATAATTTGGAGTAGAAATCTTTCACTCTTGTCAAAATTTCGCCTCTATTTCTTGTTACAGAACCATCTTCTTTTCTCAGTGCCATAATCGGTTTTCTTCCCTTACTGAGATGTCCCTTTGCTATCTTTAGGCTTTGGTTGTTTTCAATTGCTTTCCACACTAGTTCACAGTTGAATTTCCTTACATCTTCAGTGATACTTTTTTGTACTGTCTTGCATAGCTCTATATATTCCACTTTGGAAGTCACACCTTCTTTAGTTGTCCTCATCTCTCTTCTTTTTTGCATCAACATTTTGGTTTTTCTTGATAATTTGTTCACATGCAATTTGTTCTTAGACCCAGCTAATTTTGTTGCTGTTTCCATAAGAGCTTTGGTTACTCTTCTGTTAACTTCAGAAATATCCACTTCTTCCGATGTTAGGCCTTCTAAAGCAGAGAATCTGTTCTTCAGTTCCATCTTGAAGGTATTATGGTGTTTTTTAAGGTTGGTTGTGTCAATACATTTTGTTTGTCTTATGAACTCGCTACGTTTGAGTTCAGTGTTTAGGTGCATCTTACATCTCACCAATCTATGGTCACTACCTGTGTTGAACTTGTTTAGCACACTGCAGTCTTCTATGACGAATTTTTTGTTACACATAATAAAATCAATTTCACTTGTCGTCCCATTTGGATGTCTCCATGTCCATTTCCTGTGTGGCTTTTTTCTTGAAAAAGGAGTTCAAGATGAAAAACCCTTCTGCCTCTGCAAACTCTACGAGAGTATTTCCGCGCTGGTTTCTGTTGCCATGACCGAATTTACCTACTGAAGTTTCATTCTGTTGCCGTTGCCTTATTTTTGCATTGAAATCTCCCATAATTATCTTAAAGTGCTGCTTACATTTATTATTTAGATCACGAATTTCCTCATAAAATTCTTCAATTTCTTCTTCAGGATGACTTGTGGTGGGTGCATAAGTTTGAAAGATCTGAGCCTGGTATCTTCTCGAGAGTTGGATAACGAGTCGTGCAGCATTGTCAGAGGAACTTTCAACTTCTGCAACTTTATCCTTCAGTTTCTTGTTTATTATAAGTCCAACACCACTAGTTCTGCTAGTATCAGTCCCACGATAGTAGAACGATAGTAGAAGAGATTTCCACTTTTCAGTTCAATGAGATCTTCTCCTTACCTCACTTAGCCCGACGATGTCCCACTTGATCCTTTGTAGCTCCTTTTCCAATTCAAGAAGCCTTGAATCAGAAGATTGGGAGCGTCCATTATACGTAGCCAAGGTCAGCATCAGATGGCAGCCTAGTCCGGTCCTCCGGGGATTCTTAGTACCCTCTGACTTCATGTCGCACTGACCGCTGCCTTGGCCAGGTACATTCCAGCTGCCGGAGACTGAGGGCCAAGATTTAAGCTGTGGAGTCATTTTGGAGGGGTTTGGCCATAACTCACCACGCTGGCCAAGCGGGTTTGTCAGTGTGGGTTGGCATTTCCTCTAATCCTGATGGTATAGTTATACCGTTATTGGCTGTCGTCAGAGCCCCTTTTGTGGGAACAGGATGTACCATGAGAAGGCGGGGTCGACATTTGTCAAAGAGAGGCTGTGATGTTACGCATCACCCGACCTTGCATCCCTAGGTATTTAAACCTTACTAATCATTAGCCTGTCATTTCTGGGCCGCGGGTGGCCTAGTGGGCAACGTTCGTGACTGCCGCGGATAGGACCACAGGTTCGATCCCAGCAGGCACGAACGCTCGATCCACTAAATATCCGCCGTCCGACGGATGGGCACGTTAAGCCGTCGGACCTCGGGTACTGCCCCCCCGGTAATAAATAAGGGCGTATTCCTTCCCTTTTCTACTTCGCTTCCGTGTCACTTTCCTATCGGGCACTCTAGCCCAAATCTCTTAGCTTCCTATTTCTAAGAGTTGTTTAAGACCTGAGGTCAGACTTCCTTCCTAAAGTCCTCTACATTAAAAAAAAAAAGAAAAAAAAAGCCTGTCATTTCTTAAGACAACATTCAAAGTTAATTAAAGCATATCAGCACACTAAAGCACAAGAGTGACAATCAACTCTGGATATGTGAACACTATTAATTTCTAACTCCTAATAGTACAACATGCGTCAATGAACACCACATGAAAATAAACCAATTTCAAATAACTTTCAATTATCCTACAACCCTACTTTAAACTCTGCCAGCAACTTTTAATTATACAAAGAAAAAGATTTTTGCACTCACGTACTAGGATTTAATGGTATTCCTCTGACGATCCCCAGCACGCACACAACAGGCTCAAAGAGAAGAAAAGTTCACACACAAAAAAAACTTCAAGTGAATCATTGGATGATGAGTATTCCATGTGAAAAAAGTTCCGGTACTCCAAATATTTCACAACAACGCATTCGTCCAAGCGTGAAGAGAACCTTCCACCACTCATAACTCTGAGACATAATTGGACGGAAACCCCATACTCTCTCGGCATAAAAAAGACGTGACGAAAACTTTCACTGCTTTCGACACCCAGGAACACTTAGGCAGAAACTACGAGCTCTGATGGCATGGAAGGGCGTAAAGAAAACTTTACTGCTCCTGACACACAGGAACACTTGAGCAGAAACTCCGATTTCTCACGGCATGGAAGGGCATAAAGCTTTTGCTAGTTCAAAAAAGATACTCTTGCATTCTCAAGAGAAAACTTGAAAGAGATAGCAATTCATCTCCAAAGAAGTTCAGCCATGGAGATTCCCTTCCGGCAGATATTCGACCTTCCCGCTTCATCGCTTGAAGCCAACGAGCCTTCCCTCATGGTTTTACAAGGAGAAATAAAACTGCACCTGCGTACCACACGCAGAGCAAATGTGCAAACAATACCACACACACACAAAAAAACGAGCACGAGAGAGATAAAGATCACCAATTTATAGAGCCAAGAGATTTATCTTTGGGTCAACCACCGGTTATGGCCGACTGGTCGTGGACGGTGTGTGACGACCTCCATGGAAGCGACCACTTCCCAATTGTACTTAGGCATAATGTGAGCGTGCCATCTTCTGCCTCCCGCTCTCCTCGTTGGAGGATGGATCGTGCCAAGTGGGAGGTCTTCCCCTCGTCCGCAGTGATATCTTGTGCCATGGTGACCCGGGGGTCAATTGAAGCAGCTGTTACTGATGTCACAACGTGTATAATTCAGGCAGCAGATCTCTCTATCCCAAAAACATCAACAACGCTCCCAAGACGTCCGAAGCCTTGGTGGAACCCTGATAGCGCAGCGGCTAGGAGAGTTCAACATAAGGCCTGGTGTACTTTTCGGCGTTATACGACCGATGCTAATCTTGTTAAATTTAAAAGAGCAAAATCTTACGCTCGGTTGGTGCGTCGACGAAGCAAGAGGGAGTCTTGGATGAAGTACGTTTCATCTATCGATTCACGTGCCAGTTCAAAAACTGTTTGGGAAAAAATTCGTAAGATCCGGGGAAACTATAGTTCCCGCCAAATTTGAATTCTTGAGAATAACATCCGCACGTATGCTAAAGTTGGGGAGATTGTGGATTGCTTGGGCGAAGCGTTTGCCTCAGTTTCTAGTTCTCAGGCTTATCTCCCGTCCTTTCAGAGGTTTAAAACAACCGCGGAACGCCAGAAAATCTCATTTGCGCCTTTTTATAACACTGAGTATAACCCTCCCTTCGGCATGGTTGAACTACGGGTGGCTCTGCATCGGTCCGGTGCAACATCTGTCGGTCCCGACGGCATCCCCTATGACATGATCCGTCATCTCTCGCAGTCGTCTCTCGAGAATCTGTTAGTGCTTTACAACCGCATTTGGTTGGAGCACGGTTTCCTGGACTCTTGGCGAAGAGCGTTTGTTTTACCTTTCCCCAAGCCTGGCAGAGACCACAAGTCTCCCTCTAGTTATCGGCCAATTGCCCTCACTAGCTGTCTGTGCAAAATCCTTGAACGAACGGTTAATTCCCGGCTAATTTATTTTCTAGAAGAACATCGAATACTGTCTCCATCACAAAGCGGCTTCCGCCGTCATCATTCAGCTCCTGACCAACTCCTGCTGCTTGAGACGTCTGTTCGTGAGGCGTTCGTACGTAGGCACCACCTGGTGTCTGTATTTTTTGACATCGAAAAAGCTTACGATAGAGCGTGGCGTCACGGTATCCTCCGTGACCTCCACGAAAATGGGTTGCGTGGAAACCTCCCAACATTCATTGCCAGCTTCCTTCGTAACCGCGTGTTCCAGGTGCGCCTGGGTACGACGCTCTCTGCCTTTTTCCATCAAGAACAAGGTGTCCCTCAAGGCAGCATTCTTTCGGTGACTCTGTTCATCCTCCGCATAAACTGTCTGCTCAAAAATCTTCCTCCAGCGGTTTCAGCTACCATTTATGTTGACGACCTTCACATCTTCTGTTCGTCATCCAGCATGCATTTCGTTGAAAGGCAGCTGCAGTCTGCAATTACCCAGATTGTTAAAGCGGCTAACAACAATGGGTTTGTTCTTTCTCCCGACAAGACAGCCTGTGTCCATTTCTGCCGGAGGCGTGGCCTCCATCCTGATCCAGAGCTCTATTTGGACCGTGCAGCCATTCCAGTTTTGCCGGAAACCAAGTTCCTTGGTTTGACCGTTGACCGTGCTCTTACCTTTCGTTCGCACGTTCGACGGCTAAGGACTTCCTGTCTGAGAGCCTTGTCAATCCTTAAGATCCTTGCCTCAGTCTCCTGGGGTGCAGACAGGACTTCCTTGTTCCGTATTTACCATTCTCTCATTCGGTCTAAGCTGGATTATGGCTGTATGGTGTATGGTTCTGCGCGTCCTTCCGTTCTCCGGCTGTTGGATACCATCCACCATCAAGCGCTGCGTCTCTGTACGGGAGCATTTCGCACGACACCTATTCCCAGCCTTCATGCCGACGCGAACGAACCGTCGCTTCATTTACGCCGTCTGCAGCTGTCTCTTCAATTTTACCTGAAACTTAAATCTCTCTCAGACCATCCTTTATACGATGCAGTTTTTCATCCCCAGCATGCTCGTTTGTTCGAGATCCGTTCCTCGTGCATTCGGACCTTCGGTCTTCGTATGACGGCCGTAGCTCGTGATGCAGGGCTCGACTTGTCACTCGTTGGAGAGACCAGGGGCTCTGAGGATCACCCATGGCCTCCTCTTGGTGTCATGGTTGATACTAGCTTTACATCTTTTGACAAGTCCTCAACCCCTGCGTCAGTGTACCAGCAGCTCTTCGCTGAACACCGTTACGTCAATGCAGACTTTATTCCTGTTTTCACCGATGGATCTAAGGTGGCTGGTGTTGTTGGATCCGCCTCCGTCTGCGTTGACGAAGTTTCTGTTGCCCGCATTCCTACTGAGGCCACGGTGTTTTCGGCGGAGATGCATGCTGTGTATCTTGCACTTGTTCACGTGCAGTCGAGCTCTCATCAGCGTGCTATTGTGTACACTGATTCGTTGAGTGTTGTGCAATCATTGTCATCTTTGGATTTCACTGGCCACCCACTTCTTTTTACCGTACGAAGACTTCTTCGTTCCTTGCTCGAGGCTGATGTCCAGATTCGGTTCTGCTGGATTTCTGGGCATGTTGGGATCCCAGGGAACGAGTCTGCTCATGCTGCTGCTAGATCTGCCTCCTCTTTGGTAGTCACACCCTTGCCACTGTTTCACCGTGATTTTCGTTTTCTTGTTCACGGTCATATCAGACGAACGTGGCGAAGTCTGTGGGACCAACAGGTGGAGAATAAACTGCACCGTATAAAACCTAACCTTGGAGTCTGGAAATCATCGTGTCGCCGGAACCGTTGGGAAGAAGTTGTTCTTGCGCGTCTTCGCATTGGGCATTGTCGCTTCACGCATAGCTATTTGCTGTGTGGCAACACTGCTCCGGTGTGTGAGACATGCGACTGTTTACTCACCGTCTCTCATGTTTTGTGCAATTGTGTTCGTTTTCGTTATCATCGGTTTCACTATTTTCAGTCTCATCTGCTGGACGAGGGCGCAGCTACGCTTCAAGAGCTTTTGTGCGACCACTGCGACACTTTCGCAGTATTTTCCTTTTTAAAACAGATCAACGTTTTAAAACTTATTTAAAAAAAAAAAAAAAAAAAGGTTATAGTAATTATAATAGTAAATTAATAAATTTATATATAAACCTAATTAACTAACTAGTCTTCACAATTTTCGTCATTCTCCTTTCTAACTTTTACCAAGCCTGTCTGCTCTTAATCATTTCACCCCGCTTTTAAAAATCTTTAACTGATAGTTCTGTGTCTGGCGCTCTTTGGCCATGCCTGGCCCTTGCGCCACAAAAATCAATTAACTAACTAACTAACAAAGAGACCCTGAGCTCCAATCAAGCCACTCCACTACGAGTGGCGTCAGCTCCGGTACATTTTTGCATATAAGTATTTTTCACACATCAAATCCTTAATCATAACTCACAACTTAATAAATTCCAACATTATATAAATAAAATATACAACAATTTCTTTTACAAATAACACATAATGAACAATTTATACAATCATTATTTGTGACCTCAGCACGCGAGCGACTACAAATATTCTAAATAAAGTATTTAGAATTTCCACCTGTATATAAAAAAACTTTCTCAAATTATAAACACTATTAATTTAACTTTACATTTACGTTATTTTTATCCTAGCGACTCCAGGCCATGACTCCGGGAGTAATCCCACCAAAACATCACAGCCTGTTCCAACAGAACAATGCACCTCCACACAAATGTCGGGACGTCACATTATGGTTAGAGGAGCATTCATCTGAGTTTGGGGTGTTGCCATCCCACCCAAGTCCCCAGATCTGAACGTGATAGAACACATTTGGGATGAAATGCAACGCGCTATCGTACACAGGAATCCGTGACCTCGAAATACACCCAAATTGTGGGACGCTCTGCAGGAAGTATGGTGTGCATTGCCTACAACATATTTCGAGAAGGTAGTGGAGTCCACGCCCCGTCATATTTTTGCAGTCCTACGCTCCCGTGGGGAACCTACCAAGTATTAGACTGGTATACCAGTTTTTCTGGCGTTTCAGTGTATATAGGTACAACACAGATACATGTGTGCGTATACTATTATGTGTATATATATATATATCATCATCATTGTCAACCATTAACAATCCGCTGCTGGATGAAGGTCTCCCCAAGTTTCTTTCACAATTGTCTGTTTAGAGCCTGTCTCCTCCATGTCACTCGGGCATGCTTTCTAATTTCATCCATTCATTTCCCGTGGGGGTCTTCTTATGGATCTTTTCCCTCCGTCCCTTGGAATCCAATCTAAAATGTCAGTTGTCTATCAGTGGTCTGTTCCTCTGGTAACATATCCATCCCATTATCATTTCAGTAATTTCACTCTGGTCATGATGTCGTCCACTCCTGTCATTTTCCTTATCCACAGGTTCCTCTTCTTATATTTCCTAGTTACACCAAGCATGCATCTCTCCAAGCTACTTTGAGTTGTCTGCAGTCTTTGAATGTCTCTTTTAGTTAAGGTCCACGTCTCTGCACCATACGTAAGCACTGGAAGGATGCATTGATCAAACACTTTTCTTTTAAGACATAATGGGATATTGCTCTTGAAAAGTATGCTGTTTCTTCCAAAAGCTCTCCAGGTAGGTTTTATACGCCGATTCATTTCTTCATCAATGTGACCCTCACTTGATATCTGCTGTCCAAGATAAACGTACGTATCTGTTATCTTCAGCTTTTCTCCATCAATTGATAAATCTTCATTTCTTGTAAAAGTATTGTACATCACTTTTGTCTTCCGAAAGTTCATTTTTAATCCAACTTCTTTACCCTTGTCAGCAAGTTCCTGGATCATACTCTGCAGCTCTGATGAGGTAGTTGCAAAAAGGACTACGTCATGTATATATCATCATCGTCATTGTCAACCATTATCAATCCACTCTTGGATGAAGGTCTCCCCAAGTTTCTTCCACAATTGTCTGTCTTGAGCCTGTCTCCTCCATGTCACCCCGGCATGCTTTCTAATTTCATCCATCCATCTCTTATAGAACTTCTTCTGGGACTTTTTCCGTCCCTTGGAATCCAGTCTAAAATTTCAGCTGTCTATCGGTGGTCTGTTCTTCTGGCAACATGTCCAGACTATTGCCATTTCAATAATTTCACCCTGGTCATGATGTCGTCCACTCCTGTCATTTTCCTTATCCACAGGTTCCTCTTCTTAGCTTTCCTGGTTACACCAAGCATGCATCTCTCTAAGCTTCTTTGAGTTGTCTACAGTCTTAGTATGTCTTTTTTAGTTAAGGTCCATGTCTCTGCTCCATACGTAAGCACTGGCAGGATGCATTGATTAAACACTTTCCTTCTAAGACATAATGGCATACTGCTAATAAAAGTTGTACTGCTTCTTTCAAAAGCTCTCCATCCAAGTTTTATATGGCAATTAATTTCTTCATCGATGGGACCATCACTTGATATCTGCTGCCCAAGATAAAGGCAGGTATCGGTTGTTTCAAGCTTTTCTCCATCGATCAATAACTCTTGTTTTCTTTAAAATATTTTTATATCTGGCTAAGAATTCGTCCGAGATTGTTGGTCCGGGTGAGTCATGGATGTTATGTTGCTCTAACGGCATTTGCTCTCTCCGTTCCTGGAATCAGTGGCGCTTCGTTAGGTACGGGTCCGTGTTGCTGACGGTGGTCGTTATCCCCCTTCCAAGAAAGATGTAGAACCGCTCCGGTGGTGGTGCAGTGGTATAAGCGATGGCCTCTGCCCATTCGTCCGAGTGGGTCCGGGTTTGAGTTTTGGATGAGGCGTGGGTATCTTTGCTTTACCACGCTCTCTCTCTCTCTCTCTCTTTCTTGCTTTCCTGGAACCAGTGACCCAAATTAGGGATGAGCTATATATGAGTTTCGGATGAGGCGTGGCTATCTTTGCTTTACCATGCTCTCTCTCTCTCTCTCTCTCTCTCTCTCTCTCTCTCTCTCTTTCTCTCTCTCTCTATCTCTCTCTCTCTCTCTCTCTCTCTTTCTCTCTCTATCTCTCTCTCTCTTGCTTTCCTGGCACCAGTGACCCAAATTAGGGATGAGCTATACAGGATGATTCAGAATAACTGTTAAATAATTTGCAGGGAGGTCAGGAACACAAAACTAAGCAATAATAACATAGGAACATGGGGTTGCAAATGCAAAACAGAGGAGCTACATGGTCACAAAGACAGAGACGGTTATCACAACGTTGGATGAGCAAAGTGATTTAATTCGAAGGCTACAAAAAATGAGACAGGATTTTAACATACTTTTGGACAGCAATTAATATTTCACAGTACATTTACAGGAAGTGTTCGAAGTTGCGGCCTTGCGCAGTAACACACGCTTCGCAGCGACGGCGCATCGACCGGCGGACGTGGGCCAACATGACTGGTGTATCAAAACAGAGTCACAAGAGGGCGCTGTGTGTCGGCCGGTGTTGTGGGCTCGAGAAATCAGCGGAGGTTGTCAGTTGTGTCAGGATTGGGAAGAAAGATGTAACGCTACACAAAAAGCGAGATGGCGGATATGCATCTCATGTATGGTGCAGCGAACTGCAGTGGACCCGCTGCCAGGCAATTGTAGCAGGAACGGTATCCCGACAGACACATTCCGAGTTCCGAATCATATGATGTTCGGACGGCTGCATACCCGATTGTGTGAAACGGGAAGTTTCAAAGTGCGCGATGCTGGAGTTTACAGAACGACGCGGACAAATAACTTGGAAGAAGCAGTCTTGGATGAAATCACACGCAATCAGGGGACCAGTACCCGGACTATTTCTGCTCGCTTACATGTGTCGCATTCCATCGTATGGCGCGTCGCACAAGAGGATAATTTACACCCATTCCATGTACAACGTGTGCAGTCTCTGAACGATAGTAATTACCCGCAGCGTGTGGCTTTCGCGCGTTGATTTTCACAACAGATTGCCGGGGAGCCGAACTTCACGTCCTACGTCCTCTTCTCTGATGAAGCGACTTTCACACTGGAGGGCATCTGTAATTTGCACAATGTGCACGTGTGGGCGCATGACAATCTCCGAGCCATACGGCCGCATGCCGTGCAAAGTCGCTGCAGCATCAACATATGAGCAGGTATGGTTGCCGACTGTCTGATCGGGCCATACGTATTGCCATCGAGACTGGATGGACACAATTACCTCATCTTCCTACAAGAGGTCCTACCGGAATTGCTGAGTGATGTGCCCGTCCAAGTGCGACAGCGCATGTGGTTTCAACACGACGGAGCTCCTGCGCATTTCTCCAGCAATGTTCGCCAGTATCTGGACGCAACATTTCCAGGGCGATGGATTGGTAGCGGTGGACCCGTTCCATGGCCACCCCGTTCACCTGATCTGTTCCCCATTGACTTTTTTGTGTGGGGTTATTTGAAAGGTGTGGTGTATGATACCCCTGTTGATTCCAACATGGACCTAGTGGCACAAATCGTTGCAGCAGCTGGAGTTGTTAGTGATACACCAGGTATGTTCGCTTACGTCCGCCGGTAGATGCGCCGTCGCTGTGAAGCGTGTGTTACTGTTCAAGGCCGCAACTTCGAACACTTCCTGTAAAGGTACTGTGAAATGTAAATTGCTGTCCAAAAGTATGTTAAAATCATGTCTTATTTTTTGTAGCCTTCGAATTAAATCATTTTGCTCATCCAACGTTGTGATAACCGTCTCTGTTTTTGTGACCGTGTAGCGCCTCTGTTTTGCATTTGCGACCTCATGTTCCTATGTTATTATTGCTTAGTTTTGTGTTCCTGACCTCCCTGCACATTATTGAACAGTTATTCTGAATCACCCTGTATATGAGTTTCGGATGAGGCATGGCTATCTTTGCTTTACCAAGCGCTCTCTCTCTCTCTCTCTCTTGCTTTCCTGGAACCAGTGACCCAAATTAGGGATGAGCTATATATGAGTTTCGGATGAGGCGTGGTTTATATTTACTTTACAATGCTCTCTCTCTCTCTCTCTCTCTTGCTTTCCTGGAACCAGTGACCCAAATTAGGGATGAGCTGTATATGAGTTTCGGATGAGTCGTGGCTATCTTTGCTTTACCACGCTCTCTCTCTCTATCTTTCTCTCGGTTTCCGGGAACCAGTGACCCAAATTAGGGATGAGCTATTTTTAGGGTGACCATATTTTTCCTTGACACAAAAAAAGTAAAACGATAACAAAAGTTTTATTGTTTATACATATTGAGCTTATCATTATTCTTCAGTTAACAGTGACAGAACCGATACAAAAATTTAGGTACATTTAGCGGGTGACTGTATTTCAGTACGATCGTATCTTGAATATGCTGCGTAAGATTATTCCGAAGTAATCTTACGCAGCAAACTTCGGTCTTTCAACCAGTGCTGTAGTCGTAAAATCAGCAGAGGGTATACTATGTGCAAATCCTAAAAACTTTGAGGTTATGCTACATGGATAAAAAAAAAAAAGGTCACGGTACCCTCGGGAGAGGGGGGGGGTTACCGTGCCTTTTTAGCAATTATGACTATGAGCTCACTTACGGATATGAATAAAGTATCTTCTTCTGTAAATTATGACGCGTTGAAGAGCATGCAGAAGATTATTTTAATTTCTATTGAAATATATCCCATAAAGCCTTAGCCGCCCCACCGGTGGCGCAGTGGTCTAAGTGATAGCCTCTGATCATTCGTCCGAAAGTTCCAATCCCGGTGAGGCATGGATGTTGTGTTGACAGTTGTCTTACGATACTAACTTTCTCCCTTCCTTGGAACCAGTGAACCTAAATTAGGGACGGGCGACTGCTATAATAGCCCATTGAGTTGCTCACGGTGGTCGTTAAACCTCCAATCAAAAAGAAAAAAAGCCTGACGAGATAAGTCCTTAGAGCACTGTTGTTCTATAGAAGAAACTCTTGATCTACTGTCAGTTGCTGAACAATGATTCATCAACTAAGATCTTACATATTTTTTGGATTAAATCGTTCAATGGGCGGTCCATTTGAATTTGTGAACATTAGGTTAGATACATTGGAGATTAACAAAGATGCTCTGAGATTGGTTAATGCGGTCAACTTGGACGTTTTCAGTATATTCTCTCAGTTTTTGAATAGCTTGCATTTCATCAACATTAAAACGTCTACAGATTCGCCTTGTTTCTAGTTCTCCATAGCGCACGTCGTCTGTTTTAATATTTATTCGCTTTAATGAAGAAATATCTTTAAGAAGTTGTACATTTTCACTGTTTGAATCTGAACGCAGTCTTGATTTCATCCTGTCAACCGTGCTTTGAATAAACTGGTTTGGTTAATAGGTACAATTTTGTTGTTATAGGAATCAATGGGATATTTTTAAATAATAATTCCTCGTTCGCTTCTAATACTAAATCAGTTTTTTCCTCAGGATTTTCTTCGAAGCTCTCTATAATTCTTATGGTTCTTTTTATTATTATAGATGTTCAGCTGTTGGCAGCAATGTTGTTCGAGATTGAAGTTCTGTTGATAATATGGACATTGGAGGTATACGCTATTCTTTCAAAAAAAAAAAAAAAAAAAAAGCAGAGGGTATACGGAGTATACCCTGCACTACAGTCCTGCTTTCAACACCTTATCATAAAACTTCTCACACTCCATGACACAATTTTGTCTTACAACTAGCATAACTCTCATTGTCTCAACACTTTACCTAGATTTCTCCTTTGACCACATACTGTTCATAACAGAAAATATTCTCTCAACAGGTGCTGTACTTCCTGGAAGGCAAAGAATAAACTCTACAATATTACAAAAGTCCTGAAAGTCTAGGCGTTTTTTGGTCAGTTTAGAAAAAAAATTGTATCCATCTATCAGATACAGGAATGTTTTCTTGGCGTTTTTACTCATTTCAGAAAAACTTTGCTTGACCAATATGCAAGTATATTTATAGTTTTTATCAAAAATGGGACGAAATTGACATTTTTATTAAAACGACGGGACGGCCGGGAAATATGAAAAAAAACGATACTGTCCGGGGCCATGACGTGATCTCGACGGCCCCGTACTGTTCCGTTTAAAACGGTACTTATGGTCAGCCTAGCTATTGTTTACGTAAAGTTGCTCATAGTGGTTGTGAAACCACGATTTAAAAAAAGTAAAAAAAGATAATTTAAAAATTCCAGTTGGAAAAAAACACAATTTTTGTTGTTTCTTGCTTTTTAAAACTTAATGATTTGTATAAAAAGTTGCTAAAACTAAAGCATTCATTCTCCCAGTTTGTACCAAGCAGAAGGGAAAAAACAATATACAGCTTGACGTTTGATGTTCTTTGGGCAACTTAAAATTTTCCTTAATTGTAATGGCCGCCCCGGTGGCGCAGTGGTCTAAGGCGTTGGCCTCTGATCATTCGTCCGTAAGGGGTCCGGGTTCGAATCCCGGTCAGGCATGGATGTTGTGTTTGTCTTACGGCACTGGCTCTTTCCCTTCCCTGGAACCAGTGACACTAAATTAGGGACGGGCGACTGCTTATAGCCCATTGAGTTGCTCACGGTGGTCGTTAAACCTCCAATCAAAAAAAAAAAAAAAAAAAAAAAAAAATTGTAATGACTGACTGAAAAAAATCTGTTTTAGAAATGCTTCCACTACATTTTATTTAAGAAAACTGAGATTCGTCATTGCATAATCAGGAGATACAAAAATAGGAGATGACTGGAATGAAGTGATGACATTTCTGAACGGAAATGTTGTCTTCCTCCCAAATCCCACCCCCACCAGATACAAAGATACCGAAACTTCCTCTTGCTTAATAGTGAGAAGGAGTGGATCCCATTTGTGCAATACCCAGTTCGTCACATTGACGTCATTTTGTGGAAGCTCGGGTGGAAGAGAAAATTCAACTTCTAAGCAACATGCATTGAATTTTAACCGCTACCGTGTGTGTAAGGAAAACTGTGGTGGTCAGTGACGTTTCGTGTTTACATGATAATATATTATTTTTAAATGCCATGGCATTTTGTGCTCTGAGATTCAGCATTACGCGATGAAACATTGGTTCAAGGGCCATGAAAAGGTCGGGTCTTTACCGTTTTAAAACAGCTGATGTCAGCCGTGGGACGCAGCAAAGTTATAATGCGGAAGGCGTCAATGCAAATGGCGGCGTTTGCCCTTGGAGTGACAAGTGTGCTTCTGACGGAGTAGGAAATGATGGCAAAGAAGTGGAATCGAAAGAAAATATCTTGCAAGACAAGAGCTGCGAAAGTCATAGGGAGAAGGGAAACATCTTAAGCACAATTCGACGTAAGTGGCGTAGGAGTAAACGCAACAAGCGCTATGATAATCGTAACAGTGAGTGCCAAATGAGAACATATTCTGAAAATACTGACCCTGTGCAGTGTTCTTGTACGAAACATGGACGTGTTAAAAAGCAGAAAGCAAGTGCTAGAATTACTGTTTGGCCAGCGCCGTTATCTGTGCTACGCAGTCACAAGCAAGTACCCTCAAACGAAGTTAAAGGTACTGATAGTGTATATAGTAAAACTGAGCAGCCTGAAACTTCACGGGCTTGTGCAACCCCAAGTTGCAGTGACGAAAATCACGATTGTTCCTGCTTTGGGTCGCCGAGTAGAAAATCTACTGGTGGTTGTGCAAAGAGTTCTGCTTCTAGAAACAGTTGTAAATTACTTGGCCGTGCTTCTCGGAGCATGTCTGATGTTTCGTGCCCGCATAATGCTTTGGTGTCTAGTCTAGAGTCAAAAGCCAACTCCAAAGACGATTCATGTCGTATATCGTCATCCGTGGATGCTGTCGATCAAGAAAGTGATTGCAGCCATGTAGATCCGGTATCTGCAACAGTGGAACAGAGGATCCACTCTGCAACTGATAGGGTTCCAATCTGTTACTCCCTCCGTGCTTCACAGAGATGCAGTAGCCTTACTCATGAACTGTTCAAGCTGTCCAAATATGGATGGTATTGGGGACCAATAAATCGGAGTGAAGCAGAGGAAAAGTTGGTTGGTCAGCCCGACGGGGCGTTTCTTGTGAGAGACAGTTCTGACGACCGCTACATCCTCAGCTTGAGCTTCCGATCATATGGAAAGACCCTGCATACTAGAATTGAACACAGTAGTGGCCTGTTCAGTTTCTATACCCAAGCAGAGCCAGAAGGTCATGCTTCTATAGTGGAACTCATTACACAGTCAATGTGCTACTCAAAGTCTGGTGTGTTCTGTTATTCACGAAGCCGTTCTTCAGGTTCGCCGTCTTTCCCAGTTCGTCTGACAAAACCGATATCGAGGTTTACGCAGGTGCGCTCGTTGCAGTATCTGTGCCGTTTTGTCATTAGGCAATTTACGAGGTATGATCATATTCAGAAATTGCCCCTTCCTTCAAGACTCAAGGGTTACTTAGAGGAGGGACCCTACTAATAACCAGATTTGTGCATTTATTGAATTGTTCAATTTAAGGAGGCACTGTACAGAATTTCAAAATTTATAAAACAGGTGTTTCTTTAATCTTCGTTATCTTCCGCTAAAATTGTATGTTTTTTTTTCTTTTTTAATCTATAATTTTTTAGTCACTAGCTGTTTTGTCCATGTGCTCAAGATGCCTCTTTGTAGGTACATAAGTAAAAAAAATGATTTAAGCAAATCAACACCAATGGAGAAAGGATCGGAAAAAAATGTGGCTCGCCTTCAGATTATTGGTACATCAAGTAGTTCTATTAATGGGGTTAACAAACCAGAAGTAAATAGTATGTAATTTTCTTTTTCATTTTTATTCAGCATTTCATGTGTACAAAACATTTTTAGTAAATTTCATTTTTTAGTAATTTTCATTTTTATTCAGCTTTTCATATTCATTACAGAATTTTACTTATTAGTGTTATAATTCAAAAAGTAAATAAAATTTGCAGGAAATGTATGGCATTAATAGTGTAAGAAGTAGTTCCATTAACACAAAACTAGAAGTAAATATAATTTTATTCAAAAAATTTTTTCTACAAAACTATTATACTTCAGAGTTCTACTTATTAGTGTTTCAATCCAAATAAAAATTTGCACAAAGTGTACAGAACTATTTGATGCACTCACAGGAGGCTAGCCACTAATGTTCGACTAATGGTTAGAAAATTGTGGATTTCCAAATCACATACATGAGTTTCTTTAAGAAATTTGCAAATTTCAGTTTTTGTTATCATTTGGGTCATTCTCGAGATTGATGCAAAAATGCAAAACTGAGTTGGTGACAGAGTTGTATAAAAATAAAATGTATCTACATACACAACCATTGAAACAGAAGACTTGCTGCAAACCACAATTACAATAGAATAAAATAATTTAAGGAAAAATTAATGAAACAATAAATAATTATAAGATCATTTCAGATTCCAATGTGGACAAAATAAGTACATTTAAGCTGAATGCACAGAAATGTGTGTGAAACTGACCTTTATAGCAAAATATTAAAATGGACTATGAACCTCATAAAAACAAAAGACTAATTGAAGATAGTTTTTTTATATGCAGAAAAACAGTTCCATCAATGAACCTTCAAAAATTATAAATAGCATTTCCAACAACTTATTCAAATAGACAAAGTCATCGCTCTTTAAACATAAAAAAAAATGAATAGACAAGTCATCGCTCTTTCCACGTTTTTTAAAGAAAAATGCCAGCACGTGAGAGTTTTTAAAAGAAAAACGTGGAAAGAGCGATAACTTAGTCTATTTACATTGTCTCCACGTATTTGGAAGATTTTCACAACTTATTAAAAAATACTTACAAAATACATAAGGAAAATATTTTAATTTAATAACTGGCATCTGCAAGAGAAACCTGGCAAAAAAATTTAAATTCTTTTTGCATAAAGAAAACTTTTGATGCAGTTCCTTTACATTGAGAACAGGTCTTGATAAAATCTAGAAGTCAGAAACGTCTGTAAAAAACAAAGAACTCAGAAGATGTGAACAATAATTAAATGTTCTTCAAGTTAAAATAGAATTAAATATATTAATCTGAATAAAGCCATAAGTAAGTTGTTTAATTGCTGTAAATTACGTTTTTAATCTACAAGCAAAAACTATCTGCAAAATTTGCTAATAATTTAGAAAGTATCCATGTACATCTATGTTCTGCTGCTCTGTTTGGTGAGGGGAAGGGGGAGGGGTTGTATCTGAGGACGACCTCTTAAACGGAAGTTAAACTGGGTGAAGATTTTTTCCATAATTGTAATTTCTTTTTCTTGTGATGTTTCTTTTGCCCAGTATTGTTAAATATAATTTTATTCCATAAATATTTGTATTTCAGTTTGAAAATGGAAGAAAATTTTCCCAAAACTGTGAAAATTTCCTAGTAATTTTCATGTTTAAGATTCTTCCATTTGTGCGATTCTTTAGCTCAATGCATACCTAAAAAGAATGGGGGTGAGGTTCGTTTTCCATCTGAGGACAGAATTTTGGCAACAGAAGTTAAAGATGTAGAGAAGATTTCTTCCATGTCGTACTATTTTTCCCTCACTTTCTTTCTGTCCAGTGTTGTTGTTGAATGTCATTTTATTCCGTAAATATTTGTATTTCAGCATGAAAATGGAGGGAACATTTCTGAAAACAGAAGTCGGACAGAGTGAAGATTTTGCTTGTAAGATTTCACAATTTTTTTTTACTCTGCATTCCCTCTATCCTGTGTTGTGTTAAATGTCCACAACTTTATACTTTGAATGCAGTTATGTGCTCCAGTTTAATGTTTACATAAATAAATTAACGTTAACAAATTTTCTTGCTCATACTGCATGACATTTACACCCTTTTGCCATGTGTTCCGGTTTTTAAATTGGTTAAAAAGTTCAGCCTGTCATGATAATTAACACAGCAACCAGACCTCTGAATTGAGTGTATTTACGGTTCTTCATGTAATATCAATCACATCAGAAAACTTGGAAATTTCGTCACCCTGGAGCAGGAAACCAACCAGCATCTCCCGATATGAACAGTAAAAAATTAACGGTTAGCATACTCAACGGTAATTGGGAGATGTGGGTTCGATTCCGTTTGAGTATGCTAACAATTACACGGTTAGCATACTCGAACAGAATTGAACTGGCATCTCCCGTTTACCGCTCTCGAAACTATACTCGATTACCATTCGAGTATGGTAAACTATACTCGATTACCATTCGAGTATTACCATTCTCGAAACTATACTCTAATGGTAATCGAGAGATGAGGGTTCGATTCCCACTCCAAGGCGATGAAATTTTCAAGCTTTCTGATGCGATTGATATTATGTGAAGAACAGTAAATACAGTCAATTCAGAGATGTCTGATTGCTATGTTAATTATCATGACATATTTTCCACGCATTATGAGGGGAATATTTCTTCCACATTATATAAGTTCAGCCTGTTTTTCTTTGACAGCCTAATGTATTAAATCAGGGCACTTTTCAAGTAGTTCCCAACTACACGTGTATTGTTCCACTTTGTTTACACAAAACCTGTTCATACAACGTGAAACAGGAAAGGAAGTAGTTTGTGATACAGCCAATTCTTACATTTATTGATTTTTTTATACAAATAAGTCTTTTCGGAAAATATTGCGTATTTATTTTATTACAAGATTAATGCATCTTAACTCTGTACAGAATCTTAAAGGAAGCAAACTTTTCATTGGTTAAAAGTTTGGTAAATGTGTCATTTAGCATCCTAAATTATTTCGCCGCAAATGTTAAAGGATTTCGAAAAAGTGAGATGTACAGGTTTTAAAGTAAGCAATTTCATGGCAAACGGGGAAAAAAATCGTCTGTAAAACACATTTTAAAGATTTTTACTGTAAAACTTACTTCCAAGTACAACAACACGAACACCAACTGCGGCAAGCCTAACACAATGCCACGGCAACCACATCAAGCTTGGCTTCGCTGAAACAATAGTCTCATTCTGGCAGCCATTTTGCTGGCGGAAGAGTACATGAGGAACAGGGAACGTTCTTGTCAAGAAGGCGTTCCATTTTGTTGTGCTAACGCTACAGAAAATAGCTCATTTCTGTCTCAGTTTTCCACATCACAGTCTGACAATTTCTTGGTTTTTTCGCGTATGATTCTTTGATGTGCGGTGTATAAACTCACGGTTTTTTTTTTTTTAGGGTTCAATTTGAATGAAGTGTAAATCATGTAGTCAATAGGTGGAGCAAATCTTTAATTTTTCAATGTCATGTAACTTTCATTGGGGAGAACACAACATCTAGAATGTTTTTCTAGAAGAAAGAAAGGCATCTGCATACTTTCTATTTCATATTGGAATAATATGCGTAAGAACGAAGCAATTGTCACCATGTGTTTTGTAAAATTGTGACAGAAATGAACTATTTTCTGTCGGATAGTACCACAAATTGGAATTCTTTCCTGGCAAGAACATTCCCTGTTCCTCTTGAACTCTTCTGCCAGCAAAATGGCCGCTGGAACGAGACCTCTGTTTCACCGGAGCCAAGCTTGACAAGGTCACTGCAGTGTTGTATTTGGCCAAACTGCAGCAGTGTTTTCACATCGTACTTGGTCACTTTTTTGGTAAAAATCTTTAAAACGCATTTCAAATGTGAAATCTTTTTCACCATTTGCCATAAATTACATACTTTAAAATCTGTATATCTAATTTTTTTAATACATAGCCAAATAATTTAGGATGCTGAACTACACATTTACCAACATTTTCCCATGCATCCTTTCTTTGGAATCTGCTGGTAGTACTTTGCAAATAACAAGAAATTAAGATCTTTGACAATCATCTTTTCCGCAGAAAAAAAAAATAAAAAAATCCGAAGCATCAATCATGGCAAAAATGGAATTGGCAATAGTAATAAAAACAGTAATAAATCTGTAGTACTATTATTTGATAAATTGCTTTCCCAAAATACATTTACAAAAAGTCATTAAAGCATCTATTATAGTAAAATTATAAAAAAAAAGTGCATAAAATTAAATTGAACTACCTTGCCGTTTCATGGGTGTAAGCACATTCTTGTAAACACTATGAAATGATGTACAAAAAGTTTGGAACTATTTGAAAAGTGTACTAGTTCGGATGTCCATCCAAAAATTGGGTAAAGTAAATGTAGTATATAGTGTCCCAAATTATTTGCCTAAAATTTTTAAGAAAAAATTATGTTTTGAAATATGTACTGTGATAGAAATGAAACAATTTCAGGTTTACAAATCTTTAAATTTTTTTTTTTTATAGTAAAACCTACTTGCAAACACTAGGACGTGAACAACAATGTGATGGTGTCGTCCATAGCTCTGCCAAGATGCAGGTCATTGGGTCGTGCTACTGCAGCAGAGTGAATCTTTGCGTTTTACAGCAGTGTGCTGTAGAAAAGAGTTCTAAATTTATCTTTTTTTATATTCATGTTGCTAGATAAGGCATTAAAACTCAGTTTCATTTTAACTGGATTACAAAAGCAAATACAAAATTATCTTCGTTTTTGCAGAGCCAGGGATAACGACACAGCGTTAGTTCACAAGTTTTGCAGTAAATATCTTTAAAATGCGTTGTAAAGCTGATTTTTTTTTTTTTACCATTTTCTATCAAATTATATACTTTAAAATGTATGTATCATTTTTTTCTCAAAATATTTAGCCAAATAATTTAGTACACGAAACTTTGCCGAAAATTGCTGTATTCAAAGTCACCTTAATGTGGTTTGTGAACTGTCCCTGCATTTCTCCTTCCATTTTAGGTGGTGTTAATGAAACACAAATTATTTTGACTTGTTTATTCAGTATTTGTTGTAAGCCACATTATATTAAAAAATATACAGTAAATTCCCTTTAGAACGAACTTAATGAGACCGCCTAAAGTTATTCGTTATAACAAAATTTTATAATAATGGGATTTCGTTGTTGTTTTTTTTTTCAAGAAATTTTAATCTAACAACAGATTTAGAAAATTTGACATTAAATTGTGGCTTAAAAACTTTTCACTTTCAGGTATGCTTATAACAACAAAAATAAATACCTGAAAAAACTTTGAAACAAACCTTTGCTTGTATGTACGTATATACAGTACGTATACGAATTTACACCTTCATTTGCACAAATTCTGTAGTTTTTTTGTTTTTTTTTGTACAAGTTCTTTTGTGGCTGTAGAAATCAGAAAGATTTGAAGGGAATGCATACTTGAAAAAGTATCCTCGGAGATGCTTGTTTGATAGGAAATGAAATGATGCACTTTTTCAAACCATGAAACTGCCTCCGAGGCATTGATGTTTTGCAGCGGAGTCATGACATCTTCATCATCATTGCTTTCCTGAATAACTCCGTCATTTTGTTTGTCTATAATTGACTGAATGATATCGGCATTGGTTAGTTCATAGGAGATAAGTAAACAATCAGTGTTAGAATTAGAAATAAATATTCTGGTGGCCCAGCGGACCACCAGAATTTGCAAACCACTGGTCCACCAAAATGCCAACTAATCCGTAAAAAAAATAATTCAAAAAAATTTAGACATTTACAATATATGAGAAAATGCATCATTTCAATGGATTATCTCCAATATTTTTTAAACCTATCATTAGTTTGCAGCCTAAAAAGAAAACCATACAGCAAGGTAAAAGAAATAGAAATTCATTTTTTATCTTGTAACAAGTTAGAAAAAAATTCTGGCCAGTGGACCACTTGGTAATTCGAACCCTGTAAACAATCATCTACCAACAAAAAAATCTTCCAAGTTTTATGTCATTAGGGACGGAAGTCTAATAACTGGGACGTAGAAATCCAAGCAGAAAATTTTGGTATTAATACAGTTTAGCGGCCACATATAATTACCCCGAATATCTTCCTGAAATGAATTTTGTACAGTAGTCTGTGATCTCATGATACTAAATCAGTCTGCTGCGCAAGAACTTTTGCTGTTTAAATTGGTGAAAATGAATTTTATAAATTGTTACCTACCCACCGTGATGCTTCAGGCACCCGCCATTTGCAATGGCACGTAAAGTTGTTTTCACTGCAAGAGGGTCGTCTGCTACTTGAAACTTCCGGTTGCCAACCGAAGACCAGTGGATGAGTAAAAGTCAATTTCAGTTTGCCTGAGTGTATTTTCGAGAAGTGGGCATTTTTTCTGAGGACATTCTTTCGTACATTAAAATTTTGGATGACGTTCATAAGGATGCCTGAGGTCCTGTTTTTTTTAACTAGTACCAGAAATGAATTTTTGGTGCTGCATCTTATTGCTTCGAACCGATATGGAATTTTGTGTTGCCGATTTCACATTCGTCAACTTCTATGATCTTTCCTGTACTTCCCAAAGTTTGACTGGTCTTCTCGGCAAATTCCTTATGCATTTCACGGAAAAACAAAGACCAATCAGACATTGTTATTGTAAATATTTCCATTTGTTTGTAGATAAAATCTGGATTCGAACCAGAATCCATAGCGGACGATTAGAAGACAGCGTCTCGTTCCACTCGGCTACTGGGACGACGAAATTTGTGTTGTAGGGATTAAAACATTAATTTCCTAGTAACTGTTGGATGAAGGGGGCGCTAGATCCACCAAAAATCTGTTATATGCCTACCAAACATTTTGTACGAAAGTGGAAATGTGTTTAAATTATCAAAGTTCAGGGAATATTTCCTCCTTTATTTCCGGAGATATTATGTTAACAAGATGATTTCGTTATACTTAACTAAATTTCTAAATAATGAAATGAGGAGACTTATTTTCCGGAGATATTGTGTTAACAAAATGATTTCGTTACACTTAACTAAATTTTTAAATAATAAAATGAAATGTCGAGGTTGTGCACGTGACAATTGGTAGCTAAATGTTAAAAAATGTAGGTTATATCTGCTTTCCAAATTATTTTATTTGAAAAATCTACGTTACATCTGCTTTCGAACTGATTTTAGTTCTGAGTGTTGCAAAATATTGAAAACGAAATTTCCATTTTTACCCAAACCCTATGCAAAATAGTAGTTGAAGGCTCTTTCCGCTCAGCTGTCATTAGAGAGAATGATGATCAGACTTTTACTCATCCACTGGTCTTTGGTTGGCAACCGGAAGTTTCAAGCAGCAGACGACCAACGTGGACGACACTCTTGCAGTGAAAACAACTTTACGCACCATTGCAAATGGCGGGTGCTTGAAGCATCACGGTGGGTAGGTAACAATTTATAAAATTTATTTTCACCAATTTAAACAGCAAAAGTGCTTGCGCAGCAGACTGATTTAGTATCATGAGATCACAGACTACTGTACAAAATTCATTTCAGGAAGATATTCGGGGTAATTATATGTGGCCGCTAAACTGTATTAATTTTTTCAGAGGTTGCCACCTTCTAAAAAAATAATACAAAAAACACACATTACAAGGAACACATGAGAAAAATGTGTTCCTTGTAACGGACAGTTGTAAAAAATTAATTTTGTTATAATGAAATCAAAAATACATTACTTCAAGGAAATGTTTGCAAGGGATTCATAATTATTTCATGATATCATATTTCATTCTAATGGGATTTCACTGTACATTTATATGTTTACAGCAGTTGCTGTGGCTTTTTAAAAGTTTTTACCTACATATTCACCAAATTCAATATTTCTTTGCCAAATGTAATCTGAAGTCACAATTTTTTTTTTTTCACTCTCCATTGGAAATATAAAATCCTTAAAAAATAAAGTGTATTACTACAAAAACAGGTAAATGTGTAGTTTAGCTTCCTAAATTATTTGGCTAAAAATTTCGAAAAAAAGCTTATATGCATATTTTAAAGTATGTAATTTGATATGAAATGAAAAAATTTCTGCTTTACAGCACATTTTAAAGATTTTTGCCATAAAATGTGCCTGCTAGTACAGCAACGTAAACGTGCGTTGCGGCGAGCTTACCGCTGGAATGTCATCAGAGGCTCCAGCAAAGCAACAAACTTCAAGTTGTGCTATGGTGGCTATTTTGTGATTTTGTGGATCTTCCGAAGCGAAGATCTCTTTTTTATTTATTTATTTTGTTTTTTGTAATCCGCTTAAAAACTGAGTTGTAATGCCTTTTCTACAGTCCATAAGGGTAAATTTAGAACTTTTTTTCCAGAACAAAGCAGATTTTTGTAAGAGGCAACGGCTTGTTTTGTTGTTTTCCGCCCATAAAATGGCAACTGCAGCACAAGCCAAAAATCGATTGGATGACATGGTAGTGCTGGGAATGACCAATCATTTTTGCAGCTTGAGGATCTTTAAAATCTTATATTACTCTTATTTGTACCATTACTATATTTTATATAGGTTATTATATATGGTACTAGTTTCCATTAAGGGCTCCATATAATTTACCAGAGTATCATCACAAAACCCATGTGTTCCAATTATATGCGGTCTTATGATGTATATCGTTCCCAGGAGCATGCACTTCTGCAGATTTTTTCTCCAGGCCGAAAAATAACCTGCCTTGCTGCTTCATATGTTGTTAAGGGCCACTCGTAACTGGACTAAATTCACTGAGACTCGCAACTAAGGTCCTTAATAATGACTATATTAGTTAAATTCCCAATTACAATAGTTTCCCCACTGCAATATCCCCACCTCAATGTCCTTAACAACATCAGAAATGGAGTTTCAAGGGACTGCCATGTGAGAATGGATTTAGACACTAACTCTACCTTCAAACAAACATGGGACATTAATTCCACTTACTTACTGTGCAGTTTTTTGTTGCATTTTTTATTGGAAAATAATTATAGGACATTTACATTTTAAAAAGAAAACAAAATATGATGTATAGGGTTTACCCGAACATGTGCCAGCTTTCATGGATCCAGTTGTCCTACACTAGATGCAGGAGGCCTATTGCTCATGGAGTTCATTAAAATGTTGAAAGTAATTAAAAATTAAAGAGTGCATGAGAAATAGTTTATTAAAAAGTATGCTCTTATTTCTAAAGCAGTAGCATACTATATACAGTGAAACCTTAGTTATATGTTTTTTAGGGGTTGGCCTTAAAAAAACCACATAAATGTAAAAAAACATATAAACAAAATTTTGAAATGTTAAATACTGTTGTTAAATCTGTGCTTTAAAAGAATCAAAGAACCGTGCATTTTTGATAATCTGAAATTCAGATTTTTACGTGTAATCACAAAAATTGTATAATAAAGTTGAAAAAGTGTTGGATACTGCAGTAACATATGGGGACTAATGCAGAATTTCATATGAATGTGAAAAACATATAACTGAGATTTCATTGTATTTACGTAATGCATACAATTGTAGAGCAGCACAGGACAAAACAGAAAGGTGATACTTTTCCTGTTACAAACTGTTAAACCAGCATTAAGTATATCTAAAGAAATGCATTTTATTTATATTTTGAGACAAATTTGATAGAGATAGTTTGAACCATTTTTGTGTAAAAAAAAGTCAGCATGCATTCTTGTTCAAGAAAATCCTAAAATAGTACATAGCTAGTTTCACACTGATGTGTTCTAAATTCTACAAACTTGGAATTAATATAGGGAAGATTAGTGATTTTTTTTTATCTCAAAGACTATAGTCTTGTGACGATTATATATATATATTAAGATAATACAACATATTTTGTCACAAATATTTATTTTTTTTCAAGCCGACCATGGTTTCACTGGGTATTGTTAAAAAATAAATATTTGTGACAAAATACGTTGTATTATCTTAATATGTATTAATCTTGTTTCCTGTTGATGTAGGTCCTTGTGTCAATTTCTTTTTTGTTGAAATTTTGTAAGGAATGTTTTTAAATTGTGTTTATTTTTTGTTCATTTGTTTCTTTTTTCCATTTTTAGTGAAAGTTGAAACAAACTCAGAATAATTGAAGTCATGGCCATTCCTAGACAATCATATGATAGATAAAACACACAGATTATGGGATTTACTTAGGAATAAATGGATGTTATTTATTAACGTCAAATTTTTGGGTAGTAATCGTACCCTTCATCAGGACTACACTATAGTAAGTGATCCACCCTTGAAAATAGTTTAATGTAATTCTTCCTCTTCTCTCAATTTCAAGACCTTCCAGCACATTTCTCTTGAAGAAAGGTGGTGGTGGGTCAGAATTTCTACTAAGTCCCACAGTATTTTATATCCAGTAGATTGAATGTCTGTCCAGGCTAGTTTTGTTTGCCATGTTTTTGATAGCTGCTTTATGTTCTGTCTGCCTGTCTCTCCTACATAGCTGAGACCACACTCACACTTGATATTGTAGACCACTCCTTCTTTAAACAAGATGCTAGTTTCTTGCTGCTTTAATTGAGAAAGGTAGTTACTGATCTTATTTCCTAAACCCAGCACTAGCCTGATTCAAATTTTTTTGCTAATCCTTTGAAGTTTTTCGAAAAGACCCTTGTGGTAGGTGATTTTTCTAGTTAACAGAACTTCTGGGCTTGGTCTCGGAGCTTTTTTATTTTTAGCCATAATTTTTTTCACTAATAGAGCAGGGTAATGATTGTCCCTGTAGAATGATTATAAGTTCATTTTTTTTGAGTCTGCTTGTCCAAGTGTGAGATGTTGAGAACATTGATCTTTTTTACAAATTGAGAGGATATGTTCCACTTCATGTATTCTGAATGGTTTGACTGAATGTCCAACATTTTGTTAGTAGGCTTTTTTGTAGACCTTCGTAATGACTCCCTCTTTGAAGAATCAAGGACAACTTCAGGAAATTCAGCTGATTGTCCGGCTGAAGTTCAAGAGTGAATTTTATTTTTTCTTCTAGAGAGTTGAACCACTCAAGAATGGCAGATGGGAGAGAATTATCTGTGTTGTCTAAAATGAAAATAATGTCATCCATATATCTAGCATATAGACTGAAGATAGAAAAAGCTGTCAAAATCTGTTCTTCCAGCTTGCCTGCATAGTAATTAGCTAGGAAGGTGAGCAACTGGAGATTCCATAGCCAAACCTGAAGTTTGTTTGTAGAATTGATTCACAAACTGGAAAAGGTTGTGTTTCAACACAAAAATCAGGATTTCATAGATGCCAGTCAGTACAGCCTTGTTGACGTTTTGAAAGAATATTTTGTCCGCCAGATCCTCAGCCACAAATTCCAACAGCTGATCAGCAGGGGCGGATTTCAGACTAGGCACGCACCTAAGGCCCCAGGGTGTGAGGGGCCCCGAAAACGTATAATTGCAATTCCAGTTTTCAATTCTCAGATCGACTACTTTGTATTGTTAATTGATATATTACTTTCTCATATTACTAATATTACATTATGACCACTTACCAAATAAGCTGTAGGACACCCTGTAGCCCCCAAAACAGCGGCCACTCGGCGCGAGGCATCGATTCGATGAAGTGGGAATAGGTATCCTGGGGTATCTGGTACCATAATGTCAACTGCAGGTCCTCCAGTTCCTGTACATTTCAGGGTGGTGGTGATTTAGTGAGAACCCGCGTTTCCAAGTCGAACCACAACTGCTTGATTGAGTTCATGTCAGTTGAAGTTGGAGGCCAGGGCATTAACAGAAAATCGCCAGCATGTTTCTTGAACCAGGCCTTGACGATTCTAGCAGTGCGGCAAGGCATATTATCCTGTTGGTGATGGCCATCACCAGCAGGGAACACAGTTGCCGTGAATGTATGAACTTGGTCCGCAACGATGTTCAGATATCTGACAGCTGTCGGGTATTGTGGTAATAGGGCCTAAACTGTCCCAAGAACACATCTCTTGCAACATAACACCACTGTCGCCTGCCTGTTTCCCCCCAACAGTGCATCCAGGTGCAGTTGGTAATCGGCGTATCTGCGCTCGGCCATCTACGTGACACACCAAGAATCTTGATTTGTCAGACCAGACCACTTTCTTCCAAGCATCCACGGTCCAGTCTCGACGATCTTGGACCCATTTAATGCATTGTTGGCGATGATGTGCGGTGAGCATGGAGACCCGGCTGGGTCTTCAGTTACGCAGGCCCATGCGTAGAATGCTGCGAAGAACTATGTGCTGTGACACATTGCCCTGATCACCACTGTTGCAGATGCGGACGATTTATCGCAATGTGGCCCTGCAGTTGCTGTGAACAATGCACAACAGTTTTCTGTCCCCTCTGGCATCAGTGAGCTGCGGTTGACACACGGCTGAACAGCAGTTCATCATTTGGCCATCTGTGCACCACTTGATTCGTACTCCCTACAGCGACACGTGAACAACCCACAAGCTGTGCAGTTTCCGAGATCGTAGTTCCGAGGAGCTGTGTCATTACAATTTGTCCTTTATCAAACTTCGATAAATCGGCAGCTTCTCCCATTCTGAATCCGAACACTCTACTAACCGGAAGCTGGTGCTCGGGTTGTATATACACTGCTCTGTGAACTTCACCTTTGCCACCGTTCAGTTTCCAGGCGCACTCGTGTCTCTAGGCTAGGGGTGGTCATATTGTAATGGCTCATCGGTGTATATACACTGCTGGCCACCCAAAATGCAACACTAAGAAAGACACGAGATAGCAAAACCAGATTTACTGGACACATAAGAACAGATACAAAGATGAAACGATTGAGCTTACAGGCCCGTGCGACTTGCGGAACACGCAGATATCAATAGTTCGTGTGGCCCCCACGTCTGGCAATAACGGCCACTACACGCCGCGGCATTGAACGAAAGAGGCTTTGGATGTGGGCTTTGGGGTATGTCGGTCCAGGCTGCTTCCACACGTTGCCACAGTTCATCAGGCGTAGCCGCGGGAGGTGCTTGCCGGGCCACTCGGTTGCCGATCAGCGACCAGACGTGTTCGATGGGCGACATATCGGGAGAACAGGCGGGCCACGGCAGCAGTGACACCTGGTGGGCCGTGAAGAATTTTTGTACGATGCGTGCCACGTGCGGGTGCGCGTTTTCCTGTTGAAACATGGCCGCTGGCAGGTCCTGCAGGTAAGGCAGGACTACAGACTCCAAAACGTTGGAGATGTAGCGGTGGCTGTTGAGTGTACCGGCGATGCATACCAGAGGGGTGTGGGTGTCATATCCAATTGCTCCCCAAACCATAACGCCAGGCGACGGACCGGTATGGCGATGCATAATGCAGGCATCATACAGTCTCTCGCCGCGGATCCGACCATCGTGGTGTTGCAGGCAGAGCGGCATTCGTCGGAGAAGACAATGTTGTGCCATTCCATAGTACAGGTGAGGCGTTCAACGGCCCGCTGCCGCCACACTCGCCGGTGGTGTAACGTCAATGGTAACCGGAGCAATGGGCACTGTGTGCCAAGTCCCTGCTCCTGCAGATGATGTCGAACAGTATGTTCTGTAACAGGTTGTTGCGCAACACACCCTAATTCCTGCGCTAACGTTCGTGATGTGGCGGTGCGAGCCCTCAATGCCCACCTCACAACATGCCAGTTCTCTCGTCTGGTGGTGTGCCGCAGCTATCACTCACGTCGGTCCGTCCGACCCTCCTGCACCCACCAAATCTGTCGCTGGATGTCGTCCCACACGGGCGGCGATGTCTCGGTACAATAAACCGCTGTCGCGATAAACCACTATTCGTCCTCTGTCGAACTCCGAAACGTGCTGGAATGACTGCCGTATTCTGCGACGAGGCATCAGGAAGCTTCCCACGCACAGGCCCGGCAGCACAACACACTTCCACTACTTACACCCCGCCTTCTGTTCACCCTTCTTATAGTGCTTCTCGGTGGCGTGCCGGGCGCACATGATTTGCGTATGCCCTGCAATGCTAATTGTTTGCATGTCCTCTCGCGGGCAACACATGCTTGGAATTTCAGGCCAATCGGATGCTTCTTTCTTGGTGTTGCATTTTGGGTGGCTAGCAGTGTATTTGTTCGTGCTGTTGCTGATACTTTGAATTTTTGAGTTCTTATCGATGTAATTATTTTGAAAGGAATGGTTAAAATAATTTTGCCTTCCTTTAGTGTTAGGTAAAGGAAGTAACCACGCTTCCCACATTTTTCTTTGTTTAAGGCAAATTCTTAACTGGTCTGCTGTGCTATAAATTGCTTTCTTGCTACTTCCTGCCAAGGGAACACTTCTGTGCTGGAACCTTTCCCCCGAGTTCCAATGAAGAGTTCTTGTAAAAACTTTCCTGATGATCGGGGATGTTTGTTGTCAAGTGTTTTTTTCCTTAGTGGTTGGATAAACAAGTTCTTTCTCAGCCGTAATCCCTCTAAATCATCTTGAACTGAAAGAGTTAACATTTAGGCTGAAAAAGTAAACTAAAGGAACTCGAGAATATCACACGATCTATCTTTTTCTTATTTAGTAGTGTTAAAAGTAATTTATATTGTATTGCAACAGCATTTTCTTATTAATTCCTACTCTCCTGGTTTAAAACTGATAATTATCAAGCGTTCTCACAATTTCTATTCATTAAATCGACATAAAGCTAACTTTTGAAAAAGCAATAAAAATTTTCAATAATACTCAAAAATCTGTGGTTCCTACTTTTCTATTTTCAAACCAAATCTTTTGCATTTAATTCTTATGCTTCTGTTTCTGATAAATGTAGTGCAGGTATAAAAAAATCTCACGCATCTTTTTGACAGAATACAAAAAAAAAAAAAAAAAAAAAAAAAAAAAATGCAGACCTTAATTTTCTGATGAAATTAATAAGAAAAAAATGCTTTCAAGAAACTCTTTATATTTTCACTTTCCTGTACTGTTTGATAAAATTCTTACTGTCCAGCTTTCTTGGTCCATTGCATTCGTCCATACCGTGGACGACTGAATCGCTTCGATTTAGCGAATTGTTGGCTCATTTTATTTTTGCTTGATACCATGCTCGTTGCCTACTGATTTGCTCATAACGTAAAACAAAATGATTTTCCATAGCTGAAGCAATAAAAAAGCATGTTTTGTAAATGAAATGCATTCAAATTTTATGACAAATAGAGAAATTCCATTCTGAGCACGCTTAGCGTTAAATTTGCCTAGTAACTTGCAGATGAAAAGCGGCTAAAGTAATCAGTTTTGCCTAGCGTATCAAATCCAAAAATAACTTTTGCTGTAACTGAAATGGTCTCTTCATAGCAAAAAGCTAAAATTTACTAAATTTCTACTTTGAGAACTGCTGGTAGGAAATTTATGAACTGGTAGTGAAATTTTAAATGGGTAAAATTTAATGAATTAAGTTAATGTCTTACCATTCACAAAAATAATGTTTCAAAAATCTGTGAAAACCAAATTCTTTAAACTTCGTGCCTCTAGCAGGAAATCAAGGAACTAATTGAAAAATTTAAATATTTGAGAAGGAATAGTTAAGCCTAATCTGAGATGCACAGAAATATTTTTTCCCTCTAAGTTGAATAGTTTCTTCACAATAGAAGTTTAATTTTTGAATTTTCGACTTCTAAGACAGCCCTTCGGTAAATTCATGAAGTATATAGATATTTAAAGTGCCAAACTTAATGTCATTTGATTTCCTATTAACCACAAAAATAATTTTTGAAATATCTCTAAAAACAAAAAGTTCTATTGCACGGACAGACAAAATTATTACACTAGCACTGTTTCTTACAGAGCCTTCTAATAATAGGAAGATGGAATGGTATTTTTAAAAAGCACAAAAACCTTTTCCTTGACTCCTCTCCTTCCCCCCCCCCTTTTTGTTAATCTGACATGAAAATTTCTGAGGTCATAGGAAGGGGAAGGGGGCCCCTGAATCTCTTGGTGCCTAGGGCCCCAGAAAGCCTAAAGTCGCCTCTGCTGATCAGTATCTATGGTAGTATATATATCTTGGATGTCTAAACTTGCAATTAAAGGGTGTTCCAATTGTGAGAGATTATTTAATTTCTTAAGAAGATCGTGACAGTTTTTTTAGTAAAGCAGAAGGATCTGAAAAGATACTTCTTAGATGGTCCAGGAGATAATATTGTAGGTTCAAGAATTATGAATTTTTTTAATCCATCTGCCTCAGAGATTCTCCTGGTTTGTGAAGTTTAATTGTTCCATACAGTTTAGGTATTTTGTAATGCAATTTAGAGAAGTTTGTGAAATTGGGATGAAGTTGCTTGTTTCTTTTTAAGGATCTTAGTAGCTTATTATTGTTTTTTATAGACATATCTAGGGGTTTTTCAGATAATATTTCATACATAAGTTTTTTAAGTTCATTTTCCATTTTTTTAATGTATTTCTCTTTTTCTAGCAGAACCAGTGGTTGCTCTTGTCAGCTTGTAATGCTGGAATTCCAGTATTAGATTTGAATTCTTTTAGAGCTCTGAGGTGAACTGGCTTGAAATTCATAGGATGTTTCTTAATGCATTTTTCTGTTCCCTCAAATTTTGTGAGACTGGTTGTATATTGATTTCTCAAATTTAACGCTGTGTCAGGATCTTCTTTTTTTACTTCTTTGCACATACTTTCCAATTCTGCAATTAGATTCTTTTTGTTTAGAATATTGGTAGTGAGATTGTAATTACTACCTTTATTAAGATATCCTTTAAGTTTATACTTATACCTTCTTCTGTGAGATCTCCCACATGATTATTAGCCCTAGTGTGACTAGGCAAGGTTCTAATATTATCTGTTGAAAGTAGCCACTTATCTTCTTTAAGCTTTAGTTCTTCTGCAAATTTTCTGTTTTTATCTTTTACAGCCTTAGTTAGCCAATTTCCTAGTCACCATCTGTCCAGATTTTTAATGCATGTTAGTTCCGTGTACCACACACGTTTTTCTAATGCTTTGTTCTTAGCTAGCATTTTGTACTTATTTTTCACTGCTCCAGTCATTGTTTTTTGTTCAATTTTTCTCACAAAGTTAGTAGATAAGACATAAGAGAGTACTTACATTTTTGTTGAGTTTCAGAGGAGGAGGAATGAAGTTAACCTCGTTGCACTTCTTTAGGAACTTCAGTTGGAAAAAATGATCTTGTTTTACCCTACTTCTTTCTACTTGCTTCACTGCTTGCCATGTTTTTGGCCAATAAGCATTCTTAAACTTAGTAATAATTGAAGTCATGGCCATTCCAAGGCAATCATATGCCTGCCTGTCTCTCCTACAGAGTTCGGTCCACACTCACACTTGATATTGTAGACCACTCCTTCTTTTAACAAGACGTTAGTTTCTTGCTGCTTTAATTTAGGAAGGTAGTTACTGATCTTATTTCCCAAACCTGGCACTAGCCTAATTCTAAATTTTTTGCTAATCCCGTAAAGTTTTTCGAAAAGACCCTTGTGGTAGGTGACTTTTCTAGTTAGCAGAACTTCAGAGCTTTTTTTATTTTAGGCATAATTGTTTCCACAAATAGAGCAGGGTGATTTTCCTGTAGAATAATTTTAGGTTCGTTTTTTTTTAGTCTGCTTGTTTAAGTCTGAGGTGTTGAGAACATTGATCTTTTCCACAAATTGAGAAGCTATGTTCCACTTCGTGTATTCTGGATGGTTCGACATTTCCCTCTTCTGCAACCTCTTTTTCAGCAGTATGTTGAAAAGGAATACAATATACACTGAAGAACAATTGAATTAGAGATACCTGTCTAGTAACGTGTAGCACCACCGTTCGCCCTGATGACGGCAGCGATTTGTCTCAGCATGGACTCGACAAGACACCGGAAGCGTTGGGAAGCCATACGGATCCACGACCCCTGAACAAGCTCCAACAGTTCACGAAGATTTGATGGAGGGAAGTCAGAGCCTCGAACATCTCTCTCGATGGCGTCCCAGATGTGCTCGATGGGATTGAGGTCAGATGACCTAGCTGGCCAAGGAAGCAAGGTCACGTCGGTGGAGTGTTCATCCAACCATTCGGATACAGTTCGGGAGCGATGGCACGGTGCATTGTCTTGTTGCAGGATGAGGTTCCCAGTGGGATGTTGACGCACAAACGGGAGCAAATGGTCGTCTAGTATATCCCGGTAACGTTGACCTGTGAGGGACGATGTCTCACGTACCAGGGGTCCCATTTCAGTCCACGTAAACAGTCCCCAGATGAGAATGCCACCCCCACCTGCTTGAAAAGTACCCTGCTGGCAAGAAGGATGCATTGCTTCATGTGGTTTGTGCCGTACTCGTATCCTGCCATTCGCATGTACCAACGTGAATCTCGACTCATCAGTCCAGGCAACATTTTTTCACATGTCTAGGGTCCAGTGGCGATGTTCCCGCTTCCATGTTGATCTTTGCACCCTGTGATGTGCGGTCAGCAGCGGTACCCTCGTGGGACAATGGCTTCTGTACCCCATAGCGAGGAGATGGTTCTGGATGGTGTGGCTGCTTACACGTTTTTGTGCACCAGCGTTAAATTGCCGAGTGATTTCCTTCACTGTGGCCCATCTATCCGCTGTTACAGTGCGAGCTAGCCGACGATGACCCCGCTCATCCACACACTGTTGTCCACGGCAGTTGGCCCTTGCATGGATGGTTTTACCGGATTCGATGTACTCACGGTGCACCCGTGACACAGTGGCTCGTGAAAATCCCAGTGCCTGCACGACTTCCGAGATGGAGTGACCCATTCGTCGGGCCCCGAGAACTTGCCCACGATCAAATGCGCTTAGATCCTTCGTCTTGCCCATACTGCGTCTGACTCTTACTGATTCCCGTCGCATCACTCCTTATATCTGTCGGATTGCTGCATGCATCATGTCGTTTCCGTTTACAGGGCCGCCCAGAGCACCACATTTGCGTAACGCCAGCTGTCTCTAATTCAATTGCTCTTCAGTGTATTCTAGTGTTCTCCCTAGATATTTTTATAGCTGGGTGGCAAGAAATTTTAACTGGATGGTACTTTTAGCAACCCCTTCCCCAATCAAGAAAAAAGATGTTTTGCTTAACATTATATTTATTAAATATCCTTAGCAGTGTGGTAGGCATTAATGTAACAAGACATGATAAACAACACTAGAAAATTGTATGTAAATGATAAAGAAATGAGTGCTTACTAATAAATCATATTTGACACAGATTTTAGCCAGTTTTCATCAATATTTATGCTGTATATGGGAATAAGTTTTGCATTCTCACTATTATGTGCATTGTGAAAATGTTCAGGAAATTTAGCTGGGTGGCAGAGAAAGTTAGCTGGGTGGGCCGCTCAGTAAAAAGACTCTAGGGAGAACACTATATGCTCATTTCTCTTCTAAAAGCTTATGCTACCAACTTAGTTATTAAATTATGTCAGTTGACAAATTAGAAAAAGCTAGCAATACAAAAATTACTGCTAAGCCCGTTTATGCCGATAGTTTTAAATATGCATTCACAGAGCAACAAAAATGTTAATCAACATTTCATTGTTCGTGTAAAAACTGGACGCCCTGCCCTATGCATGGCTCATCTTCAAGGGACTCTCTCCCAACCAGCAAAACACCTGTGCACAGCTTGAGACAGTCTTCACCGTAAACTTTTTTAAAGGCCTGGTGCTCACAAAATTTTTATCACATCTCTTTGATCCATTATGCAGCTTCTGACACACTCCATTTACACAGTCTTACTTCAACGGTGGCCACACAAAAACCACTGCGTCACCCGACTCGAAAGTTGCTCGTGCAATCACAGTGTACTGTAGTGGTAAAAACTATAAACACGTTTATTACTTTTATTCAAAGTGCTGTCCTGTAAAAAATCAGTTTCATTACTTAATGGGCACACTGTACAGTACGTATGTTATATGTTCTTTATACTGTTATTTAATTAACTTTACCTTATACTCATATGAACCACTTTAAACCACACCCTCACTTACCACCAGTTCAGAATGTTGAACAAATGGCAGTTTAATGAAGTTCAGCAGTGTGTGTATTTATATATGATGTGAGTCTGCATAAAGCAAAGTTCCACATAACGTACACCAAAGAGCCCAAACAGAATTACAGCATTGCCTCTCTCCCTTTCCTGGAACCAGTGACCCTAAATTAGGGACGTGACTGCTTATACCTTATTGAGTTGCTTGTTGTTATACCCCTAAACAAACTCATCTGTGTGTAAACCTGACAGAGAGGCTGAGGCTCAGCTGAGTTGAAAACAGCCCAACTACTCCTAAGTAAAAAAAGGATGTGGTGGAGAGCTTACACACATTTAAGTGGATTTCTGGGCAACAGTTGCAGAGAGGGATATGGGAGTAATGGAATGGGATGTCACAAGAGGGGAAACATACTTTCATGAATTGTGCCCATTGCCACTTTCACTCTCCCAGTGAGCATTGCATTGGAAGAATCAGTGCTCCCTTTGCTTCATGTATGTTGTATTGTTGAACAGCAATCAATCTCATGTGGCTGTGAAGTTGAATGTAGAGATGTAATTAATTAACTATGGTGCTAATGTAGGTAATTAAATCTTTTAAGTATATCCAATTGTTATGGATATGTAATATAAACATATATGAATATTTGTACCTAAAAACGGATTTAGCCGACACCCAGACTTTATGAGTATTTCCGTCAGTGCAGAGTTCCTTGTTATAAGCGGGTTCTCCTGTAATTGGAAAGTAAACGATGGAGTAGGAATTCAGTTTATGTCATAATTTTAGTCGTTAAATACAATGACAAGTAAAGTTCATAGTTGAAGACTCTAACTTTAATGGTCATTTTATCCACGTGTAATAGTTTGCATCGTTTTTCTGTAGTACTTCCAAAACAGCTATCAAGAGTGATGCAGATTTCACCAGATTTGCTCTTTTATTTTTCTGTTTAAGTCATTTTAACATTTAAAGTTCAGTGTCTCTTTAAATGCTTTTCCACACAACTATTTCTGCCCTTTGCAATTATTATGAGAAGCAATTGATTTTAAGGTGTGTATTTTGTGAACAACATAGAGTTCGTATAGATTTCGTATTACAGTAAATGTACAATAGAGTATTTCTTACTACTGTGAACTTCTTTTTAACTCTTTGATGATGGTTTTGTAGTCATGAAATGATTATGAACCTAATTGTTTATTCACGAAATCAGAACATGTAATTTTTCTTTTGTTTGTTGACTGGATTCAGTTTTTGAAGTCATTGTTAAAGCATGTTTTAAGAACCCAATCACAAGAGTTGAATTATTTGATATGCTAAAAGTTGATGAACATTTAAAAAAATAAAGTTCTATTGTATTAATAAGAATGAAGTCATAACCACCTCTTCATAGAATAAGACAGTCAAATAATAGAAATATGGCAAATGATAAGCATCTGCCTAGTGGACTTGTTAAAGCAATCATCATCAAGATGATGTGACTTCTACTTTTTTCTTTTTGTAAAAATGTTTGTTAAGGTGATTCAGCATGTGCATTGAACAGTGAAAATAAGTATTGCTCTTGTTCTGTGATAAGCATGAAAAATGTTTTTATCAATTAAAATGTAATATTTGTATTCACATGTTATGAGTTACATATATTATTAAGAAGTTCTGTTTAATCACAGTTCATAATTACAAAGCACTTGTTGGAAATGTTAGTGGAATGATATACCAATCACATTTTCAGTGCCAAGGTTCTGTGATTCAGAAAATTAATCTTATTCCCAATATCTATAATAAATGCTTTGTTACTGTCATGGACTATTAACAGTGTATATTTACAACAGAACCATTGTTATGAATATTAATGTTATCAGGGCTTGAAAAATACCATGCCCGATAGGGTGACAATAAAAAATGAAGCTCATTATTTTCAAGGTCCCACCCCCTAGAATTGTTCATTTACCTGAAAAAAAAAACACTCACAAAAATTTTAAAGAAAAAAATATTAATATTTATTGGTTACACAACATACTTTAAATTTTGATGTAATGAACATGGGGTTCGTAATAGAAACATATCAACATTAAGGAAAGTGTCATGTATCACTGCTTAAATAACATTATGGTCATCCATGGTAGACTTTTTCAGTTTAGATAGTTCTGTTGATGTTTTTTATTACTTGCAAAAGGTACTGATTCTGCTCTTCCTGGTTGGTAAGAATTCCATTGCACGAATGAATTAGGGCGATTCCACATTTGGCTGCATCATTTAAAACCTTCAGTGTTTTTGGATTCTTTGACGACATTCAAGGAAATTATTGTTGTTTCCCCAAATATTTGGATCTTGATTTAAAAAATCTTGAGGTATATCCAAAGCCGTAAATAATTTGAGAGAGTATTGTGACAAAAAATCACACAACTGCTTCGTTTGAACAGCTGTTGCCACTGGCGTAGAGGGTTGTCGGCACCTTCCTTTTTCAATGCTTTCACCATCTTCACTTTTGTTTCAGAAGAAACTTCAGAGTCAAAAAAGGCTAATCCAACAAGTGTTTCACTTAAGTACCACAAATGTCCTGAAATGCTTTTAGCTGCAGCATCGGCAATGACTTTGTTGTTTCCTTGTATTTATCAAGTTCCTTTAAGAGTTTTAGGTCATTATTAGGAGCTGATGCTCCACAGGGAGAAGTATACCAATACTTGAGATAAATTTGTAGCACAAACACATTAAAGACTCGAAGTCTATAGAGTTCTCGGGCAGTTAGTTTGAACTGTGAGTGAAATGAAAAGATCTCCATGCTGTATATTAACTTAGCCATCCACCTAGTTTGCTCCAGGAGCATGAATATTAATCCGCTTTACATAGTCAACTCCTAGGAATACCTGTGAGAGAGTTGTAGTCATTCCTCAGTTGAAATTTTGTTAGCTGATCCTTGATGAACTTGACAAGACCATCTTTCAGTGGATTTAATTGTTCAGCCATGGAATCTTCCATAAAGCTTTCAACGAGATTCAAAAAGAGCATCGGTTGTTAAATCAACAGTAGTGCATAAATATGAAATACAAAACAATCTCGCATTAAATCCACTGAAAGGAGGAACAAATCACAACAAAAAGTGAATAGCGCCATGGATCAATTATCAAGATCGCTTTAAACACTGGGATGTAACGTTAAGGTATATTCTATATACCTTCTAATAGCTTTTAATGAACAAAAATAACTGATGTTGTGCAACCTCTTAAATATCAGCCAAATGAGATGAAACTTTAAGAGGTTGTATTTAAAATCAAAAGGAATATTTTAAGAGGGTGGGACCAAAGAAAGGTACAACTTTGTTTTTTCCCATGTATAGGATTGTCACCCGAGATGCCCGGAGCATGTAAATTATTTGGATGCACTTCCATACCTGGCCTGTGTTGTCTGCTGCAATAGAGCAACATGGAGTCATGGGAAATATGACATTTCCTGAGAGATATAGTGCTGCCATCTATCGGGCGACATGAGAAACACAGCATGCAGTGTATTTACGAGACGAATGTTTCTGGGGTATTCTCGCTGGCTCTTAAAAGGGCCTTTCGTGAAGGATGATTTTGTTTGTATTCTGAAACATTTGCAGGAATGGTAGAGACGTGTTTCATGCAGAATTAAAACCTATCTTTCTAGCATATAATTGAATAAATTAATTACTTCCAGGAAATAACTGTTTTATGATCCGAATCATGACCTCAAAGCAATGTTCTGACGAAACACAACAGTTCCGTCAGAATAAATATACCATAATATGGTCTGGCAAATGAATTTTGCGAGTTCCATAACTAAGTTTGCATTTGAGAGGTCGTCAATTGCTCTCAACACCTTGGGTATGAGCCCCAGTACTAGGATCCAGAAAGTTCAGTGAGTGGTTAACTGTTAATTGTTCGTATCTGCAGCTTCTGAGGTTATGATATGCAGCCCACTGATCTGTCATGATAGTAGTTCATAGTTGTACATGTTTGTGTATGAGCGGCAGCAATGTGCTCGCAGATCTGTCCTTCTCAGGGCAGATTTCAACCCTGAATCGCTTAGTATCACGTTTAAGGTGGACTTCTAGTGATATTGCTTTCAATGAAAAAACTTTTGTATACATTTTCTTCACAATTAATGCGTTTCCAAGGATGAAAATTTGAACATCGATTTAAATAACTTCATATTATAACTTGGAATACTTAATATTTTCTAAAACATAACCATAATTATATTAAAAATCAATAACTAACCTTTGGTGGTGTTGAGACCAGAAAAAAGATGGCACGACCTGCACATTGATGTCGTCAGTAGACAAACAAATGTTGGATTGCTTAATTATGGTAATGTTTTAGAAAATATTAAGTATTCCCCCCAAAAAAAAAAAAAAAAAAAATTTAGAAAATATTAAGTATTCCAAGTTATAATATGGAGTTATTTTAATCGATTTTTAAAATTTCAACCTTGGGAGCACATTAATTGTGAAGAAAATGTGTACAGAAGTTTGCCCATAGGAAGTATAAGAAGCAAAATCACTAGACGTCCACCTTAAAGATACCAAGTACCCAGGCGCCCCATGTCTCAAGTGCACGGGAAGACTTCTCAGATTTCCCTGAAACATGATTCCTCTGACACCTGAATTGTCCATAACGCTGAGACCTATCGACTGCGAGAGTCATTGAATGACCTTCTGAGCACGTTCTACTGTGAAAATCCTCCACATACGTGGCATCAGTAAATAAACAAATACATTGCTCTTTCCACGTTCCAGAAACACATGGCAACCGAAAACTTGTTATTCGGTTGCTATGTGTTTCTGGAACGTGGAAAGAGTGATGTATTTGTTTATTTATGTTCTACTGGTTGGATTGATTACTAGGATCCACTCACTGAACTTTGTTCACCACGAAACGCAAGTCTCCTCATCCTGGGAAACTTCTTGGAAAAACGTTTCCAATCGCACATGGTAAAAACGCACGTGGAAAGAACAACAACAGAAGAGACAGGAAGCATGTTATTATTCATGTTACCAAGCAATTTTAGTGACATAAGAATTACATTCAGCTTTCATCTCAACTGGCTTTCAGGTAGGAGTTCATTACCCCCCCCCTCCCACTGTATAGCCATTTTAGCAGCAATGATATTATAGGCACATCAGGTTTGCCTAAACTATTGTTGCATGGAATTAATTTCAGTGTTTGTAAAAATAAGAAAAGAACCTGGGATCTCAAGCCAACAGTACTAGATTATGAGTCTAGAATGGTTGTCATTGTGTCACGCATTGTTGAGAAGTCATGAATGCCGCCCCGGTGGCGCAGTGGTCTAAGGCGTTGGCTTCTGATCATTCGTCCGTAAGGGGTCCGGGTTCGAATCCCGGTCAGGCATGGATGTTGTGTTTGTCTTACGGCATTGGCTCTTTCCCTTCCCTGGAACCAGTGACCCTAAATTAGGGACGGGCGACTGCTTATAGCCCATTGAGTTGCTCACGGTGGTCGTTAAACCTCCAATCAAAAAAAAAAAAAAAAGTCATGAATATAACTGAAGATGTCATGGAAAACTCATGAAAAAGT